>CM061921.1:220958634-221333644 GCA_031002005.1 Vandiemenella viatica | reverse complement strand
TCCAATTACTATGAAAGACTGGCTTCAGTACAGGTATGTAACACAATATATTCATAGGAAATTCTTAACCTGATTATTTTTATTATTTTATATATTTAGGCATCTTTTATAGCATGCCATGTGTTTCCGCATGGATATGTCACATTTGGTTATTTAGTTGTTGGTGTATTCTAATTCTGATGTAAGCACAGTACAGTAAAAGCTCCTTATTCGCGGGAGATACATTCCATAAATATGCCGCAAATCGGAAAAAAACAATTAAAATCAATTTATTAAGAGATTTTAAGCAACATGTTTTAATTATTATTGTCATGCTTAGGGAATGGTTTAAAGAATTTAGTAATTTTTCCTTGTTTTGTCACTTTTAAACGGTCTTTCAATTTGGATTGATATTCAGCTGCATTAACAGTTTGTCTTTTAAAAACAAGACTTCTTTCCATAGAGGATCAATTTTCATGAAGAAATCACAAAGCTCATTTGCCATCCGTAGACCTTCACACAGGATTTTTTAAAATTTAATATCACCATTTTAGTGGTCGTTGAAGCTTCATAAATGGGTTGGTAATTTAACATTTCCTCCTAATCTATTTCAGTCAAATCTTCATCTTGCGATTCAAGAAACTCTTGAATTTCACTTCGTTCAATTTGTTCAAAACCATTTTTTTTTTTTTTTACTTATGGCTTTATGCCTCATTGATGTCGAGGTCATGAAAGGCGGGATGGGACTGGGGACAAGGAATGGTAAGAAATTCGGCCATGGCCTTTTGAAGGAAGAATCCTAGCATTCACCTGGAGTGATTTGGGTTAAAAACCGTGTCGTCGTATTCCATTCGCAACTTGCAATTAAAGTTTGAATTTTCACTGATTCTTCATCATTTCCAACAGAGATCAGGCCACAGTTTTTTTCCAGCATTATTTCAATGTGTATGGCTTCAGTTCTTGAAATGATTTTTTTATTGTTACGATTCATTATGCTATGTCAAAAAAATTTCAGCATTGCAAAACATTCATAAATAACATTATAAATTGTCAACAAAGCAGAAGGGACAAGTGTTATTCACTCAGAATTATTGCAACAAAATACTGATAGATTCAGTGGCAATAAGATGTTTTTTTTTAGTTGTTTTGGTGCCAGCAATACTCAAATGATGCCGCCATGTTAGTGAAGGATACCAAATGCGCTGAATGTACCGAATGGATCCGCGAATAATAAAAATTTCAAGCGGCGAATACAGAAAGGTGTAACAATTATTTTATCCGCAAATACTGAAACCACAAATACAGAAAGTTATCACAATTATTTTATCCGTGAATACTGAAACTGCAAATAAAGAGCTTTGACTGTACCCATTGGCATTGTTTTAGGAATTTGTGGCACCGTGTTAACTTTAAGCTGTTCACACAATACATAATGTGCAGGCTAATCTAATGGCAATGTTAACTCTCTTCTTTGAATAATAATAATTGATATGGTATTGATTTCAGATTCTTTTGTAAGGGTGGTCTAAGAATATCTTAGCCTTATTCCAAAGATATAATAGTTTCTTTGCAAACAGTGAAACTGCAGAAAAATATGGTGACTGTAACTAAGTGCATCAAACTTTGTAAATAATGTCAGATAAGAATAAGCAAAGAAACTGTAAGTCAAATTGTTATTAAAAATTATAGTATGATTAAAAAAAAAGTAGGAATTTTAGCCAGTACATCATTCATATGGAGAAACAGAGAAAGTTAACAAGAGGATAACTTTAGTAATAATGTGCCATGCCTCTCCTAATGAAGATTTGTATTTGAAAATTACTGAGAGGATTACTTGCAAGACTTCAGTCTTTATACATTAGCCATTTGTAACAGCATGATTCAGCTTGTTATCACATTCGTGGAAGAAGTGAAGCCAACCCTGGAGAGTTTAGGATACCTCTTTCAACCATATTCTCTTTGATATCCGAAATGCAGGCATTAAAGAGTAAACATTACTTCAGGATAGTTAGGATTCTTGTCAACAGATATGATTGTAAAAAGTGAATTGTGAAACTGTGATAAATATAGTAAAACTGATAAAAATAGTTTCTGTATCATCCTTTAAATTATTTGTTTAAAAAACTTTCTTGTGTACTTTGACACTAACAACACTGTTAATAAGACTATAAACCCCAACAACAAGGGACATGTAGATTTTATCATCAGACTCAGAAAAGGTGTTCATGCTCAGTATTAAAAGTCAAACCATTAGTTTACATGTTTGATATATAACCATCCTTGTTACAGATATGTAACAACAGAGCAGGACAAACATAGAATATGACAAATAACACAAAACATTTTTTTTTTTAAATTTTACCCTCAATATCACAAACTTCCTATGTATTCCTCATTATCGTGCATTCAAATTTTCTAAATGATGGTTTCTTCCTTCATCCCATGCAAATATCTATTGTACAGAACTAACTGCTGGGTGTTTTAAAAGTTTCATAGGGTTCTGTGGAACATAAAAAATAAATTTTCTTAAGCTAGTAAGTGAGGAAACCATCAACCACTTGGCTGAAGTATTTTCTTCTTGCCTACAAATGCATAGCCCCTTGTCAAGGAGCAAAGCTAAGAGCATTCTCCTACACAAAAAAGGAAGTATTCGTAACACAAAAACTATTATCCTATATGCTTGTTGTCTGTTACAAAGATTTTGTTGGACTGAATCAGTTCCACCCTTAATTCAGCCCAGCCTATTGAGCAAGCAGGATTCTGCAGCAGCTTTAGTAAAATAGATCATATTCTTGCTCTATAATAAATAATTAGCCAAGCAAATAAATATCAGAGCCCTCTTTTCATAGTTTTTTTTGGATTTTGAAAAGACGCTCGATTCAATATATCAGAGGCAGTCCTGGAAGCCTTAGCCGAACAGCTTATATCGGAGTGCTCTCTAAGACAAAAGTCGCCTCCTCAGCCTTTATCGGCATTGGTGAACCAACTAAAGATTTCCACATCAAAGGAGGTATTGAGCACGGTGATCCCATCTGTGCAAAGTTATTTCAAAGTTAGAATTAATGGCAGAAGGCTTAATAACATGAGATTCTGCTGAAATATTACCCTTGATTAATTATATTGAAGAACTTTTGTTGCCAATTTTGTCTAAGGCGTAAACAGCTGGCCTAGGCTTGAATCTTTCAAAAACAAAAATTATGTCTACCAAATGGGATCACAGTGAGGAATGCACAAATAAATAGTACAGCTTTAGAAAATGTCTGTGAAAATATCTTGGCCAGCCTGTAAATATGGAACAAGGTGTAAAACCAGAAATTTTCAGTCACATCAAGTTGGGGTGGAAAGCTTTTGGGAAGCATTCTATTTACCTCAAATCAAATTTTCCCATAAATCTAAAGAAACCCATTTATGACGGAGCATTCTTCCTATGCTGACTTACGACTGTGATACCTGGACACTAGATGAATTTATTAAATAAAAGCTTCACTCAGCGTAAAGAGCTATGGAAAGGTGAATGCTGGGTTTCAATAGAAGAGATAGGAGAAGAACATCTGACATCAGGTTAGTAACAAAGGTTAAAGACATATTGGAAAAGACAGCCACATTGAAATGGTAGTAAATGTTGCTCAAAGAAAAGAAATGATGTGGGAGTGGAGCTGAAGAGATCATCAGAGACCAAGAAGAAGACTAAAAGATTGATGGGGCAATGACATATATAGGGTGGCTGGTGTTAACTGGTAGAGAATCACTCAAGACTGTTCTATCTGGAGAAAACTGGTGAAGTTCTCTCTGGACTAGAGAATCCAAGAGGCCACATCATTTCATGATTAAAATGGTCTGGTGGCTCAGCGGTAAATGTGTCTGACTGGTTAAAATCCTGGCCTTGGCTGGTATTTTCAAAGGCCCTTAACCCAACCTCACTTCTTGTACAGCTTCCTGTGTTATGTGAAATATGCTAGTATGTTTCTATGATTTGGATTCCAAATTAAGCTGTAGGTCCCTTGGATTTCCGCATAAGGTTTATCAGCCACAAAAGGGAGCACACTGCATAGCAAATCGAAAACCCTGTCACTTAACATCCAAACAAATCTTCGGGATCTCCCAGCCAACAATGGCATGCGATGATTTCATCTTTGATTTAGTGATTGAATTTGCTGATGATATGTTTGAGATATTCAGAAGAAAAGTTTTTGCGAGTACAGATTTATTGGCCTTGCCATGTGTTCCATGCTCCTCTATCGTTAACTAATGGGTCACCGGAAATATTGTGTTCTGCTCTTTTTGTTTGTCATCAAACTTTTCATGCTCCTATGAACAGAAAACTGAAAAACAATTTTGCCATGTAAAATAATGAAGCAATTAATAAATTGTTTAATAGTGGCAACCCCTTCCTCTCTCCCCCCCCATTATTATTATTAATTTAATTGCAATGGAGTATACACACTCCAGTGGCAATTCCCTGTCATCAAATTAACCCTTTTTTATTTTATTTTTTAATTATGTTATATAATTTGATTGTTAAATGCCTCTTCCAACTACTTTTTCAATTTACAAATTTGACATTCCTTCAGCATTTTTGGTAAATTATACATCACTTCACTTGGTAATTTTTTCCAATCCATGACACCTTTTGCCCACAAAAGAAAATTTTCTTCCCAATTCTTCAACCCGTATCCCTCCAAGCCCCATCACCAGCATTTGCCTTAAATATTCCCAGCATTCTTTTCACCCTCCTCCTGTCCTCCAATGACACTCAATCCAGCTCCTTCATCATATCAGATACTGAATGGGTCCTGTGATAATTTCCACAAACAAATCTAATTACTCTTCTTTGCATGCCCTCCAACTCCTGTATTTGATACCCAAAATGTGGGTCCCAAAGTACACCACCAAATTCAACCATTGGTGTGACCAAAGTTTTGTAACCCAACTCCCTAACATCTCTGGTAAATCCCCTCATCACCCTCTCCACTAAATGTAGGATTTTTTTAACCTTTTCCCACCACCTGCCAAATGTGCTCTGCGCAGTTGAGTTTTTTTTTTTTTTTTTCAAATGTTATGCCAACATAACTCTTCAAGCCTTCAACACGCGATACTCACCCCCTACCCTATAATCATAAACAGTTTTTAGTTGTTTTTTTTTTTTTATCTGTGTACCTAACTAATCTGACTCTTCTTGGGATTTATTGTCATTCCATGCTGACCTAGCCATTTAGGTATTTTGTCCAGGTCAGCTGTTCAGTCTTCTCATGTTTTGATCCTAATATATACCATTATGTCATCTACAAAGAACCTAAATTTTAACTGCAAACCATCAACACAATCATTCATTAGAATAATGAACTGCAATGGTCCCAAAACCCTGTGCCACTCCCATATTTACTTCAGTCTCTTTTGCTAATTTATTTCTTACTCTAATACTTTGCTTTCTGGCTTTTAAGAACTCCTCTACCCAGCAAGTAACTTTTTCATCCAATCTAATAGTTTTAAGTTTATTTAAACCATTTTATGGCTCACTGTTTCAAATGCCTTAGAAAGATTTAGTGCTACACTATCAATTTGACCTCCCTTGTCCAATTCATCTGAAATATCTTGCATATAACACACCATCTGAAATTCACGTGAATATCCTTACCTAAAACCGTAATTGTCGATCTGGAAACCAGTTTCTTTCCTCAGACATTTCTGATATAGTTGCAAATCAATTGGGCCATCATTTTGCCTATCACTGATGCAAACTAATTGGTCTATAATTTTCAACCCCCCGCCCCCCCCCCCCCCTTTTCTTATGAACCAGTAAAACAATCATTTTCCCCAGGTAAGCAGCAAGACTCTAGATTCATTTCAAATAAAATTACAAGGGGGTACAATATCATATACCACAATCTTTAATACATCTGTATTAATGTTATCTACACCAGCCCCTTTGTACTTTTTTAGCTTTCTGAATTCCTTCTTTAGTTCCTTCATAATTTCTTGAGAATTTATTTCAAATTTTATAGTTTCCTCATATTTCCTGATTTATTCCTCCTCCACCCTAATCACAGGATGATAGTTCCTAGTGGTCTCATCAAACCACTCACTCAGTCTCTCTGCCATTTTAAAATACTTAGTGTTTTCAAATCCATTCTTATCTACAATAGTCTGAATACCTCTTCTTGCTGCATCATTCAGTGATCCACCAGCACCAATAATATTCTTCATAAACCTATCTTTTTCTTGTCTCCTCTCTTATTAATTGCTTCTTCAGTTTTTTTAAGTATTCCCTACTGCCTTCCTGTCGCTTGTATCTGTTGTTTTCATGTCTCACTAACCTCTTAATCCTTCTCACCTCTCTATTGTAATCTGTAGGTTCTGTACTTCTCTGTATTTTCTGCTTTGGAATAAAAATTTCCTCACCCTTTCTTATAATTTCCTTAAACTCTTCCCACTTTGCCTCTACTGTACTTGTGCCATCCTTCCATTTGCCGAACCTTCCCTAAAGTATCTCTTCAATTGTAAACTATACCTCTTTTTTCCCTTCCGTTTTGGCCACTGGTTTACTGAATCCCCTAATATCCATCAGTACTGCATTGTGATCACTTATTCCTTCAGTTACCTGACACCCCACAAAGTTTTCATCAGACTTTGTTAGATAGGTATCCAACATGTTTGGTTCCCTCGTCTTTTGCTCTATCACTTGTGCAAAACCTCCTTTACTTACTAAGGAATTTGCAAATCTCTGTTCCCTCTTGTTATTAATCTTATTTGCTACCCAGTTGTCACCTGATAAATTTAGATCCCTTCCAATAATGACCATTCTATGTTCACTCCTGAACTGTGAATATGAATGTAGTTTCTCTTCAAGAACCTCATCTTCATCATTCATCCTTCCACTATGATAAGCAGCCAATACCTTATTTTTTTCTTTTTTATCACCCCAAAAATCTACCCCTAGTTACTCATGGTCATGATTTATGAACACTAGATAACTGTAGTAACCTTTGCTAACTAGTATGAATACCCCTCCAACAATTGCTCCTCTATCTCTGCGGTACACTCTGTAACCATCAAGGAAAACCTCCTCGTCTACTATTCCTTCTTTTAACCAAGGCCCTACCCCTATAATCACTTGTGGTTCATGTATTTCAAGTTCACACAGTCTATTATTTTGTTCAGAAAATGTGTAAACTAATTGGTAAATGCATCCCTTTATTCAGAAAAAGGCAGCTTCCCAATGAAAAATTTTTAATATGTATTTATATGATAATTCTTGGGACAGTGGATTCTTTATAAATACTGTTTCCACGTTAAAGATTTGCCTTTCCAATTTGTAATTACATTTTTCATTATAGGCTAGAGGATCACAACCAAGTGTACAAGCTTTGCGAGAGATACTCCAGGATACTCAGAAGAACATGGTTAAACGCTCACTATTGAATGAATGGGCTCTTAGGACATATACCTCACCAACTGATTACTGGACATTTAGGAAAATGGTATGTAAATGTTCTAGTAGCTTCTTTTCAATTTTTTACCGTAATTAGCACCGTATAAAAACCATAAAATGTTTAACGTCACTAATACCCCATTTCTTTCTATATGCTTGAGTGTATTCTGCCTTTTCATCTTAGGTAGTCCAATATTTCAATTTAGTTCTTTACTGCGCATCTTGTTTGTAAAAAAGTATGATGATGATAATCATAACAATTAAGTTCTAGTAAGTCAATTAAAAGCTTCAATAAAGCTTTGTCTAATGTTTGACATGTCTTGCATTATATATTTTGTTTCAGTTCACCATTCAGCTTTCCCTAGCCTGTTTCTGTGAACATGTCCTACACCTAACAAGGTTGAATCCGGACATGATGTATATACATCAGAATTCTGGACTTATGAATATCGCATATTTCAAGTTTGATGTTAATGATTTGACAGGTGAGCTATAGAATAGTGATAAAGTAAGCACAGGTTTAATATATATTTTTTTAAGGTTTGACTGTGTTGGAAGTTGAAAACTGAAAGGACTTAGTTATATCACTCTTGAAGGGGATTTAATTTGGTTAGTAAATAGATTTACCTTCATTTCCAAAAAAAATTAATAATAATAATAATTAAATAACTTATGAATTTTTTGAAAATTCTACATGAAAACACATCAATACTGATATGGCAAATATTTGAAATTTCATTGCTAAAGTGAATAGACTCAATCTGTCAAGGAGGGTATGTAAAATAGGCGTCTTCTATATTCCATGGCTAAATGTTACAGCAGTTTATAATTAAGTCACCATCCCCAAAGGTGTCAGACCATCAACTCCTTGGGAAACAGTAGAAGTTACATTATTTCAGACTAGACTTTATTTATTATTGCACTGAAAGAGACTGGGTAGTTCAGTTATGAAATAAAATTTGAAGGTAAAAAAAAAAAACATACATTGCAGGAAGTGATTGGGAAGTCATGTTTTTGAAGTGAAACTTCTTTGGCCGCAGTAGGGAGAAATTTGTGTTACGAGCTATACATTATGTTTACTGTGCGTGTGCTGCAACATTCTGCACATGCACAGAACTCAATGTGTACGTTTTAATGGCATCAACAGTTGGTGACTTGTGTATCATTCAATGTCAAATTGAAAATAAGAAAAAACATTAGGATTGTAGAAGTGTACATTTCTTTTAATCAAAAGTTAGATGGCATTATTATTTACATCATTCATTATTACAGTATACAGTTGTAAGAACCAAACTTTATGCTGGGGTAGAGCATTAAGGCTTTGTCTCAACTTTAACCGCGTGTAGCCTTGGATATGTCCAGCTATTGCTTTACTATGATGAAAGGTCCTCACTTGGCTTCATTTTTTTACCTCAAGCTAAGGAAGGGTATAGGTAAATAATATTTATGAGTCAGTTGGTGTTAAAAAAAAATCACTATATTCTTAAAAGATGTTGTAAAGTCATTAGCTGAATATGCATCAGACAAAGTCACAGAAGAAAAGTTTGCAAGTTCGATTAACTGACTCGAGCCAAACCACACCCCAAAGTATAATTGATTACCACTTGAAAGTATACAAAAGTTCGTCACACGCTTCTATTACATTATTTTGTAAATGACTGACACTTAAGCAACCCCCAGGCCCCACAAGACACAAAACTCCTTCACTGCTACATTGTAATAAAACTTAAATACGCAAACCTACATTGTGCCAAAAACTCGTGCACAGTAGTGCTTGATATGGAAATGCTGGCCTACTAAGCTACCTGTTGTCGAGTTCGCAGTTCCTGACAGATTGTTCTTACATCTTGTCGCACTCACCGCTTCTCGAAGACTGAGGGCCGAGGGAAAGTTCTAGGTGACTACCTGCTCTCTCATGAACCGTGGGAAAGTGCTCATTTCCACATTCACATGGATAGCTTCTGGAAGGCTAATCAGATATCAAATCTCATGTCTGAAAGGTTTCATCATCCAATTCTGACCTTGACAACAAAATAGTCCCATCTCTCTAAATTACTAGATCTTGTAGCAAACATCAAGTTTAGGAATTATAAAAAATTTCGTAACTTTAATAGTTTAGCCGAAAATAATTCCAATACGAACTTTCAAAATACAGGGTGCAGCAGAAAGAATGACCCATTATAAATTGCGCGCTATGGTTTGACACGGCTTCCTAGACAGTTGATGTTGGTACCAGTGTGTAGTGCAGTTGAAAGCAATGCCAGTCAGTATGGAGCGTTGGTCTAATGCACATCGTGCTTTTGTGATTGAAACGTTTTTCAAATGTGGCGATAGTGTGATATGAACGCAGCGTTCGTTTCGCAACAGTTTAACATTGGTTGGAATGATCAAGTTACATCCCGGAAGACGATTAGGAGATGGGTCCAACAGTTTAGAGCAACAGCATCTGCAGCAAACAAGACGCCCCCTGGTAGGCCACACAACACTGCACGAGTAACAGCTGCTTTAGAGCGTAGTCCAACGCGATCAGTTCTTAACATCTCGGACAGAAGTGTACGACGGATGTTGTATCAAGTTCCATCCGTACAAGCTCCAAGTGGTGCACAGAGATCAGCAGGCACGTCAAGCTTTCTGTACACAGCTCCTGGAGATGATCAACACTCGACCCGATTTCCTCAACAATTTCATGATTTCGGAAGAGGCCCATTTTCATCTGTCGGGCTATGTGAACAAGCAGAACTTTAGGTACTGGGCACCTAGAAATCCCAACCAGATTCACGAAAAAACCATTTCATAGTGTAGAAGTTACTGTGTGATGTGGCGTTTCTACGCAGGGTATTCTTGGTCCTTATTTTTTTTAAATGATGCAGGTCATTGTGTCACTGTAACATCAGATCGATATATTGTTATGTTGCAAGAGTTTGTAATGCAGGGAATGTGCAATAAAAATATCCATGTGCAGTCGTTGTGGTTCCAGCAGGATGGCGCAATAGCGCAGACAGCTAGAAGATCCATGCCAGTCTTGCGCGAAATGTTTTCACGCGGCATCTCGTTTCTCGCTTTGGTGATGTCCACTGGCTGACCCGTTCGCCTGCTTTATCGGCGTGTGATTATTATTTGTGGGGATTCCTGAAATCCAAAGTGTATGCAAACAGGCCAAGAACTATTCAGGAATTGAAACACAACATTCACGCCGAAATCAAGGCAATAACAGGCGACACCCTCCATAAGGTTATGGCGAATCTGCGTGTTCGTGCCGAAGGTTGCATCGCCAACAATGGTGGAAACCTGCAGGACATAATTTATAAAAACTGACATGTGTAATAAATTGTATGAAGTGTTCTTCCAAACAGCCCACACTAATAATGTGTAAGTGTATTTATTCATGCTTAAATAATATGTATAAACTGGATCATTGTTTCTGCCGCACCCTGTATTACTTCCAGTGAATGCTTAAAACTAATGCAATGCAAAATACTATATCAACAACTGTAAAAATCTGCCTTCTAGCTTGAATTATCATAGAAACTACCTATTGAAATAAAATGCAATACTATACAATCTAACTCACGGTTCTGAGAGTAAAATTTTGTCACGCAATTACAAAATTTATAAGAAACCTGACACAGTACAAGTTTCTGCCTTACTTCTTAAAGATAATAAATAATACCTATGATTTTTAGTGGAGATTTTAATGTCAATTTTGCATTAGACAAAACCAAGAAGCTGGTTGAATATTTATGAGATAACTACAATTTATCTTTGCAAAGTAATCCACAAATTTCAACCAAGATATCTAATATGGCAATTGATTTATTCATGAAGTACTTGGATCATTTTAAATGTGAAACATATATTTTCTAATAATAACTGGATTTTGCAGGAATGCCACATTATTTATATGACAGTCTAAGCTTTCGGCTGCCATTCGGTAGCCTTCATCAGAGATACTATTTATGTTTACATAGCAATGAGCACCAAGCATTGCAAAGAATAGGCCACTGTCATCGTTGAAATTGTTCGTATTCTTTAAAAGTTCTGCTACCTCCTTCATTCGGCAGAATGGCAACCGAAAGCTGACTGTCAAATAAATAAGGCGGCATTCCATCAAAATCCAGTTTTTACTAACAAAGTAGCAACGAAAACCTGAGAATTCATATATTTTCTATTTCAGTTACTATAAACCTTTGATTACAAAATTATATGATACAAATTCAACAAATACAATGGAATTAGAATACTAATAATAATAAATAGTTATGTACATTAATATTAATATCAGTAATAATTGTTATCATCAACATATTCTCTGTAAATATCTGTCTGATTAAATAATTTTTATTTGCTCAAAAAAAATGTTATTTTGCATCCTGTCGACTGTAAGAACAGCTACTAGATAATTTTGTTCATATTATTCTCCAATATAGAAGCTGAACACAAAATACAGACTAAGGCTTGATCCAATACTCTTATTTTTTGCCTTCTAGCATCTCTGTTTATTTACAAGAATTACTTAGAAGCAGAAGTCTTGAGTGTGGAAATCTGAATCAGAGAATGATAAATGTGAATTTACATGATAACATTCCTGGTATCTCACCGTAATACAATTCATCCTGGTTGGCCTTCGCTTACGAAAAATTGAGTTAAAAACTGTGATGTTTTAAACTGTGGATATTTACCTATAGAAAGGCGGTATTTGCTAAGCCAGCCGAATAGTTGTGTGGTTTGATGACTATGTCAGACCGAGTGTGGTGGTGTAACGGCTAGCGTTCTGGCCTAGCATTCGGGAGGATGGTGGTTCAAATCCGCGTCCGGGCATCCAGATTTGGGTGTTCCATGGTTTCCCAAATCAGTCCAGGCAAATGCTGGGATGCTTCCTTCAAAAAGGCCATGGCCGAATTCCTTCCAATTCCTTGCTCCCCATCCTTTCCCGCCTCTTAAAGACCTCGTTGTTAGAGGGACGTTAAGCAGATAAAAAACTATATCAGTATAGAAAAGGTCGCGAGTTTGATCCTCACGTGATGAAAATATGTGTATTTCCTACGTACATTTCTTTTCACTGCTATTTGCTGTTAACAGGATTACAGATTCATTTCTAATAAAATTTACTGAAATAATAGTTTGTTTGTCTTCGAAGGATTGACAAGAAAAATACGCATAAAAATAGTGTGTACACACTGGTACACACACCATTTTTTTTATTATTTCTTTATTGTTTATTTTGCCTGAGACATTAAACAACAAGTACTACACAGATTCATGTGATATTTTATACACATATATGGTGTATTATCTGAATATGCAACAAAAATTAGAAGTTTGATCTTGTATCACCCCTGGGGGTCAGAGAAGGTCAAAAGTACAAAAATGTTTTTTTTTAAGGATATTAAAAATTCAGTTAATTGGGTTAAAATATTTCATAGTGATTAAGCACATTATTCCTCAATTTTTGAATATTCTACTTTTACTCTGAACCGAATTGCATTAAATTGCGGTGGTGCACATGCTCTGGTGGCAATTACCCTAATTATTTAATTAGACATTTCTTAGTATTTTTATTATTATTATATACCATCAGTGTTAAATTCCTCCCCATCTACGTTTGTGATTTATGAATTCTAATTTTAAATTCCTTCAGCATTTTTGGTAACTTATTCCACTCCGTGGCACACTTTCCACAAAAGAAAATTTTCCCACTACCTTATTCATAAATTCGAGTGCCAGCTTGTGACCATGATCATCTTTTTCCCTTCCATGCACTACACCTAATTCTTTGATCAATATCCCTCCAAGCCTCTTCATCAACATACGTCTTGTACCTTCCCAACACTCTCTTCACCTTCCTCCTGTCTTCCAGTGGCTCCCAATCCAGCTCCTTTATCATATCAATTACAGAGTGGCTCCTGCAGTAATATCCATAAACAAATCTATAAACTGCTCTCCTTTGCACACCCTCAAACTCCTGTATTTGATAATGAAAATGAGGGTCCCAAAATACACCACCCTATTCAAGCAATGGTCTGACCAAAGTTTTGTAACCCAATTCCTTTCATTGTCTGGTACGTCCTTGCATTACTCTCTCCAGTAAATGAAGGATTTTGAAACCTTTTCCTATGACCTGCCCAATGTGTTCTGCTCAGTTGAGTTTATTATCAAACGTTATGCCAGATATTTATACTTCAGGCTTTTAACGAGCAATTCTGACCCCACCCTATAATTATAAACAACCTTTAGTTTTGTATATGTGCACCTAATAAGCTGACTCTTCTTGGAATTTATCTTCATTCCATTATAATCTACCCAGTTAAATATTCTATCCAGGTCACCTTGCAGCTGAATGACATCTTGTATTGGCAGAAGGGCAAAACTGGAAAATTTTGAATCAGGTTGTGCCAAAAATCAGAACTTTAACCATAAATTACCCCAGGGGGCCTGAAAAGGTCAATAGATCGAAACCAGATTTTTAGAATATGGATTAAAAAAAAGCTTGCAAATGGATGTAGTTAAAAAAAATTCATAATGATTAAGCTTATTATACCTCAACTTTTTTAAATTCCACTTTGACCCTGAATAACCTTTTACACGAACAGAAAGGCAAAAACTTACTTTTTTGAGCTGATTTGTATAGAAATCTTTTGAAAGCAGTGTGGAGGAACATCTCAATACATGGTGCAAAAGCTTTGAATAGATCACAAGTTGGTGCAAAAAAATACTCATGTGTTACAAAGTTGACGGTTGACAGTTGTACTCAATACAAATTGTTTTGCATGGTTGACGAAGACCTTCATATTCCTCTCTGCTCAATTGATTATGAATCAAGCCAGGCATGTATTCTCAGTTAATTTCCATTCAACAATAAAGTTATAAGCAGAAACAATGCTTGAAACAAATTAAAATTAAAGTATGGTTTTCTAAGAAGGAACTTTGAAAAAAATTATTTTTTCTTAATTTTGATTTCAAAATTTAGAATTGAGTAAAGGATGGATCAATTCATTAAAGAAAATGCTGATCCTAGGTTGCCCAGCAGATTGAGGTCAGACAGAAATTGATGAAAACTGTACGATTACTTATCAAAGCCGTGGTCCAGTAGCTCTGCAGATGTCAATTTCCAAGAAAATTATGTAGTGCAGATTTTTGCAAAAAAAAAAAAAAAAAAAACAGTAGGTCCAACAATACAATCAGCAAAAGTTTAAAGAAACAGCAGTAACGACAGACAGAATTCTGGAGGACAACAAAGTGGCTTCCAGAAATACCATTGAAGCATCTGTTGCCAATGGACTTGATCTTATTATTTATGCCTGCAATAAATGTCTTGTAATGCTCAGGAATAATCTCTGGGCTAGGGAGGGCTATAGTACATTCCTTTATCAATATGCTGGTGTCATCTGTAAATGTAATATACTTTAGGCAGTTATATATAGTTTCTATATCATTTATAAATACTAAGAATAGTACAGGTCCAAGAATTGACCCTTGTGGCACTCCATATTTCATGTGTTTTGCAATCTGAGTGCATACGGTTTACGCTGTTGTCAGTCTTAAAACTACATTCAACAATCTGTTTCCTATCATGCAGGTATGATTTTAACCAATCTTTAACCTCTCCTCTAACTCATAGTTGTTCTAATTTTGAAAGCAAGATGATATGGTCAATTACATCAAATGTCTTTGACAGCTCCAAGTATATTCTAGACACATGTCCTTTCATATCAAGTGTAAAACGAAAAAAAGTACAGTTTCAGTTGATTTATTCTTCCAGAATCCATGTTGAGTATCTGAGAATAATTTAATATTTTCTAAATAGTTGATGAATCTTTTGTGAAATAGTTTTTCTAAGATTTTAGAGAAATGAGAGAATTGACACTGGATGGTAGTTTGACACCTTTTTTTAATACATGTTTTACAATTAAAAAAAAAAAAAAAAAAAAAAAAAAAAAAAGTTCAACAAATGACGCGAAAGTCGATTTTAGGGGGGTATTTCGCCGAAAATTTGGGGTGTAACCGGCTTTGGAAGGGTGAGACCTAAAAAAAAAGCTCAGTAGGTTGCAATTTATAGGAGGGGGGGGAGGGGGATCTCACGAACAAAATCTCACCAGAGAGAGAGGGAGGTTGGACCAGATCTCACGAAGACCACACATTTTATGGATGCCCCCTAAGCCTATCTGGATATACCTGTGCTTTTCTGTAGAATATTTTTTGAGTTAGTTTATTTCCTTAACATCAGTGTCATTTTTAATAAATATACAGTTTTCTCCCTGTTTGGATTCACTTCTGCAAAAAGTATGTGGCTAAGGTTAAGTTTGGGATGTTTGTTACAGTTAGTTGCATAGTATTGAGCCAGTGTTCCGTGAAACATACAACTGCTACATCTTTAAGCTATGATGAGAAGTAATTCAATTTCTTATTTTTAAGGGATTGCACATTATGATGATAATTTATAAATTTTGAACTTGCTTTTACACTGTATACATTTGCTCGACCACTTACCTCTTTGTTGGTGGCCCCTACTTTACAAGCTATACTTGTCATGACACTTTTCTCTTTGTTTTTGTCATCAAAATTTGTACTGTGATGTTAATGTCCATCTCACATCAGCACTTTTTGCATATTGTGCTGTTGTGTGTCCAATATAAAAAATAAAAAAAAATCCTGTTAGTCTATCGGCTGGTTGTAGATACTTGACTTCTTGATGCAGCACACTACTTTCTTCCTTTAAACTTCACCTCATTTTCATTTTTTTGTTGATCTGGTGCTGGTTCTTCTTTTTTCTAATTGACTTAATCTGAATCCCCCAACGGTATGCTTGTAAAGTTTCTGATCTTTTCTGTAGTGCTTTTTAGGGCTTACTGTTTTAAGCCTTTTTGGTTTTACCTAAATTATTCCTGTGTAGACTGTGTGGTGTGAAGTGGCTTCTGTCAGAGGAATTCAGTTCAATAAAGTCTGCATTCTAAAATGCTCTGCCCATCTTTTTAAACTTCTTGTTGGTTGCAGATATCTCAGTATTTACACGAATCATTCAATAAAATCATGCCTATGGGGTATACTTGCTACATAAAACTTGATGTCAGATCTTGCTGTTAGCACCTCTGTAAGCTTTCTAATAGCATTTCTGACCTCATTTCGATATACGTCATTTGCTTCTCCCACTACCACATGTGCTGCCAGGTGGCAGCAGACTACCGGCATTTAACTCTTCACTGAAAGGTGCACCTGGCTTTACTATTCCCTGGATACAATCTTTTCCATACAAATGCAAACATCACTGAATTCAGACAAAGATTTTTTAATCCATTTCACTGCTAATAAATCAATGAAATTCTGCAACAACTTGAATGACTAATGAAAATCCTTAGACCTCAGGTACTATCCAAATGACAGGAGACTTGTTAGAGATGCATCAGAATCGGGTTTGAAGGGGGTTTTGCTGCATGATGGCAATATATCATCTTATGAATCAGTATGCCAGTATGACTAAATAATATTGCAAGAAATGCTTTGTTTAGTAAATTCAATGGAAGATACTTGGCAAATTATAAATAGTTGCGATGTTATTGAAGATGTAATAGGACCACAGAATAGGGCTTCCTTTGTGAACAGGCTAGTTATTCCAGAAGAAATCACTATAGAAACACATGAATTAGCACAAAGAAATTGAATTGAATAATGTGAGAGGTGGAAAAATTATCACTTTGAGGGTCTAGATGCCCATAAAGGTTTGCTGCTTCCCTCCGTTCTAATCAAGCTTGGTTTTAGGTATCTCAAATGCATATTTCCATGTCTCGGTGACAATACGGATAGGTGTTTTTGTTGGACTTCAAGTTGGAGAGCTTCAGAGAGGTGCAGATTTTAAACATGTCTAATGAAGAAAATCAGGCATGGATATGTTTAAAAAACAGTTTAAAATATTTCCTGGCACAAAGAATAGCTCAAAAGTACAAGAAACTGGAGAATCAGATGATTCATTGGTATCCAAATTTTGTGTGCAGGGTGTCTCTAAAAGTTCACTTTCTGAACTTGCATCCGTATTGCTTTGTAGCAGTGAATCCTGTGAACATGGAGAACGGTTTCATAAAGACATATGCACCTTATGCAGATGAAGTATGAAGAAAGGTGGATGTGTTTCAAGCTAACACATTACAGTTGGATTATTATATACAGACAAAAAAGCCAATTCGAACAAAAGTAACAAAAAATATGCAGTGTTCTTCCTACGATATGTATTATGAATATTGTGTCATACATTACAGCTATAAATTTTTTAATATAACAAATCACTTGCAGTAAGAATTTTTTTATTATTTCGCAATCTTAAAATTGTAGGAATATCTTTAAAAAATTAAAATTCCTGTAACTCATAAACTGAATCTGACTGGGAAAATCTAGAAACAGATTTCAAATTGCAGTTAGAATGTTGACTTTGTCTACAGATTAAAGGGAAAAAATGTTGGTATTTTATTGCAAAAATTATTTTAGTCAATATCTTATATCAGAGTATATATATATAACATTCACTGTTCATGAGGTCTGTCCCAAAACTATACAATGCAACGATTTGCTGGATCTGTCATAGCCACTGCTGTGTAATAAATGTCCAAAATTCTGGAGAGACGTGTGATGATTTCAGACATGTCTGCTAGGAAATGTTTGATAAGGTCTTTGTGAAGCACAAGTTCATTTTAATCCCTTTTATATTGAAATTGGCTAACTCTGAACTGTAAATGTGTTTGCAATGTTTCACTGAGCGTGGTGGGTGAACGGTTAATGCTCTGGATTCACATTCTGGAGGGCACAGATTCAAGTCCCCGGCTGTCCATCCAAATTTGGGTTTTCCATGGTTTCGCCAAATCACTCCAGGTGAATGGTTCTTTCAAAAGGCCATGGCTGAATTCCTTCCTGTTCCTTGCTCCCTAGTCCTTTCCTGCCTCTAATAACCTCAACAAGGCATAAAGCCATTAACAAATAAATAAATTGCTCTTTCATGTATTACTCCTAATCCTTCTACCAATATCCATCTGAGCATCATCTTTAATATAGTAAGCTCATTCACTCCAAGCACTCTCTTCACCCATTTCCCATCTTCCAATGACTCCCAACCCATTTCCTTCATCATACCAGTCACTTGTTGTATTCTGCAGTAATATCCACAAACAAATGTAGCTGTCCTTCTTTGTACCCCTTCCAACATCTGTATCTGATACCAAAAGTGTGGGTCCCATATTGCACCACCATATTCAAGCAAAAGTCTAACCAAAGTGCACTTCCTTTGTACATCCCCTCATCACCCTCTCCAATAAATGAAGGATTTATAAACCTCTTTCTACAACCTACCCAATTGAGTTTACGGTCACCGAATGTGGTGGCTGAGTGGTAATACTGTGGCCTTGTATTCAATTTTCCATGATGACTGTTTAGATGGATACTTCAATAGGCCGAATTCCTTCTGTTGTGTGCCCCAAATCCTATCCTGCCCCCCGCAGGGGCCTGGTACGCAAGTGCCAGGTACGGGTTTGGCGAACCCGCGGTGCCCGAGCTGGAAACTTGTGAGCGCCGCAAGTTTCCCACACCGTAAGCTCCTACCATGCTTCAACGACCACCGTAAGGTGTGGCGGTGGAACGTTGTGTGCCTAGGAGAACGGGAATCTTGGCTTCATCGCCCGGATTGCGAGGACGGAACAAACCTCTATAAAAAAACCCTCAACCTCAACCTCAAGGTCAGACACGTGCCGAGGAGGCGAATGAGTGATGAGGGAAATCATCCGCTAACGTGCAACCTCAGGGGCACCTGCGCACCCCTGTTGTATTAGCATTTTCTTCTATATTGTTTTTACTCGTGGGACCAAAATTAAGCCTCACAATAAAAACAAAAAACCCTGCAGTACGGGTGTGCCGCAGAATAATCAAAATACACCCAAGTTCTAAGAAGAGGGTGAGGGTTGATAGCCCCCCCTCTTTAGAAAGTAATAGTAACAGAAAAGTTTGTTCGCTTGCGAATGCTTTTATAGTTATGCAACGAGTGGAAGGATCTTTAGAAAAAGTTTCACCTTTTTATATTTCTAAGGGTTTAGAGGGTCTGGTAGGGACCCTAAATACCATAAAAAAAAGCTGAGGAACGGGACGCTGCTGCTGGAAACAACTTCCAGTAGGCAAGCTACCCAACTCCTGAACTGTGAGAAGCTCGGGGAGTTCGCCGTTACCTGCGAACTCCACAAATCCCTTAACAGCAGCAAAGGCGTTGTCACCTGCCGTGACTTAGTTGACATTAGGGACCGAGGAACTCGTTGAGGAGTGGAAGGAACAGAAAGTGATCGAGGTACGTCAGATCACTCGAAGGGTAAATGGCAGTATTGAAAAGACTGCCACCTTCGTCCTGACTGTTTGACACTCCAGTACTGCCAAAGAACATCAAAGCAGGGTACATTAATTTGAACGTCCAGTCCGTATGTTCCGGACCCGATGCGCTGTTTCCAGTGTCAGCGGTTCAGGACATACGACGGCGTCATGTAAAGGAAAACCAACCTGTGGTAATTGCGGGAAGGGCGCACATGAGCCGGGTGTTAGTTGCACGCTCCCACAGGTGTGCGTCAACTGCTCCGGGTCAGCACCCTGCCTGGAGTAGGGAGTGTCAAGTGTATCTTGAAGAGCGCAAGATACAGGAGCTGAAGACCAAAGAGCAGGATTCCCTATGGGGAAGCTAAAAAGAAGGCCAAGTCGCTCGCCGCTCCAATTTTCGGAACTACTTTTGCTAAGATGGCTTCAGCTCCCGTCAGGAAGCAGAGTGTTGCTACCCAGACGTCAGTTGCAGACATGAGCACTAGCACAACGTGCTCATGTCAGTGCAAATGCGGTGCAAAATCCGCTAAGATCACAACATCTAAGACCGCGGACGTTGGTAGCAACACGTCTGCGTCCTCGACCACACCAGCAGCAGCGAAGAAGGATCCACCAGCACTGATAGCGAAAACAACGCCACCTCCAATACCACCACGTGCTATCACGGTGGTAGCATTGCCAACTGCTTACAAGTGAGAATGGAGGCAATCAGAAGATCCGTGGCCCGAAGTTTAGACTGACGGACCCGACTCACTTTGTGAAATCCCCCTCTTCGTCCCCTCCCAGACTACCAAGTAGTAGGGAGAAGAAGGGGAAAGGGGCGAAGAAGAAGCAGAAGAAGAAGAAGAAGAACGGCCAGGAGTCAACTGAGTCGGAGTCAGTCTGACTCTTCGGAGCCAGAAGAAATAGAAATGCTGGTGGACGAGCCTGATCCCGTTCCTCAGCAGGCAATGATCGAAGACCCACCCGAACCGAGGCGGGTGAAACCAATTTTAGGCAGATCGGTCTAGTTTTAAGACTGATGGGTGACCTCTTTACAGTCACCCAATCCATATGCATGGTTTTTATTTTTTGTATTGTTATTATTCATGTCTGTCTGGCCAATATACAGCCAGCAAGACATGTAGTGTTTTTTTATCCTCTTTTGAACCTGTTTGGCCCCTTTACAGCCTTACAGGTGTTGTACGGTTTTAAGTCATTGTGGTCGCTTTAAAGCCACGTTTGAGTTTATGACTTATTTTATTTGCTGTCTGTATGGCCGACCCCTTTACAGTCGACCATGCAGACAGTATTTTAGTACTTTCTTAATCCACAGTGGTAGCTGGTAATAGGGTGCTAATGACCCCACTATCGATGAACCCTAAAGGAACTAGCCAGCGAGTTTCCTTTATCATTTAACCTGGTTGGCCTTTTTACAGTGAACCAGTTATTTTTTACTTTAATTTTTTATGACCATTTTGCAGCGATCGTTTTAGTACCCTTTTTAGCTGTCTGTATGTCCGACCTCTTTGTGGCCGGCCATGCAGTTGGCATTTCGTCCAGTATTTTAGTCTTGTTTTTTTTCCCCCGTCTGTGTGTCTGACCCCTTTACAGTCAGCCATGCAGGCGGTATTTCTGTTGCTGTTTTAATATTTTAGTTTGCTTTACCTTCTGTGTGGCCGACCAAGTCACAGTCGGCTACGAAAGTGATATTAAATCACGCTGTTAAACCAGGTTTTAGTTAGGGCGCTAATAACCTAGATGTTGACACGCCCTAAAGCCCTAACAACAACAACAACCTATCCTGCCTCTAGTGACCTCAATGTTGATGAGGTGTAAAGCCAAAACAATGGTTACTACAAAATATTTACACCGAAAGCTTCAACAAGCAATTTCTCCTGTACCCTATAACTGTAGAGAACCTTTACTTTCTTATCTACTAAGCTGAATCTTCTTGGCATTTATTTTCATTCATTGCTGACCTACCCACAGGGTGGAAATATAATTTGGATTGTAACAATGGTAATGTATTTTGAAACTTAAGAATGGTTAGTATCCAGATGAACATATATAGCCAATTTTTTTTACTTAGGTACCAAGACAAGGAGTAACTTTTAAAATTAGGACAAGAATTAATGAAATGTTACCTCTTTTTGTCATGTAGATTCTTAGCTTGGATGAGTAAAATGTGTTTACAAATTTTGGAACCGAACACTTCCTTCTTTAATCTTTTAATTAATCATATTCCTTAACGCCGTGAAATATTCAAACTAGTTTGTAAATGTAATTGGACACTATTTATAATGTTATTTTACCTTACTTGCAGGGGAATTAGATGCTAATCGTCCTGTACCATTTCGACTGACTCCAAATATTGTGGAGCTGCTTACAAATATTGGTCTCAATGGACCATTTACAGCAAGTATGATTGCTGTAGCACGCTGTTTGTCACAGCCTAACTTCAGAATACCAACCTACTTGAAAGCAATCTCAGAGATGAAATGATAGCCAGCTACAGAAAGGTAATAACCAAGTTATATTCACTATTTTTTTATCTTTGTTAAACAAACTGCAGCCCTCTCAGTTTAGGTTTCTTGAGTTTTACATATCTTATAGTGTGACATACCTATTTCTGAAAGTTCATGATCCTATAGTTCATTTATTTTCAAACGAAAGTGATACTTTCACTTTGAAGTTTTATTTATGTTGAACTTTCTATGTTTTAGCTTTGTGTTTAGCATTTATATGTTTCATGGCTACTGTTGACTTTTGTGACAGTAATAATCCAAAAGTTTTGTCTCCAGTTTTCCTATTTGTTTAGACACAGAAGTTAATGCAAATTGAAACAAAAGCATGAATTTTTTTTAGCTTTCATATCTAAAAACAATATGCCCAACAGTATTCAAATTTTTAGTGAGCACAGTTTTGAAATATCTGGTACATGCCATACTATGTCAGCAACTTTCTTGATTACTAAAATATGTTATTAGTACATTGTTTCATTTTTTGGGCTGATTTGTAAATAGGGTATGACTTCAACTTAACCTAGTTATTATGATATTCTTTATAGACTCCAGGAAAAAGATTTCATACCATTATCATCAATCATCGTTAATAATAAAAAATAGTGACAGTAATAATAATAATAATAATGAGTTGGGGAGAAAATACTGTGAGATGATATTAATATGGAAAGGAAAAATGAAGAAACTCCATCACTTACCACAGGCAACAAAAAGATATTACACGAACACAAAAAATAAGATATTAGCTATAGATATAGCCCTTATTCATAATTATATGATAAAGCACATTGCTATGTTTGTACAGATACCAACAGTCAACCTCCAACATGAATTGGTAATAATATTTGAAAGGTATGCTGCAATTAGCTGGTACCTTGATTTTTCATAAGATGACTGGAGGGAATATATAGGTCTGAAAAATTAAGTTAGTATTGATAATTTTTTCAATAAAGTCTTAAAATAAGAATAATTTATTTTCAGCAACAGTGAAGTAGGAGGAAATTCCTCAGTTTATTTTGTTAGAAATGAAGTTGGGAGTTCAGTAATTTAAAAAACATGCCCCCCTCCCCCCAAGTTTGTGATTAGATATCTGGATCTAGTTTGAATGGTTTGATATATTTTTTACATACTCTTTGAATCACAGTGCTATTTTTCCTTTCATTTTATATGGAATCACCAATTTGAATGTCTTTTTTCATCTTCTGTACAGCATCTATATTCATCATACCCAGTAAATAAAATTTCTCACTATTATTACCACTTCTCCATTATCAAATGCGATATTTCTATCACCATAAAACATTCAACATTATTTAAGAATTACAATGCATACGAACATAAACACTGCCCTTTGTATTCCACTTTTTTATTTGTGGTCGAGTCTCGACTATGGTGTAGAAAAAATGTTGAGAAATGGCCATGAAGGATCAATGTTGAAACACTGTGAAAGCAGTGTTACAGTAATAATTATAATAAATTGTCATTTTAATTGATGATAGCCTCTGTTTGTGTGTTTCTGTAGAGTTGATTGTGCTTATTATTCAATTTCTTCAGTCAAAAATTTGATGCTCTGTTGTTAGCTATTTCACTTCAAACTCATTTGAATGCTTTTACATTTCAACTGAATGGTTATATGGCATGATTACTTCTATTGAGGTCCCAGAATTTCCCAGTGAGTGGATTACCTCAGAGGTTACCTAGTTTTTAATGCAAGAATTCTTTAAGAAAATTTGATCGTAAATTCGAAATAGTGATACTTCATTATAATAAAAAATTCTTTGCTTCAGTTTAAAACTAAAACCAAATGAGTTCAAAATATATATCATCACACAGAGTAACACAAAAGGAAAATACTTATTTAACTGCAGTTCCAGATATTGGTGTTGTTCTTACTCCCAGGAGCCCATAAACCCTTTCAACATAATCCATGTTCTCTATATTCTTATGTGATTTCACTAGTACTGCATGAACACCTTTATGAAAGTTATCTTTTGCAATGTATTGCATACATTAAAGACATTTTTCTCTTTATATTTTCTACTTTATTTTTCCAATGTTTGCTTTGTACCCTCCTGAATAAGATCAACCTAATTAAACATTACCAGATGGCCTAGTGATAATTAAGGAAAAGCCAGATTTAAATTCCAATTTGACTATTTTCCACAATGTCTTAAAACATTTCATGAGGATTCTGGAATACTTGCTTAACATTAGATGCATTCGGGAGGACGCTGATTCGAATCTCCGTCCGGGAATCCAGATTTGGGGTTTCCCGAAATCACTCCAGGTGAATGCCGAGATGGTTCCTTCAAAAGGCCATGGCCAAATTCCTTCTCCTTTCTTGTCCCCAGTCCCATCCCACCTATAATGACCTTGACGTCGATGAGGTGTAAAGCCATAAGTAAAAAAAAAAATTAACATAGTTTATTTTGTTTTTTTATACATGTTGGTTTTTTGCTATCATCTTTTTTAACATACTTCAAAGAAGAAAAATTCCTAATTTTACCCTTTTTTAACACATGCGTACTTATTATTCCAAAAACTATTTCTGGAAATATTTTTTTAGGTGGAAGAGGCTGTTCTTAAATTGGTCCCATTTAAATTTAATTACTTTCAGTACTTTTTTATACAAATGAAACGAAAATAAAAATATTATTTATGTACAATGATTTGTGACTTTTTTGGTTTAACCAGTAGCAGGCTGTGGACACCATTTGATTGCTGCAGTGACCTGAGCCAATAGGGTAGCCTTAAGAATATTTGAGGGCTATCCAGAAAGTAATTTATGTTATTGCGTAATATGGAGATTGGTGGGGATGGAGCCACCATATTCACGTCAAAATGTTTCTACACTCGGTACGCATCAAGCTGTCGTAGCATGTAGACTGTGATGTTTCTACTTTGCTCAAAGTAAATTATTAAAATGTGTGCTTCAATAGACAATCCCACGAGTTGTGAGGTGTGTTCAGTGATTAGGTTTTTACTGGCAAAAAACATTAAACGAATTGAAATTCATCTGTAACTTTATGAGGTATACGGAGATGGAATAATGAGTGAAAGTGGAGTGAGGCAGTGGTGCAATCAGTTTAAAAATGGCTGCAAAAGTAATCATGATGAGGACCACAGTGATTGGCCTAACCTTGTGACTAATAAACTGACGATGAAAATCAACAATGAAATTCATAAAAATCTCCGCTTAGTGATTGCAGAACTCGAACTTCATTTCCTTGAAACTTCACGAAGTTTACTGCTTGGGATTGTATTGGAGAAGCTTGTTTATCACAAGCTTTGTGCAAGATGTTTTGCCAAAAATATCAGCGGAAGTCCACAAAAATCGGTGTCTTGCTGCATTGCTGAATTTTCTCAAAGTCTATGACAAGGATGGTAACATCCTTCTCGATTGTGTCATAACAGGAGATGAGACATGGGTAAAGCATGTCAATTGTGAGACAAAAAGACAGTCCATCCATTGGGAGCACATGAGTTTTCCCAGAAAACTGGTGAAATGTTTGCAAATGTTGTCAGCAAGAATGATTATTGTATCTGTTTTTTAGGATGCTGAGGGAGTGTTTCTGGTTGATTTCCTTGAATGTGGCACAACAATTAACTCAGAAAGGTTTAGTAAAATATTGACTAAATTAATTCCAGCAATAAAAAACAAGTGATTGGAAAAATTGAGCTCAAAAGTGTTGGTTTTTTTTTTTTTTTCATGGTAATACACGTCCATACATGGTTAATCATACCCAACAACTCTTGGGTGGTTTTGGATGGGAGATGTTTGTCAGTCCAGATCTGATGTCAATCGATTACTACCTCTTTCCAGCGTTGAAGATCTGGCTTAAAACACAGTATTATGGTGACAATAATAACAATAAAACATAAAACATAAATAATAAATTTATTGATGGGAATGATTTGTAAATATTATTTTATATTTTGAAGTATTTTTTTGTGTGTTTTTGAAGTTATATTTTCTTCTTCTTTTATTAAAATGTTTAGTATTGTACGTAAGATACAGTATGTTTCTTCTCATATAAAACCTGTTTAACTTGATTTTTTAAAATTATTTACTTTTCACAGTTTAAGCAAACATAAAATCAGTTTTAGTTACAGTTAAAAGTCTTTGATCTAGGTGGTGGTTATTAGTTGTTACAGTTGCTACAGTGATCGACATACAAAAGCATTTTGATTTAATTACTTCAGGTTATTTATTGGGATAGTTCTAAATGCCATAATTTCTGCTGTAGGATACTTTCATTATTTACAAAATATTGCATATCTTTTAGTGTAAGACACTTTGTGAGTATATTATCATCAATCACAAATTGGCCATCCAGTATGTCTGTGTTGTAGCTCCCTAACCTAATAAATTTCTGAGGATCTATAAATGCAAAATTTTGTAAGTATTACAATATGTGCAGATTTAGAATTAAGACGTTGCTATATCTAAATGGCTTTCAGGATTGTTTTTTACTTACATCAATAAATCATAACAGAATGGGATACTGTTGGTATAACTTTTGTTAGTTTACTGGGCATTACAACTGTATGAATCTGGTGCCAACAGCTATTTTCAGTTTTTTTAGTGACCAACAACTGCCTAGGTTATGTGCTTTAAATTTTAAACTGTGGATTATTTGGGTTCCAACATTCCTTACTTTTTTCTTGTTATTGTAAGATGACAGAGATAATATTGATGTAGTGCATATTTAATATGAATCATTTTTCACAAATTGCAGAAACAAGATGATACTCAGCCTGAGCTTTCAACAAACAGTGTTCCAGAGGAGGTTAAAGGAGAAGTTCTTATCAGCATGGTTAATCGGGCTGTTACTTCTATTGTGAATAGACTAAATGCACTTGCTGCCTTTGATGGTCTAGAAAGCAAGGTAACAAACTAACATAATACTTGTACTCATGTTTCTTTTATTTTTTTTCATCATTTTTGTAATAGAGAAAATACATTTTAACTATAGTCAGTAGAACAGAATACCTTTCAAGATGTATAAAGTGGCAAAAGTTTTTTCCTGTTATCCAGTTTTCTGTTTAATTTTCAAACATATCATCATCATCCACGGTTTGCCGTCATAGGCTGTGTCTGCTCTGTAGACAAACTTTATTTTCCTTTGCCACCACCTTGGTCCAGTCCTCTCCTATGTTCAGCACACGTCCCTCCACCCCTTTCAGTCAACTAACCTTGTTCTTCCTCCTGGCCATTTACCTATTATTTTCATTTCATGTGTGTTTCTTGTTAGTTGATGCTGCTCCATTCTCTTATGTCTGCACCATTTGAGACTTGCCTTTTTTATTGTTTCCTGAATTGGTTCTTTTTTCACTGTGTCTTCTTATTTCTAATTCTACCCATCTTGTAAACCCTGATTTACAAACAAATTTTCAAGACTGGTAACCAATATCCAGTCCTCTACAGGTTATTTGTTGGATTTTTCATTTTATCATGAAAACCAAATCATTGGCACACTGACAGAAACTAAACTGAAAATCAGAAGATTGAAAATTGTGTACTTTGTCTACATGAATTACTGTATTTATTTCAAGTTTTCTGTCCCCGTACCATTACAGCTCGTAGTTATCACAGGTTCTAAAACTAACAGCCCATCATCAATCCTCCAGTCAGCAAATTTGCCAGTTATGGTAAATGTTTTTAGTGACTACTGGGTTGTAGTTATTTTCACTAAGTTCCCTCAGAATTGTTCATGAACTTCAGAATAATTGGTTTGGTCACCTTTTTGACATTGATATTAACTTTCACCAGGGTCACATTTAAGTACAGGCTACATAGGCTGTAGCCTAGGGGCCCGCACTACAAAGTGGGGGGGGGGAGGGGGTTATAGGTCCTGATCAGTGTTCACGCCACGTGTGTAGCCTATGGGCCCACAAAGTCTAAATGCGACCCTGACTTTCACAGTGTTAAGGATAATTATCAGAGATAATTTTTGCTTAAAAAAGATCCATTTCTTAATGCAGCTTTCCAGTAAATGTTCACCAACTACCCTTTTAACAATTATACTGATTAAGGAACATCACTCGCACATTAATGCCTTAAAATCCTTACCTGGTTCCAATAGGCTTATGACTTACAACATTGAAGTAGAATTTCATGTTTTGCAGGAGAAAGGAAGACACCAGAGGGCACCAAGTAGACCAAATACCAGTAGATTCAGTTCTGATGATGCCAGGTGTCACTGAAGTTTGTTTCCACTGCAGGTTACCTACGCTGTACCAGAGGCACCTATCAAACCCATTTTCCCTGTTTTCAGTTGATACTGAGGATACTAATAGCACCAGTTTTGCAGAATCATTGCTATCAACAGTGGAAATGTCATACCATGATTTGTGTGATAGAAATGTATCACCTTGTGCGTCAGAATTCACCTTTATTCAGACTGGTTTAAATTTATCACAAATACTGTACAGATTACCACAGCAATTACTGAAATTTTTCAAGATTTTTGCGTCAACTTTCATTTCATACTTGTTATGGGGCTTAGTTTTCAGTTATAACTTTGTTAATCTGGTATCAGTACAAGGCTTCATAGAGACCAACATTATACATAAATCAAATTCATTAGAAATAACCATGGGAATTAATTTGTAAATAAGGGGAAAAAATACAATCCCTACATTAGGCAAGCACCCCAACGATCTTTAACTATAAGATACACATTAAGAATGTAGTAATTATTTATTTCTAAGAACAAATATAATAAATTATTTAGCAATATTAATTTGCATATTGGCTTTGTATCTCTCTTATTTCATAGAATGTGTATATATTTTTTACTTATACATATTAACTCTCTTGGAAAATAATGTTTTCATATATAGTTATCATAAGCATATTATTGTTTACATTTTTTGCTTTGTATGTAATAGGATGTGTAATTGAGTATTTACTAATATTTTTTTCCTTTTAGGCAAGCAGCCTGGTTAATTCTGCTATAGACTACAATAACCTTTGTCGCATGGATCCAGCATGGCATCCTTGGCTGTAAAATGATCTGAATGAAGATGATTCTTGTTTGTTTCTGTTAATATGATAACAAAGAAGAAAAGGATTGCTCATGAAGAGATTAACTGAATAACTAAATGTAAATGTTTCATTTTTCACCTTCAAAATTGAACAGTTTTTGTATATTGCGATTTCAGAGAGCAGTGATATTTCAGCTTCATAAATAACAACACACTGTAGCAAAAACTCTACAACTTGAAAAAAAAATATAATGAGCAGAAGCAGAATATGAATTGATAAATCATGTTTAAAAGAGTAGTTAATGAATGGAAGCTGACTGTATCTATCATAATGGTAAATTGACAAAAAATGGTATCTCAGAACTAGTATATGTTTATTTTTGTCAAAACAAAAAAACATGAATATATTTTTGTACTGTATTACAATATTGTTTCAAACTTGCAGGACAATATTCTTAGTGATATGTCGTAATGTTTCACTGTAAGCATCTATCTCAGATGGTGTTTTTCCTTTTAGCTTCCCACAGTTTTCTTTCAATAGGAGCTGTTTTTTATAGTTTTATTTCTGTTTGATTTTTTTTTTAATTTCCATTGTATCTGCTTCTTTCTGTTGTGAACCCTTGGAATGACTGATTTATTGTTTGTTTTGCTACCTTAGCTTTATTTCTCAGTATGAAAGTGAATTTCTTTTATAAATGTTGATATATTATCTATATCATTTCTTAATATTTGTGTCTGTAAATCTTATTTTCTGTTTTCTTGGAAAGCTACTCTAGTTCCTATCTTTTTATGTTTTTTTTTTTTTTTTTTACCCATAACTCTTTAAATCTAGTGAATTTGACTGAAGAAATTGTCTTCTAGTTTTCCAAAGCCTTGTAATTATGTTTTACACCTTTGTTCCTTAGAGGTATTTGATAAGAAATACTGCTGTGTATCAGGTATTACATTGAATTTACTGTAATGAGAAAATGAGGTTTTTTAGTGCTTTGACTTGCGTTTCTTCATTTGTCGTGAAATCGCCCAAAAAATTAGGATTCTATTGCTGGAATGTAAACTATAAATTGCTGATTTATTTTATATATATACAAAATAAGAAATTTCCTTTAATACTTTTTTTCCTAATTGTGAAAGGATGCTGTGAGGATTTTAGTAGATTAAAAAATTTAAATTTGCTTCAGATCAAAATTAAGTATGCATGTAAGCAAACTTGTACCTGTAACTGGATTTGTGTGATGATAATGTGTAAATAAGAGACAAACTGTGTAAATAACTATGGAGGGTAGCTTTGGTTTAAAGTTACACTTTATAAAATGTAATATAAGCACAAATAGATCTCACACTCCTGCCCATTTTTATAATGTAAAGAAAAATGTTCAGTTTTTGAACAATTGATTTCTGATGTATTTGAGGTAATTTTGCTACATTTTGTTAATGTTGCTGTTCATAAGTCTTGATCACAGTAATAAATAAAAACTAAATTTTGTATTTAAATTGTGCGCTAAATGTCAAATTACTTTACCTGTGTTTTTCTCCTTCGCAATAAAATATATTTCCAATTTTGATGGTGATCTTCATTGTTGGGATCTGAAATAGAAAACATTACTATCACACTGCGTTCATAGATAAAGGCATGATTTAATAGCATTTATTATGTTACATGGTATTGTATATAAGCTGATCTTTAGTCACTAAATGTATTGTACAATTTTTATATGGTGATTAGACTACACTGCAAAACACTTGTTTCCTATGTAAACCCCATTATATGCAGTGTGAGTGATACATATGATTTTTTATCTCTAGGTCCTATAAACAGAATATGCACTATATTGAAACTTATTAGCTTTAATCTTTTTTTGAATGCTACTTATAACCTATTTATTGTTTATGTATGTGCATGGTCAAGTATCTTACCATTGTTTAGGCTTGGCTTTATTATTTAGAGAGTAATAATTATCATAACAACACTGGCCTCCTGAATCAAACCGTAGACACCTTTCTAACATTGTCTAAAATAGACTTTATTCTTCTCAGTTAGATACATAGTAATGCTTTCAAGCTACAAGGCCTCTAAAACAAATTTGATTTGGATTTTATTATCCAGATGGACTTTGAAGCATCATCTGCCTAATGAAATATAAAGTCCATGCTCGATACACACCTGGGACCTGGCTGTTTTTGTTACTATTACAAGTCCTTAATTAAGGCTGCACATAATACCACTGTGGTTTGAATAATTATGAGGTATTATCAGAAGGACTTTCTCTTCCTCTTATTAAGCCATAATGCAAGTTTCTGAGCTCTCCCATATCGATGGAGCTAGATGTCTTTGCAAGTGAGTAATATCAGTCATAGATTTGGCAGAACTACTCGTGCTGGCCTTCTCGTTGCTTTGGCATCTGAGAGAATGTGTCTGGAATTAATTTCTGAGATTATTCGTGACAAATACACTGCTGCTGGTAGGTCTCGCACAAGATTTCAGTGGTTTTATTGCCTGTCATAAATTCCAGATTGGCCAAACATTCTTCGCTAAAGCTGCCGCCATTGGCTGTCCCATTTGTTGCCTCTTTGCTGCACTGGAAAACTTCCACATCCCTAAAAAAAAATTACAATAGTGGCCCATGAAAACATATCTTATAGCAATAATTCTTGCACATATTAATTCTCACAATAACTACACTCTGTCCCAGCCGCTAGACCGTCCCCACCATATATAAATAAAAATGAAATGAACAAAAAAAATTAATTAGTGCGGCAAACTCACTTATAATAAATGTCACCATCTGTGACACTTCAAGGTGAATGTCAGGTTTCAGAAATATGCTTCATGATAGGAATAGTACAAAAATGCAGTTTGCAGATAAATAACAACACTCAAATACTTCCTTCCTTTGGTTAGTTTGCTCTTAATTTTGCTGTCATGGTCATATGGGGTGGAGGCTGAAAATTTTTTATACCCCCATCTCACAGTAGGAGCAGCAGCAGATAAATTCTGATGATCTTTGTGACTCGGGGAGGTGGGGGGGGGGGGGGGCCTGTTGAGGTCCTTTCAATGTGTAAGTATTGGTGGGTCTCCTCTCTACCAGTCAACATACTCCATTCGAGAGACTAAATATTTACCTTTACCTTAAGTTGACAAAAGATGTCCAGGCTGTTTCTTTTTCAGTTGACTCTGATTTGTCATATTCGGTTGGCATGTATCCTTTGCCATATTTAGTTGGTGCTTATTTATTTTTGTGCTTAAATGGTCGATTTGGTCAATCTCAGTTTCTTTTGGTTGGGAACGTGGATTTTACTAGAATCGGTCAAGAACTAAATTTAGTGAGGTTTAAGTATCAAATTTATAGAATAGTTCTGCTATAGTTGATCAATTGATTAGTGTTTTCCATCAAATATCTTAAAAATCACAATGTCTATGGACTTCAGTAAAATAAGATTTTCTGAATTTAAGGAGCTGTGAATATATCAGCAGATTCCTTTATAAATTTACTTCTCTCTCTCTCTCGCATGTGTTTGTGCATGCATGCGTACGAGAGAGTGTGTGTGTGTGTGTGTGTGTGTGTGTGTGTGTGTGTGTGTGTGATCGGTCCATGCAGCAATTAGGTCTAGGGCAGGGCTGGTGAGTAATAGAGGTATGGTGAGTAACAGAACCCACCCTGAATTTAAGAGCGACATGCAGAGAGAGAGAGAAAACCAGCTGAGCGTAGACCTACATATAGTAGACTGTATGAGTGAATGAAGTCGGTCTTTCACCTACTCAAGAGTTACCCAATCAACCACTTTAAAACTGCACATGGGAATAGAGGGGGAAATTTACTTCCACGTGCCAATGGGTGCCCGTGGTGTAGCTAGCATGGGTGACATTCAGGGCAGATATTGATGGTATCACCCCATGAATACTTAAATTCAGCATTAAATAAAATATAATATACTTTAAGTGTAAATTACGATTTTAATAAAACGAGCTTAAATAAACATTGTTATTTACAAATAGTTGTTTGCTAATAAAATTGTAATATTAATAACATTTAAAAGATAGATAAGTAAACTTAAAACAATTGCCTTCATCTCCTCTTCTTTCTAGCTTTAACAGCCTTAAACTCGAAAATCACATCTTTAAAACTAACATTTTGAGTTGCCTGATGTTTAATAGTCGACTTGGGAAGATTTTTTAGCCTTGAGTTGCTCACTGTTCCAAAAGAAGTTTTTGATTAATTTTAACTTTCTAGTGGTCCTCACATGTAGTATAGTATTGTAAATAAATAAAGGGCGATTATAAGATTCCACAATAAATTTTAAGAGTCCAGAGCTAACGAATCATATATTACTGAAACTGTAACACGGGTTGCTTTTAAATGCCTTCTCAGTTGTGGTATTTGCAGAAGTTCTGATTCTAATAATTTATCATGGAAACCAGCACATTTGGATATAACTATTTTTCATCCCTACACTTTTGCCGAAAAGCAAATTATTTTTCTGTACAACCTCAAACAATGAAACTACATCCTGAAGGGATTTTGTTCATGTTTGAAGTTTGGTCTTGAAGTGTTCAAGACATTTCAACATATACATTTGATTTTCAGCTTTCATTGTGAGTCCAGCATCAGTGGTTACTTCTCCAGCCATTCTTTTTTTTTTTTTTAACAATGAATGATTTGTTATGTTGGAATGTTGTAGTAAGATCTATTTTCACTTGTACAATATGACACCACTTTTCTTGAATATAAAGATGGAGTGCCTTTATTCTTGTCATTGGTTGTTCAAGGCTCAAGATTTTACTTTGCAGTCCAATATGACAATTTACTTCCCATAGTATATCATTCCAAAAGAAAAGATATCGAAGAAAAGTAAAATTACATACTGCAGGGATACGATTAGGAGCAGTAAATCAGGTGTCTATATTTTCTTGATCACCTAATTCTTTAATTACTGCCACAACAAAAACTTTCTGTTAATAATTTTACTGCATCATAATTAGCACTTCAACATGTTTTTGGGAGTCTTTCAACAGATGATTTGCTGCATTTCTTTAGCAGTTCCAAGCAGCTGGTTGCAAAAAATGTTACACAAGATGCATTTTGTACAAATGAATGTTGGCCACATAAATTAATTGAATCATAAGTACATCCAACAGAAATTGCTATTTTTATTTTAATAATGGACTGTACTCCACGTATGCCTTTGATAGTAGCTGCACAGTCATAACCCTTCAAGCAACACATCACATAATCTAAATGAGGGGTTGGAAAATGGCTGCCCTTGGGCCACATACAGCTCCCTAAGTGTTTTTTGTGGCTCACAAAGACAGACAGAAAAATTTGCCTTTAACCGAGATTTCTTTCCTGCATGCAACCAAAGATTTGTCTCATATTCTTCATTAGGTATCTATATTGGAATTACTTTGTCTAGAATCAATATAAGACAGAATTGTGTGAATAAAGTGGCTTGTTCTGTAACAATATAGCAAGCATTACAAAAATGGGGGCCAGTGGTTTCATTGAAAAAATATCTACATGGTTAAGCTTACAAAAAAGAAGTTACAAACCCATGGAACAGACAGTAAAACCTCTTCTTTCCTTTGCATCAGGAGAACCTTCGTGAAGCTCCACTGGGCTCAAAACAAGTGCTAGGTCTTACTGTGGGGTCACAAGAAGATTTCAGAACTTTAAGAAAATCGAGCCGTAATTCATTTTTCTCTCTTATCACATCACTGCTGATATTGACACAGCACATGAGGAGATGAAGCTTCAACTTATTGACAGACAGTCAGATCGCACTGTGAAAGAAATGTTTAATGCTGTGACGTTAGTGGACTTTCACAAATCTTTGTCTCCTTAAACATTTCTATGTATAAAGAAATTTGCTGGGAAAATTTTCTCTATATTTGACTACATATATTTGTGAACAAAGTTTTTATTTATTGTAGATCAACAAAAGTGAATATAGATTCTCTTTGACATACAGTAACTTGCAGGTTGTGATGAGAATCTCAACAAGCAACTTCATTCCATTTTTTTGTTTTAAATAATAATTGTTGGAAACTGTGATAGAGTACAGTTGTCTCATTAACCTGACATTAAAATTAAATGTGCTTGCAGTTATTAATAATATGAAATTAGCACAGTAACTAAATTAAATAAAACTCCAAATATTTTATTTATATTCATTGATTTTTATGGTACAATTCATATTTTTTTCCAAGATGCAAAGTTAATTAATGAATGAAATCATTTTAAAAGATATGGCCCTCTGTTTCCACAAAGTGGCCATTGAGCCAAAACAATTGCCCACACCTGATCTAAACCATCACTGTAAGGCTTCTCAAAAATTTCATTCTTCAGATCAACGGCTTTCTGATCTCTTCAGTAAAAAAATCTCTCATTCAGGAGGTCGCCAGTTCGAAACAGTGTCCGGGCATCCAGATTTGGGTTTTCCATGGTTTCTCCAAATCACTCCAGGCGAATGCCGGGATGCTTCCTTCAAAAATGCCATCACCAAATTCCTTCCCATTTCTTGTCCCCAGTCCCATCCCGCCTCGACGTTGATGAAGTGTAAAGCCATGAAAAACGTAAAAAAAAAAATCAAGGAATACTTCTTTGATTACCACTTTTCTGCTATCAGTTTTCTCAACACCAATCCGTTCAGACATTTGATCAATGTGTGGAATGTCGGGTGAGCTATCACACGCAATACGGAAATATTTTACCCATTTAATTTCAATAACGAGTTTAGATTTTATGTGGTTTGATAGATCATTAATGAATTCATTTTGTGTATATAGCGTCATTAGTTTATTAGGTTCTAAATACAAGATGTGCTCTTTCAGCATTTCTTCATATTTTGAAAGTACTTTGATCAGTTCTAGGAAATCGCCATTATTTGTAGAACCTTCATTGTGTTCACAAATTGCTTGGTTTTATTTTGCCGGAAACAAAGTTATTTCCAATAATCTAAATAAAAGACACTTCTGCTTTTCAGTATTAATTAATTGCTCGTGAAAATTTAGCCTTATTTCTAAAGTTTTCAACTTTTCAGATTTTCCATGTGTTCATTTGTAGTTTTATGGACTGTCAGTTTACAGTTTAGTTTCCATCACTTCTGAATTGCAGTCACAAGTGATATAGTATTGGTATTATATCCAGCAAATGGGAGAGTAATCCGCAGTATTTTTTCACTGTCGAGTATTTTTTTGCTTGTGGCTTTACACTTCGTTGAGATAATCAGAGGTGGGAGGGGAATGGGGCAAGGAATGGGAAGGAATTCGGTTATGGTATGTTGAAGGAACTACCCCAGAATTCGCCTGAAGTAATTTGTGGAAACCATGGAAAACTCAAATCTGGATGGCCGGACAGGGATTCGAACTCACGTCCACCAGAATGTGGTGCAAGAACGTTAACTGTTCACATACCTTGCATGGTGTTAGGCATTTCCACTGTTCACATACCTTGCATGGTGTTAGGCATTTCCTTATACATATCATTCTTTTGACAACTATCTTTGACTATATACAGTGCTAAATGGTCCTTTCCTGTTTTGAAAATAATCGCATCCTTCTTTAATGATCTCTTTGCGAAGATTATCAACAATGAGTATACTCCAGTGCAGTGGCAGCCCAGGTGCAAAAAAATATTTTGGGCCCTAAGGCCAGATGGGCGACTTTTTTTTTTAGATCTACCAAGTCTTGTGAGGTGAGGTTTGCTCTGGCAGAGGCATCTCAGAACTTCAGGGGCCCCCCAGCTGACAGCTGAGTGTGGGCCCCCTGAGCTGCGCCTGGGGGTCCCCTGAGCTTGGAGGCCCTAGTCCACGGCACCGCCTACCCCTCCGATAGCTACTTCCCTGTCAAAATCTCGATGTTGAGAATCCTACCGAATTTCCCCCCACTCCTTACAATTCTGCCTCAAAAGGCAGTTCAATCTAACTGACATTTTGTAATATCCGTCAAAATGCACCTAAAGTAGTAGCAGCAAAAATTGTATCAAATCTGTGGATTTCGGCTAAATGCAAAGGGTGTCGCTTCTTCTCGTCACAATAATCAAAATGTATGCAGTATTTTGGATCTGGGTCGTTACGCAAGAGCAGCACTCCCTAGTGTTACGAAGCTATAACGTCATGCAGTTTATCAATAACATGTGCACCAGTTTTCAAATGTGGTTTTAAAAATACAACATCGTTAGGGAAACGCGATCTCATTTTCTACTATCTTAAAACATTATGCCATTAGGCGTCGTGACAGTACGTCTACACAGTGCCTCTAGCTATTGTCATGTGCTGCAATCAAGTATATCGTTCATGTGTAACACAGAATACATATGTTGTAAATGGTAGCCCTCGTAAACGTATCTTACAATTCTGTCCACTCTGACAAGTGGTGCGTATGTTATTGATGAATTGCAACGATAGACAGTTGTGTAATGGCGTCACAATGGGTAACCAACAACGTTCAAGGTTTTTAGCTGCAACACTTCGCGTTATAAACGCCTATGCACAGTGCGAGGTTGTGCCGGCGCTATGATTTCCTAATTAAATATGTGACTGGGTTATGCGAGTTACGTGTCAACGACTTTCATTTACGTTATGAACGTTTTTTGGCTTTAAATTACAAAGTGATCGCCATTCCATAGTATTGCGCATTTAGTTATTACCGGAGTGATGGTATGGCCCCGTGACATGCGCACATGTTTACATCAGGTGATGTTGCACCTTCGAGCTTTCTGCGCTAGGTGGCACTGTCATCGCGTCATATGACCCTGTCAAAAAATGTTGCATTAATAAGAGAGCGCCCAAAAACTACGTAGCTCGGTCTGTGGGGGAGGGGTTGGCTGGAAGGCTACGCTGCGCTATGTGGGGGGCAAGGTTCCGAGCCAAGCTCTGTAGCTTTCCATTCATATCATTTTTCACAGTTAAAATGAAATACAGAACACACAACAGCATGTGAATATTTATTTCCTTCATTTAATTATCTCCGTATGTAATTTACAATAGTCTGTGAAGAGAAAACAGTACAAAATGTCTTCTAAAACAATTAGGGACAAAAGCTACGTGCTACGAAGGGGGAGGGGGGTTAGAGTCAAAAGCCACGTGGGGAGGATAGGGTTCACAGGAGGCCAAAACGAGCTACGTGGTTTATGGACGCTCCCTAATGGTGGTTGCTACGAGAAGAGGCATCCAGCTGCTTACCTATCACTGTATTTGCTTTGCTTTTCATCATCAATGATTTAAAACAAAAAACACACGTTACCTCCAAGACAAGATCTATACAAATAAATATTTGTAAATGTGTGTTTTATGAAATTTCAGGCACATCTGTTAATGACAAATTCACGAGAGGAATATCAAACTTTTCTGTGACTTCATTTGGTAAATTACATTGTTACATAAAAGAAATTTAACACCACGAAGAAGACCAAGAGGGAGGACCACGGAAGAGATTGAGCAGTGGACTTCGTGAGGCCGTGTTTCAGATAGGGTTGAAGACAAGCAACTGGCTTTTTTTTTTTTTTTTTTGTAACAGTTTAACGTCCCTTTTTAACAACGTGGTCTTTAGAGACGGGAAAGGATGGGGGCAAGGAATGGGAAGGAATTCGGCCATGGCCTTTTTGAAGGAAGCATCCCGGCATTCACCTGGAGTGATTTGGGGAAACCATGGAAAACCCAAATCTGGATGCCCGGACGGGGATTCGAACCGCCGTCCTCCCGAATGCGAGGCCAGAACGCTATCCGTTACACCACCACGCTCGGTGGGCAACTGGCGACCAGGGCCGGCGTTAGGGGGAGGGTAGGCGGGTCAACCGGGCCCCTAGGCCAAGAATCCGCCCGTTGTAGCCCGGCTAGTCGCCGAAAGCAGACCACAATGGATACGAATTCTTGTAGCAGAGCAAAGTCCCCAGTGCCTGATCGTGTAAATGAAAGTGATGAATGATATAAAAGAAGTTCCTCCTTATCATCTAACAATGCACGTTTTGCTTACCTTAATTCATTTGTTTATAAATGAAATCATCTCGTCTCCCGTTCTGCGCTGCCAAACGATCTATGACCAATTCATTGAAATTTTGACGAATCAGAAGTTCTTTTTCAAACGCACAAGACGTTTAGTTAATTCGTATGAATGTTTTCACTCGTTTGAGTGTAGAGAAGCACCTTTCTGCCTCTCCAGTTGTCATTGGGAATGTCACTATTATCTGCAGAAGTTTAACGCTCTCGGCAGTGGCGTAGCTAGGTCAACAAGGGCCCCGGTGCAAAAAAAATTTATTTTGGGCCCTCAGGCCAGACGGGATAACTTTTTTTTTTGCTTTGTGTGCTGGTAGGGGCTCCCTGAACTGAGGACGGGGGCCCTTGAATTGTTCTTTAGGAGCCTCCGGAATTGAAGTTTTTTTTACACATATGAAGATTACGCTACAGAGCTGAAGGCTAGGCTACAAATCTTATTCCAACGACCCAGAGAAATTAACAGGTAGGCGAAAGAGAAAAACAAAGAACATTATGGCAGGCCTCAACTCAACTATAAATTTAAGGTTGGGGATCGTGTTCTTCTTAAAGATGAACCTTTTCGGAGGGGCCGTAGTCAAAACTAGCAACTACTTTTATTGGACCATACAAAATCTTGGAGCTTAAAGCTTGTTGTAAACGAGAAAAAGTACTCGCTAACCGCTTAGAACAATTTATCTAATAATTACCAGTCTTTTTTCCAATGAGCCTAGCCTACTTTTAGCATCCAAACCATACAAATAAAAAAAAACGAGACTCAGATCTGATTATTAGCACAAAAGCCACAGGTAAACATAGCCACGAGGGCTGTTTTGTCAAAGAACGCAAGAGCTCCGGAACCGCCTCCTAAACGTCAGAGTTAAGAGAAGGTGATCAAGATGGCCGCTGGCTCAATCGACAACCCGCGCGGAGATAACCAAGGCCAACTAAAGAAGATGTTGCCGGCACCAGCTGTCGCCGTTTCAACTTTAGACAAGTTAACCACCCACCTCAGCCGCGTGCTACCAGCCGCACGGTATCGGGGTGTTAGCCACCCGACTCGCAAACAAAACACAACAAACACATAGCTTACACCATTCTAGGATGGTGCGTCTTCGTGAGGAATATACTATATGAAAGCCCTAAACAGTTTATATTTATTCTTAGTAGCTGATGCAGATATCCGCGTTACAATTCGCAATATTGTAAGCTCAAAGCTAACGCTTCATTCAGACGTTATCCTCACCTACTTTATGCATAGGAGCACTATTTTAAAATAAAAAATTAAAATAAACAACACAAATATTTCCTCTAAGAGGCATGTTTCAACAATTTGTATAAACAATCAATATTTCACACTTCACATACCACACTGATGCAACGTACTCATTAATTAATCGAATAATTAAACAAAGAAAATTCAGAGATTATTTAGTGTGGACAAAACATTTGCTTAATGCAGAACATTCACCTTCTTTCTTAAGAACAACGGAATCATTTCATAATAATTAGAGATCAGTTAGAAGCCTTGAGATTCAGAAATTATACTTGAATACATTTGAGCACACTTAGCGTATCCAAATATATCTTGCCAAGAAAGATTACCACGACACTGGGGCGCAAAGAGTATCTGCCTGCCAAATAAATAAACGCGAGACTATGTTTGAAATCTTGTCTGAACTTGCAGCCAGAATATTTAATCCCACTAATTCAGTATTCAAACTTAATGTGAGATAACAGATGGGAAATTTACACTCCTTTGAAAGAAGGAATGAGTAAATCAGGTAACAATGTCTGATATATTAGTAATTATTTTATGTTAAACAAAATATTCTCATATAAATTTTGTATATTCATCTTTGCAAGTAAAAAAAATGTAATAACAAACAAATTTTGCCTCATAGCTAATTAGCATAGAAATGTCATTACCGTTCTCCCAATGTTCAGAAAAATGTTGCCAAATGACAAACTACTGCCTACTGGGTAACTATCTGTAAACAACAGCACAGCAGTCTAATGTCAACAAACTAAAGTGGTTGTATTCAAACCTTTGTTTTGAAAGCTATGTTTACCAACAAAATGGTAAATTGTATTCAGAATGCCAATTGTGTTATGTGTCTACATGCCTAGCAATTTATAAGAAATTCATCCCTACACTTACAAAAAGTAAACAAGTACTCTACCAATTTGCAAGTGAAAACTATGAACATTTGAACCATAAGCTATTGAGCACAGCTTTTTAAAGCTGTAATAAGACATTTTAAACTTTGGTTTACCACAGTTGAGCTCTAGCTACGGTCGCGAGCGGACCGCTAGTGGAATAAGTACCGTGTTTACGGGCCCGTGTGAGAGCGAAAGTCAGCGCTGTTTTTATATATATTTATATATATGGCATTTGGCAACGGAGGCCATACAGCCAGTTTAAGGTAATTATAATTGCTTTCAGTGTATAGACGCCACAGGACGGACAGGACATTCACACAGACACACAACACTTAACATCTATGCCCGCGGCCGGATTCGAACCGGCGGCCTTCGGCACGCGGAGCTAGTACTCTAGCCCCTACGCTACCGAGGCCGGCGTCAGCGCTATTCCAGTCGGCCGAGCCTCGCTTCATGTGACGCGATCGACTGCAATCACGAAGTAACGTGTGTTCCCCACTATCGTTTGTAACTCTTTTAAGAGTAGATACCCCATAAAACGCAACAGTGACAAACTAAAGGCTGCCACGGCAACCCACAACAGACCTATCACAACGCGTCCCGAGCGCTGTGAAGGACCATCGGAAAACAACTCAGCCCAATTAGATGAACGTGACATGTCTATGAACAGCGACAGTGAAGCTACAGAAATGGCGATCAGTGAAAGTGAATTCGACGACAACAGTGAAATAGCAAATGAAAACTGCGAAGAAGATGATATAGTAGAACTCTGTTTTTATGAGTGTGGTGCAGGGTTTGAGTCCAGCAGATGACGGCAGAGTTCTGTTTGGGATGGCTGAGTGGATATTGGTTGATTGACTGATCGACTATCGGAGGTGTGATAACTAACCTGCCCGATAGTAACGTCTTCTTGATGTTCTTCTTTTCATGTCAGGACGACGGCCTTCTGCTGACACCAGCCGATATTGATGACGCAGATCGACAACTGCGAGGACGATAGCTGCCGAAACAACTATTTTCTAATAAAGATATTAAATATTTTAAATGGAAGGCTGTGTAAAGTTCTTCGGCTTGAGTGTTGTTAGCCTGATACGGATTAGAAAGGTTTTACGGAAGGAAACAGAAGTTACAAATAGTTCCGGTTTATTTGTCGTAAATCACACACAGACAGTTTTACAAACACAAGAACGTAATTTCTGTCCCACGCAATATGTTAGCACTACCCCCGCTAGCTTGAATTTAGACTCTTATTGCCGAAATGGGGTACAAAGCGATAATGTTGGTAGTAAATCACGAAACACTCGCTACATCGATGTGTTACATTTAAGACTCCGAGACACATTGCCAGTGCGAGTGCACTTGCGAGGAGTTGCTGACGCTTATCAGCGGAGTCATAGTATTACGTTTCGCCGCAGCGCTCTGCGCCTCTAGCAGAGGACGAATATTCACTCCGCTTTTACACAATATTAAGGGGATATGTTTGGTTCCCTTAAAATGACGACTCAAGAAAATTCGAGCTTGTACATAACAAACGGAAACAATGAAGCCCATTGGACACCTACAGTAGAAAACAGGCAAGGAAAGAAACTGAAATCCCAACGAAAAACCGTTTCGAATCTCTTGCAGTCCAGATGGATGAAACGGATCCAACAACAGCAAACAGCTGAAGCGCCAATTAAAGTGCAAGAACGCATCCCACCTCTAGTTATCTACCAAACTGCAAACTTTATCCAGATGAATAAAGTCATCAAAAGCTTGCTACAAGCATCACTTAAAGTGGTGTTTAGAGGTGATAATTTATAATACTTTGTGGAATCAAGGGACGACTACTTCACTCTAAGGAGGTTCTTCGACGAACATCACATCCACTACTATAGCCACCAAATGCCAATGGAAAGGCCCCTACACGTGGTGATTAAAGGACTTCCACTACCGAGGAAACGGAGGACATTGGAGAAGCCATAAAACAAAGGATATAACGTTGTCGCCGTCCATCAGTTTAAGAAACGTGATGAAACAACAAGACAGCTGACACCCTTGGCAACATTTTCGGTGACTATAAATCCTGGACCACAAAATGAAATCATCTATAACGAGTTATGAATCTTAGATACCAAAGTGCAAATAGAACGGTATTGCAACCAATTGGGCCCCCCTCAATGTACTAGATGCCAACGCTACGGTCATACGGTAAACTACTGCCACCGTGGTCTGTAAAGTGTACAGGCCCACACCACACCAAGGACTTCAAAATTCCTAACAACACAAAGGCAAAATGCGTAAACTGCCAAGGCGAGCATGAAGCTTCTTGGAGAGGATGCTCGACCTACCAAACCATCCTAAGGCCACCTAACCCGCAAAAAAGGAAACAAGAGGAAAGGAACCAGGACACCGTCGAAACAAGACAAAGCTTCCCACCGCTCCCGAACACAAAACAACAGGCAAACCAATCAGGACCATCTACAAGCAGAAACACATAAACGCTGAAAAACTCGGAGGAAATCGGCAAAATGGAAAAAAACAAGAAGCATGAAACACCTCACTAAAGCGAAGAAAACGAAGATGAACCGCTGAACCTACACTCAACGTTCGCACTTGATTTCCAAAATATTGTCAAAAGTGGCGCAACCTCGAAGAAAACAACATGACCTAAACATCATAGTTTGGAACGTGAATGGACTGAAGAACAAAAGCCTAGAACTACAGGAATTCCAGAAAAGCCACAATATAGACATCTTTCTCATAAGCGAAACATTCCTAAAACCAAAACACAAATTTAAATTTTCGGGAATGACGGTATACCGGAGCGATAGAATTGGTCGGCTCAAAGGTGGAACTGCTATTATTCTCAGATCGAACCTACCACGTCAGTGTATGCCGAACTCGTACCTACTAACCATGGAAGCAAGGGCGCTTAAAATACAGACGGCTGAAGGACATCTAGTTCTGGTAGTAGCCTACGAGCCACCTAGTAGGCGGATCATAGAACATGACCTGGACATCATTTTGTCCTTAGGCAGCAAAATAATAATAGATACTGATTTAAACGCCAAACACTGGGCTTGGAATTCACTGAACACCAACCCAAGCGGTGCCTACTTATTCCATTTAACAGAAAACAGGAACATTGAAGTGTTAGGGCCAACAGACCCTACACACATTCCAACAAACCCACGTTACCAGCCTGACGTCATCGACATAGTACTGGTTCAAAACATAGCCAACCATATCCACCTACAAACTAGCAATGAGCTATCATCAGATCACTTACCGGTACTGGCCAAAATAGAAAAATGCTGCCACATAACTTAAGCTCCTAAAATAATTAAAAATACAGATTGGGCATATTTTACTCGCATCCTTCACAACAAATTAAATACTACGTTTTATGTCTCCTCGGAGGAAAAAATCGACCTGGCGACACAACACCTCAACCGAACAATACTAGAAGCTGATAAAAAACCTTCTGTTATGAACTACATTTATGAAGAACAATATGAAGAATAAACTAGAGGAACTTAACTACCTGAAAAATTACCATCGGCGACTATGGCAACACCATAGAGATCCACGGGATAAGCGGGCTTATAACCAATATTCCCGCCAACTACGAAACTGGCTCCATGAACGAAGAGACGGCAAATGGGAGAACCGAATGTCTACTCTCCTACTGCAGAACAGGGATGCGTGGAAACTAATACGCACCCTGAAGGAACCACGCCAACCCAAAATAGCACTAAGAGGGCACGCAAGACCAGTTTACCTACCAGCTTCAAAGGTGGAACTACTAGCGGATCAATTCGCTGAGCAAGCCAACAAACGGACGACTACCAACATAAACTAACGGAAGAAATTGCAAGGGACATTATGTGTACCACACCCTCTGCCCTACCTAAACTAACAACGCTGGGGGAAATCAGGAGCTGTATCCAAAAACTAGCGACCAGGAAATCACCAGGTACCGATAGGATTTTCAGTGGCCACTTGAAGCACCTTCCGAAAAAGGGAATGGTTCTCTTAAAAAGAATCATTAACTCCTGTATGCAGCGAAGCTACTTTCCCACCGTTTGGAAAACGGCAAAAGTAATAGCTATCACAAAACACGGGAAAAATTTAACCAATACAGCTAATTACGACCAATTAGTCTTCTTAGCTCTACATCTAAAATCATGGAGCGTATCGTCTGAAGGCGACTCCAAGAGGAAGTAACTAGAGAGCAGACTATCCATACGGAACAATACGGGTTCCAACCAAGGGTGTCAGCCACATGCCAACTGCTCCGGCTATCCGAAGTCATCAGCCAAGGCCTTAATATCGGCAGTTCCACTGCAGCAGTTTTTCTAGACGTCGAAAAGGCCTATGACCGAGTTTGGCACGCAGAACTATTACAGAAACTACGACAACAAACAACCATTCCAGACTGTTACGTTAAATTCATTGGCAGTGACTTGACAAATAGAAGATTCTTCGTGGCAGCTGATGGCTACAAATCCTTAACGCATCCAATATGCTCTGGAATTCAACAATATTACGTAATTTCTCCGCTCCTATTTAATATTTAAGTCAACGATTTCCCAACAGCACCCAACGTGAAGTTGGCTCAATTTGCTGATGATGCAGTAATTTACACAACCGGAAGAGACCATTAAGCTAAGATCAAGAGACTCCCGCGAACAATAAAAATGATAGAAAAATGGTGCCAGGCCAACAAATTTAGTATCAACCAAGAGAAGAGTGCTGCCGTATATTTTACAAAAAAGCAACAACTCCTTGAGAACCAGCTACAAATGTCAGGTCGCCAAATCCCTTGGCGAGTTAATGATCACTACAGCGGTCTGACCTTTCGCCAACGCATACAGGAGAAGAGAAAAGAAAAAAAAGGTATAGCCATACTTTTCAGTATCTTATACTGAAAAGCAGAAACCTAACCATGGAAACGAAACTAAGAGTCTACCGTTCAGTCATATTACTAGCTCTACTGTATGGATGTCAAGTATGGGGCACCGCATCAAAAACAAACTTAGGAATTATACAATGAGTACAGAACAGATGTTTAAAAACAATACTAAACACACCAAGATATGCCCCAACAGAAAAAATCCATGTGGTAACGTCTACAAGAAAAATTGTCGACGAAATCAGAAGAGTAACCCACGACTTTTACAACAAGATTGATGAACACAGAAAAAAAGATAGCAGACTCAACAACCTAGGAAGACTACAACCAGAGCCATGGCACAGATATAAAGTACCAAGAAGCATCCTAACCTAACAGTCTAATACTGCAGAAGAACCCAGTTGGGGTTTTATTATTATTATTATTATTACGCCGCGATTCACTAAAAGTGTGTGGCGGAGGGTGCATTGCACCTATCGAAAGGGGTTATGGTTTGGAAGGGTTATAAGGGATATGGCAGGAGGCGCCCATGGGCTACTGTGAGGAACCATCCCCGCATTCGCGTGGAGTGATCTGGGAAAACCATGGAAAACCCAGATCAGGATGGCTGGAGTGCTTTATCGAAAGCTACTCCTGTCGGATTTTAAGTTTACTCGCCCGGTAAATCCTTTCTATTCCATTCCCTAATCGATCGTGGGAAAAATGAGTACAGAAATGAATCGGTTCTGGCCCTGATTTCTCTTATCTTATTTTCACGGTCATTTCGAGATATGAACGTTGCTGGTAGCAATATTTGCTGACTGTCATTCCGAAATACATCTGTCGTGAATTTTTCAATTAGCTTTCGTCGAGAGCAACGCCTTCGGTGTTCCAGGTCTTCCCAACCTAACTCCTTCAACATCGCACTTACGCTTTCCCTCCAACTATATATACCTGTCACGAATCGGGCGGCTCTTCTTTGGACCTTCTCTAAAGCCTCCATTAACCCCTTTTGATGGGGACCCCATACAGAACAACAATACTCTAAGTGAGGACGTACTAGTGACTTGTATACAATCGATTTAACTTCCTGAGTGCATTGATTTAAATTACGACCTAGAAATCGGAGCATACGATTTGCTTTTCCCATTACATTCTCGATATGCTCATTCCACGACAAATTATTACGAATTGTTACCCCTAGGTATTTAGCGGAATCTACCGTTCTAAGGACAGTGCCATTAATCGTATATTCATAGTTAAATGGTGTCACCTTTTAACTTACACGCATGACTTGGCACTTTTTAGCGTTTAACTCCAACTGCCAATCTTTACACCACGCAATTATTTTCATAATATTGTCTTGTAACAAAGCGCAGTCGTCCTGGGTTTTGATTTCGCGATAAATTATAGCATCATCGGCAAATAATCTTTTCATCCCCCCTATTATGTCGCATAGATCATTGATGTATATGAGAAACAACAGTGGCCCTAACACACTTCCCTGGGGAACTCCAGACCCCACTTCAGTAAGTGATGAACGCTCACCGTCGAGAACTACACACTGTGTTCTGTCCTTCAGGAAGTCTACAACCCAGTCGCATATTTGTCTAGATATGCCGTAACCGCGAAGTTTCCTAAGTAACCTAGTGTGAGGCACAGTGTCGAAAGCTTTTTTAAAGTCTAATAGAACCAAATCAACCTGGGATTGCTCATCTATAATTCGGCACAAGTCGTGAATTAGAAGAGCAAGTTGTGTTTCGCAGCATCGGCCTTTTCTGAATCCATGTTCATTTGGATTTAAAAGCTCACCTTCATCCAAGAACCGCATGACATTTGAATAGATGATATGTTCTAAAATCCTGCAAAATATTGAAGTTAACGAGATCGGCCTATAATTCTGAGGATCATTAACATTCCCATTTTCAAACACTGGAGTTACGATAGCGGTCTTCCATTCGGCTGGTATTTTCCCTTGATCCAGAGAGACGGTATACAATTTCATCAAATACGGTGCAATTTCCTTTGCGTATCTTGAGTAGAATCGTGTAGGAATACCGTCTGGTCCGGGAGCCTTATTGGTTTTTACATTCATAAGCAGTTTAGTTATTCCCTCGACATCAAGAGCGAGATAATTCATAATTTTGTCGGTACGATTATTAAATATCGGTATCTCCTCTGAGTTTTCTATCGTGAAAGCCTTTTTAAATATATCATTCAAAATTTCTGCTTTCTCTACGCTTGTTTCTGATAATTCACCATTTTCTTTAATCAGCGACGGCATAACCATACGAGAGCCTCTTATTACTTTGATATACGACCAGAACTTTTTTGGATTAGTAAATAAGGTCAAAAGACCATAGCCATTATCACCCCAAATGTGATAATAAAAGAGTGCTCCCAAACAAAACCTAACTTGACACAGTAAATTATGCTGCAAATGTGGCGGTATTTCAATAACATTTTAAAAAAAAAAGTTTTTCCGCAAGGGCGTATCCAGGTACGGGCAGGGAAGGGCAGCTGCCTCCCTCCCCCTAGCAGGAAGTGGTTATGCACTCACCGGAGTTCTGCCGAACCGAAGAGTAAACGATGTTAAGCAGCTTTAAAAAATTAATTTGGTTCGCGCAATTTAAACATGCTTTCTAGTGCTATCTGCGGGAAACAGACGTTAGCGAGGACGAGGCGGCACAACGCGCCAAGTACGGTGCTTTAAGCTGCGTATTGACTATGTGCGGTTGCTGCGCGAGCCATGTTCGAGCGCGCCAAACCGGTTATTTGCCGCGCGAACCATTTCTGTTGCCAAGCGCGGCTGCCGCGCGTGGCAACGCAACCCAGCCAGGCACTGTGTTTTTCGTGAAGCCACCGTGGACATTTCACGTGCACGACTAGATGCAACTTTCATTGTGATGCAGCACACTGTTTACTAGAAATCTAAACGAAAAGTGATTTGGTGGATATTGAAATTGTATTTTAATGAAAAGGCATTGTGACTTCAAGATTTCTAGAAATTGGAGACTCGTGTACTAGCCTGCAATACCTTTTTCGATTGTCAAAACAATAATTTTCTTGAACAGTTCCAGATGTTTTTGACGTATTATGCGAAGCTCGGAATGAATGGGTAAAGATAAGGTAATAGCACCCATTTTGTACTAATTTTTTTTTATTGCTATTCAATTTTCTGTTTCCATTCTTAAGGAGAACTTACTGAGGAAAAATGTATTGAGTTAATGTTGTCATTTGGCGATTTCATGGATTCGTTGATTGTAGTTTCAAATGACGGTTTTCGTGGTGATGGAGTTTGATTAAACTACACATTTCCTATTACACACAATAATTTTGGCACTGTACAATTGTATTTAAAGGCGACGGTTTTCGTAATCCATGATAACAAACTGTCGCTGTACTGCATGAGCCAACTTAAACAAAGACACCTTCGTCTTAACAGCGCGTGAGCCAAGTATTGGGAAGCCTTTGCCGCGTGTCTAAATAACGGTAGACTTCAGGCTGACTGATTCGTTATTTAACTATCGGAAAAGCATCAGACCTTTGTAACAATCTTGTAATGAATGTTTTTCACCAGTTTTTTGCGTTAAATCCACTTAATCGCATATCTTGAGATTATCCCAAGGAGCTAACTTCTTCATTCTAATTAAATAACGCTATGTCTACGTTTTCATTCCTTGCCAGATGCCGACTGAAATACCCCAACCTCAGCCAACAGTACATAAGCGCTCGGACGGACCCACAACTTTTGGGTAAATGTCACAGCTCTCTCGGCTACCTGGAGGCAATATATAACTTCCTTCTACAAACTCATGATGTTCTAATGATCACAGTTATAAAATGCAGATTGATGATTAATTCTTGTTGGAAATTTTAAATGACTATAATTTTATCTTAAGTATTTGTTATTATTATAAATACTTAACTATTTATAGCATGTCATTACATTATTTTGCTAAGTAAAAATTATCTGCAATATATTTTAATTATTTTATTCAATATAATATCTAATATGAGATATAAGTCTTTCTCGGCGTATCATCGATATAAATTCTTCTCGGGTTTGCCGCCGAATCACATTTTCTACTGTCGAGCTTTCGGCTACTTTCACTGCCGCCATCATCAGGACTGTTGTGTCTGAAGGAACAACAAAAACTGGACTGATTAATAGTGGTGAATAATGTAAACGGTGGTTCAATATGAACAGTGACGTTATCCGAACATTGACGTAGGTAATCCATCGTCTTTCTATTTTTTAACAACCTCGGCTTTGGTTTCGCTGTTGAGCCAACTATTAGTACAACGCTGGTGTATATCTACGCCTGGTTCCGCAACCGACCAATCGCAGTCACGTAATGGTTACGTCAATGGAGTCAGCCAATCAGAAGTCGACAACGTTCCTGTCTCGTCCAGTTCCGCTATTCAGTCCAGTTTTTGTTGTTCCTTCAGACACAACAGTCCTGATGATGGCGGCAGTGAAAGTCGCCGAAAGCTCGACAGTAGAAAAGTGATTCGGCGGCAAACCCGAGAAGAATTTATATTAATATAATATCTAGTTTAAATATAATAGATATAGTGTAAGTATTTTTTATATCATGGAAGACCCTTCTGTTTATTTTTCATCAGAATTTTTGTTTAAATTATAATATTATTATTAAAAAAATTTCATCGTCTTGTGGCTTATTGTTGCCACTACAACTAACATTTTTTTTTACAAACGACCAAAATTTCTTGTTTTTCGGTGAGGTTCTTAGAGAGAGTATTGCAATGAAAGTCATTAAAGGCATCACACATCGCATTCTTAACATGTCCCCTGATCTCATCTAACTTATCTAAATCAGTCCGATGTATCGTCCTTCTTGATCGTGCATGTATCTTTCTTTACTTTTTGGGTAACCTTTAACATCACGTGTATACCATGGGGGACATTTCCCTTCGCTGATTGTCCGTTTCGGTATATGCAAGTCCATATCTTCCCTGACTATATATATGAATCGATGCCACATCTCCTCAACGGTTTCTCTTGCCACTACGAAGGTAAGGAAATTATGCCTCAAAAATATTCTAAAACACTCTTTTGAAGCCTTTTCGAATCTGTAAACGATCCTTTCAATTTTCTTTTTACATGTGGTTGTTAATTTTACAGTAGCAATCACAGCTTTGTTATCACTTATTCCTATAGTGGCAGAAATGTCCGTGAATAATTCAGGCCTATTTGTAATGAGAATAACTAAAATACTTTCGTTACCGTTAAGACATTGCGTTGGTTCAGTTACGAGCTGCTCAAGATTATGATCTGAGAAAAGTTCTAGAATGATTTCGCAAACTGTTTTATACCTGCCACTAGTAACGTGAACGTAATTAGTCCAGTCGGTATATGGCAAGTTGAAGTCACAACCTAGCATGATTATACGATACGGAAATTAACGAGCTATACTATCTACATTATTCCTTAATGCCTCGGAAATACTTTAGTTCGGTCTGCATGTGGTGGACGATAGAAGGAGCCTATCACAAGTTTTGTCCTAGGTACGTTGAGCTTAATCCATAAGATTTCGCAGACAGTATCGACACCTATTTCGTTACATGGGCGATACTTACTAACAGCTATAATTACACCACCTCCATCGGAATGCAACATATTCTTACGGAAAACGGTAATGCTGCTATTAAAGATTTCAGTGGAACTAATTTTCTGTACTTATAGCGACATCAGCATCTGTACTACGAATACAGTTTTCGAGTTCAGGCTGTTTATTACAACCACCTCTGCAGTTAACTATTAGAACTTTTACTGTTAGAAATTTTTTTAAGCTATCCCTAACATGCGGTGCTGAATTTATCTGGGCTGTCCATAAATGAATTTCCTGTTCAGGGTCATCCTCCGTCAGCCTACAAAAAAAAAAAAAACCAATACACTCCACACAGTCCCTGCCACCCGTGTAGCCGATTCACGAGTGTAGTGCACACCTGATGTATCCAAGGGATCCCTACATGACTCAACCTCAGGGCGAAGATCTAGGAATCTGCAGCCATGGTTATCACAGAAACGCCGTACTCTCTGGTACAGCCCCTCAACACGGCTCTGAACCAGAGGTCCACAGTCAGTTCTATCGACAATGCTGCAGATAATTAGCTCAACCGAAATCTTGCGGCCAATGGCCACAGAGTTCACCCTTGCTACAAGTCGCCAAAAGGAAGAGGGGATAACCTCCGTCCCTAGGCGGAAAGCATCATTGGTTCCGACATGACCCACAATCCGTCCGTTCAATGGCATCCGGGATGGTCTGTTCCACATCTCGGATCAGACCCCCTGGAATACACGAAGAATGGGTACTGGATTTCATCCCCGACCTATTTGCCATTTCTATACATATAAAGATCAATAATATTTTGGATTATTTATTTTGATGTTGTGTAGACGTATTGTTAATTTCTCTTAAGAGGAAATTAATTTCCCCAAAAGTTTTCTTCTTTGACTTATTATTTTGTTTAAGCTATAAATTTTTCCTTTCTTTTATTATTATTTTTGTTGTAAAAGAATTTTCAATCCAACATGTTATATTTGCACTGTAGTTAAATAAAAATTATTTTAATACTTTGAGAATAGTTAATTTTTATATGATAAATGTATTATTGAACTGGTGGGTATTCTTGTAAAAGTAAAATTATTTTTAATTTATATCAGTAAAATTCTAAACATATTCTCCTAGTTCATTAGCCTAATCCTGATGTTGCACTATCCTGTGGCTGAACGAGGGAACAGTGGCGAGTTATATCTATGAACAGCGTATGTAGCACATATTACTGTCTTTTTTCCTTTCATTATTCTACCGAATTACTTCATGATTTCTTTCTATAGTGAGCAAACCTTTACAGCTACACAATCCATCTATAATTTACATCTTAATTTATCTTATTCATATATTGTATTCTCTATCCCAGTGGTCCGCAACCTTTTCCATGTCGCGGCACACCTTACCGGGCGGATGGTTGAGAGAGAGAGAGAGGAAAAAAAAAAGGTCGTCAACACAACACGATTTTTTTTTTTCGTATATAGCCTCCTAACACGTAAAAAATTATAGCTACAAACAGCGGTTGCATAGAGTTAATAATCAGGCAGTTTTATATTACTATTAAAGTAAATAATTGTACACACCCTGTACCTTCAATGTGACACTTGTGCCTGCTTAACTGTACACGGGTGACTGATTTGTGAAGAAATCGTTGACAATGCAAGCCTCATTTCTTCATCGACGGATTTGAGTCTTTCCCTCTTGGATGTTTTAAGCCCAATTCACATAAATATGTAGTTGAAAATGGCAATAAAACATTAAATGCCATGACGGAGATAGCCGGATATTCATTCCTTATTGTTAGCCAAAACGTAGGTATCTAAAGGAACTTCGAGAAGCTTTAATTTCAAAGTTCTGTCAGCTTTTAAATCTGTGAGTTCCTCTTGGATATTAATTGGAAGATGTTCCGAATTTACAACGAATGGATCACGAACCCAGTCGAAATCTTCAACACATTCTCCAAAGTACTTTTTGAATCTCTGCTGCATGCCTTCAGTCCATCAACATTTTATTACCGTCATCAAGTGACGATACAGTCGGGAACATCTCACACGACCCATTTTCAATCCTCCGGAACCACAAATCCAGCTTGTTCTCAAATCCTTTAATCTTATCCAAACTAATATTTTCGTTCCTACCTTGCATTTTGATGTTCAGCTCATTCAAGTGTACAAAATGTCGGAAAGATATGTCATCTTACAAATCCATTCACCATCTGCGAATAAATCCGCGTACTCGTGTCTTTCTACAGTCAAAATGCCTGTACCTCTTCTCTAAGTTCAAATATTCGCGTTAACACCTTTCCTCGTGACAGTCAACGTACTTCTGTATGTAGCAGGAGTGTAGTGTGTTCCGAACCCATTTCCTGACATAAAACGGAAAATAGTCTCGAATTTAGGGGCCGCGATTTTACGAAGTTCAAGACTTTTACTACTTCGGCCAGCACATCTTTCAGAGAAGGTGGAAGAGACTTAGCAACAATGGCTTCGCAGTGGATGAGATAATGATCACATCGTACCTTGGGATTTACTTCGCGTATCTTAGCTGCATATCCTTTCACTGGGCTTGTCATAGCAGCCGCTCCCTCTGTACAAACACTAACGCAATCCTTCCATGTTAATTCATTAAGGTGCAAATATTCATCAGTCAAACGAAATATTTCTTCACCGGTAGTATGCTGTGAAAGTTCTTTGCAAAAGAAGAAATTGCTTACAATTACATCTCCATCGATGTAGCGAATGTAAGCCAGAAGTTGTGGATGGCGACTAATATATGTGGACTCGTCGATCTGAAGTGAGAATTTCTGACTGTTGTTGATTTTCTCCCTCATAATGTCTTCAATATCACGAGGCATATCAATAACTCGGCGACTGATTGTGTCAGCAGAAAGAGGAATTTTTGAAATTTCACTAGCAGATTCTGAACCCAGAACTATTCTCACCATCTCTTTACAAACAGGCTTTAACAGCGTTTCACCTATTGTATGTGGTTTCTTGGCCTTTACGATAAGTTCGGCTGCCTTATAACTAGCTTCCTGTACTTTTTCCGATACACATACTGTAGCGGTCATGTAAGTTCTTTGTTTTTTCTTATTTTCCAACAACGTACGAAAATAATTGACATCTTTGTTTGACGGAGAAGAATGTTTTGTTGACAAATATCGTTTCAATTTACTGGGAATCATTGCATTTTTCACAACAAACGATACACTCGGTGATAGGGCACGTTTTTACACCACACCAAGAAAACCAATAGGATAAGTAATTATCACTAAATTTCAGCTGCATTAGCTTTTGTTTATTTCTTTCTGCCTTAAATCAGTTGCACTCATAGACGGAACACTCCGTTCAAGGAATTTGTCCATCTTGAAGAAATAAAAGTCTGCTAATTGTAATAGAAAATATCAAGACGAACTGCTAACACAGTTTCCGGACCACTTCAGAGCACAGCTATGATAGAAGCTATGTAAGAAGCGGGATATACACACTTCAAAGAAGTCACATATACGGTGCGAATTGTTTTTACAGTGATATCTAACAATGAGCCGGTACAATGGTACAGAAACAAATTATTATTGTTGGAGAAGCACCAACACCGACAACTTAATAAAATAATATAAGGTTGGAACGTTCTGCTAATCCCAACAGTTTAGACTGAGGGAAAAGCACATACACAGAACATAAGGCAAATATAACGGAACCTCAAAGCGCAGCAGTAGAGGCGAGGAATAAAAATATTTAATTTCTTAAAATACGACTATACATAACAATTCGTAGCACATGAAATTAAAATGTAATTTATAAAAAATTGGCAATTAATTCCTTATAACTGGTAAAATTTCGCGGCACACCTTTCACCTTGTCGCGGCACACCAGTGTGCCGCGGCACACCGGTTGCGGACCACTGCTCTATCCTACCCTTTAATTGGTCCCATCTACATCTCACATTATTAACAAATTAACCAGACTCACGCGTCGTTTGCGCACCATCCTGTGTCTCCTTTCTGAGATTTTTTTTCACAAACTTCTACCTTATCCATTGTTGTGGGAACTCGTTCCTCTTGTATTTTATCCGTTTGTCTTTATTGGTTTGCATTTTGACCTAGCCTTTCCCCCCTTGTTTTGTTCATGCCATTCGATAATTTATCAATAAATTTGCACTTAATTCCTGACTGGAAAGCCTTTTCAGCATAGTGATTTTTTTCTTCTTGAAACTGTAAGCTACATTGTTCCCATTCACCCCTTCATTGTTTCATCTAAGTGCAGGTTAAGCATTCGTAGAGAAAAGTATAGCCGCCCTCGAATTGCGCAGAGCTGAGACAGAAGTATCGCCAGCCAACTGAAGTGTCGGTGTTTCAAAAGAATAAATTGTAGCCTAAATAAAGATGCAGGTTTTCTTTCTTACTATAACAATCTTCAGTCATCTCGGTTATAATTCTGAAGTGATATGTAAACAAGAAGATGGGGCGTTTAAACTTATTGTGGTGATTGGTCTGTAAGAAAATAACTGGTTATTAGAAGCTGGCAACATGTGTATACACTGTTCCGTATATGTAGTAATTAACATGGGTTGTGTTAGCAGATTACAGTGGATATTGATTATGCTATTGGGTTGTTAAGTAGCGAACGTGTTATCAATTGCTGGTAATATAATTGATATTATTAATAATTGTACATACTGTTCCACATCCCTGAGACTGTTCTCGAACATATCTAATTATCTAAAGAGAAATGTTACATGTATTATCACTAACACCGTCCATTCACTTTAGTGTTGCAGATAGGCACTATGGATAGTTTTATGTAGGTGGTTGTTAGTATTATAAGTTTAAAGAAGCAAATTAGTGTTGTTGGTTGTTTTCCAGTGGAAGATTCTTTTCGGTACTGTGATGTTCAGTTTGAAATTACTTAATAGAAATTTTATTACGGCCGAAATACTACATACAAAAAAAGTTTTTAATAGTGACTGCGGGTATATTGTAAATTGATGCTACACCATAACAAATACAATTTTAACTCCGCTATACGAAAACTTCCGGTACAAAATAGGTAGTAGTCAGACGTCAGTTTTCCTGCCGCCTTGAGTACTCAAATTAATATTTAGGATTTTATTGATCTAATTTTCATTGTTTCATAAGAACGTGTGAGATCGTCGTTACAGTGATTTTTACAAGTTTTGCATCAGAACGAGTCACATCTGAGGAAACTCGAGATACTACAATGTTTTCTTGATGTAACAGATATCATTGGTTGTCAAAAACTATGTGTTTATGCTTAAGTTTTGTCTCTGGTTGAATAATGCCACGTGTTGATGGTTTAGAGAAGTGCTAAATTTTTAGCTGTGCAGTTGTTTTGGACATAACCATATGCTGGAATACTTCCAATAATAAAGCTTCAGACTATCCTTGCCTGTTAACTAAGATGATTGATTTATGTTTAAAGATTACACTGGACGTATTTACCTCATGTCTGATTTTTACCTTTTATTTCCTTAGCGGTAATAAACTACACTAGATGTAGAGTTCAAATGACCTGACGTTTATCTGCATTTTCTGTTGAAGTTACGGGAAACAGTATAAGAAAACATCTGGCTAACTTTTTTTTACCGTCTATGATGGACGGCAATTATGATACAGTCCGAAGTTTAAGAATCAAGATGCAAAGAACCTTTATCTTCGATTTAGAGGCCTTGATAGGCCGTATTAGATAAACTTTAAGTTATCTTTTTTCGTATCGTAGGATATTTACGAGGAGTATTGGCTACAGTTCCTTCAGCATGGATTCGAAATTCAACTTGGTGGTGGTTCGTGATGCGTTGCAGAAATCACTGTTGGAAAATAATGACGTGGAAATAGATAGTTACCTGATTGCTTATAGAGAACTTCTAAAGTAAGTAATGTCCTTTTTTTGTGCTTGTAGGGAGTAAGACTGAAGATAATGTAGATTATATTAGCCTGCATAACACGATTTACTGTTTTGAAATATTTCATTTTTCCGCTGCGAGTAGGACATGGACAGACTAATATTTTACAGTTTACAATTTAAGTATTGTTTTAAATCGTGGTATAACTAATTCGAAGGTTGCAACCATTTTTGGCTAGTCGCTTCAATAGCGTCCTTGATACACAACTAGCATAGTTTTTTATATTTGGTCAGAACTACTTTCTTCCGCAGCGTGTTTTGAAAAAGATATTAATTCCATGTGATATGCAACAATTTAGCTGAAAAGAAATTACAGATATGGTATTATTATCGCTCTGATCACTGTTGCATAAATATTATTGGCAGTGGGGTCGTATTAACCAGTCCTTTTTTCGATTATTTAATGCTGCTTTCCTTGTGATGTGACTTATTTTATACATAATTTGAAAACATATTTTTCAAATCTGTTACTTCAGATTTTGAAGAAAAAAGTATTTTTTGTGTAGTCTTCTGCGCCTTCAAACTTTTATTTTATACACTTCTAAATCTCCAACACTATTTGCCATATCACTGAAATGGTAATTGAATGTATATTCAGTTTTTAGAGGTTTTAAACATTGCCTGTTACTGCTTGCAGTCAGTTTCATTCAATGATGAAATCTCTGGCATTGTCTTGACTACTTGTATGTACCCTACCTCACTGTTGTAGGCTTTGATGAGTCTTTCCCAGCTTAAATTTCTAGCTGACATCTTTGTGATCAGGACATTTTCCTTGACAACCTGGACACCTATGTACTCCAAAACTTAGGCCCCCTTGCTAGATGTGGATGTGTCCCTCTTCAGTGGATACTCAATACATCAATGCACACGAAACAAACCAATCTCCAGCAATATTTCCTCTTTCACAACTGGCACACAGTTCACACCAAACACTTTCTCTTTTACAGATTAGGTATACATGGTAATAATATATGCTCTGACTGGTAGTCCTTACCCAATATTTCAGCATCATCTCTCAAGTCTTAGTGCCCCACAACTACCCTTCAGATCTAATATACAAACAACTATGTCATGCCACATCCCAACCAGTACAGTCCAACAACCATCTCACACCTTAGATCAATCTCGCCTCCCATTTCTCCTGAGTTCTTGAGTCCATCAGCTGCATGGTTTGATAGGGCTGTGATTTCCTTCGATCCTGTGCTGCAATAAGTTCCCTTCTCCTCAAAATCCAACCTCCTTTCCAGAATGTGCTTCAGTAGGTTCCATAACATTAGCCAGCTGATGGTCCCTCATCTGCCAAGAGAGTCCCATGCAACAGACCATGGTGTAAGATGTGTGACATGCATCCCATTTCTATCTTTTTCTATGACCTTGTCAGAGAGAAAAGTTTCTCATTACAGGTTGGACAATCTGTGAGACCTCACATGTCCTTTACCAGTTAACACACAGCAACCTTCTTGCTTTCTACATAGATCTTATAACAAATCAGCTACCAGATTCACACAAAATATATACCATTCAATTCATGCTCATGCCACGTCATAATACCTCTAATTTCATTTCACTTTTTACTGTTCTTGTTGTCAAGAGTCCTCTCCAGGGGCAGCAGCTCCTCTGAAATTGAAGTGGGAACTGGGGTATCACTACTAAATGGGCACCAGGCAAATACTGGGTTCCCCCTAACCCCCTTACCTCCATCTGCAACTTCAATTGCATACTGAATAATCAATGTTTCCTCCTCTATGAGGAACCATCATTTATTGGAAACAATGTTTCTAAAATTAAAACAAAAATCTTCATTACGGAGATTCTTATTTCTTTATCTCTATTTATTATATTTTGGTCATTTTCAAAATTCAGATATATTATCTACAATATCAAACTCCATTCTTTTACATTCTTTTTGATTCTGAACCCACTGCTGTTTACCATGGACTTCCACCTGTACAGATGCCACACTGCCATCTTCACACCATTATTCATATCAGCGTTGTTACGGTATGAAACCACCTCTTTTTGTTGATATTATTTCGGGTCTACTGGAGATCGCGATTCCGCTACAACAACATTCAGTAATATCGTTGGAATACTGCTGTAATCAGTCGCAAGACGTATTATTTTCAAGCAGTAATTCCATTGTAATACAGCCTGGACCATTATTTTCAAGCATAAATTAGGTTGCAATACAGCCTGGACCAGCATGAAACCGTTAAATGTACTTCGGAAGAATTTCTAGTGGCGTCTTGCATTTGACCACTTCAGTATTATGTTGACAACTCCTGGCGGAATTGTGATCTCCAGTAATCCCATTATTTCTTTTTTTATTTGATGAAAACTGACTTATTATATCAAAATTTATATTAAAAAAATAGTACTGCCATTATCATGAAACTTTAACTCTCACAACTCGTAACCCTTCTTACATGATTAAATTTTATTTCTTAGATATTTGCCTCACTATTTTTGAAAGACCTGCCTCAAAAATTTTTACTCCAATCTCATGATAATATTTTTGGATGTTTATACTTTCTTGGCATGTTAAATGTGTAGAATGTATCAATATCTGTTTATAAACGGCATAAGTTTTACTCCGTGGGTTTAATGTTAATTTCTTGCAAAAGTTGGCAACACATCTCCGAAGGAACCATTCTATCCCTGTTGTGAACTGTAGTGTGCCTATACTGTGTGAACTGCTGGAACATAAAGCTCCTACAAACGCAACTTTCCATGTTTTACTATAACATGAAAACCTGTTTGCACTTGCAAAGATAGAGACTGTGAAGAGAGAAAACTTTCAGTTATTCTAAAAACCATTTTACTATCATGTTAACTGAAAGTTAATTCCCAGCCTTTCTCTATAGTTTCTCAAAAGCTATGATGTAACTTTTTAATACTTGTAGCCTGATTCCATGTAGTCTTTGTACAGGTTGATTCGTAAGTCTCTCCAAGATTTCACATATTTATTATGCAGTGGAAACCACCAGCATGGCTCAGAGCATTAAGGCACAGCACAGTGGACAGGGGAGAATCAGCGGGTCAGGGACAAGTCCTGGTCTCTGTGTACCGGCTGTTCCAGTTGCAGCTTTTAGGCTGTTTTATGCAGTCATCTAAGTGACTGCCACGATGGTTCCTAATCTCAGCCTCATAAACTACACATTTCACAAACAAAAATACATTTAGCGCACATAAAACGTAGTTACAGAAGAGACAGATGGGTTCTGCAGTGGCTATAACAGAGACGACAAAAACAGTCTCATCTATAAATATAGAATCTTTCCAAGTTTCTGATGTATCCTCCAGGTGTACAATGTATGTAAATTTGTGATTACAACAGGCATCAGTCCTGTATTGTAGTTCCTGTCGTACACGTCCCTGATCATGTTGCTGGGCACAGCCAGCCACTTTCTTAAACTTAGTGTACCTTGCACTGATTTATTTATCTGTAGCTGCTTCTGTTTGATATTTCTTATGCAATTTGTGCTGCACCATCACAACTGACTCATATTTAGTGATTTCTGAGATGCAGAATAATTTCTGTTCACCACTGAGCACCAAGTTGTTTGGACTGCACTCTAGTGGCCAGATCAAGCAATATACAAAGGTGCTTATTATAAACTGAAACTTAGAGAGATTTGGTTTTTGTAGATGTGACTGATTTGCTGGATCTGTTGTAGGCACTGTATAGTAAATGTCCAAAATTCTGGAGAGACTTATGAATCGACCTGTATTTTGAGACGTGTGATGATTTCAGCCATGTCTGCTAGGAAATGTTTGATAAAGTCTGTGTGAAGCACAGGTTCATTTTTCTCCCTTTAATATTGAAATTATCTTACTCTGTACTGTAAATGTGTTTGCAATGTTTCACCAAGCGTGTTGGGTGAACGGTTAAAGTTCTGGCCTTGCATTCAGGAGGACGCAGGTTGGAATCCCTGTCTGGGCATCCAGATTTGGGTTTTCCATGTTCCCCAAATTGCTCCAGGTGAATGCCGGGATGCTCCCTTCAAAAAGGTCATTGCCGAATTCCTTCCTGTTCCTTGTCCCCAGCTCCATCCCGCCTCTAATGACCTTATCCATCAACAAGGTGTAAAGCAATGAGTAAAAAAAAAAAGTGCATTGTTTCCTTTTAACGTCATGATACATTTTTCCTGACAGCACCATAGCAGATTAGTATGACATATCAAATTACATTGTTTTTTTTACAAGCAATTCAACAGATGGCACTTTATTCCAGATTTAAAAAAAAAAAAACATTATTAGGCGTTTTAAGGGATGTAAAGGTTAGGAAGAGATGGTTGTAACCTGTTACATCTGAATGTAAGCCTTTCTTTGATGTGGTGCACCCTGTTCACATGGATGAGGTGACTGAATGATTCACAAAATAAGAAGTTACACACTGTTATGCAGTGGTCTCCTCTTGCAAGGATGGAGGAACAGTTAGGGATCTAGGGTGTCCTCTTGTCTTTAGGTTTGGAAATGTTCACTAAAGGCTGGTGAATCAGAAATGCTCAACAACAAGGGGATCATAAGGAAATGAGAAACCACTGCTTTAAGGACTCTTGAGAATATGCAATCCTCTCAAATTATATAATGATGTCTTTTTCCTAGATGAAATATTTAGGAGATAAAGTAGTCCCCCAGTTAGATTCCAGATGGGGACTTGTAGGACATGTAGCAGTAATAAGATATAATTTAATTATTCTATTAGTTGGAGTAGAGTGAAAGTCTGATTACAGCAGGTATTGTAGAAGTGAAATATCTTCATTTTAATGTTGGTGCTATTGGTGAGGTTAAATGGAAGTATGAGTAGGGTTTTTGGTCTGGAAATATAGAAAACTTGGTGAACAAAACTGTCAGCAGATTTGCTGTTGTGGGAATTATATTGAATACTAAATATGGTAATAGGCAAACTATTATGAACAATTTAGTGACAGTATTATTTTGTTGAAAATATCATAAACTAATTACCATTTTTTATCTCTTCTTCATCTTCCCCTACAGAAACCACCAATATGTGCTAGTTTAGATAAGTGTGTTAAAATTCTGCCATACTGGACATTGTGAGGTGTAATGGATGCCTGGTGTAACAGCCATCCTGCCTTAAGCAGTCTTTTGTGGTCATACTGAATGTGGAAAGTGAGCAGTAGCGCTCTGGCCTTGCATTCGGGAAGATGCAGGTTCGAATTCCCGTCCGGCCATCCAGATTTGGGTTTTCCTTGGTTTCCCCAAATCACTCCAGGTGAATGCCGGGCTGCTTCCTTCAAAAAGGCCATGGCCAAATTCCTTCCTGTTGCTTGCCCCCCCCAATCCTTTTCCACCTCTAATGAGCTCAATGAGGTGTAAAGCCATAAGCAAAAAAAAAAAAAAACTGCACTCTATCAGAAATTACACATCACAAAAACTAATACGTATCACAGTTGCATAGTTCACAGACAGGTGTCAGAGTGTGGTGCTTGAGTGCTAACATTTTGGCCTCACATTTGGGAGGACTCGGGTTTGAATCCCCATCTGGCCATCCAGATTTCAGTTTTCCTCAGTTTCCCATAATCTTCCCAGTCAAATGCCAGGATGGTTCCTTTAAAAATGACTTGGCTGAAATCATTCCCATTCCTTGCCCTCAGTCATTTACCACCTGTAATGACCTTGACATCAGTGAGGTGAAAAAGTATAAACAAAGAGGACATAAAGCCAAAAAAAGAGGGGGGGGGGGGAATACTTGTCCATGGTGTATTACACAATGCTGGTTGAGGATGGATTATAACAAACTTAGTGCTTGAAAACAATACATCTTGTGATTGACCGTGAGCACAGTCCCTCGCTTGGAAGAAACTAGTGGTAGTGGAATCTTGATCTATATTAACCCGCCATTTTTTGTTTACTTATTTTCGCGGTTTGCATATTTTTTTTTAACACTTAATCCAACAATCTTTCCTTTTTTCTGTTTCCCCCCTGCCCAATTCTGAATTGTCTTTATGTAATCTCTCAAGTGCTGGGCCCCTTAGCTTAAGCTCCTGTTGGATTTGCACCCAGTGCACATCATGTTCTTCTGCTGACAAATTTTTTATACCTTCCCACTGTTGTCTATGGTATCTGTTATTTCCTTGCTCAGTAATTATTTTATTAACAAGGGCCTTTTATTTCCATCAAAGTCAGATTTTAATTTTGAGATGTAGTTTGTTGTTACTTCTGTAACACTTCATTGCTTTTGTTGAATTTTATACATTCTTGCTAACAATGCATCACTTGGTTTTTAATAACTGATTCTATTTTGATATTTTGGACTTAGCTATTATAAAACTTCAAAAATCTTGTTTTACTTTACATTGTCAGAAGCCTTTTTCCAATTTAATTGTTTCATGGATGCATCCTAATTTTTCTCGACCTACATAAGAATGAAAACTTTTCCGGCACTGAGTGTTAATGTAATGTTCTGGGATAGCAAGGCAAGTGAAAATGGTGTTTCCACACAATATTTCATGGTTCACCAGGTGATGGAAATGGAGAATTTGATCAGCTAAATATCATGTGGGAAAAACCCATGTTCATTCAGCTTGATGTAAGAATGGAGATTTTCTCTTCATATAACTGCTATGAAGTCTTCACGGGTGTACTGCCGGATTGTGTTGTGAAAACACGATATTTCGATGACTAGCTAGCAGAATTTGAAAAGCTTATTTACTCATTCATTCCTTTCTCCTCGTTCGGAATTTGAACACTGTTTGATATTGTAACTTCTTCCACTATAGCATTCCAGTAATCCAGAATCATTAGATTTTCTTAATAATTTTTGCTTAATTAGGTCTCCTTTTTCCTGATCCACCCCATTTTCATCACCATCTTGCAACGTTAGCATATACAATTTTTTTTTTCCTGTTTAGTGCAGCATTATTAGTAAAGCAGCTAAGGGAAAGAGCCTAAAAATCAATATATTAGCTTAAATCCTTGCCTTGATAGTCTGTGATTTGTAGGAATCTTTAACAATGTTAGTTAATTGATGTGCATGTATTCCTATTATTTTATTCATTATGATGTCTGGAAACTTCATTATCAGGGATGATTTTTCCATTTGTAGCTTTTCTCTGAGAACAGACTGCTAAAGAAGATTTTATGTGCCTCTTCCTCTGTGTTCTGATTTTGGCAAGAGATTTTTTTTTTCATGAAGAAGAAATTTTGTTGCTACAGATTCCATTGGAACAGTGTTAAGCAGAAATTCATAAGTATTATGTTGTCACTGCTTTGAATTATGATACTGCAGTGGTGTAAGAAGTTTAGTATATTTAATCTACAAAAATATGCATGAAGACATTAGAAACAACGCCAGGCTCACTGGCTGATGCTAGGTTAATTACTAGCGACATGTCTTTATGATGAAAGTGTTTGTGCAAAAATAATCGAATTGTCAGAGGTCCCAAATTAACTTTCCTATTTTTGCATTTCTTTTTAGATTTTTCCAGTCGATGGGAACAGTTTTTGGTTTTGTATCATCTGATGTTAAAAACAAGATTGAGATTTTGGCAAAACTACGAGAAGGTGATGATAAAGAAAAGTTCATTTCATTGGCGATAATGATGGCTTATGAAAAGTCATCAGGGCTTTTAGATAACTCACGCTATGTTTCTGGAAGTCGGACATTTTTACGTCTTCACCGTGGTCTAGGTAAGAGTTATAGGACATTGCCATTTCTTTTTTAACGCTTTCAGTGTTGTAACTGAGATATATATTTATGTGTGCATGGACTAACTGCCATATTTATTTTATAATAGAATGTTCTTGATAATTATAATAAGAACATGATGTATTCTGAAGTATCTAATGAAAAATTCTTCTATTTATTTCAATTAAAATGTATTATTGTAGTGGTGCATATATTAAAGTCCAGTACAAAACACAAGACATAGAGATAAATAATTTTTTGAGTAATTAAACTTAAAGCAATGGTAAAACATTTAGAATTTTGCAAAGAGGAAACAAATTTTGATTTTTTAAAATGTTTTGCGTAGTCAAAAAGGCAATAATGGAACCCTAAAAATTTTGTCATGTCCACCGGTCTGTCTGACACAGACTCATAATCTTGCCTCTTTTGCGTTGTTTTATGATTCAATTTCAAAGAAAAGTGTGTTTTGTTCATTGCAAAATAGATTTGTAGATGAATAATAATAATTAAATATATATATATATATATATTTGGTACTGTATCACACGTGGTATCACCATCCGCCTGGGTCTCCTGGCCAGAAATGCCATATGTACGAGGGTGAGTCAAATGAAAACCTTAAATTTGTAATAAAAAAATCGAAATTTCGTGCCGTTATCCTGTAAGTTGGTAAGCGTGCTACAAGCAGCGTGCAGATTGGCCTGTAGGTGGCAGCATAGTGCAGATGCACAAATACCGTCCCAGTAGCAGTATAAAGATGGCTGCCCCACTTGAGACTTGTACCAGGGAAGAACAGCGTTCTGTTATTCGGTTTTTGAGTAGTGAAGGTATGAAACCTATTTAAATTCATCGAAGAATGAAGGTTCAGTATGGTGATGCATGTTTTTCACAGCAGCAAGTCTATGAATGGAGTAGGAAGTTCGCAAATGGTGTGACTTCAGTGGAAGATGCTCCTCGTCCAGGTCAGGCACAACGAGTTGTGACTCCATAGAATATGGCGGCAGTTGAAGCCATAGTGATGGAAAACCACGGAGTGACACTGAATGACATTGCAGCATGTTTAAAGATTATTAGTCATGGTTCAGCACACCACATTGTGCATGATGTGCTCCAGTTTCACAAAGTGTGTGCAAGATGGGTGCCACGGCAGCTGACTCCTGAAATGATAGAACGACGTGTTGATGTTTGTGAAGAACTTCTTCGGCACTTTGAACGAGAAGGTGATGGCTTCCTTGTAAGAATCGTTACTGGGGAAAAAACCTGGGTTCACTTTTACCAACCGGAAACGAAGAGAGCGAGCAAGGAATGGTGCCATTCCTCATCACCAAAACCAAAGAAGTTTTGAACAGAACCATCAGCAGGGAAGGTTATGCTGACTCTTTTGGGACGAAAAAGGCGTCATTTGGGAGCATTAAATGCCTAGAGGCACCACTGTCACCAGTGCATCATACACAGATCTCCTAAAAAATCGTCTTCGGCCTGCAATCAAATCAAAGCGACGTGGATTGCTGTCATCAGGTGTCCTTTTGCAACATGACAATGCAAGGCCCCACACTGCCTGTACAACAGTTGCAACAATCACAGACCTGCATTTTGAGTGTCTTCCTAATCCACCATACTCACCAGACCTTGCCCCAAGTGATTTCCATATGTTTGGACCACTCAAAGAAGCAATGGGAAGAAAGAAGTTCCGTTCTGATGAAGAGATACGCCACGCGGTGCATGAGTGGTTGCGCGGACTACCAAAAGAATTTTGTTTATAAAGGAATTTATGCACTTTGTAAGCGCTGGAAGACTTGCATTGAGCGTGGGGGAGATTTTGTTGAAAAGTGATACAGCTTTGTACCACTTCTGCACAATAAATAATATTTAAGGTTTTCATTTGACTCACCCTCGTATTTACTCTTTATTTCACTTTACTTTTGAATAATAAAGGATCATAGAACATTTCGACAGCTGGTGATTTTTGATTGAGGGAATAGTATTCATTCATTACACACAAGCTTTAGTTGGTAGTGATAGTTTTTTAGTTCACTAGGTTTGAAGGCCATCATGTGTTGACAAACATACTCATGGAATTTATTTATTAAGAGTTTTGTTCATCATGAATTTGATCGTGCCATATAGGTCTCTCAGATGTCCAGACCAAGCCTGGTGTGTAAGCAGCAATTCTCAGGCCTCACATACGAGAGGATGAGAGTTCAAATCCCCATCAGGCCAACCAGATTTTGGTTTTCCATGGTTTCCCGGAATCACTCTAGGTGAATTCCAGGATGGTTCCTCAAAAAGGCCTTGGCAACATTCCTTCCTGTTGAGAATTTATTAAGTTTGAATAATGGGCTTACCCTCACCTGTGGAGCTTTAGGAAAGTCTTTATCTGAAAACCAGTATGACATTTTATGGAGAAATCCAACTAATAATCTTTACACTAACTTTCAACTACAACTTGTTGAGAAACAATGTCAGATAGTACACTTGGTAATTTTAAATTGAAGTATACAACTCCTTAGCTAAGTATCACTGCCTCATATCAGTTAGATTATATTACGGTTACTGTCTCATGTCAGTTAGATCTACATCTACATATATACTCTGCAATTCACAAAATTGTCGGTGGCAGAGGGTGCTCAGCACCAAAGCTAATCTCTTTGCTGTGCATTCCAATCCCTAATGGTACAAGGAAAAAAAGAATTCATATAAGAATCAGTCCGGCACCTTATTTCTCTAATTTTATCTTTCCTGTCCTTCCGACTCAAATAGGTTGGTGGAAGAAGTATTTCACTACACTCAAAAGTGAAAGTGGGAGTACGCATGTTTTCCAATAACTTTAAACGAAACGTGTGTCGTCTATCTACCAGAGACTCCCAACCTAATCTACTAATCAGTTCTGTGACGCTTTCATAAGGACTGTAGCAAGCGTTCACGAATCGAGCGGCTCTTCTCTGTACTTTCTCTATACTTTCTCTATACTTTCGATCAATCCCTTATGAAACGGGTCCCAAATGGCACAACAATAATCCAAATGTGGACGCACAAGAGATTTGTACGCTATCTCCTTTGTTTGTTCATTACAATTTTTCTAGATTTGACCTATGAATCGCAGCCTAGAATTTGCTCTACCTACTAACGAATTAATGTGTATGTCCCATTTCATGTTCCTTTGTACTGTTACTCCAAAATATTTCATAGAATCGACCATATCAATAACTGAACTGTTTACCTCGTATTTCTGAACAATCGGATTCTTTTTGTTAGTTATGCTCATTGTCTTGCACTTTTTACAATTTAGAGTAAGTTATATTAAGGGTAACACAAGTATAATGAAAGTACCTGAAGTAAAAAAAGTAGGCAGGTAAACTGAAATAAAGTTTGGTATGAAACACTTTTTCTTCAGTAAAAATTGGCTGTTGATTTGGTTGCTGTATGAAGTAATGGTGAGTTCTTATTTATTTTATTTGCGCAAATAGTCTACTAGTTTAAGGACAAATGTTGTTCAATATGATCCTCATATCGTCACCAACAAATATATTAGGAAATTTGAATATAATGCTATATGTTTAATTGGTAACTTGATCAGGACATACACCGATCAGCCAGTACATTATGACCACCTACCTAATAGCTGGTATGTATGCCTTTGGCACAGATAACAGTGGTGACGCATCTTGGAATGGAAGCAGAGAGGCCTTCATAGGTTGCTGGAGAGAGTTGGAACCACATCTGCACACACATGTTACCTAATTCCTGTAAATTCCAGGGAGGGAGGAAATGAGTTGTGATACCACATTCAATCTCATCCCAGATGTGTTAGATTGAGCTCAGATCTATTGAGTTGGGGGACCAGCACAGCAATTGCCACTCGCCACTGTGTTCCTGGAACCACTCCATCACACTCATGGCATTTTGACATGGCACATTACCTTGTTGAAAAATGCCACTGCCATTGGGAAACATGGTTATCATGAAAGGATGTATGTGGTCTGCAACCAGTATAGGATACTTATTGGCCCTCATGGTGCCTTGCATGAGCTTCGCTGGACCCATGGATGCCCTCGTAAATGTTCCCCAGAGCATAATTGAGCTGCCACCAGCTTGTCTCCATCTCACAGTACAAGTGTAAAAAAGCTGTTCCACTGGAAAACAATGGATTCATGTCCTCCCATCGGCATGATGAAGAAGGTATCAGGATTCATCAGACCATGCAACACTCTGCCACTGCGCCAGCATCCTGTGACAATGGTCATGTGCCCATTTCTGTCATAGTTGCCGATGTGGAGGTGTTAACATTGGCACATGCATGGGGCGTCGGCTGTGGGAACCCATCGTTAGGAGTGTTCAGTGCACTGTGTGTTCAGATTCACTTGTACTCTGCCCAGTATTAAAGTCTGATATTATTTCTGCCACAGTTTGCCGCCTGTCCTGTTTTACCAGTCTGCCCAGCCTACAACGTCCATCATCTGTAATGAGGGGTGGCCATCCAACCCCATTACATTTGGACGTGGTTTCACTTTGGTTTCGCCACTTGTTGAAGACACTCACCACAGAACTCCTCGAACACCCAACAAGCCACGCAGTTTCCGAAATGCTTGTGCCTAGCCTCCAGGCCATCACAATCTACCCTTGGATAGATCATGTACCTTCGCCATTCTAAGCATGCTCGCTGATACTACATGCACTGTGTGTGTGTCTGACTAGCAGTAATTCCTCATCAGATGATGCTGCTATCGCCTGGACGGGTTTATATCGACATTAGGTAGGTAGTTATAATGTTCTGGTTGATCAGTGTAATGTAAAAGGAATGGATCCTTATTGTATACATGCCTGAAATATAGTTGGTTGTTTCTGTTTTTGCAAAAGTTTTCACAAGCATTAGAAAAAATGATGATTCGGTAAAAGGAAGAATGGGCCTGGAATTATCTATTATTACCTGTGGGATTAAGGAGCAGAAACACATAAAAGATTATGTTGTTACTGTGATCTTGTCTGTGTGACATATTATTTACTTACATGCAGTGTGCCTATTCTGTTCTGGAGAACCTTCTGCATTTGAATGTAATTTTATAAATTTGTCAGTTTCTCTATACTTCACTGCCTTAGCAATGGTGCCTCACTACCGCTTTTACTAATTTGTTGTGGTATGTTAAATTTTTTTTTTTAACTGTTAAGTTATACTGTATGACAAAACAGTAATTTGTTGATGTAGCACTTTATTAATTGAAAAGTCAGTCAAAATTGATTTGCAAGGAGTATATTCACTAAGTGTAAGGGTTTGGGATAGACTATATTAGCCTTTCCATCCAAATGTCAACCTCTCCTTCACATGATGCCCTCTGTTTGCATGGACAAGGGTCTGGCGACTGAAAGATTCCTAGTATAAGGAGTCAACCACTGCTTGCCAACAGCCTCCTAAACAAGGGTGGAAGAATGAGGAGCGGTCCTGGGCACCCTCTTGTTTTTGAGGTTGGAAACGGCCCTTAAAGGTGAATGAATCAGAAATGATGCAATGGCATAGGATGCAGGAGGCAATGGGAAATCACTTTATTAAAGACCCAAAGGGTATCCCGAGGACATGTAATCCTCTCAGATTACATATATCATGATGGCTTCTTCCTGGGTGAAATATTGCGGAGGTAAAATATTCCCCCAGTCGGATCTTCGGGTGGGGACTACTCAGGGAGGAGTCATCAAAATGGATAGAAACAGTCTACGAGTTGTGGAGCATGGAATGTTAGAAGCCTGAATAGGGCAGGTAAATTAGAAAACTTAAAAAGAGAGATGGAAAGCCTTAAAATAGATGTCACTGGGATTAGTGAGATTAGGTGGAAGGATACACAGGATTTCTGGTTTGAGGAACACAGAATAATTAACACAAAGCTCTCAGTGGAGTTACTAATGTAGGTTTTATAATGAATAAGAGAGTAAGGAAACAGGTGATTTATTCTGAACAGTTTAGTGACAGGATTATTTTGATGCGGTTAGAAAGTATGCCTGCCCCAGCCATGTTAGTCCATGTGTATATGCCAATGTCACAGGAAGATGATGAAGAAATAGAGAAAATATATGCCAAAATTGAAGAATTAATCCAATATGTGAAGGGGGAGGAAAATCTAATAATCATGGGTGATTGGAATGCAATAGTGGGAGACGGAAAATAGGGGAATACTGTAAGAAGTTTTGGTCTAGGAGAAAGAAATGCGTGATTAAGCAGGTTCTTAGAATTTTGTGAAAGATATAAGCTAGTAATGGCAGACACACTGTTTAAGAACCATGCAAGAGAGATATACTCATTCAAACATTTAGAGGATACAGGCAGATATCAGCTAGATTATATCATGGTCAAACAGAGATTCTGGAACCATGTTCTAGACTATTTATTTTATTTATTAATCAATCTTGTTTCATGGATCCCTGCTGAGGAAGGACCTCTGGGATGTGAAACATGTCATCGTTAATACTCATACATACAATATGAGTAATAATCATAATGAAAACAATCATATGTTACAAAGAAAAATAAAGAGAATAAAAATAAACATTAATTTTTACAACTGAGTTTTGAAAAAGGTCATATTGAATACAATTAATTATTTTGTTCCGATTCTTGAATGGAGTAGATGGAGTTGCCAATAAGATAAATTCTCAGTTTGTCTTTAACTATACCTTTATTATCTGCAAACTGTTTTATTCTCTTGGTAAGTTTTTGAAACAGATGTATCCCAAAATAATTAACTCCTTTTTGTACTGAAGACAGAGATGTTTGTGTTTTGTCCAAGTTATTTCTGTTTCTTGTATTGAAATTGTGTACCTGTGAATTAGATGTAAACAGGTTAAAATGTTCTATGACAAAGCACATGAGAGAATATATATACTGAGAAGTCATTGTGAGAATATAGAGTTTTTTAAAAAGTTTTCTGCAAGAAGTTCTTGGTTTTACCCCACACAGCATCCTAATAGCTGTGTTCTGTACTATGAAAACATTTTAACTTTGTGAAGCGTTTCCTCAACAATTATGCCATATGACATCACTGAATGGAAATATGAGGAGTACACCTGTTTCATTAATTCTAGACCTGGGTAACATTTCAGTTTCAGTCCTGATGGGTCTGTTGTTGGTAGTGTAGGATCATGGGGTATATTTTTAATGAGTTTGTGGCATTTCTTCACTATTGATCACTGAATGAGATTCAGCCATTATTCACAGAATAATGGCTTGGGAGGTGTTGTGACCAGATTATATTTTGCTGTTGCAGGACGTGGGTTGTAAGGGACATGTAGATATGAAGAGGTTAGTACAAGATAGAAAGGGATAGAGGATTGCATCAAACCAGTGGAAAGTCTAATGAAAGCAAAAAAAAAAAAAATCATGATGGAAGGGTCATGTAATATGAACCAAGTTTAATTTACCAACACTACTTATGCCTATTTTCCTGGCTGTAATGACATGAGTGTTCATAAGTTGTGGAGCCTCAAACAAAACTTACTGCCTCCAAAATGCTTCATATGAATCAAATGTTATCATTTGCCTTGCTTACTTCATAGTTATTGTAGATTCAAGTATGTGTACAAGGTATCGCTAGACTGATTTTGTTACACGAGTAATATTGGTGCCACACTTTTGACAATGGTGAGGTGTTGAGGTTTTATCCCCTTCCCACCTGTTCCGTCATTGTGATGACTGCTTAGTTTCCACTTCGGATATGGTGCTAGTTTAAATTGGATTGCGTATTTGCTTTGCTTTGGGAAAATGCTTAGTGTCATGTTGAGCAATGAGTTAGCTTGAAATATTTAATTGAACTTGGGAAGTCTGCAACAGAAATATTAGGTTTGCTTCAAGAAGTGTATGGTGATAATTGCTGAATATGAACTTAAATTTTTGAGTGGGTAAAATGATTCAAAGATGGCAGGAAGATGCTATGTACTATCACTGTGTTGGGAATGTGAAAATTTGGCATCAAAGATATCAGTAAGATCATTAGAGAAAATCGGTTTATGAGTATTAAGGGGCTTGTGGATGATAAAATTTATTTGACAGTTTGGTTGGTCAAACTTTATGTTTTCATCAAACAATAGTGCAAACGCTGAAACCAAAGATTAAACAAATTTGTCAAACTTGCCTGTAGTTTCAGTGTTATGTGCTGCAATGAGTAATAAAGATAAAGCATTTTTTTGTGTTGACTCTAGCACTGTGTATTAAGAAAGAATAAAAATTGTGGACGTTGGTATAGAGACTGGCTGAAATTAAGAGAAAAATATACATACGAATATTTATTACGAGAAATATTACGCACAGAACCACATGATTACACTAACTTCCTGTGCATGGACCATAAAACTTTTGAAGAATAACCCAAAGGTTATTAATATTGAGATGCTAATTTTAAAGATTTAAAATTTCATGCTGCATTGCACCTCATACACTGAGTGAAATTATCACTGAAACTTGCAAAGCAATAAATATGAAGAAGAAAATAGAATTGTACTGCTAAATGTCAGATACGGCAGTGTATAGTCACCTGTCCCACTAGAGGGCTTAATAGTGGAGGTAAACTAATGACTGATTTAGAATTGTTGAATTTTGGTATTATTTTTACATCATGATTTGGTTTTTCAATAGATTACAAAAATTAAATAATAAAATTGCAATGCTGAGTATCAGTGCAAGTTTCGACGGATTGCTTTTAATACGTTTCCACCATGTATTTCATTGTCTTCTACTTTCTTCCATTGCTTTTATTTTCAGATTTCATTAGATTATTTCTGGATCGGGTAAAAGATTTGGATGATAAAACCAAGGCAACTGCTGTTTGCCAGAGTGCATATGATGAAACGCTAGGCAATTTTCATCCTTTCCTAATTCGTAAAGGTGCCCGAGCTGCCATGTATGCCTTACCAACAAAGGAAGGTTTGCTGAAACAAGTAAGTTATTTTCTTCCTTAAAAATAATTGTGCTTCCTTAACATTTACAATTATAGTATTTCTTCAGCGATTATTCACACTTGTTCCTATGTTGTTTACTGATTTATGATATGTGTTAAATGTCTTACTAATTGTTGTGATCTCATTTAAATGCATATATTAAGAATTATTATTTTCTGTTGCCAGCTTTATCTCATCTATATATTCTACAGAAATTTTTGTGAATTAAGTAATATTTCTGTATGAAAGCTATTTGCTTTTAGTAAATTCTATCTATTATTTTTATGTATTGCAAGCTGAAGATATTTGTCATAATAAATACAGTAAATGTTAGTCCATATAATTCATTTTTTCTCTCTTATGAACTAAACAGTCATTATATTAGGCTGAAGCATATGTCATTTATCATAGTTGCATGATTTGATTTCTATTTATGGCAGAGGCATATGATAAAATAACAACATTTGTTGTAACAAGATTCTGCCTCTTGAGGTATAGACAAGTTCAGTTGTTAACTCTAACCGTGGATGCAGTGTGTAAGCTGGTTCGTAATCTATTTTGGTTGCATACCTGCTTGTATTATTACACCACAAGAGACATCAGTGGAAGGCGATTCATAAAAATAAAAGTCACTACTGAAGATCACTCGATATAGTCTTCAAAATCATTGAGTTTAAACTGATATCAGATCACATAAAATACTACCAAAGATTGCACTGGACCTCAATATCCTAAGTTTACAAGTAACCACAACAAAATCCGCACTCACCCTATTTCATTCTTGAATGAATTCATGAAGTCCCCCAAAACATTCGCAAATCTAAATAAAGTTCAGTTTGCCTCATAAAAATTACAAAATCTGTACTGAGATAAATTTCAAAGTTCTTTTTGGCCAAAATATTTCTAAGTTTAAAAACTGGTTGTGGGCTGAAAATATTCTTAAGTTCCAGAAGTTCCATGATGAAAATTTTTTAAGTTCTGCTACTTTAGGAAACAAAGTGCCACGTATCGGCTTCCTTGAACGGCTGACTTCAAAGAAGGAAGATGGTGGGTTTAAATATCTTTTTTTCCATGGGAGCATAAAATTTCCAGAAATCTCTGGTTCTTATTTTTATTAAAAACATCCTGCAACGGTTTATTTTAAAAACTTAAATTTATGAAAATTTCTTCATAAACCTCTTTGTTTAACAGTTATTAATTTCTGAATTGTAGGAGGAGATTATTTTAGTTGTTTCTCCAAACAATGCCATGTTCCTTTGTTCTCCCACCACCGAATGGTACAGGTTTGAGCTCAATCGGACAATCAGTTGCTGCTTGACAGCTGTCCGCAATGGAGCACCCGCTTAGCTCACCCGCCAAGTGCGAACTGCCCTCAGTGATCTGATTTTTGAACGTGAAAAACGTTACACCAATAGAAATCCATCGTCAGTTAGTGGAAGTGTATGGACATTAAAAACGTGCGGAAGTGGTGCTGGGAGTTTTCTGCCGGTTGCAGCAATGTCCGCGACAAGGAGCGGCCTGGAAAACCGAGTGTGTACGACAAAGTGGTGACCAAAATTGATGAGATGGTGCACAGTAACCGAAGTATAATTCTTGATGAGGTAACTGAGAAACTTAATGGAGAGTGTGACAAAATCTCCATACACATAAGTGTTTCAGAAACTCTAGGATACAGTAAGGGGTACGCCACCTTTACATTCCTGAAATGAAGGAGCAGTCCAAACAATGGCGTCACCCATCTTTGTCGAATCCCAAAAAGTTCAAGATAGAGAAGTCAGCCGGTAAGGTTATGGCGACTGTTTTTTTGGGACCGCAAGGGGGTATTGTGGGTGGATTTCATGCCAAAAGGAACAACAGTTAACTCGTGCTGCTACAGCGAAACTCTGAAGAAACTACAATGGGCTATCCAGAACAAAAGAAGAGGAATGCTTACGAAAGGAGTGTCTTTGCACCATGACAACGCACGTCCACATGTCTCACATCAAACGACCTCCCTTGTCGAACAATTTGGTTGGGATCTCATTGAACAACCTCCCTATAGCCCGGACATTGCTCCAAGCGACTATCACGTTTCCTGCACTTAAAAAACACCTGGGAAGCCAGAAGTTCTGGTCAGACGATTAAGTGAAGATCGCAGTCATTCGATTCTTCATGTTGCAGCAGGAGACTGGTTTGATGATGGGGTCAAAAAGCTCGTGGCGCGGAAGCTCATCGAACGGGAAGGCAATTGCATAGAAAAATAGCTAAAGCTTCAAGCTTTCCAACGATGTATCACAAGTGGTGAACAGATGTGATTTTCTATATATAAAAAAAGGAATACCTTATTTTTTGAACCACCCTCATATTTAATCCATCACAAAAGTACTTACATCACTGGATTCCTTTTAATTTTCTCTAAAATTTGATGTGTGTCTTGGTTCTGAGGTTATCTTTATTCAGATCTTTTGTTCTCCGACAACCTATGTCTAAAATTGCCTGGTTTGATGGTTATAAATTCCTAAAGAATCATGTAATCTTGAATTACTTTTTAAGTCTTTAACTCCATAAAGCTTTGGTATAAATTTACTCCTTAAAAATTTTCCTTATCCTTTTCTATTTTCGCAGCAATTCTTGTTAAACTGAAACTATGCATCAACATTTCATGATGTACTAACAAAATCTAGAATTTATTTCTCCTCAACCACAACTTTATTTGAGATAGGATAAATACTATGTTCCTTAGAAAATATCGCTCTATCTCCTAATATTTTTCTCTCGTCCTTAAATCCATTCTTTATGATTTCATACTGACAAATATCCCGCATGAGTCATTCAATCTCTTACATCACTCGACAAGGAAGCTATGATAATGAAAACTATAATTCAACTTTTAGCCTTTAAATTTTAATTTAATCAAAAAACTAATATCATGATCTGTGAATTTTTTTGTTTCATCTGAATATATTTTTTCCTCTGTAGCTCAACATTTTTTTGATGCAATCCTCCATCCTTTCCTATCCTGTGTTAACCTCTTCAGTTCTACATACCCCTTACAACCCACGTCCTCAATTATCTGCTTCATGTATTCTAATCTCTGTCTACCACTATAGTTCTTACCTTCAACTGTTCCCTCCACTAACAAATTAACCAATCCAGCATGTCTCAAAATATGACCTACCAGCCTGTCTCTTCTTCCTGTAAGCTTCTTCCATAAACTTCTTTTCTCACCCATCATTTACAAAACTCGTTCATTTCTTACTTTGTCTGTCCACCTAATTTTCAGCATTCTTCTGTAGCACCACATTTCAAATGCTTCAAGTTTCTTTCTTTCCGGTATTCCTAAAGTCCATGTTTCGCTACTGTAAAGTGCTGTGCTCCACACATAGAGTTTTAAAAAGTTCTTTCTAATTCCTAGATCAATATTCGAAACTAAAGGGTTTCTCTTTTTCATGAAGGCTCTTTTTGCTAGTGCTATTCTGCTTTTAACATCATTCCTGCTTCGGCCATCGGTTGTAATTTTGCTTCCCAAGTAACAGAACTCACTTACTTCTCCGATTGCATCCGATCCAATTTTTATATTTAATCTGCTAGTATTGGTATCATTTCTGCTACATTTCATCACTATTGTCTTACTTTGATTTATATTCAGTCCAAAATCTTCCTTCAGTATTTTGTTCATGCCATTCAATAACTTCTCAATATCCTCAGCTCTCTCTGCTAACAAGACAATGTCATCAGCAAATCGTAGCATACTGATTTTTTCTCCCTGAAAACTTATGCCACATGGAAATTTTTCTTTGACCTTCTTCATTGCTTCTTCTACATACAAGTTGAATATTAACGGGCATAGACTACAACCTTGTCTCACACCCTTCTTAACTGATGCATGTCTCTCATGATTCTCTACTTTTATTACCGCCACTTGATTCTTATATAGTTTATAGAGTATTCTTCTGTCTCGATACTTTAGACCTGACTTCTTTAAAATTTTGAACATCTTGTTTCACCTAACATTATCAAAAGCTTTTTCTAAATCAACAAATGCCATAAAAGTATCTTTGTTTTTCTTGATCCGCCCTTCAAGTATTAATCTTAAAGACAGAATTGCTTCCCTTGTACAGCGATTTTTCCTAAACCCAAACTGATCTTCACCTACTATCTCTGTTACTACCCTTTCCATCCTTCTGTATATTATTCTGGTCAGTAATTTTGAAGCATGTGATGTTAGAATAATGGTGCGATAATTCTCACATTTGTCGGCTTGTGCTTTCTTTGGAAGTGTGAAGATGATATTTTTATTAAAATCAGTTGGAATTTCTCCTGTTTCATAACTTTTTGATATCAGCTTGAATAATCTTTCGATTCTTTCTTTCTCAGGCATTTAAGAAGTTCTGCAGGGATCTCATCAATTCCAACTGCCAACTGCCTTATTTGCTTTCAAGTCATTCAGAGCTTTATTAAATTCTGTCCTCAAAACAGGATCTCCTAAGTCATCAGTGTCGACATCGCCTTCCTTTTCCAAAACACTATTGTTCAAGTCGTCCCCAACATACAGTTTCTCAATGTATTCCTTCCATCGGTTAGCTCTATCTTCTGAGCTTAAAAGAGGTTTCCCATCGGCAGTTTAATGTTCATACCCTTTTCTTCATTTCTCCAAAATTCTGTTTGATCTTTCTATATGCAACATCCACTTTTCCTACAACCATTTCCTTTTCTACTTCTTCACACTTTTCTTGTAGCCATTTTTCTTTTGCTATTTTGCATTTCCTATTTATTTGATTTCTAAATTGCCTGTACTGCTCTCTTCCTGCTTCATCCTGAGAATTTTTGTACCTTCTCCTCTGATCCATCAGCTCCAAAATTTCTTCTGTGATCCAAGGTTTTCGGGCAGCTTGTTCCCTAAAGCCTAATGTTTCTTTGCCAGCTTTCATTATTTCGGTCTTTAATGCATTCCATTCATCCTCGGTTGAGCTCCTTTCACAGTTACTTCTTAGACCTAAGTCTACCATTTCTGCAAATTTTTCTCTTGTGTTAGATTGTTTCAGTTTATTCACTTCCAGTCTGTTCTGCTTATGCTGCTTCCTTATTCGCTTGAATTTCAGCCTGAACTTCATTACTATCAAATTGTGGTCCGAGTCTATCTATGCTCCTGGGTACGCTTTACAGTCTAGAACTTGATTCCTGAATCTCTGTTTGACCATGATATAATCTAGCTGATATCTGCCTGTATCCCCAGGACGTTTCCAGGTGTATATTCTTCTTGCATGGTTCTTAAACAGTGTGTTCGCCACAACTAGCTTATATCTTTCACAAAATTCTAGCAACCTGCTTCATCGCTCATTTCTTTCTCCTAGACCAAAACTTCCTACAGTATTCCCCTCTTTTCCTTCTCCCACTATTGCATTCCAATCACCCATGATTATTAGATTTTCCTCCCCTTTCATATATTGGATTAATTCTTCAGTTTCAGTGTATATTTTTTCTATTTCTTTGTCATCTTCCTGTGACGTTGGCATATATACTTGTACTAAAGTGGTTGGGACGAGCTTAGTTTCTAACCTCATCAAAATAATCCTGTCACTAAACTGTTCATAATAACTCACCCGTTTCCCTACTTTCTTGTTCATTACAAATCCTACACCAGTGACTCCATTGACAGCTTGTGTGCTAATTATCCTGTGTTCCCCAGACCAGAAATCCTGTGAAATCCATGCAATTGTAATTGATTCCCTTCATAAAATTACTTGGAAATAGGCAGTTCACACATTTAATATTTTTGAGAAAAACTGTTGTCGGCTTGTAACCACTGGACTTACGTTGTAAACTTCAAAAGGTTTGAAGAGTGAAATTTTTCCCAGTGAGAGAACAGATTCAAGGTTTTCAGAACAATGCAAATAAATTTTGGCATTTTGTTTTTTACTGAAGAGGAATTAATTGTGAAGTTTTGTGAAAATCACTTACTTGTTATCAAGCTGTCATATGATGAATGTGAGTTCAGCATATCCACAGTTCTCAGAACTGACAAGGTGAAAAAGATGAAATGTTTGCTGTGTATGTATTGTTTTGTATGAGAATGAAAACAGATTGAATTAAATCTGACCGATAGATATCCTGAAAGAATGGTGGGTAAGTTTAGAAATCAATTTCAGCAACATTCATGTTATTACTAGTTTTATTTTATACTAGCTCGTACCTGTGACTTCGTACGCGTGGATTAAGAATTTTTTTTTGCCAGAATTGTATATAGAAAGTTGTTGGTATCGAAGGATTGGTCCCAAACAACACCGAGTCGGTATAATATGACAGGAAAGCTATCACTATATCATTTTACTGTTGAACCTGTCTCTTGAAGAGAATCAATTTCCAACATATTTCTGTCACCATTTGATAATGTCTCAAAATTTCGTGACTACAACTCTTAATCATACTGGAAAAAATGTCCTGTGCCCTTCATACAGATTTTCTTGTCAAATTCCATCAATATCGATTTAGCCATTTAGTCGTCAAAACGTAACAAAAAGACAGTCTCTTACTTCCGTATTTACAGTATTATTACTGCGGTTCACACACACACACACACACACACACACACACACACACACACACACACACTAAGTGCGAACAACCCCTGAGGGATCATTATAACATAAAAAAGTGTACACCTACAGCATTGCAAGACTACCTACGATTTTCCTCGCATTGCACCCCTAACTTTGTGATATCTACAGTTTAACATTCAATCCGAATAACCTACTGCCCAGGCGTGACTTTTACGATCAAAAACAATTTTTAAAAATCTTAGCCTCCACGGAGATTTGAACCGGAGTCCATGACCCAAACATTTGTAAGCAAGCGCTTTACCTACTGAGCTGCCTGACGCTACACGGAAAAACAGTACAGAAACCTCCATATCCAACGCGTCTGTCTATCGCCGTTCATTCGTATTTGGAAGTTATGAGACAACATGTATTATTTATACAGATAATTTTTTAACCAAATGTAGACAGTATTTTTCTCCTTGTTTCAAAGGATAAGTGTGCAAAGTTTCATCGAGATCGGATGAAAATTGTGGATTTGTATCAAAAACAAACAAACAAACAAACATACTTACATTGATCTTTATATATATAGATTTTCCTTTTTATTCTGTTTTGTTACATGTGTTCATTCATATTGCAAGAACTGATTGTTGTACAATATTATTTAAAACTTCCAAAGGTTTATGTCTCAGTATTGATTCTATTGTGAGGAAATATTCCCACAAAAGAGAGGTTGTCACTGTAGAGCCGAGTCAAGTGGAGATACATGTTACACTTAAAGGCGATGTGGAAAGAATGCATAACTGATGGGGTGGTGCAGTAATGCCCAAACATGGACAAACACAAGTGTAAGAAATTTTTGGCTATGAACTCTTCATCAGAAGGACTGTTTATTGCAATTACTTGTCTTTTTCTGTTGTTAGTTCACTTTTCTGTCATTATTTATGGTAAGCAATGGTTTTTTTTCACCACATTCATTCACATATATGTTCCAGTTAATAATGCAATGAAGCATTGTTTCCTGTTTAATTTTGTGAATTCTTGAGACACAGGACACATTTAAATTTATTGCCTGACCTTACTGTATGTAACATTATTTCTTCAAAGTGTTAATTTTGAATTTTTCAGGTTTGTGGAAATCCAATTGAAGAAGTTGTTGCTGTACTTCCAGAGATGTTAAAAGTTATGGGGGAAGTTCATACAAGAAGTGACTCCCTTTATGCAACAAATGAACTTCACAATCTTCCTTAAATTATTACATGTCAAATTCAGAAGCTTTTGGTTAGGTGGAAAAGAAAAGATGCTTGGTAGTGTTATTATGTTAAGCTTAGAGAAAGAAGCCATTACTTACCATAACAGATGAATTGATGGTATCAGAACAGCAGTTAGTACCACTATTACCAAGGGTAAAATAAGGAGGAAAATACGGAGGAATTACAGGAAATTAACAACAGATGAGAGCTGTGGTGGTAGAAGAATATTGGTCAGAGTTACTGAGCTCAGAAATTACCAATTCTGGTCGGAGCATTTTCGGGCCTGGCATTCATGAGAATCTGGGTGATAGTGCAGGTGTGGTCATCCAAAATTCAATTGTTTCTAGAAATCTCTCCAGACACCAGGATGGTGCCTTTAGATAGGCTATGGCTGTTTTCCTTCATTGTCAATAGATCTCAAATATAATTTTATAATTACCCATCTAATGAATTTAAATAACTAGGAAAATGATTTTCAGGCTCTGTCCAAGTGCTTACACCTGTTTAGTAGTCTTCAGCAATCATCATCTGCTGAAGACTGTAAGTTACCCTGCCAATGCACCCCTACGTATCACAAAGCTATGCTTATTTCAAAACACTGTGAAGACAATTTTGTGTAATCCAGTCACATAAAATTCTTCTGCGTGGGATCTTTGCTCAGAACCCCTTTATCTATGGTCATTGGAGGAGATGCCTTCTGCCAATTATAAGACTTGTTGATGCCATCATTTTTCATGTTGTGGGGATTAACATTACATCAATCACTTTCAACTAAATTAAATAATAAATTGATTCCCTTTATCATTTGCCACAGCAAACTCACATTTGCCCATCAATCCTTCCTTCATTTTTCATCCAACCTCTCCACCTCTGCTTTTTCTTGCTATTATCTGGGAGACCAATGGAATATAGATACCCTGGTTACTGATCAAGGGCCTTGAATGAAAGTATCACTGGTTTGTGTGCAATGAAATGTCACTTTTTTTTTGATGGTGTCGATTTCTCTTCTATGGTAAGTGTTGACTTCTTTTCATAACATAACTGCTTAAAAGCTATTGGTTTTAATCAGAAGTTGTATGCAGATTTTATTCAGCAAGTAACCGAAATCTTGATGTTTTTGTTATATTGTATTGGTAAACTGTAAGAAAAACTTAACTTATCCCACAACCCTAAGGTTAGGCTCATGAAAATATAGCAAAGCTTGTAAACATTCCTGGCCACACTGGGACTCAAGCTAAGGGCCTTGAATTTATAAGGTGAGCTATCAAACCACTCTGCAATAAGTATATAATTAAAATGTAGATTCTTTTATATTGTGCTTGCATTCTGATGCTACTTTGATATGAAAAAAAATTGTAAGTAGCAAGCTATCAAGGTTACTATATTCATGGTTGCATTGATAGTTTCATAAATATGAGGTCTGTCCTAACAGAATCATGCATCATTAGTTCTCTGAAATTTAAATGTAATCACAATAATAAAGTGACAACACTGTACACTCTGTGCTTGCATGGATTTTGTTGGTCTCGTCACTTACAGAAGTATCTGGCAGGTAAATTATGTGCGATATGATATACTTTATCCTTGGTGTACTTTAATTTGGCAAAATTCTTTGATGTCGTAATTGATCCAAGGCTTGCTGGTCAAAGAAACATGTTATGCCTTGTGCACTTGACTCTTACTTTTAACCATTCCACAATACAAAAATGGCACTTTGATACTACCTGAGAAATTTTCATACAATGCAGTAATGATGCTGATGTCTGTTCTGGCACAAGACATTTGGAGGTGCTCCAAGCTAAAAATAACCTTTCATTTATTTACTACTTCAAGTCTGCTGCTTTCTGAACAAATCTCATACACTATACATTTTTACTGCACAAAATTTCAAAGTGTGTTACTGTGAAGAAATGTGTAGATAGCTGTCACTTGCTGCCTTTCATGTACACAGTATTATTTATGACCAAAAGTAAAGCAAAGCACAGCATATCAAGAACCGTCTAATTATAAATTTAAGAAGGCTTGTGCAATATTAACTCAAAGAGACCTTTTTTATTTAATAATGTAGAAGTAGTGACACATTCCTTAGTTTCAAACTTAGTTGTAACTGCATTGTACTTAACTTTCTGTGAGTGAGGTATATTGTATTACAAGAAAATCCATGATGCTAGATTGGTTTTATTTTAAGTTTTGAAATTGACCTAATCAAAGATAAGCCTAAATAAATCAAAAATTTTCTTTAGTTCGGTGGTTCCTAATTTGTGGTATGTGTACCCCCAGGGGTACGTGAGGTTGCTTCAAGGGGTACACTTGGTAATCTCTTGTCTAAGGTAATCATTGTGATAATTTAAAAAAATATGCAAACATTACTATCACCAAAATATATTTTAAAACAAACTGTGTGTATGTTAATTATATTACTGTAATGCCATGGTTGTGCAAAGCAGTGAACTGGGATGAACACATTTATTTATCATTTAAGCTATAAGGAGTACGTGAGGTTGAGTTCTTTCTTGAAGTGGTACTCGGGGAAAAAACTAGTTAGTAACTACTGCTTTAGTTAACAAAATTGTAATATTGACCGAAATATTTGATTAGATATTCTGTTCATATATATATATGTTGCATAGACCATCTCCTATATATTATGTTGACACAGGGCCAGAAGATCGTATTAGGCTCGGATTGGTAATTAGACAAATTGGGGGTGGGGGGGGGTTTCCCCTGAAAATTTTATTTGGTTATCTTACCTAAAAAGAAATATTATTATAATAATAACAGAAATAATCATGCAAACTAATTCATAAGAGAAATTTACATGGGTAAAAACTACAAAATATATATTTTTAAATTTATCATATATTTTATTCAGCAATGTATTTTTACTGTGTAGAAAAATTCACTATTATTATTTAAATTTTATATTACTCAGTATTAATTGCGCAGTGAAAAAACAGTAATACGCTTTGCATTTTTGGAAATGGACTGATTCAACAAGTTTTCCAAATCAAATTCATCAGTGAGATCACTGTATACACAAAATATTGTAACATTATTGATACCATCTTGCAACATTGTCAATCTTAGGTAACTCTGGAATCATCATGAATTGTGATGAGTAGTCAAACGAAGTGTGCAAATACTGGTATGAGACCTGTAATTTTGTTTGACGAGGGGGAGGGGGGGGGGCAACAAAAAAAAAAAAAGAAATTCTCATGCTCTCAAATTTCGGGTGGGTAAAATATGTGCCCAGAATTTTCTGCATGGCTACTGCTACCCACCAAACCCATATTATCCGATGGTCCTGTGTGGACATTGTAATGTAAGCAGACTCTTTAACCCAGATTTACAACTCTACACCAAAGTTTTAAAGAGACTGAGCAACTTTAATATGATGATGTATTGAATTATCTTGAGGTAAGGTTCCTGTACCAAATGTTATTTTCTGTATATTCATCTGGAATTTGATAGCTAAAGAAATTACTAGTTATTTCCCCTCCATGGAGGAGTCATATTAGTATCTTGTACTGTGTAATGTGTAATATTTTAAGCCAATTACTTAAATATTGGTGATAATGTGTTAATTCTAATTATTAAGATAATTTTGGGACAGACATTATTACATGCACACTATTGACAAAGGGTTCATTACTTGATAGTACTGGATGTAAGATTAGGAAAAAACCACAATTGCAGTATGTCAATGCTAACATATGTGATGGAATAAGTAACAAATATTTTTTTTTGGAGTAATTGAAGGTGGTAAAACTGTGATTGATTAAGATTTTAATAGGTTTGATTTGTTTTCAATAATTTTTCTTTCTTGCATCAGCAATATTTTTTAAAAGTTTGTTGGAGCAGCAATGTAATTGTTAGTGTGGGTGAATTCTATTTTTTTACACGTAATTGAACTAGGTTACTGCAAAAATCACAGTCACAATTGTGATATGCATTCTGTGCCTTACTTGCATTAAAATAGGTGAGACATAATAATTGATAAATATTTATCCTATTTTTGTTGATGTTTTGAATATAATATAGCCTTTCTTCCTTACTATGTAATGCTTGAAAGATATAACTTGTGTCGTATGGCATAATTTGTGTAGATATGTGTTATGAGAAATATCACAAATATTTGATTCTTACAATAAAATTACTGTGGCTGTTGAAATCTATGTTTTACTGAGTCATGATTAATAATTTGGATAGGAAGAAAGTGAGCTTCAATAACTGGATTGCCCGTCACCTTTTGACAAAATTTTGTTACATTCTTCCTTTCCAAACCCTTATACATATTTGTAGCCTTTGTCTTCTTCCTTCTTCTATAATTATACCAACTTCTTACACTGTTGGCTTCTGCTCTAATATGTGGGCTTCTTCCGCAGGAAGTTTTGATCTTGTGTGTTTTGTGCCTAAAGAAATTATGTTACTTAGAATATTTTAAAGTGTTGTGAGTTCTGGAGGTGATCATCTTGCAGTCTTGATCTTTGCCTCCTCAGATGATCTATCACTGGATTCCATGACATGCTAAGGCGGTATCCCAAATCCTTATTCACAATCCCATCAGCCAGCGAATCTCCAAGGCTTCCTTAATCACACTGTCCCAAAAGCCATTGGCAAAAGATAGTAATTTTGTCACCTCGAAGTCAAAAGTATGCCTTTCCTCAATACTGTGCGTGGCCACGGCCGACTTAGTGACCTGTCCCGACCGTACATATCTTGTGTGCTTATAAACAATGCTGGAATACGGAGTGTGTGGTCTGGCCGATATATTGCTGTCCACATTCACAGGGAATAGAATATATACCGGGATGTCTAAGGGCCCAACCCATCCTTAAGGTTGCGTCGTAGTTCCCTTACCTTCTTAGGTGGGTGTAAGAAAGTTTCAATCCCGACTTTGTTTAACATTGTGGCGATTTTAGCTGAAATTGTCCCACCATATGATAGAAATGCATACTAGTCTGATTGCTGCTTCTCTATCTTCTTCTTCACCTTCTTGAAAAAAGCTCTGCTAATTTGTGCCTCACTATATCTATTCATATGGAATGTGTGTCGTAAATGGCCCAGTTCAGTCGGAAGACTGTCCACATCGCAGATGGCTCTAGCATGATGTACCAAGGTTGACAACACCTAACTGCGTTGAGCGGGATGGTGGTAGCTCTGCGCCCCATGATATAAGTTATTGCGAGAAGGCTTCCTGTAAACACGATGTCCCCGAGTGCAGTCCGGATTCCTTGCAATTAAAATATCCAGGAAAGGCAGGCAAAAGTCCCGTTCCAGCTCCATTGTAAATCTGACATTATCATTAATTCCCTTCAGGTGTTCAAGGAATTCGCCCAGTTTCTCTCTTCCATGTGGTCATATCACAAATGTATCATCCACATATCTGTACAATGAAGTTGGTCGAAGGTATGCACTCTCAAGAGCGGGATCCTAAAAATATTCCATAAACATATTGGTGACCACTGGGGAGAGGGGCAAACCCATGGTCACACCATCACATTTTTTAAAAAATAATTCCCTTCAAATAAGAAGTACGTTGAAGTCAGAGTATGGTGGAAAAGTTCTACCATTGGTGGTCCGAAATGCTGCCCAAGGAGTTTCAAAGTATCAGCCAGAGGAACCATCGTGAAAAGGGACACCACATCAAAACTGGCCATGAAGTTATTAGCTCCTAGTCTTAACTCTTTTAGTGTACCAATAAATTCCGTTGAATTCTGCACATGGTGAACACATTTACCCACTATTGAACTCAGCATCCCGGTGAGTTATTTGGCCAAAGAATAAGTAGGTGAGCCTATGTCACTGACTATAGGTCTTAATGGAATTCTCTCTTTATGTATCCTAGGAGGTATTGAAGCTTTGGATTGAAGTCTTCTAATTTTTTCCGACGGATGACCTGAAGCTTTCAAACATAAAATAGGCCTCCCAACTATTGACGACGTTGGATTGCAAGTTAGTCTAATGTATTCTTCATCTTCCAAAATGGTGTATATTTTCCACCTGTAATCCTTTGTTGCCTTGATGATGGCGGAAGTTTCTTTTATCTGCTGGCAGAATGACGTTGTCTTTGTTCTGCCATAACTCCCTAAGTGCTCTCCACTCTGCTGCTGATATATTCTTCCTGTCAGGCTCAGCCTTCTGGATGATACGGCTGGTTTCACACCTAATTTCTTCTGCTGATTTCCGCTGTTAGTTTACAGATGGCCTGCTAATAATTTTGATGTGGGGAACACTTCTTGCTGTTGGTGCAAATTGTAAACCCTGTGAAAGTACAGCTTTGGCATCCGGGTCCAGTGCCATTCCTGTCAGATTGATGACAGTTTGTCAGGAGACATTTGTCCGCTCACGAGCATTGCTAGACAGGCGACTAAACTTCCCCAGTTGCCTTGCGGTAGCTCTCCGTTGTGACAGTGCACTGTCCACCATAGTGCAGCAGTCAACCCATTCCTAGGCACGCGGAGAGAGTTCCTTGGCCAATTTTAGGTGGCAGGCCAGAAGAGACTTTGCGTTGCAATCCAACTCCTTCCTCGTAAAATGGATCCCCTCGCGAACAGAGGCAAGGCTGGCTCAATGAAAAATTCTGGTTGCTGATTTTATGTGATGTTTAATTTCAGCAAAGTGAGGAACTACTTCCTGGTCACGACACATTTGAAGGAAGGCTAGTGAACTTGTCAACTTGGTCTTCTTCACCCGCAGTGTACCCAGTTGTTTGACACTGTGATACATCTCCTACCTGTAAAGGCTGATGATGAAAGAATGTAGGCTTTCTCGGTGAGTCAGTTGCTTAAAATCTTCTCGAGCTTGCCACCGGGATAGCATGTCAGTAATAGGCGACGATTCGGTGCTTGCCTCTGACTGCATCTTCTGGCGAAGTGTCAGATTTCAGAAGGTGGAGCCACAGGCAGGCTCTGAAATGTCGCCTCTTACTGACGTGCTATCACAGTGGAAAGCTCAAGAAGATTTGCCATTAATGACTATGATAGTCTACCAGACATAAAACCTTATAAAAAGTTATTGGTGAAGAGCATCCTTTGAACACTGACCAAATATTTGATATCCTATACTCAACACGGTGGGGGTGTGATAACACTCTTCCCTGGCATTTGGAAGGACCCCATTTGGAATTCCCAACTGGATATGCAGATTTTGGTTTTCCATGGTTTCCTGAAATTGCTCCAGGTTTGTGTCTTCAAGAAGCTGTAGCGAAATTTCTTATCTTTCCCCACCAGTTCTTTCCAGCGTTTGATCACATCAGTGTCAACAAGATGTAAATATCTAAAGGGGGAAAAAAACATGACATAGCATTGAGCTATTGGGTTCTCATTCCACAAATGTGTTATTCTATAAAACACTCCTGCAGTTAATATTCCACATCAAACTGTAGATATTCTTTTCCTAGTAGGATTAACAGATTACATTAACCAAAGGCAGATTGTGTAACAATTTAAATTAAAATATGATAGCGTAGGTAGCATTGCATTTCATTTGGATCTGGATGTGTGAGATTGCATTTCAGTTGGTAACTTGAGAACAGCCAAATATAAGAGATCAGCTGCCATTACATATTTGAGATTCATATGATCTATGGCAACAATTCATCAATCAGACCGAGATTTTTCAATTATTTTCAGTCACTTCGACATTGTAATGTTGCTGTTTATTAATTTAATTTCAATTGTGTTGGAGCACATACACTCTAATGGCAATGTCATTACATCCCCACCTTCCCCCCTTTCCCCTCTGGGTGCTAATGAACACGCACTAAAACCCAAAAAATTACAACAACCCATGTTCTTATGTCTTGATTTTTGTTTTCTCTGCTGCCTACATACATCTGCTCTCTACAAAATGCAACTTTAAATTCCTTCAATTTTTTTGGTAAAATGTGCATTATTTCCCTTGGTAATTTATTCCAGTCCCTGGCTCCCTTACCTACAAATGAAAATTTTCTCACTCTCTTTTGCCTGAATTCAAGTGCCAGCTTATGATTATGGTCATATCTTCCCCTCCATGCAGAGCTCCTTATCCTTCTACTAATATCCATCCATGCATTATCGCGATTAACTTAACTTAGTCCACAACCCGAAGGTTGGTTGGATCCTCCTGAAGGAGGCATACTAAGCCATTGTGTCAGAGGTAGGACGGCCAGTTCCTTTCCTCTGGGACCTACAGTTTAATGTGGAATCCGAACTTATAAGCCTTTAAAATACCAAACACTCTCTTCACCCGTCATCCACTGGCTACCAACCCAGATCCTTCAGCATATCAGTTACTGATTGCTTTCTGCTGTAATTTCTGCAAACAAATTTAGCTACTCTCCTTTGTACATCTTCCAACTCCTGAATTTTATACATACCCATAATGTAGATCCCACACCACTCCATTATATTCAAGCAGTGGTCTGACCAAGGTTTTATAACCCAATTCCCTCACTTCCTTGGTACATCCCATCATCGCCCTTTCCAGTAAATGAAGAATTTTGAAACCTCTTCCTACCACCTGCCCAATTGAGTTTAATATCATAAGTTATGCCAAGATATTCACTGTTAGGATATTTTACAAGCAATTCACTCCCTACCCTGCAATTTTTATCCATGTGCTTAGTATGCTGACTCTTCTTTGCATTTATTTTCATACAATGTTTGGCTACCCAGCTGTATATCCTGTTCAGATCCTCTTATTGCTGTTCACTGTCATCTACTGTTTTAATCCTTTTGTGTAACTTTATGTCATCCGCAAACAATCTAACTACTGACTTCAACTCATCAATACAATCAATTGAACAACAGTGGGCCCAATACACTACCCTAAGGCGCACCTGTTTTCATGCACTGAAGATCCTAGCAGATGCTGTATTGAGCCTTGAAAATGAAACATTGCTGTGTTTTGAAGGTTACTACACAATGGTGAGACTCAATAACAAATTTAAGCAAAAGATTGAAGTTGAATTTGTAGACTTACGTCGGACAATTTATTCAAAAGTTGCCAGATGAAACAGTTTCAAAAATAAAAAAGATAGTTTTGTGTGCTGCAGAATTGTTTTAAATTTCATAGAGACCAAGTATGAACTCAATGGAAGCAAATGCGTCTTATTCAAGCCACTTTCTCTATAAGATGGCTCTTTCACTTGCGCATGAATGGTTGATATTATTGAAAAACTAAAAATTAACACGTCATAGAAATTGATGAATTTTATGAGGAAGTTTGCTATAGAAGTGGCACATTATATTTCAAAATCAAGATCTTAGCAATCTAGAAAAAAATATTTGGTTTCATGGCATCAAAACCGGTTTCATACATGGTAAATGAAAGGATATTTTCCCAGGCTAATATAATTTGGTCTGAGAGCGCAGATAATTAATCATTATAGTATGTTAAAGCAGAGATACAAATTAAAACCAACTTTAACCTGTCTAGTAGCAAATTTTATAACTACATCTAAAAAAAAAATGAAACAATGCTATGATAAAAACAGTAACATTTAACACAAAGTAAAATTTTAGTAAAAAATAAGTACCTTACACTTATTAACAGCATAAATAATACTTAAAATTCAACATCAGTATACACTTTTCCTATAATATTTTGTTAGTTGTCTTACTATTATCACAATGTTTATAATTAATGTTTAGTAATATGATTCATAAGTTCCTGTCATATGACGCACTGTTACCTATTGAAATCTCACCCCTTATTTTTTTGCTATCCCGATTTGTAACCCTGAATTCCAATTTTTCTTTTACCTTCTGTCCCGATATTTTACTAACTGGACCTGGCAACACTACTAACAGGTCACACATAAATGAAAGCAAATTACTGTTGTTACGAATTTTAAATACATTCTGAAAGTTTGATGAAGTTAACACTGGTATCAGATTTTCTTTGCTGTCATCAGTCTTTCTACTGGTTTGATGGCATCCTCCATTCCTTCCTATCTTGTTCTAACCTCTTCATCTCTACATATCCCTTAAAACCCACGTCCTCAATTATCTGCTTCATATATTCTAATCTCTGTCTTCTTCTAAAGTTCTTACCTTCAACTGTTCCCTCCACCAGCAAATTAACCAATCCTGCATGTCTCAAAATATGACCTATCAGCCTGTCTTTTCTTTCTGTAAGCTTCTTCCACAAACTTCTTTCCTCACCCATTTCCAAAACTCGCTCATTTCTTACTTTGTCTCTCCACTTAATTTTCAACATTCTTCTGTAGCACCACATTTCAAATGCTTCAGTTTTCTTTCTTCCCGGTATTTCTAAAGTCCATGCTTCACTACCATAAAGTGTTATGCTCCACACATAGAGTTTTAAAAAGTTCTTTCTAATTCCTAGATCAATGTTTGAGACTAAAAGATTTCTCTTTTTCATGAAGCCTCTTTTTGCTAGTGCTATTCTGCTTTTAACATCATTCCTGCTTTGGCCATCTGTTATAATTTTGCTTCCCAAGTAACAGAATTCATTTACTTCTCCTATTGCATACAATCCTATTTTTATTTTATTTTTAATCTACTGTGATTGGTATCATTTCTGCTACATTTCATCACTTTTGTCTTGCTTTGATTTATATTCAGTCCAAAATCTTCCTTCAGTATTTTGTTCATGCCATTCAATAACTTCTCAATATCATCAGCCTGTTCTGATAACAAGATAATGTCACTAGCAAAACATAGCATACTGATTTTTTCTCCCTGAAAACTTGCGACATGGAAATATTTCTTTTACTTTCTTTATTGCTTCTTCTACATACAAGTTGAATACTAACTGGGATATACTACAACCTTATCTCACACCCTTTTTAACTGATGCTTGTCTCTCATGATTCTCTACTTTTATTATAGCCACTTGATTTTTATATAGTTTATAAAGTATTCTTCTATCTCGACCGAGCATGGTGGTGTAACGGCTAGCATTCTGGCCTCGCATTTGGGATAACGGCGGTTCGAATCCCCGTCCGGGCATCCAGATTTGGGTTTTCCATGGTTTCCCAAATCACTCCAGGCAAATGCCGGGATGCTTCCTTTCAAAAGGCCATCACCGAATTCCTTCCCATTCCTTGCCCCCCATCCTTTCCCGTCTCTAAAGACCTCGCTGTTAGAGAGACGTTAAGCAGATAAAAAAAAAACTACTTCTATCTCGATACTTTAGACCAGACTTCTTTAAAATTTTGAACATCTTGTTCCACCTAGCATTATCGAAATCTTTTTCTTAATTAACAAATGCCATAAAAATATCTTTGTTTTTCTTGATCCACCCTTCAAGTATTAATCTTAAAGTCAGAATTGCTTCCCTTGTACTGCGATTTTTCCTAAACCCAAACTGGTCTTCAGCTACTATCTCTTCTACTCTCCTTTCCATTCTTCTGTATATTATTCTTGTCAGTCATTTTGACGCATGTGATGTTAGACTAATGGTGTGATAATTCTCACATTTGCCAGCTTGTGCTTTCTTCGAAAGTGTGAAGATGATATTTTTATTAAAATCAGTTGAAATTTCTCCTGTTTCGTAACTTTTTGATATCAGCTTGAATAATCTTTCGATTCTTTCTTTTCCCAGGCATTTAAGAAGTTCTGCAGGGATCTCATCAATTCCAACTGCCAACTGCCTTATTTGCTTTCAAGTCATTCAGAGCTTTATTAAATTCTGTCCTCAAAACAGGATCTCCTAAGTCATCAGTGTCGACATCGCCTTCCTTTTCCAATACACTATTGTTCAAGTCGTCCCCAACATACAGTTTCTCAATGTATTCCTTCCATCAGTTAGCTCCATCATCTGAGCTTAAAAGAGGTTTCTCATCGGCAGCTTTAATGTTTACACCTCTTTTCTTCAAAATCAGATTTCACTGATGAAAATATTTGGGCCAATATCGAACTTCGAAATCACATATGAAGAGGCAGATTATCCTCCTAGCTACAACATTGATTAAAATCATACACTCTTTCAATCATACTTAGATGTGCACAGGGCCGGATTAAGACAGCGCAAGGCCCGTAGCAAATGTGAAGAAGAGGCCCTTGATTTTTGCCGTCCGGGGGAAAATTGTAGAGCTAGACGCGGGGCCCCCCTAGGAGGTGCGAGGCCCCCCAGAGGGCGCGAGGCCCGTAGCATTTGCTACCTGCTGCTACGTGGCTAATCCGGTACTGGATGTGCACCACAAAGTTAAGAGTGAGTTTGATGGCAATTTTCAACACTGCTATTACTGACTTTTAAACCATTAAAAAAAAAAAAAAAAAGTTCTTTCACTGAATATGTTTTAAGTTTCTTCGAACTTATTTAGACGCGCGGCAAAGGCACCCCACTAATTAGGGGGCGTTCATTAATGACGTGAGGTGTTTTACGGAATTCCGGACCCCCCCCCCCCTCCTAAGATGACGTGAGATTTGGACGTACAACCCCTCCCCCCTTTTGTGTTAATCGACCTCTAAGTTTTTTTGAGACTTTTTTTTCCCCTGTTTTCAAGAGCGGTTATACCCCCCCCCCCTAAAGTGGACATCCCCGTCGTTTGTAGATCATTTTTTGGGGTGTCTTTGTTCGAGTTGGCTCGCACGGCAAAGCGAACATTTGCTACCATGAATAACGAAAATTGTCGCCTTTTAATACAATTGTACGTTGCCAATGTTTGTGGAATAGCAAATATGCAGCCTAATCAGACTCGGATGGTATCACCTTCATTACCATCACAACCATCACTTGAAACTCCAATCAACGAATCTATAGAATTGCTAAACGACATGATTAACCCAATAATTTTAACTAAGTAAGAAGTAAATTCTCTTTCGGAATGGCAACAGAAAATTGAATAACAATACAAACTTTAATATAAAATGGGTAGTATTTCCTTATCTTAAGCCATTCTTTCAGAGCTTTGCATAATGCGTTAAGAACATCTGGAACTATTCTCTAAAATGATTGTTTTGACACTCGAAAAGGTATTGCAGGTTAGTATACGAGTCTCCAATTGCTAGAAATCTTGAAGTTACAGCGTCTTTCATTAACCGAAATCGCCTCCCTTCACTTTATTCATACTTGGCTCAATTAATGATTTTAAGAACTCTAACTCAACCTTTGTCACTCTCGTAAAATTTGTTAACTGTGTCCTCGATGGGTTCATATCTCATGTCGTCCATAAGTTTCACACCTTACTATATTTTACTAATACAATTTCGTTATCCACCGATGCACTTTTCGTTTAGGTTTCTAGTTTACAATGTGATGCATCACAGTGAAAGTGGCAGCTGCTCGTGCATGTGAAACGTCCACGTTGTCTATATGAAGAGACCGTGCCTGGATAGTTTACCGCGCATTCCTGGTTGGGTTGTGTTGCGCTCGCGTGATACTGAAGGCGCGACTCGTATAGTAGGCTACAGTGGTTTGATGGAGACTGTCAGCCACAAAGAAACGCGGTCTGTCTATTTATAGTCTCTGCTGACCTGGAGCTGGATTTTACTGGAATAAACGGGTATTCCCGAGGGGTAATACTATTCTCTTATGAATTACAAAAATCCTATCTTCTCATGGAACACTATTTTTAATCGGATTCTCCCGAAAATCTAATATGTTTTAGTTAAATTTATTTAGAATCTTTTTAGTCATGACAAATTTTCTCGTAAGTTTACTTGTTTAAGAGTTATTAATTTTTAAATGTTACTGGTGGTGACGTCCTTAAGTTTCAATACTAAAATTGCGTTTTTATCCCTTTAAATCTCAAATTATTGTTAAACTGTTATATTATTATTATTAAATGAATATTTTTCTCTCCCATTTAAACCTACTTTTGTCTCCCTAGCAGTTTTATTTACAAAATTAAAATTCTTTATTTTACTGAAAATCATATTTAGAATTTATTTACAGGCTCTACTTTTATTCAGAAGGCATGCTGCCATTTGAGTTATCTCTCTTCATTAATACATGATTTTAAATTTAAGACTTTTGCCTTTATCCATTCCCGCACACTTGATAAAATACTACTTGAAATCGAAATATTTCTTTATATAGAATTTTAAGGCTATACATATTAAACATCAAATTGATCACAATTTTAAGCTTTATTAGTGGAAATGGATGTGGAAAAAGCCATTAAGTTTGCGGAACTAACTTTTCAAGATCTTATGTTCTTTACGAACATGTTTAGATTTAGAGTTGAAAAGAGCATTATTATTAATAAAATGTTTTTTAAAAGTTATTAACTTTATAAATTATATGTAACGGTTTTGGTGAGGTTACAGGTATATGACACCGTGTTAATTCGTGGTCGGGAAAGCGAGTCTATATCATGAACAGTAGCTATGAAAGCTTCGGCAACATTTTCTGTCCCACCTGGAGGGCAAATGAAGCATGAACTTTGGCCTACCTGTTTTTAGCTTCGCTAACATGATTTCGCAATCTAATCAAAACTTGCTGTGTTACTTCCCAAGTTACTACTTGTAGCTAAACATATCTGTGTATGTGTAAAAGAGAGAATTTGCTTGTTGGTTTATTAGCTATAAAATACGAAACGGTTTAACTTACAAATTCCAATGTCGCATATGCTACATCATATACTTAAGTAGAAAATGATAAATTAATTTTTATGTGATCGAAAAGAAACAGAAGAAGAACAAAATCAAAGACTATATAGTATCACATCAGGATTTTTAAAGTTGTAGGAGAAGCAGTAGCTTATCCCAACCTTGGAAAATGGCAATGAAACATGCGTGAGTTTATAATGTACCGTATGTCACATTTTACGTTTTTTGGAAAGGATAAATTAACAATTACTTATCAAAAACAATGAGAACACAACTAGCAAATAAAACAGAACAATATCGAAATAAAAGTGTATATTAGTATCTCATCAGAAACCTTCTGGCGTGAATCAGTGCACTGTAACACGAGTCCACGCCGCCCAAGTGCCGATTGTCCTGACTGGTTTTCTGCAGGCATCAAGGCGCATGCCTGGAGGGTCCTCAATCTTCTCCTCATAAAATACACTTCTACCACTAAGAACATAGTTACACATTTCGCAGACAGATGGCAACACTTCACTTCCTCCATTAGCACGCGGTACGACCTGGCAGTAGGTATGAAATGCTTGGCGTCAGCAGGGGCATGCAGCCTTGAAAACAAAGCTCCAAATTTGATTATGCCAATAATGAGTAACACTTACCAATGACAGCCGACCCCTCATGTTAATAAAAAGTGGTGAGGAAGAAGAAGAGGATTTAGTATCACATCAGAAGTTATACGTACCTGACCCCCTGACCCTTAACGTTGTAGACAAAGCAGTCGGTTGTCCCAACTGTGGAAGAAATGTGTCACATATATGCCACATACTGCCAGCCTACTCCCTCCCCCGATTCCTATTATACTTTATTCAGTATTATTTTAATTTGGTTATATTTAAATTAACTATTTTGGTTTTCAAAGATTGTTACTTCAGTATTAACAGTGAAAGATTGTTAGTTCGCTTGGGGAACCTATTGTTATTACCAACGTGTAGAACTCCGGAGATTTTGCGTTTATGTAGGCTTACAGGGAGTTGGGGCGTAAGCCTTGGCCAGAATGAATGGACAGAGTAATAATTACCTTTAAGAATTTTCAAGTCATAGAAAAAGATGGTTGTAAAGAGTTTCGTGTTTGATTACTTCAAGATGCAGAATAAATAGAATTTCGTGGATCTGTGTGTTATCACTCATTAGTAATAGTACCTCTCATTGGAACTGAAGCAGATTAAAAATATTTCAGTTATAAATTTGAGTGGAAGAGTGAACGAGAAGAAATGTAATATTACGCTCATATGGTCGAGAGGGCCACATCCACCTTACAGTGAATCTGGAAAATCGATCTTTCATACGAAGTCAGATCGCCGTTAACATACAAGAATCAAGAAACAGGTACAAGCAAGGATTACCTCTATATAAGAAAGAAGCAGCTGTCACTTAACATCCAGGGGAGCTACAACAATAAATGAAGAGTGTGGGATCACCACTGTACACGAATCGATTCCTAATCATTAGTCTACCGCTTCATGAAAAAAGATTTTTCGTGTGTTTTTGCGTTCTCATGCCATGAACCAATATACCTATCTTTGAGAGGTACAGTTTCAGAAGCAGAGACCTCCTCTGTCTCTTCAGAAAGTACTTCTAACATATTTACAACCTGCGTATGAATTTATAATTCAGACTCTGTAAATGCAACATGAGAATTGTCAAGTGATAACACTGCAATAGTAGGCTCCTTAAGAGTTAAAAATGTATTTAACATAATGTATGGGGAGTTACACCTAGTGGGAACGTCCTGTTTCAGATTGAAGGCAGCAACACCCATAGGTTTTGCATCTCGTGCAATTTTTCAGTTGTGTGGCTGCTTCGCTTAAAAAATTGTACCGTCGATTTTACTTTGTCGACAATTCTTTTGATAGAATTTTTTGCAGACTGAACGGCCAAACTAAGTCCATGAGCAAGACAGGTTATGTGTCTAAGGTTTAAAGAAACAACTACCGTCTTAATGTTTGCCGCATTGTTAGTTACCACAGCACATAGTCTACTTTAAAATCTATTCCATATTGATCAAATACCCCTTTTACCCAACTAGTTATATTTTCAGCCATATGCTTATTTGGGAATTCGCTACAATCTAAAAGGGCTGATTTCAGATTTGTGTTATCATCAAAGAAATGTGCAGTGATGATATAAAAACTCACGGTATTTAAATCTGTCCAGCCTAGGGTGGCCAACTTATTTAGAAAAAAAAAAGAATATTTGTCTTTTGAAGAGAAAAATATAAAGTATATGAAAAAAAAGTATTTTAAATGTACACATTTTTTTCGATCTTATGGGCCTAGCTATTAATTTTTCATTTCAAAGTGGTATAGCTGGTACCACATTCTACATATAGAATTATAAATAAATGAACAACTCTTTTTAATTGAGTTTAAGGACGCTCTGTTTCTCTCTTCCCACCATTTTGCGTTCATTTCGTAATGTGCGACTTGAATGGAATGAAGTGAAAAGATCGATCTGATCCATAGAAGAACTCAAAGTCATTATTTCCCCGAAGTGTAGCTTGGTGAGAATGGTGTTGGTCGGAACAGAAATATTCATTGTTGCTCGCAGTAATTCAAGATGGCTTGGCTGTTCTCCTGAAATGTTTGTAAATCATCCGACATCAAAGGCTTGCTGCTAGGTTGTTGGCAAGCCTCATTACCGATCCCAAGGCCTTTTGTAGATTGTAATTGTTGATTGTGATTGTCGATTTTGTATCATGTTTGTATCTCGTCTCCCTACAGATGATCCAATTTTACTCAATAAATTAGGCAAAAGATTTGAAATCTGCCAGATGTTGATTTTCTCAAGTTAATCAATATGTCACTATCATTGTATCTGCAAACACGAGTAAATCAGTGTTTGCTTAAACGGTCTAGTTAAAATTTTATGTTTATTTTAATAGTTTCAGTATTATTATTACATTCACCTACGACACCATCCACCAATGTCTTTTCGTTCCAACGTTTTCCTCGTAAAAAAAAAAAAAATCTCACTAGTGAACAGTACATAAGCCGTTTCGGCACATGCAAAATCTTTTTTACGGTTCAATTCATAATATTCGTTCATTATTATTGCAAAATATTTGTATTATTCACAATAATTAGGATCTGAAGATCAACGAAAACACTGACGAAGAACGTATGACGAGAAGTGAGCGCTCTCCATCGCAATTAGCCATTCCCAATTTGAAAAATCCACGCAAGGTGGGAATGGCACATGGCTCTGAATTCGGCATACTTTACCCTGTCCTCAAATTATGCGGAAACACTTCATTTCTGGTAAAATTTACAATTTATGGGACGGAATGCACTTGTTAATTTATTTATAAATCTAAATTTATGTTGTGGTGGCATCTATAACGTTTTGGAAGGGAACAAAAAATTAGTTACTAGTTCAATAAACACGAAAAAATATGTATTTAAGATAGTAAATTTCTAAATTTAAAAATACTATTTTTTCCTTTCATTATGTTTTTAATTATACTTTATTTTCTTACAAATAAGTTGACAACCTTAGCTGCGCGCCGTCCGAACTAGGCTTATGAGCCGTAAGGAATCACGGAAATATCAAGATAAGAGTCGATACTGAAGAAAAACCAAGAAGCCAAAGGTGAGCACAGAGCGAGTGAGCCGAGAGTCATAAACGTTGACTAGTTAATGACTCACAAGGGGAGGGCACGACCTTGGGATTTTATTTTGGGATGAGACTTTGTGTAATAATTGTACCCCTTTAGGATGTTTACCTCCTGCAATCGTAAGACGCAACGCTCAATAGATTCGGAGAAAACGGCCTTTAAAAATTCAACCCCAGCTTATATACTAGTGAAATTCCGGTCAGGCTAGCAGCGCAACAGCCCAGTCAGTAACGAGCCTGCCTCTTGCCTGGGCGCTCTGGGTTCGAATCTCGATTTGGTGTATTATTTTTTTTCAATTTTTATATCAACTACCCTTTAACTTAAAATACTATAAAACTATAATCGTTACAATATTTTATTTTTTAAAATACACTATTACGAATGATTATAATAATAATATTTATTCATAAGTAAAAAACTTTCGTTTTGTGTTTTTTATTATTGATTTAATTTAAATTTTTATTAAAAATGTGAGCATAAAAACATTTAAAATAATATTTTTTTAGCATCGAGCACAATTAATGAAAGCCGAATTTTTACTAGAGCAACGGTAATATCCGAAATAAAACTTATAACTCTGTTAATAAAATAACTTAAAATTTAATTATATTTAAAGAATATTGTAACTATTATAGTTTTAAAGTATTTTAAGTAAGTTATAGGGTAGTTAATATACTCATATTATGATTTAAAATTTGAAATTCAAATTAAATAATCAATAACATTGAATAAAAACTTATTTAATTGTAAAAACAGAAAAATAAAAATGAAAAAAAAATAGATGGAATCGAGATTCGAACCCAGAGCGCCGATGCATGACGCAGGCTCGTTACTGACTGGGCTGTTGCACTGCTAGCCAGACCGGAATTTCACTACTATATAAGCTGGGCTTGAATTTTTAAAGGCCGTTTTCTCCGAATCTATTGAGCGTTGCGTCCTAAACGGGTACAATTATTTCGCAAAGTTTCATCCCAAAATAAAATCCCAAGGTCATGCCCTCCCCTTGTCAGAGTCAAGTCAGAACCTGTACGAGTCAGTGAGCGATTTTCCAACAGCAATGGTTCAACTCCCTTTTAACTACTCTTGACTGAACCGTGACTCTTCCAAGTGAGCCGATTCAGAAAACGGTTCTTTTAGACGAATCGACTCTTTGAATCGATTAACGATTCTTTTTCCCACCTCTGATATGGGTAGTAGCGTTATTTGTTTTTTTGGATCAAAATTTAATGACTTTTCCAAAATAACAAAACTTAAAGTAAAAAATTTTGTTGGTTGGGTGGGGGCGGGGGGCTAAGAACGCTTACCTGAGGCTCGAGAATCCTAGCACCAGCCCTGGTTGTGTTAGTAAATGTTGTAGAAATAAATAGTCAAGGTGACGAAAATAGTAGTTTTATATGTAACGAGGATGATGGATTTGACAGTAAAAATACATCAATGAATGTGACTAAGACAACCATACTGAAAATTTTGATAACAAGTAAAGTTGTGACTTAAATACCGATATTGCAATTTGTAATCCCGATACTGACTTTTTGTACTACGAAATTGCCACACCTGTTTTGCCTCCTGGAAACGAACTGATTGCGAGAGAAAGAAGTGGTTCAATTGAAGTAATATCTAGCCAAATAGTAGTAAATAATTTCTGAAATAATGACTTTGTCAAACTACATGAATGTATTAATGTCAACAATATTATGTGCAGTCTTGAGGACATTCGTAATGCACAGAGTGTTAGCGTGAATTACACAGGTATCGACGTTGATAAGTCAGCTGCGAGCAGCTGAAATTAACAATACATTGTCTGGTAGGCAACCCGCCTTCAGCGGTGCAATGATCAGTGAACAGCTGATAAAGTTACGCACGTAAGAACATAAAAAATCTATTAGAAGTGAAAAATTTGGAGGTTATAAGTATTAAATTAAAGAAAAATTGGAAGTATAAAAAAAGTGAACAAGTAGCTTTTAGGGTAATGGGAAATGTTACTGTACCCTAGTCCAGTAGTCCGCAACCGGTGTGCCGCGGCACACTGGTGTGCCGCGACAAGGTGAAAGGTGTGCCGCGAAATTTTACCAGTTATAAGGAATTAATTGCAAATTTTTTTATTAATTATATTTTAGTTTCATGTGCCACGAATTGCTAGGTATAGTCGTATTTTAAGAAATTAAATGTTATTTATTTACTCGCACTTGCTAATAGTTTTGTTTATTCATTTTTTAAATATTTTTATTCTTCGCATCTACTGCTGCGCTTTTAGGTTCCGTTTTATTTACCGCATGTTCTGTGTATGTGCTCTTCCCTCAGTCTAAACTGCTGGGATTTGCAGAACTTTCCAGGTCTTATTTTATTAAGGTGTCGGTGTTGATGCTTCTCCAACAATACTACTTTGTTCCTGTACCATTGCACCGGCGCATTGTTAGACATCACTGTAAAAACAATTGGCACCGTATATGTGATTTCTTTGAAGTAGTATATTAAACCGGCTTCTTACAATTACTTCAGTTCTATAGCTATGCTCTGAAGTGGTCGGAAAACTGTGTTAGTAGTTCATCTTGATATTTTCTATTACAATTAGCAGACTTTTATTTCTTCAAAATGCACAAATTCTTTGAACGGATTGTTCCGTCTATGAGTGCAACTGATGATAGCGTTGAGTCAGAAAGAAAGAAACAAAAGTTAATGCATCGGAAATATAGTGATAATATCCTATGGGTTTTCTTGGTGTGGTGAAAAAACGTGCCCAATCCCCGAATGTATCGTTTGTGGTGAAAAACTCAGCAACGCTGCATGGTTCCCAGTATATTGAAACGACATTTGTCAACAAAACATTCTTCTCTGTCAAACAAAGATGTCAATTATTTTCGTAGGTTGTTGCGAAAATAAGAAAAAACAAAGAACTTTCATGACCGCTACAGCACTTGTTTCGGAAAAAGTACAGCCGAACTTATCGTAAAGGCCAATAAACCACATACAATATGTGAAACGCTGTTAAAGCCTGTTTGTAAAGCGATGGTGAGAATAGCTCTGTGTTTAGAATCTGCTAGTGAAATTTCAAAACTTCATCTTTCTGCGGGCACAATCAGTCGCCGAGTTATTGATATGTCTCGTGATATTGAAGGAAGAAAATCAACAACAGTCAGAAGTTCTCACTTCAGATCGACGAGTCCACAGTTATTAGTCGCCATGCGCAACTTCTGGCTTACGTTCGCTACATCGATGGAGATGTAATTGTAAGTAATTTCTTCTTTTGTAAAGAACTTCCAGAGAATACTACCGGTGAAGAAATATTTCGTTTGACTGATAAATATTTGCGCCTAAATGAATTAACATGGAAGGATTGCGTTAGTGTTTGTACAGACGGAGCGGCTGCTATGACAGGCCTAGTGAAAGGATTTGCAGCTAACGAGAACGTACGATGTGATCATGGTCTCATTAACCGTGAAGCCATTGTTGCTAAGTCTCTGCCACCTTCTCTGTAAGATGTGCTGGACGAAGTAGTAAAAGTCGTTAACTTCATAAAATCGTGGCCCCTAAATTCGCGACTATTTTCCGATTTATGTCGGGAAATGGGTTCAGAACACACTACATTCCTGCTACACACAGAAGTACGCTGGCTGTCACGAGGAAAGGTGTTAACGCGAGTATTTGAACTTAGAGAAGAGGTCCAGGCATTTTGACTGTTGAAAGATACAAGTACGCGGATTTATTCACAGATGGCGAATGGGTATGTAAATTGGCATATTTTTCCGACATTTTCGTACACTTGAATGAGCTGAACATCAAAATGCAAGGTAGGATCGAAAATATTCTTTTTAGTATGGATAAGATTAAAGGATTTGAGAACAAGTTGGATATGTAGTTACAGAGGATTGAAAATGGTTCGTGTGAGATGTCCCCGACTGTATGGTCACTTGATGACGGTGAAAAAATGGTGATGGACTAAATTAAAGAACATTTAGGCTTGCAGCAGAGATTCAAAAAGTACTTTGGAGAAAGTGTTGAAAATTTCGACTGGGTTCGTGATCCATTAGTTGCAAATTCGGAACATCTTCCAATAAATATTCAACATGATCTCACAGATTTAAAAGGTGACAGAACTTTGAAATTAAAGCTTCTCGAAGTTCCTTTAGAGACGTTTTGGCTAACAATAAGGAATGAATATCCGGCTATGTCCGACGTGGCAGTTAATGTTTTATTGCCATTTTCAACTACATATTTATGTGAATTGGGCTTCTCGACGTTGACTGAGATTAAAACATCCAAGAGGGAAAGACTCATAGAAGTCGATGAAGAAATGAGGCTTGCATTGTCGACGACTTCTCCACGAATCAGCCATCTGTGTGCAGTTAAGCAGGTGTCACATTGAAGGTATGTTTACAAATATTTACTTTAATAGTATTATAAAACTGCCTGATTATTAATTTTATGCAATCGCTGTTTGTAGCTATAATTTTTTACGTGTGAGGAGGCTGTATACGCAAAAAAAATCGTGTTGTGAGGACCTTTTTTCCGTCCGGTAAGGTGTGCCGCGAGATTAATGGATAACCTTATGGTGTGCCGCGAGATGGAAAAGGTTGCGGACCACTGCCCTAGTCCACACAAGATGTGTACACCTAAATTGAATCGAATTGTAAATACTGTATGTGATTTTTTGTATAATTAAGTGATTTTCATTGTGTTGTTGCATTTTCTCATTTCAATGTTTTTTTTTTTTTTTTTTTTTTGGTAATCGCTAGTGGTCTTCTACTGTGTATTCTTTGTTGTATTAATTTTAGTTTATTCCCATTTGCATGATTTTGTTTATGATTTTTTGATGTTTTTTTTAATATGTGTGTTCTACTTGGTATTAATTTTTGTTTACGAGTTTGTAATTTTCTTGAATTTAACTAGGATTATTTTGCATTTTATGTTGATTTTATGAGAATATTTGCTCTGATTTTGAGGGGTTGTTTATTTTGCACTTTTATGTTGAATTGATGATGGTATTTGTTCTGATTTAGAAATTTGGAGTGATTTTGCACAATCTGTTGATTTCTTGAGGATATCTGTTTTGAGTTTTTGTGTATTGCCTGATATGTTGATGTTGTAGTGGTATTTGCTCTGATTTTGATACGTTGTTTTTGGTTAAGTATGGTTGTTGAGTGTGTAAAGAAGTGGATGCTTAATGGAGAGAGCCGGAATCACGTTCGCCAACCCTGTATCATTTCTTTTTCTATTCACTCATTTTTCCACAAGTGAAAAAAGTTCGTGAGTTTAAACGGTGGAGATGTGACAAAAATGCCACATACTGCCTTCACCGCCCCCCTCCCCCCAATTCCTATTACCCTTTAATTAGTATTATTAGTATTTAATTAGTATTGGTTATATTTAAATTAACTATATTGGCTTTTAAAGATTGTTGCCTACAGTATTAACAGTGAATGATTGTGAGTTCACTCGGAGAACCTATTGTTATTACCAGCGTGTGGAACTTAGGAGATTTTGCGTGGTCGGGCGAGAATGCGCTCGCTGTCAAACGAAATACATTTAGTACAGTGTGCGGGAAGTGACGAGATGATGTAGGCTTAGAGGGAGTTGGCTGGTAAGCCTTGGCCGGAATGAATGGACAGAATGAAAGTTGTATCAGTTTAATATTTACCTTTAAGAATTTTCAAGTCATAGAAAAAGATGGCTGTAAAGAGTTTCGTGTTTGATTACTTCAAGATACAGAATAAATAGAATTTCGTGGATCTACGTGTTATCACTCGATAGTAATAGTACCTCCCAGGGGAACTGAAGCATATTAAAAGTTATAAAGTTGATTCAAAAAGTGAAAGAGAAGGAATGTAATTTTGCACTCATATGCTCGAGACAGATAAGGTCCGTCAGTCAGTAGGATCAGTAATTGTTACAAAGTGCTATTAAACGAGAGTGAATTAATATTTAACTTGGTGACAGAAACTGTACTAAGATTGGAATGCGATCACTACGAGTAAATTGTAAACATTTGTGAATCGTCCATTCAACTAAGAGAAAACGACCGAAAACTTCTCTGATCCACTTGGACTAATTTATCGGAATATGTAAGTGTATAACATTGCGGCAGCTTCTCTTTCCAAAAGTTGCTATCTTCGAATTCAAACTGGGCCCTATTTTTCACGGATACCGCAGTTACACTAAGGACTTCTTTTCGTTTTTATTACCGTGAAGCTCGAATTGATAATTCTGGAACCGCTATCGTTTCTTACCTATGCTGCAGTCGTAGTTAACAACAGCAGGAAAATTAGTGGAGTGCAGTTTCTCGTATCCAAACGACGTATTTGGCATAGACGAAGTGTTTAATGGCCAACCCCAGGGGCGGATCCGGGGGGGGGGGGCTAGGGGGCTCAAGCCCCCCCCAAAAGCCCAAATGTATCTTGGTCCACCCCCGACATTGTAGTTTTGAGACCTTTTGTTTTTTATTTAGCTCTACGGATTTGAGGCCCGAGGAGGCTATAAATACTACCTTTTTCCCGACTCAAGCCCCCCCCCCTCAAAAGCCAAAATCCACTGAAGGCAAGCCCTCTGAATCAAAATTCACTGAAGCCAAATCCTCCCCCCCAAACCAAAGTCCGCTCAAGCCCCCCCCCCCCCCCCCACCAAAACAAAATCCTGGATCCGCCCCTGCCCAACCCTATCAGTCAATGTTCACGGTTCACATATGCTGAGCCACAACATGGTTCACAGTAACGTTTCCTTCCAGCAGGTTCTTATAGCATTCCGGCGATTCTGCCGTACACTTCGTCTCTCGTGAGGATTTACCGTTGCAGAATTTAAGCTTTGTGGATCTACAGTCTGATCTAATCTAACAGACCCCCAGACACGTGGTACCTTAGCTAGACATTATGACGCGCTAGATGTCATCAATACTCCTGCCGAAACTGTTCTATCATGCATGCCGATCTCGTGTACGTCGACTTACAGTTCTGACAAGATAAAAAGTTCGCTTTCTCAATCGAAATTTTCCTCAGATATTGGATGGTTTGTAAGAAAAAACCTAGACGATTCAACAAGGGATATATTGCTCGAAAATAATTGGTTGCCTTCTCCAATTTATATTTTCCCACAATGTGCTGTAATCAAAAAAAAAAAAAAAAAATATATGCATAGAAGTCACACCTTGACAAGTTTTACTGGCTTGTTTTATAGCATAAAAACCAGGATCTTTACAGCAAGTATTATTTTTTATTTACAGTTACGGCCTTGAGTTGGTACACTGTCAAAAACAACTCTAAAACGATTCATAAAAAAAACATTAATAGCTTTCGATGATTTTCTTGGTGAAAATGGTGTGTTGCTAACTCACCTGCGAAATCAATACCACGAAATAGCTGTCGAAGCTAGAAAAAAAAAAATTTTCGTCAAGTTTTCACAAACCTGAACCTGATATTTTTAATCAAATTAGCAGTCAAAGAATGACACAAGTTAATGAAAATTAGGAACGTTTACGACTAATTGCCAAAACGATAATTTTTTGTTTTCATCAAGATATATCTTTACGTGGTCATCGCGACGATAGCAAATTTTTGGCTAAAGAAGAATGTAACGGCACCACGGTAGTTGATGAAGAAAATTTTAGAGCACTTTTAAAATTCCGTGTAGAACCTATTGATACAGCATAGCGGTATCATTTATAGACTTCTAAGTCTAACGCAACATACATCAGCAAAACTTGATGTTTGCAAGGAAATCATTTAGGAAAGTATTTTACTGAATCTGAATGTAACTAAATACTTTTCTATTTTATTTGATGAAACAACAGACATAACACGTATCTCACAGCTGAGCCTTTCATTTAGACATGTTCACAATGGTATAATAAAGGAAGTTCTGTGACTTTCTGTGATGCTTACGATAGGTTTAGATGTGATGATAACGATCTAGCCGGTATGGAGCTTCGGTTGACAGATGTAGCACTAGCGAAAATAGTTGAAAATCTCTGTCTCAATTTTTGATACGTTGCACAAGCAGCAATCATATTCTTAATAACATGTTAGCTATGTCATCCAGTCATTTCTTGCCGTTAATACCTCGGGCACAATGAAGAAAGTAGTAGCAAAATTCATTGACTAATAGGCATCAATTTTTTTAAAAAAAGAATTTGGAGCTAGAATGCAAGGTATCTGCGAGAAGCGTTGGGTTGAATGGTATGATGGCCATCTACAATTTCATGAGAGAACTTAGTGAAAATTTTTAGCAGTCTGGAATAGATTTCTACTTGGCAAGAAATGAAACTGCTAATGACGCGCATTGCTCACTGCAAACATTGTGCAATTCGACTTTATAGTATTATCTATCTGCTTGAGCGCAGTTTTAGGTAGGTACATACCTATATATTTTATTTATTAATCTACTAATGCATGAACGCAAAAATTTAATAACTGATTAGCAGTTACCCATGACTTCGTATGCATGGAAGTGTGGCATAATGCAATGTTTCTCAAAGTGGGTACTCAAACTCGTAGGGGTTCGCCAGTTGATCGTAGGGGGTTCGCGATTAAATTTACGTAATAGCGGACAGGCTATCTCAAGCGTATAACACGCACAATGGTGAATATAGCTCACTGTCGCCAGTAGTGGAGGTAAAACAAAAAAATCTCAGTTCTTTGTTAAGGGGGTTCACCATTGCCTGGGAAGTTTTGTTGGGGTACGTGGAGCTAAAAGTTTGAGAAACATTGTTATAGTGTAAGAGGTTTCTTTAACAATAATTACGGTAATAGTAATAAACATTGCAATAATAAAAATTTATCTACGTCCTATAATGAAAAAGTAATTTCAAATATTTATCCTCCAAAAAAGTCAAATTATTTCCTGTTTCCATATTGGTTTATTTTGACGATATGTTGATCACATCAAATATTTCTGCTTTGAAATAGAAATTTGTTTGGATTAATACTAATCTTACGTGGTATCTCATAAGATCGTCAAGACTTATTTCTAATTTCCTATGCTTCCTCTGCCATATTACTGATTTTATTATTTCAGCCGTATATAAGCAGTTCTAACCAATCGACATTCGATCACGATAAAGAGAATGAATTGATGCACATGTGGGAGATATTTCAGAGAAGGTTTCAGCAAATGGATAGAAGGCACAAGTAGAGTCAAGGTGGGAAGAGTTTAAGGAGATAATAAGATAGGGGCAAGAAATATTTATTCCAAAACAGAAAATAAAGAGAAGTAGAGAACCAGAGTATTATAAAATGGAAGTGAGGAGGTTAAAGGGATTGCTAAGAAGAGACCATAACAGAGTTAAGAGACAGCAGGGTAGAAGGAAATATTTAAAACAACTAAACAAGGACTTAATAATAGCTAAGAAGGTGGATAAAAATGGATTTTTAAGAGTATTGTCAGTGCAGAGGGACAATTGACTGATGCACCGAGAAATTTCTATGGTCCTATTGGAAAACTGAGGGGAAGAGACAAGGTTATTCATGCGAATCTCAGTTGGTGGGATATATGCAAGATATTTCGGATGAAATGGACATGGGACATGCGGCATTGATAGTGTAGCACTAAATCCTTCAAAGGCTTTTGACAGAGTGAGCCATAAAATGGTTGCAAATAAGGTAAAAACTATTGGAGTGGATGAGAAAAGGATTTGCTTGGTAGAAGAATTTTTAAAACTCAGAAAATAAAAAGTTAGGGTAGGAAATGCAGTATCAAAAGAATTGGAAGTAAAAATGGTAGTGCCACTGGGTAGCGTATTGGGACCATTCATACCCATTATTCTAATGAATTATTGCGTTGATGGCTTACTATCAGAAATTAGATTGTTTGCAGATGACATAATGCTATATAAAAGGATCATAACGGCAGAGGACTGTAAACAGCTGCAGGGTGATCTGGAAAGGATATCTGGTTGGGTTGGTAAGCATGGATGAAGATAAATGCGATGAAGATTCAGTTTATTAGATACACAGATAAAAAACTAAAGATTAATTATGATTATATAGTGGGGAAAGAATTGCGTATTGAAGACTTGAAGTGTAAATATCTTAACATTACATTTGATAACAAGCTTAACTGGACAGGACACATTTGACAGGTAGTAGGAAAAGGTTTCAAAATTCTGCAGTTTTTTGAGAGAGTGATGAGGGGATGTATGAGAGAAATAAAGAAACAGGGTTACAAAACTTTCGTCAGACCATTGCTTGAATATGGTAGTATACTATGGGACCCACATTTTGAGTATCAAATACAGCAGTTGGAGAGGATGCAAAAAAGGGCTGCTAGATTTGTTTCTGGAAATTACCACAATACACACTCAGAAACAGATATGATAAAAGAGCTGGAATGGGGTTCATTGGAAGACAGGAAGGGGGAGAAGAGGGTGATGGGAGTGTACAAGGCGTATATTGGTGATGAGGCATGGAAAGATATTGGTGTAAGAATTAAAAGTAATGCATGGAAGGGAAAAGATGGCCATGAACACAAGCTGACACTCGATTTCAGGCAGAAGGGTGTAGGAAGATTCTCTTTTTAGGTAAGGATGTCAGGGATTGGAATTAGTTACCAAGAGAAATGATGAATAATTTACCAAAAACGTTGAAATAATTCAAAGTTGAACACATCCTTGAATATGTCATAACGTTCTTGCTTTGATCTTTGAAAAACAATAAATAAACGTGACAGTACAAACTAGGAAGTAGGAGGTTCTTTGGTGTTGGTAAAATGCGAATAAATAATGACTATTCCCAACTAATTTAATTAAAATTGCAGTGGAGCACACTCTCCGGTGGCAATTTCTCTACACACCATCTTACCCATTTCCTGCACCCACCTACTTTTGCCCTCTATATATTTCAACTTTAAATTTAATCCCTGACCACCTTACCTAAAAAAGAGAATCTTCCTACACCCTTGTGCCTGAAATCGAGTGCCGGCTTGTGGTCATGGTCATCTTTTCCCTTCCATGCATTAATTTTAATTCTTACACCAACATCTCTCCACGTCTGATCACCAATATACGCTTTTTACATTCCCATGACCCTCTTCACTCTCCTACTGTCTTCCAATGAATTTGTTTATTTTAGTGTTCAAAACTGAAAACTAAATAATCGAAGTGAAAAAATAGAACAGAATGTAAGCACGATAGTAGTGTAATCTTTGTCAGTGTTTCTTGAAAGGAGTTCTTATATGGAATACAGAGAGATCTGTGCGCATATTTCTCCTTTCTAGAAATGGTTATAATTTCGTTCTCCGTTACTCAATACATACAGATTTCGCAGATTTTAAGCTGGAACATAGGTTCTTAAAATTTGAAAATACCATCCAAATTACTGAAGTATTTTTTGCGTGATGCGATTTCAAATCATCAGACTAATACAGACTGCTCATAGATTTATAATAGTATAGATAGATTTTATTAGTAATTTTTATAAATTCGTGTGTTTTAGATAAAAAGTCAAATTAAATTAACTTTTATATCGCATCAAGACCGAAATATACCTTATTTTATTTTTCAGGTATTCGTAAAACTGTATCCTTGAGCAAAGTATTGCAGACGAACTCAATTGACTTAAAAAGCTCTACTGCGCACTGTTCTGAGATAATACAAAGAAATATGGAACAGAAGGACATAGTTTTCCGACGACGTTCTGAATAGGCAAAAGAATTTGCCGGAAATTTGCGATGGAAATTAAATGCCCCAGAACAGTGTCGAGATAAACCTACCTGTTCGATCAGTTAAAGAGTATTTCCGTAGGACCGTATACATCCTACTTCCAGATTCTACGATAAATGACCTACAAGACCAAATGTCTCCTGAAACACTTTATTCCGAAAGTCAGTTAAACTAATGAAGACATTGAAACAGTTAAACAGCTCGCATTCAACTATAAGCAGGTAATAGACAACAGTACAGTATCTGTCATTAACTCATTATAAACGAATATCGGCTGCGGAATGGTAAAGGAATCAGAATATTCCGCAGTCGATTTATAATCTAATAGAAAAATGTAATGCTAAAATGTATTGCAACATAAACAAGTTTTTGTGTATTCTTGCTACACTACCAGCTAGTGTCATCACGACAGAGAGATCTTTTTCTACTCTCAGGAGGCTCAAAACTTGACTTTGAGCATCATTGGCAGAAGACCACCTAACTGCACCGGCACTTTTTTTTTATCTGCTTTACGTCTCTCTAACAGCGAGGTCTTTAGAGACGGGAAAGGATGGGGGGCAAGAAATGGGAAGGAATTCGTCCATGGCCTTTTGAAGGAAGCATCCCGGCATTTGCCTGGAGTGATTTGGGAAACCATGGAAAACCCAAATCTGGATGCCCGGACGGGGATTCGAACCGCCGTCCTCTCGAATGCGAGGCCAGAACGCTAGCCGTTACACCACCACTCTCGGTGCCGGCACTTCTCCACGTTCACAAACCGTACTCGTTCAAGTGGGGTAAGTCATAACAAGATTCGAGAGAGTTCAAAAGAGAATAATTGATTTTGTTATCTGATTAAAATTATTTTGACATAAAGCAATAAAATTAATTTATTTTTTATTTATATATACTATTGTAATTTTGAAGCCTGTCCTAGCGCGACCTCGAATAAGTGACCCCCTTTCCCCCCGATCCGCCCTTGCTCGGATAGTATGTTTCTCCGGCAGCAGCTTTCGACGCGCCAGCCAAGATTACAGTTACCAGATACCAAAGTCTCCGCTTAAGTTACGCTCGAGCATTGGGTTACTCGGAGCGCTACGGCTGGTGGCAACCAGTTGGACAAAACTACAAAATTCCTTCTTACTAAGAGCACAAATATTATTTGTTTCTTAAATGTCCCATCCTAGCGGCAATTGGATTCACCTCAGTATCATGAACTTCTAATTTCGGTTTTCGGTCCAAACACCAGAGTTCTGTGAAGGAAAGTATTGTGCTCCTTACCACAACAAGGTTGGGGGAGACATTGCTCTCCTGAGGAACAGGAGTTTCAGTACGCTAAGGATTACATAGTTTATAATCAGATGTAGCTTTCAGACTCTATTCCATCTGCATTTCTTGTTTATTTACTGTCGTAAAGGCTCACCATAATTACTTCGTTGCAAGAAATGTAAAGTAGCGTTAGAAAATTTCGTGACTGCCTCTGTGACTTCTTACGTATAGAACGCTATTTCCAGTCACTTTGTCATTCCTATTTGTCCTTGTCGAATATATATATATATATATATATTTTAAATGATGATTTAACGTAGTTGCAAGAGAATAATAGTGTTGTGCTGGTAGCCGGTAATATATGGTCTTCAGTTAGGATTAATTGGTGGAAGGGATGATATGAAGAGAGTGGGAAAATAAGGCAGTCAGAGACTGGAATGAGTTAGCAAGGGAACTCGGGATATAATACTTTAAACTGATTTGCAAACTTGTTGGGCCTCCAGGTGATTTATACTTTCACTTCCCTTAAACTTCCCAAATAATGACGCCATCGATAAACTTTTTCCGGAGTTATATTTCGTAGAAACAAATCAGAAACACATATATAAACTTGGCAGCAGAGTTCTACTTAGCAGTATCCAGAGTGAGCTTGCTCCATTGCGACTGCCGGGAGCTTATATAGACAGCAATGGTCTTTCCGGGAGGTACTAACATTTACATTAATAATACAGATCATTAAAAACACAATTAAAACATACAAAAACTCCGTTCGCGTTGACTGTTATTGTTCGCACTACCTTCCAAATCAATATGGGAGCGCCCATAAACTACGTGACTCGGTCTGGGGGGGGGAGGATTGGATGGAAAGCTACGCTGGGCTACGTGGGGGGAGGGGGGGAGGGTTCGGAGCCAGGCCACGGAGCCTGTCCAAAAATGCTGCATTCTTAAGGGAGCGTCCATAAACTACGTAGCTCGGTCTGTGGGGGAGGGGTTGGCTGGAATGCTACGCTGCGCTATGTGGGGGGCGGGGTACCGAGCCAGGTTATGTAGCTTTCCATTTATATTATTTGTCACATTTAAAATGAGGTACAGAACACACATCAGCATGTGAATATTTATTTCCGTCATTTAATTATCTCCGTATGGAATTTACGATAGTCTGACAAGAGAAAACAGTACAAAGTGTCTTCTGGAATTAACCGGGGAAAAAGATACGTGTGAAAGAAAGGGAGGGGGGGGGTGGTGGTAGAGGCAAAAGCCACGTCGAGCTACATAGGGGGGAGGGTGGTTCACAGAAGGCCAAAATGGAGCTACGTGGTTTATGGACGCTCCCTATTATCCGCGGCCCATGCGACTCACTGAAGGGTTTCAAAAAACTGAGAAATTCGGAATAATTTTTTGTCGAATGCGACTCACGACAGATGCTGGCACGCTCAAATCACTATAAACATTTCGGTTGTAAAATTAACTTACCTTAAAGTAGAAAGTAATTTGTGGACTTTAATTTTAATTCCTCATCTTTTCGTCGAAACATCAACATGAAACATACCCTATTTTCCCCGCGGAACCATTGGCTGTGCGTTAATCATCAAAATCAAAGAGTAGTTTTTGTGTAAATAGCGTTCAACGAAAAATTTATATAGTTCTCGCAATCATTTTTTTTTTCCGAAATAGCATCAGAATGAAACAGATGATATTTTAGCCACGTTACCATGGACTGTACATCCATCAAAATCTGGCCAGCATCTGGCGTGAGTCGCATTCGACAAAAAATTATTCCGAATTTCTCAGTTTTTCGACGCCAAATCAAAATGAAACATACCTTGTATCACCCGCGCGCGAAGGGCTATACGATAGTTGAAACCTCATCAAAACCGACAAGCTTTTATTTTTGTTAATCGCGTTCAACCAGAAGTGATGCAAACTTGGCAAATTTCTCAGTTTTTCTACATTACATCAATATTAAACAAGGATGCTAATGACGAAGATGTCGATGCGCCGCAAAGACGATATAGCAACAACGATAATATGAAACATCTTAGCTGCTTTGCCACAGGCTGTGACTTAATCGAAACTCAATAGAAATTGGCCCCCCTAGTTTTTGCGTGAATGGCGTTCAATATAGATTTATATTAAGCCACCACTTCAAGACGTCACATCAAACTGTAACATACCCTGTTTTATCCGCGAGACCATTGGCTGTATACGGTATTAAACGGCATCCCATCAAAATGCAACAGCTAGTTTGTGCGTGATTCTCGTGCAACGACAAACTGATGCTGATTTTTTAATTTATATTTTTTTGACGTCGCATAAAAATGAAGCATACCCTACTTTAACTGCGAAACCATGAGCTGCACATTTAACGGAACTCCGTTAAAATCAAACCAGTAGTTTTTGTTTATATCCTGTTCATCCAAACGCAGACACAAATTAAAAAAAAATTCTTATCTGTAGCTGATTAATAATACCACCATCACATTAAAAAAAAATCTCAAACGACCAGAATTTTTCGTGGTTGGAGTTATTTTCCATTTATTTGGCTTTCAGCCATATCGAGCGTGGTGGGTAATCGATAACGCTCTGGCCTTGCATTCGGGAGGACGCGGGTTCGAATCCTTGTCCGCCCATTCAGATTCCATGGTTTCCCCAAATCACTCCAGGTGAATGCCGGGATACATCCTTCAAATAAAAACATAGCCGAATTCCATCCCGTTTCTTCGACGTCGACGAGGCGTAAAGCCATAAGCAAAAAAAGAAAAAAGCCTTGAGCCATGCAGGACATTTAGCCATTACCAGGTTTCCATGATTTCTAATATACATGAAATAAAATTACCCAATACTTGAAAATATCCTGTTTACATAATAACTTATAAACATTAAAATCACAAGTAACATAATACATTATACACATTAAAATAACTGGTTTACAGGGTACATTACATACATTAAGATAACAAGTTACATGACATACATTGGAATAATAGGATAAGTATTATAACTATTAATATAATTATTAAACTTTTATAATTCCAGTTTTACTTGTCGTAAAAGTGCGTAAATGAGGTAGAAAATTTTGTATTTGTTTGTAGTTAGCAGGGTTCCAACACTTTCTGGAAGTTGCTGGCCCATCTGCACCAACTTCTTGATCAGGTTGTCGGATACATCTTTTTTAAGTGGACACCCGAAGAATATGTGGTTGGCATCTTTCTCTTGACCACACTCGCAGTATGGTTCGTCTGCCACACCGATCATAAATAGGTGTTTCTTGAAGCGTGCACGTCAAGATTTTAGTCGGGATGTAGAGGTATTCTGGGGCATCGAATATATTTTAACCGTGGTCGTTTTACAATATCCGGGCGTATGTTTGCGTAGTGTTTACCTTTCATGGAGGACGAATGTCTCCATTCTTTATCCCAGTCTTTGTATAGTTTGTCTTTTAATGTCACGATCAGGTCCGACAAGGCTATCTTTTCGTGGATGGTTTCCCCAGTCTCAGTTGCTTCCTTTGCCTCTACACCCACAGTGTCCTTTCACCCAGGACAGTACTAATTGTTGCTTTGGCTTAAGGATTGATTCTTTAATGACGTTAGCGCGGAGAGCGAATCAGATAGTACATTATTATCCTCTAAGCTCTCTGGGGCTTCTAGTATTGCAATTAGTTCTTCTTTCATAACAGAGATGTCTTTCAACAGTTTGAACATGTCCTATTCGATAATGTCAAGGATGCTGAATGCGCTCCCTGCATAATGTTGTTTCTGGACCCATCTGTAAATATACACCTAGACGGAAGTAATTTATTAAACTTCTCCGGGTATGTCTGTTTATTGTGATTTTCTGGAGTTATTTGACTAACAACTGTTATTTCTTTAAGTGTATGCCATAATGGTGGTTCGTAACAGTACAACCCTTGTAGGCTTTGTCGCTTAGTGTTTTGGTTTCGAGACATGACGAAGCTAAAGGTGGCAGTCTTTATGTTTCTCTAATATCTTTTTGTTAGACAGTCCATTGATAGATTATGGATAGAATTAACTAGTTTGTTATTCGGCAACTGTCCCTGTTTCGATAAGAATTTTGAGTATAAGTAGAACCTGCGTAAGTGTAGTGGAGGTTCACCTGCTTCTGTGCATAACGCATTCGTGGGTGTGGATTTCATTTACCCCAAGCAGGTGCGTAGTACTCCATACGGCGGAACATCAAGCCCCCTAATACACGTTGGGGAGCCGGTCGGTAGCAGATGAAACCATAATCAAAATGTGGCCGAGCTGTGGATCTGTATAGCATCAGTGCAATTGGTGGACTCGCTCCCCGCTTTAATCCTGTTACGCTTGTATCAGGTTACTTGCTGAACAGACTTTTTTTTATCTATTTGTGCGGTGTGTTCACCCCATTTGAGTTTATTATCTATTGTTAGAACTAGATATTTTACGATTTTTGTAATTGGAAGGTGGTAAGGTCCAAGGGTCATGCTAGCCATTCTATGGCGAGTAAATATATAGACTGAGCTTTTACAGAATGATGTTTCTTGTTCATGGACGAACAGCCACTGTATTAACTTTAGCATCACTTCATTTAATATGGTCTGGCATCTTTCAGTGCTTGTGCCTATTGTATAAAGGCAGATGTCGTTGGCGTATTGTAGGACTACGACCGACTACGGCATTATCTTGTGTCGAGCAGCGATATAGGAGAAAGGACTGATCCCTGTGGTACCCCTTGGCAACATTTTCTTGGTCCCAAGCAGTGGCGTATCTAGCGTGGGTGACACCCGGGGCGGATATCGATGGTGTCACCCCTCGAAAATTTAAATTCAAAATTAAGTAAAATATAATATCTTGTAAGAGTAAAATATAATATTAATAAAATATAATTAAATAAACATTTATTGTCATTAAAAATTATAGTTAATAAAATTTTAATATTAACTTCATTTAAAAAAACACAATAAACTAAAAACAATCTTCTCTTTTTAGCTGCAAACTCGTAAATCACATGTTCAAAATTATCAATTTTAGTTACTTCTTGTTCAATAGTCAATATGGCAAGATTTTAGCCCCGTGTTGCTCACCAGTGATCGCAGGTGGTTTTAGAGAGGCCTCTGAAGATCGGGCCTCAGTCCGACACTCGGCCGTCATTGGATTGGTTTGTTTTGACGGTGCGGATCAGTATCGGCCTGCTAGATGTGGAGAAGCGCATCGAGTGAGTTCGGAAATTTACCTTCCCTTACGACTAAATGTTGTTTTCATGTTATTATTTGCTTTAAAAAATTATTTTTTTCATCCATGTTCATCAGATGTTCGTAAAATGTAGGAAGAGTCCTAGCATCTTCACATTAATTTAATTTAAATTATTTTTTTCATCCATGTTCATCAGATGTTCGTAAAATGTAGGAAGAGTCCTAGCATCTTCGCATTAAAAAAAATCAGAGCTTTGCCAGAGTTGAAGACCAATTTTACGACCCACAAAAATTACAGCCGAAATCCGCATTTGTAACCGAACCTCCCACACCCGAATCGCACGCCGTAACCAGACGCAAGACTAATCTAGAAGTACTGAAAAATATGTATTCAAACACATAAAAGTGGATTCGTGTCTTTTGATAACAAAAATATATGGTATTGAAAAAAATGTGTTTATTTTATCATGTTTGAAAACTTATTTTTCATCACAACTATATTCGGACTGGTGACTGATTACTGCTTGCGATTTGAAAACTGTAGGTCCGGGTTCAAATCCCGGTCTCGACTGTAATTTTTGCGTGCCTTAAAATTGACTTTTACCAATGGCAAAGATTTTATCTTTTAATGAGAAGGACGCTTGGTGGTTTGAATTTCACTTTAATCTGTAGGTCTTCTTTTCAAGTTAGGTGACTACGATATACGTACACGGCGAGTTTCCAAATAAGAAACTCTGTGACTAGAACATTGAGATAACATGAAATTATTATTTTTACTATACAAAATCTTTACGACTTATATTTAAATTAAAATATGTTATAATCTCGTTCTTCACTAACAAAAAGTATTGAGTGAATCGAAAAGAACCTCAGACAAAACAAACACGTCAAGTGCGAGTGTTTGACATTTCATTGAGATTGTGTTGATATTGTTAATACTGCGTTGGGATACTATTTTGTACATAAAATATCAACCATTTAGGTGATTACGTGAGTCAGATAAAAAAGTATTTTAATGTACATTCGTACCAAAACTGTGCAGAATAAAGCACAGTACTCTATAATAAAGTGGGGTGTCAAACCTACCTGTCATCCCAAACACTGATTCCCTGAACCAATCACTTGTAAACGTTGAAGGAGACTAAAGACCGGGTAGGAACACGGGCGAGCTATGGAAAAGTTTGGACGCGAGGGGGCGAGCCGTCACTCGGCCGGCTGTCGTTGCGGTTATGGTACAGGCCAGTATTGGCAAAGTGCAGTTCGACCTTTACACTTAGTAACTGATACACAAACTGGTGCAAATTAAAATCCCAGCACCCAGACGGTGTTGTGATAAACGAATGAAATTTGGCTCCAAATATGCCCGCATGAAGAGTTTAAATGATTTAACATTAAAAGTTTTACATGTAATAATGTGAGAATTACGGTGCTATATATTATGTAAATTGCAATTTTTTTTTAAAGCGTATAATTGGCGAACAGTGTGGTGTCACATGACACGTGGTTGCCCACAAGTTTTTGTTGTCTAAGTATGCCAAGGCGAAGAGTGACAACTCTCTACACCCAAATGTCTAACAGTGCGAGAGGTCGGAGAATTGACGTGTTTTGAAAGGGTGCATCATATCGTGAAATCTCTAGAACGATTTGCCGCAGTGCAATGTCAGTATACAGACTTGTTACACAGTGATGAGAAAAAGCTCTAATACTCCTAGAGCAGGCACAGGTCCATACAGATGGATAACAGCACGTGAAGACTGCCAAATGGTGTGGGTGGCTGTTGCTGGTAGATGGTTGACTGCAGGCCAGTTCCAAGTAGTGGTTACACATAGTCACACCCCGCCTCCGCCCCTCCCCGGATGATTGTAAACTAATTGCTTGAAGCTGGGTTACGCTCTCTGGCCCCTGTGCATTGTGTCCCATTAATATAATTTCATTGCCATCATCATCTACCCTGGTATAATGCGAAACACAAATGGACATGTGAATGGCGTACATTTGTGTTTAGAGACGAGTCTCGATTCCGTCTGTGGCAAAGTGATAATCGACGACATGTTCGCAGGCGTAGTGGAGGAACGGCTTATCTGCTGTGATTTCAGAACCTCACGCAAGTTCCGTCACCGGTGTCATGTTTTGGTGGCAATCAGTTTCGATAGCATGACTGAGTCGGCTGTTGTTGAAGGCAATGACAGCACATCACTATGTGGACGGGGTACTGCATCTTATTGTGATACCCTACATGTTCAACATCCGAAACGTATTTTCCAACAAGACAGTAGCCCGTCCTCATACTGCGGCCATCGTCACACAAGCCTTGCAAGGAATTTCGATCACAATATGGACAGCACGGTTCCCAGATTTGTCCCAAATAGAGCATTTCTAGGATACCAGAAGTAGACACATTAGATCACATGGTCACCCAGCACAAACTGTGCAACAACTGACTGCAAAAGACATGCACGCGTAGTGAGACATACACCAAGAAGACATCCGAACACTTGTTGTGCCAATGCCGGCAAGGATCCACGAATGTATTGGTGCTCAAGTTGGGCGCATTTCTCACTGACAACTGTAAAAGGTAATAACTTAGCCTGATCCATTTCCATTTGTTATTATTTCTTTTAGGTACGGCCCTGGATATATTTTCAAAGTTTCCTAAAATTCTACCATTCATGTATGCGTGTTGTGATTTTAATTTCCGCCAGTGTAACTATAGGGCGACCATAAGATTTCGCCTATAAATTTAAAAAAGTCGACAACTACCCATTTGTTATTGAAACGTTAACATAGGCTGTATTTAAATTACTTCACAACCTCGGTATTTGGAGGACCAAGGATATTGAGAGGAAAGTTAACAGAAGTGGCTTGATCCAAGTAGAAGCAATTCCAGGCCCAGATGGGGTCCCATTTGGAGCAAACCCAGGATCCGGGTCCCACAAGTTGTGAGACCCTGGGGATACTGTATAGTCAGAGAAGCAACTACATTAAGTTCCTATAAAAATAGAGGAATAAATAAAATATAAAATCATAATTAAACGTAATTTAAAATAATAAAAAACAACGGTCAGGTAATAAAAGAACACGCCTTTGAGATATCTGCCGCCTTTACATGAAGTACTTAATAAGTGAAGTATTTTACTACCTGCCTAAGAAATAAGTAGCTACAGACTCCTAAATATGATATGTATCGAAGCCCATCTCCATGCTGTAAATTTTAGATTTCTAGCACCGCTCAGTAGCGTATAAATAAAGATGTAAACGGCTCGAATGTTCGTTCAGTTTATGATTAAAGCTCAATTTTTGTTCAGGAACAGAAGTTCGACATCCCTGTCGATTTAAGGAACCCATAAGAATGTAGGTACGTGTATTCGACAAAGAAATCTTCTTCTGTAAATTTATGATGGGAAAATTCTTAGAGAATCATAAGCTTATTTATTTGATCGCGATCATATTTGTATATTCTCAATCAGTATAAAGCATATCAAACTTACATGAACCTAGAGTTAAAGTGCTTAGGGGGCATCCATAAATTACGTGAGGTGAAATAGGGGCGGGGTCCAGCGAAATCTCACCAATTCTCACGTGAGATTTTTTAAAATTGTGTTGGACTGTAGAGCTAAAAAAAAAGTGTTTACAAATGACGCAAATGTCGAGTTTAGGGGGTTATTTCGTCGAAAAGTGTGGGTGTAATCGGCTTTGGGAGAGTGATACCTAAAAAAAAAGTCTCAAAAAGTTACGAAGACGATCCGTAGGGGGGGGGGGGGGTCTGACGGGACCAGATCTCACGAAGTCTTACCAGAAGGGGGCGGGGGGGAGGGGGTCCGAAATCAGGAAAAACACCTCACGTAAATTATGGATGTGCCCTTACTAATGTTACGATTTCGCTAGCAAGATACGCGGTTCCGACTGTTTTAAACACATGCCCTACAAAAACTGACTACCGACAGACGATAACACTTGGACTCATCCGGATTAACTTGAAACCTGACCGTATTGCTAGTTTAATGCAGTTTTCCGAATCATTTTATTTGCATAAATTCGAACATGATACGATTTCATGTCGAGTATAGGTGCACTGTCGACAAAAGGAAGGTACGCAGAGTGTATATCGGATAACACGAAATGTACTCAATTCGAATCTGTCAGATGATAAATTCAAAAATTACTAGAAAATACTTCAAGTCACTTGTGAATCTTAGCTAGAAAGCTAATAGAATTCTAAAAAAGCAAAACAATTTTGAAGCTAGACTACGCGTATTCCAGCATACCCTTGGTTGCTTTTTTTCATTTTCAAAGGAAAATCTAACATTTTTCTTGAAATAATTTCGAGGAATTACAATTTAACTGCCTAATTACCACTGATTTTAACAATTTTAGATATATCCTTTAATTTTAAAACTTCCTCTCTTAATACAAGAAAACTTACATATATCCACCGCCGCTCGTAACAAACCAAACAACTGTGACGGACGGCAAGCACAACGAGTTCGTGTGATTGTTGGAGCAACAGAGGGATGCTCTATTGTTTAAGCACGCAGGTGTAGCCAATAATATTATTATACTCTACTGTACTGGATCGTATTTCAAAAAGCGATAGATCAACTTAAAAAGAAATATTCAGAACATTAAAGGTAGACGTGTTTCGACACCAAAGGATAAAAGAAGTCTATAATATATATATATATATGTTGTATCACACTAATTTCGATTACTATTTTCGAAATGCGGGTGTCACCCCCAAACGGGTGACACCCGGGGCGGACCGCCCCCCACCGCCCCCCCCCCTAGCTACGCCACTGGTCCCAGGTAGTAGTTTTCCACTGAATCACTAGCCATCTATTTGTAATGATAGACAGCAGCCTCGCTGTGAAGGGGGCCTCACACAACATTCTCCTTTCAGATTTTGGCTAGGATCGGCGGCAGAACTTTGTCGTATGCGGATGAAATAGTAGGGCAACCATGTAGATATTATTAGTAAGGCATGAATGGATATCGGTAATGAGGTGCACTAATATGTCATTAGTACATTTTCCTCCCCAAAAACCGTATATCGTATCTAGCAATAGCGAATTATGTTCTAACCACCATTCAAGTCTATATTTTAACATCCTTTCAAGCACTTTGTACACTCAGGATAAGAGAGAAATGGGTCTGTACGATGAGACACAGTCAGCTTCCTCTCCCGGTTTTCTTTTGATAATTATTCTGGCAGTCTTCATAGGTGTGATCTCGCTCTTCTCACTCCAAATACAATTAATTAGTTTAAGCAGGTGTGATTTCCGTTTATCGGGGACTGAACGAAGCATGGGGTAATATATGTTATTCGGCCCCGGTGCTGTGGATTTTCCTAATGCAAGAGCTGTGTTTAGCTCTTCACTCTTGAAAGGTTGGCATAAAATGTGTTGTGTATTATAATGTATATTTAATGGCCGAGGATCCACGTACGGGGATGTTTTCTAGCACGTTAGTCAATTGGTCATATTTAATGGTGGTGTCCATTCTGTGGCCCTCACCTCTGTTATATTTTTCATTCTTCATGTTTTCATCCTCAATTCTTTAACCGGCATGTTGAGGCTAAGTCTGGAGGAATAATCTTCCAGTCTTCTCTTTCCTTCTTCCTTGGAAGTTCCTTTGTTTTCGCGCATGTTCTTTTACAGTCCATATACGAGTTCATCATTGTAAGGTGTTCCTTATAGGCCCTGATAGCTTTCTTTCTTTCTTTTATTGTTTCTTCGCACTCCTTGTCCCATCACTCCACTGGGGTTGTGTTGATCACATGACTTCTTTGTTGTTTAGGGATAATGGATTCTGTAGCTTCCTCAATGAAATTTATGAAGGATTTGTAATAATTTCTTATGACATCTGTGAGTTTGTGATGTTTAAAGGAAACTTCAACTTCATTTTGGCCCACATGATATTCCATTTATTGTACGAAAAAAGTTTCCCTCTCAGTTCAGTGTAGGATAACTTCATCAAAATCAGGAAACTGATCCGAGCCTAATGTGTCTTCAATAGTTTCCAATGTTATATGTGGTGCGTAACATATATGAATATACGATTAATGACACTGTCCTTAGAACGGTAGATTCCGCTAAATGCCTAGGGGTAACAATTCGTAATAATTTGTCGTGGAATGAGCATATTGAGAATGTAATGGGTAAAGCAAATCGTATACTCCGATTTCTAGGTCGTAATTTAAATCAATGCACTCAGGAAGTTAAATCGATTGTATACAAGTCACTAGTACGTCCTCACTTAGAGTATTGTTGTTCTGTATGGGGTCCCCATCAAAAGGGGTTAATGGAGGCTTTAGAGAAGGTCCAAAGAAGAGCCGCCCGATTCGTGACAGGTATATATAGTTGGAGGGAAAGCGTAAGTGCGATGTTGAAGGAGTTAGGTTGGGAAGACCTGGAACACCGAAGGCGTTGCTCTCGACGGAAGCTAATTGAAAAATTCACGACAGATGTATTTCGGAATGACAGTCAGCAAATATTGCTACCAGCAACATTCATATCTCGAAATGACCGTGAAAATAAGATAAGAGAAATCAGGGCCAGAACCGATTCATTTCTGTACTCATTTTTCCCACGAGCGATTAGGGAATGGAATAGAAAGGATTTACCGGGCGAGTAAACTTAAAATCCGACAGGAGTAGCTTTCGATAAAGCACTCCAGCCATCCTGATCTGGGTTTTCCATGGTTTTCCCAGATCACTCCACGCGAATGCGGGGATGGTTCCTCACAATAGCCCATGGGCGCCTCCTGCCATATCCCTTATAACCCTTCCAAACCATAACCCTTCTTGATGGGTGCTATGCACCCTCCGCCACACACTTATAGTGAATCGCGGAGTAATAATAATAATAATAATAATAATAATAATATATATAATTCAGATTTTGTGGCTGATATTTGCAATTTCTAGGCGGGAATATTAACAATAATGGGGCTAGTTCACCCTACGAAAATAGAGTAAGCTGGTTGAGAATATTATATTATTTATCCATTCTCGTGAGAAAAGTCTGCAATTTGTTTCGTTGTACTTCCCAACTTTGAAGAGCGGTTTCGCTCTCTCAATCTGTGTTTCCGCAGATGAACAAAAATATTCCAACCTTAGATTTTAGTGTACTATGGTATTATTGAAATCGGAGGGAGACAATAGTAAAGGACCATTCTGCTCGAGGCTCCACATTCTTAAAAATCAAGAATTTTCCGGTTCATTTTATTTGATATATTAAAAAATAATTCGTAGCTGAGAGTTATCCGTGTTTGAAATAAACATCTTAACTCTGCAATTCACTGTTAACAGTGGCTGGCAGAGGGTGCTTTGCACGAAACCTAACATTTATTCTGTGCACTCAAACAAGAATCAGAACGGTATTTAATTTCCCTGATCTTATCTATCTTGTCACTTCGACCCAAGTACATTGATAGTTTTTCTCAGGTTACTGCTACCAGAACTCAATCTCCGTATCAGTTCTGTGATACTTTCGTAAGGATTATGGCAAGTGTTCACAAATCGCGCGGCTCTTCTCCGTACATTATGTAGAGACGATACTACTACGCTTCCCAGTGGGACACCAGAATCAACTTCTAGATAAGTAGTCGTTCCCCTATGTCAACATTTTTGCGATCATCCAGTTAATAAATCATGTACCCATTCCTTCATTAATAGGCGATTATGTGGCACATTGTTGAAAGCTTTCTGGAAATCAATAAAAATTGCATCATCTTGTGATCTATCAATAACTATGACGTCATGACAAAATAGAAGTATTAACGCACTGCACCAAACCAGAAACACTCTATACTAGACTTAGGAATACTGTCCGACGGCAGCTAGTTGAGGGTCCATGCGTCATCGCTTTTAAACATGAGAACAGGTATCAGTCATCAGCGGCTACCAATGACCACCCAACACCGTTGTGCACGCTTACAGAGGAAATGGAGAATCGAATGGCAGCAAATCGTTTTCTTGGGTGAGTCAATTTTCTACTAATAGAAATGGATAAATATCCTATTGCTCCCAAGGCCAATTCATTCATCAGTTTTATGGAATATTGTGACGTCTTCGACAGTAGCAGCACTCATCTACCACAGTGGATCAGCTCTGGAGCAGCGTGGACCGTCCTGTTGAAGCTATCATCCAGCCGTGTGACTTCCGCACTCATGCTGATGGTAACCAGGCAACGTACTGAGTCGCTCATACGCATTTACCTATAGGGCTATCTTGGTAAATGCATTAATACTGTATGTATACTATCAATAGATACAGTTTCAGCACCAATGCATTTCTGAAATCAGTGGGGATGGAGAAACGTTTGGCCAACACTGTAGGTTTTAATGAATCTTAATGTACCAAGTGTATGCAAGAACGGTTGTTATAATGCCTGCACGGGGCGGAGGAACTTAAAAGGACGCACATACGTGCTTCTGACTGCCAAGGATTATACAGACGATCGATTTTTTTTAGTTAGGGCTTTACGCCTCGTCGATGGCTAAAGTCATTAGAGGCGGGATGGGACTGGGGACAAAGAATGGGAAGGAATTCGGCCATGGCCTTTTTAAAGGAAGCATCCCGTCATTCGCCTGGAGTGATTAGGGGAAACCATGGAAAACTCAAATCTGGATGCCCGGATGGGCATTCGAACCAGCGTCCTCCCGAATGCGAGGCCAGAACTCACTTGTCACGCTCGGTTGAAATTTTCATTATTCACATTTACTACAATAGTGAATGATTTTCTTTTTGTGAGGGAATTGCGAGGTCAACCTTGCTTTTAGGGAGATATATTTATTGCCTCAAATAAATAGCTTAAAAGCTAGCAAGAAGGCTCGGCGCGTAGGCGGAACTAATATATTGTGGAGTCAATGGTAATATACCGATACAGTTAAATGCAGCCAGGAATGTTCGCGAAACTCAAGCTGTTTCCTAGTTTTAGTGTGTGTTCGATGATTGATAGAGGGAATCCAGCCAATTGCTGTTCTTGACGGAAATATTTTAGAAATTGTGTTTATTTCATGTTGCACTTACCACGGCGCGAGATTATTGCTCCCAAAGATGTGATTGGCTGAGCGACTCCAACCACCTCGCGCTTGCTGCGAAGCAGGTTTCTGCCAGATTGATGACTAAGGGAGAGACACTCTTGGTTGACTGTTCAACCAGTACACTTTTATCAAGAATGACTCTCCCTGTCTGGTACTGGAGGGCTAGCTGCTCAGTCACCACCAGTTGTCGACCTGCAGAGGGCATCTGGACTAAGTCGTAGAGGGGTTTCGTTCCTTCGACTTTGAGTGCTTCTTCTGCAGGCTGTGATTGAACTGGTAGACATACTTTCATGATGAGAAATTTCGGCAAAAAAGTTCCACCCATTTACGAACCCTGAAAATAATTCAAATGCTCTAGTTGTGAACTGTAAATGTAATCACTTGTTCGTAAATTTCGATCAACGGGAAAAAAATTTGATGCCAAATAAATAATTTAAATTCATGATTAATAATTTAATTATTTGTGAACGCATATTCATTGTCAATAAATATGACATGTGACTTGCTTACATGTTAAATTAAAATTTGATTTTGTTGACCATCGACGTCGATTCAAGAAGTTGTTACACTCCCAGTTCAGTATTAATCATTCCTCATTCTGAAGATGAGTCTTTCCTCACTGAGTTAAAGTGTAAGCACTCGCATACGAACTACAATGACGTAAGAATGCGTGCCACATACGGCTATGGTATTTTAAATTATGTTTTACAATATTGGTGTTTAAAATACTTGGTACTTAAAGGAAATCGCTAGACATTGAATTTCAAGTTCAGATAATTATTCATGATTTATCACTAAACATCAATATCCAGCGGTAGTTAACAATAACTGCTGTTCAGCTAATTGCTTAGATATATTTCTCTTTCATCTGTTGCTCTTGATTGGCATCAAATTTTATCACATAACGGATGTAAAAATATAAAATAAAATTATCCAACTAACTATTGCCTATTTACAAAAAGTAAAAAATGTAATAGTCGAAGCATATGTTATCGTGAAAACGTCTTTCTTCAGCTAAATAGCCAATGTAACAACAAATATTCTTTATAACTTAAGATTTTATTTAGGAACACAAGAGAAACTACTACTAGTTACTTAGCTGCTAAACATTTTTTTTACCTATGGCTTTTCGCCTCGTCAACTTCGAGGTCATTAAAGGTAGGATGGAACGGGAAGGAATTCGGCCATGGCCTTTTGAAGGAAGCATTCGCCTGGAGTGATTTGGGGAAGCCATGGAAAACCCAAATCTGGATGCCCGGACGGGGATTCGAACCGACGTCCTCCAGAATGCGAGGACATTTTGTTTAGGTAGACAAGAGAAACTAGCTTTCAACACCTAACAGATACAACACGGGTTTCGGGAAGGTTTACAGAGGTAAAAGATTTTATTCAGGTATACAAAAAACTACTGCTAGGCACTTAACTGTAAAACATTTTAATCAGATACACAAGATAAAGTACTATTCAGTACGTAACTGCTACAATATTTGTTTCAGAGCAGGTTTATAGAATTAAAAAGCGGAGACTGGTCGATTGTAACTCCCTGCACAGCACCGCTGGCTCTCCCAGGCGCTTCAATCGACAGCTCTCCGCATTTCCAAGGGGATCTGCTTCCATTCTTTTACCTCGTACTTTCACATTTTCACTTTCAAATTCTCACAATTTTTCTAAATTTTCTTTTATCGATCTTGAAATAGTCTTAAATTTTCATACGAAATGACATCTTTTTGCCTCAATTTATGTTACAGGTGCGGCCAATCTGATCTCATCTAGACATGCTCCGCATAGCTTCCCATCACCTGGCTTTCTTGTTCAGTTGGAAAAGCCGTCATCTCCCTACATTTCCCATGACGTTTCCTTCAATTGCATCTGCTGTATATTGGTACAGCGCTTTGGCGTTTTCTCTTTTAAAATGTCACAATTTTTCAAAAATCACTTTTAACGAGATCGAAAAAGTCTGAAATTTTCTGCCGTAGTGTATTTCATACGGAATGATTTTATTTTGTTTCAGATTACGAGAGAAACGTGCGGGATTTGGTCTCTAAGTCTGAATTGCCGTTTCGTTTTTGGTCTCTTCCCCGCATCATGCGAGAGACGGAGAGGCGCCGGCTAATGTACTTGACCCTTTCAAGATTTCTCTTACTGACACTTATCCTCTGTTTACTTTGAGTACGAGTCGTTTCAAACTGGACGGTTTTCATATCGTTCGTAATTCTAGAATGCCACCCAGTATCGAACTTGGAAGACAAATTCATGTCAAACAAAACAAAAAATTCCCAGGATAATGCCATGCGCCGCCTAATGGCAGAGTTAGTTGTTTGCTCTTCCACCTTTGCCTCTTGCCATCTGTTTGTGAGGTGTGTAATCTGTGTTCTGTATGATAATAACAGTATATTTGTTTGTGAAATATGTAATTTACTAGGTGAAAATTGTGAAACAACGCAGCTTTTTCTTTTATCGTTACGGGAAACAGTGGCATAGCTAGGGGGTACTGGGCAGAGGCGTAGCTTGCGGAAGGCTAGGCGGTGCCGTGCACCCGGACCCCCAAGCTCAGGAGGCCTCCAGGCGCAGCTCAGGGGGCCCCCTAAAGCTCATGGAGCCTCTGCCAGCAAACTTCCCAAGACTTGGTAGAGCTAAAAAAAAAAAAGTCACCCATCTGGCTTGAGGACCCAAAATATGTTTTTGCACCGGGGCCCTTGTTTAACCTAGCTACACCACTGGCACTGAGGTTTGTAGGGGCAGTACTCCCCCTCGTGTCACCCGTTTGGGGCTAATACCCGCATTTCATGAAATTAAATAATCGAAAATAGTGTGATATAAAAAAAGAAACTTTTTTGTATATACTTCTCGTATCTTCTGGTGTCGAATCACTCCTACTTTTATTGTTTAAATATTTCTTTTAAGTTGAATTAGCACTTTTTAAAATATAATCCAGTGCGCTGTGCCCTTTCTATACAGTAGAATATAATTATTGGCAACACTGCGCGCTTAAACAAAGAGAGCATCGTTCTATGGTACTGACAATCACAGAAAATCGTCGTACTTGTCAGTCACTGTTGTTTGGTTTTCTAGCGGCCGTGGCTATAATGTAAATTTTCTTTGGCAATTATTGTATAAAGCGAGAAAGTCTAAATTTTAAAGGAAAGACATATAAAATTTCTAAAATCAAGGCAAGCAGAAACTTAAACTGTAATTCCTCGTAATTATTTAAAGAAAAACGTTGTATTTTCTTCTGAAACTAAATGAAGAAGCCGGACAAGTGTATTTCGGAAGAGAAGTGGTCTATGCTTCCATTTTCGGTCATGAATTAAGCTCAGACGTTTTATACGTGGCAAGAAATATTGTTTTTTAGTTTTTTAATTGTTTTGTTTATTTAAATTACAATTGGCCTTTAAGCTAAGATTCACGTTAATCTTGAAGTATTTTTTACGGTTCACAGTTTCGAATTTATCATCTAACTGATTCGTGTAGTTATGGAAAGAATTTAAATTGGATATATTGAGTACAGTACATTTTGTGTTATCCGATTTACATTCACTTATAACAGCTCGTAATATAAGCGTATCTATTGTCGACAGAGCACCTATAGTTGACATGAAATTGTATCATATTCGAATTTAAGCAAATACGATCTCTCAGGAAACCGTGCATAAAACCGTTTCAAGTCAACCGGAACGGGACCAAGTGTTTGATGATAGTCCCGTCTGTTGGTGAATATTTGTATAGCGTGTGTTTAACACAGTCGGAAGCGCGTATCTCGTTAGCCAAATCGTAACGTTGGTAAGTACTTTAATTCTCGGTCCACGTTAGTATGCTGAACGAAAATATGCGAATGTGATCACTGTGAAATAAATAAGCGTATTACTCTGTAGTTTAGACTAGAACAATATTTCTTTTATCCATAACCTCTTTGTCTTACGTGTTCCTTAAAGCCATAGGTATGTCGAACTAATATACCTCAACAAAAGTTGGGCTTTAATAATAAACTGTACGAACCTTCCAGCCGTTTACATTTCTTTCTTTTTTATGCTAGGAACCTAAAATTACACGTGGCGTCGGTATTCGGTACATACGATGTCATATTTAGAAGTTTGTAGCTACGCTTAGGCAGGTAGTGATGGGTGAACGGTTAACGTTTTAGCTTCGCATTCGGGAGGACGCGCTGGTTCGAATCCCCGTCCGGGAATCCAGATTTGGGTTTTCCATGGTTTCCCCAAATCACTCCAGGTGAATGCCGGGATGCTTCCTTCAAAAAGGCCATGGCCGAATTCCTTCCCATTCCTTGTCCCCAGTCCCATCCCGCCTCTAATGACCTTAGCCGTCGACGAGGCGTAAAGCCGTAAGGAAAAAAAAATCTCGTTTGTCCACGTATGCCAAACATTCCCACCTTTAACCGCCTCTGAATTACTTCCATCCCCGCTCCTTTATCGTATCAGTTAGCGATCGACAGACAAATCTAACCCGCCTCCTCCATTTCTTATATTTTATATCCATAATATACACTACGATCCAAAACGCTATGATCACTGCCAACTGCGAAACTGAAAGCTGTCTGGTATCGTTGCAGGTACGTAAAGTGGTGAGGGGAGTATCATAGAGCGTGGTAGTCGGAGATCATCGATATTGGACCGTGGATCAATAGTAATGTGTCATCTGGTCAGGTGAATCAGCAGATCGATGGTCGTTTCTGGATATGTCATCTTCCAGGCGAACGGCTGCTCGAAACATCCACCACGCAACGGACACAGGACGGTGGAGGCAATATTATGCTGTGACGGGCATTCACCTGGGCTTCCATGGTACCTGTCGTGCTGATCGGAGGCACCAAGACAGTTGCGAACAAAATGAATATTGTTGCGGACCACCTGCATCCCTTTATGCTTCATGTCTTTCATAACGGCGATGGCATCTTCCAGCTGGATAACTGTCCGGGTCACAAGGCCGGAATCAAGCTACAGTAGACTCAGGAGAATGATGTCTTGGATACAAAATTCGTCTGATTTCAACCCAACAGAACACATCCGGGACTCTATCTGGTGCCAACTCCGCGCCCACAAACCACCGACCCATAATTTAAGGGAATTGCGTGACATGTGAGTCGAGATATCGGTCCAGATACCTCCATAAAACTACCATGAACTTGTTGAATCCACGCCATGCTATACCGCTGTTGTTTTGCGTTTCAAAGGTGGACCAACACGCTATCAAGCTGGATTTCATAATGTTTTGGTTCATTCGTGTATGATCCGTACCAACCCGCCATACGCAAACAATGACCTGACCCTGGATCGTAGCCGATTTTTCTTCCTTCTCACCCCCCCCCCCCCGCTTTTTTAATACAAACTCTCACTATCCATTCTAATAAAAACTGGGGTGGTTTGAAAATTTTACCTACCTTTTATCCAGGTAGTGCAATTTATGGAGTAATTACAGAACAAATGTCTAAACTATTTTATAAAAGTGTTCAATGGCAACGTGGGGTATACGGAACAATTTCTGGTTTGTGCAGCGTTCAGAAGTTTTACTTTGAATTTCGTAAAGAATCACATACCGTATTTATCTGGATGAAAATTTAGCTACTTGACCATTCGTGCTGCTGTACAAAATTAATACTCCTCTTTTTTTTTATTTTTTTTTAGGCTTTACAGGTTACAGAGAGACGAATTATTCCAGCTGTGAAGAAGGAACGGGAAGGAAATCGGCGATGCCCAATATTTGCACGTAGTGATTATGGAACAGAATGGAGAATCGAAATTTAATTGGTCGGAAAGGATTGCGATCACAGGTTCTTTTTGCTACCAGCCCGGACAATACAATCCGCCCTCCAGGTTATTTATTTATTTCGTATGGCACAAGGATACAAAGATAGTAACTACATTGAATCACAATAGATAGAACCAAACATGGATGTTTCTGCAGAATGATGTCCAAAAATTGTAGCCATTCGATTGCTTCTGTGGTTGCTTCGTGAATCTGATACATTGTACTCACCACTGAATCTCCTAAGGCCTTGTCCACACTTGTATACAAAATCGAGCGATTCTTGTATCTAGACAATGTCTATAAGAAATCGAGCGATTGTATATAGACAATCGAAAGACAAATTCATGTCTATAAACATGCTTTTAGTACAAAATCGCAGAAATTTGGTCTCCCGTTCGAAATGGGAGACATGAGACAATTGTTAGACAATGTTGCACAATATTTCGTAGTATGGACGTTTTGGTAGACTTTGTCTTCAGTTATGTCGGTGAGTTCTGGTCGATTTTCTTAATTTTTGTTTTTTACTGTCAAGATGTGGCATACAGAGAGAGTGTTATCGTTAATAGAGGATTTTCACTTGACATCTTGTTTGTGGGAAATGACTAATTCCGAATAAAATAAGTGAACCAAGAAGAAAATAGTTATTAAAGAGCTGCCAAAAAAATATGCAGTGTCCGTAGACGATGTAGGAAAAAAAACTCCAAAATTTGAAAACAGCTTTTCATCGGGAGCATAAAAAATAAATCAGCTGAAGAAGAATGTAGTATATCTTATAAAGAATGCTTGGTTCGCATACGAACACTTATTTCTACTGCAAGGTTTAGAAGCACAGACTGTGGTGAAGTAAGAAAATAGTGAATCAGGAAGTACAGAATCCATTTTACTCTGTGAAAGAATTTTCTTCTTGGAATTTGGTAATTAAGAATGACTGATAAAATAGTATATATGGTGTATGGAAGGGGAAGGTGACAAAGTTGTCCACAATTACTAAAACGATATATGGTTTTTCTTTCTGTTGAAACTTTTGACAAATGAAGTAATTACACTGTTTACAAAATTTCACTCATATATAGTAACTAACATGGGATAGCATGCACTCAAAAACTGCTGTGAAAAATTATGATACTAACAGGTTTTTAAGTAATTGACTGCTTATGAGTTGTGGTAACTGGTTGGTAAGAAAATAACTGGTTGTTAGATGCTGGTAACAAGTGTATACACTGTTCTACATAATAAGTATTAATTAACTCGGGATTGTATTTGTAGATTACAGGAAATACTGGTTATACTAATGGGTCGTAACTAACTTGTTGTCAATATATAATAATATTATCAATTATATAGTAATATTGACATTACTAATAAGTGTATGTACTGTTCCACATCCCCGAGATTATTCTTACATGGGATCAAAGTGAACATAGCTATCTATCTATCTATCTATCTATCTATCTATCAGAACATCGTAAGTACATTAAAAATCTGTTTTATTTAATTTTTATACATGGATATGGAACAGAAAACAATGTTATTAAAATACAGATGATTTTATTAATAAAAACAACCTACCAGCAGAAAATATTATGATGCGGTGTTAGTAAAAAATTTCACATCTCCACCAACGCTTCTTTTTTCGATTATTTTCATAGTCCGTGATTAGCACTTCGCAAGCAGTGATACCAACAAAGTCAGCCATATTTAGCAACTAACGAGCAACAAGGCTTACAAGTGTGTACACGCGACAAAGTCTCTAGAGTGTCTATATTCATATCTATAGACAGTTCCTAACATGTCTATAGACGATCGCTCGACTTTGTATACAAGTGTGTACTTAACCTAAGAGAGCATTCCATGACGATGTGGTGAATAGTTTGCAGCCCTCCATGATTAAAGCCTCATGTAGGTGACATAAAAGATGTCTCATCACGAAAAACCGGTTAAAACCTAATAAATCGAAAAGTCAAATCCACTATATAATTTGCTCTGTTTTGAAATAGTATCCGTGTGTTATATTGTTTTCACAAAATAGTGTCGTAATCGATTAGGGAATATTTTAGAAAACTGAACTGCCAACAGATTCCTAAACAAAAATGCGTGATGATCATACTTTTCGTATCCTGAATCTAGTCTTTTGTCTTCATGTTAATGGTTCAGTTTTTCTCAAAGGAATTTTATAGTCAGATTGTGACATTCTTAAGTATTTTGAACAATCTCCAGAGGCTTCACGTATCATGTTTTGGAACATACTTCTCTTGAATGTGTAAAACTGTTTAAAGAAGCATAAAAACACCACTAGAAACCTACTACTGTGTGATTGATATTTTATTCAGCAAAATATATAACTTCTGAATTTATATATACTTTATAATTCTGATTTACATGTCATCCATGAATGAATTCTAGCGAGAGTGTAAACGGCATTTCGTGTTAGCGCTCGTGCAAGAACATTTCGACGAGACGCGAGAGTATAGTGTAAATGCGGCATAACATGGAGCTCTGCGTCGATAGAAATTTACCTACTCGCTTGTTTTCATGTGTATTTGTACTTTGTATTCTTCAGCTCCTCCCTCGGTAGCTTATTCCAGCCCCTGACTCCCATAAACACAAAAGAAAACTTTTCCACTGTCTTTGGTAAACCGCAAATAATTATCATCTGTTATATACACAGAAAATATATGTTTAACATGTATGTGTGGAATCTTCGATTAATGAATCAAATTTCTCATTTTGTTCTCTGACCTTTGAGTTCAGGGAAAGTAAAGGCAGAGTTAGCTTTAGTTATTTATTTTATTTCTTCATTTTTTTTTTTTAAAATGCCTCACCCCAGTAGGAAACATGACTGTGGAGAACAAATTTCTGTACGGATTCCTTCATCAAGGACAAGAAATATCCGTCTATCATTATTGTAACTTCAACCGTGGGGTCTTTGACCACATTACAGCACAGTGTAGAAATGACTGAATAATATTCTGATCTGTGCTTCTAATTTGATGTTGAACACTGCTTCTCATCAGCTTCTTTTATCGTAGCAGGAGTAGTTGCAGCTTCTGACTGTTCTGTAGGCTCCTGCACTGGGTGAACAATCAATATTGGTACCAGGAGCACAGCTACTCTGTTCCGGTGCATCATGCAGGTAAGCCGGCCTATTCACCTGCTGCTGCAGTTGCACTTCACAAAAGTTTTTGCCGTTAAAAGTAATTAAAGTGATGCGAGTCATATTTCCATTGTTTAAAATTGGTTCCTTTGCATGGTAAACACAGTCCAATGTCGCAAAAATGTGTTTCGCAAAGCACGCTGTCTTATTGTTGGAAGTATCCAGCAAATATCCTGTAGGAACAAAGTTTGTATGTAATTTTTCAATTTAAGGCAAATTAAAATGTGTATAACCATCATTTGAAAAACGGAAAAACATTTGTAAACCATTGTAGTAAAAGCTTCTGCATGTGGCTCTTACAATTCACAGGTCACCCTGGATCAGAGACAAGAAAATTTGTACACGATTAGAACTTAAACTGAAAATAAACTTCTGTGAGAGTCTTTGATCACATTGTAGCAATTCGTTTGAATGTTGTTCTTTTACTTATTATTGCATTCCTGTAAGTTGCTTCGAACACTTTATTCCGTTTATGGTATTACATTTCTGATTTATTTCAGCATTTTCAGCGAAGACACGTTTGATGTATTTAAAACGCACTGAAAAAGAAACAGTATTATACCCGTGCAATTGTCCAATCTGTTTATATAATGCAAGAAAATTAAACGATATAGGCCTATGCATTCACAGACATCGCACTTTATTAAAAAAATAAAAAGAAACTGTAGAAATTTTTCGTCTAATAAAGCTAATGTTTATTCCTAGTAACATAGTTTACGGCACTGGTTTGAGATTCCCATTTCATCTTCCTCGTCCATTTCATAATAAGAGGAGTGCATTTCCTGAAAATAGCTTATCCTTCTTTTCTAGAATTCAGGAATGACATCTGAGGGACTATCTATGTTAATGAGATATGTCAAATTTAAAAGCGGTTAAACACATTTTATTAAATGGTTCTAAACTTTCCACTGTCAAGCTGTAAGGAGATATTTCAGTACAAATACGCAAAAGAAGATTGTGCCCTTAATCTTGCGAGTGACCCATCTGCACAAACGATTCGCTTAAAATACTGCAGCGTTCAGCTGAATAGCTACTACTGTTTCATAAGTTATCTAATATGGTCCTGTGCCTGGAATTCCAGTAGATGTAGCAGTCTTCGTTTTACTTTCAATCTTATTACATCTAGCACAGTAAGGGCATATAATTGTAATACGGAGAAAGGGGGAGTTGCCGTTTTTGTTTGAAATAATACGGTACTCAATGTTGCAATGCAGCTGTAAATGAATATTTTGTGCAGAACAACACTTCACACGCTGTGTTACAAAACTTAAATATAGTAAAAAACAGCTCATGGTTATAGCACTGAATCCCTCCCCTCCTTTTTTCTGAAAAAATTGTCTGCAATGAGAGACTATATACAGAAAACATGACATAGTCTTTTAACTTAATTGTAGCTGAAATTTTCTCTATAGGAATAAAAAATAATAATAGAACTGCAAATGATTTTTTTTTTTTGTGGATTTCCCTCAGAACAATAATTACAGCATCTCTGATCATGATACCCAGTTATTTTGTATCAGGTCCAGAAGAACTGTATTACAGACAAAAATAGCTGGTTGTACAAAAAAAACATTAATGAACAACATAAAACATTTAATACAGTGCTTGAATAGTGAAAACTGGCCAGAAGTGTACATTTTCCTGGGTGTTAATATGAAATGTGATTCCTTTTGATCTCTGTCGCTTTTTTATGGATTTTTTTTTAAAGGAAGGTTGTCAATATGTAAAACAATAAATTAGTTAAGGGGAGTATTAAAAAATTATTAGATTTTTATTTAACTGCCTTAGAGTGCATGCTCCTGTTGCGCTTTCTATACACGCATGTTTCCCCTTCCCTTTTCACACCTATTTTGCCTCCTACTAATTTTAAATTTAAATTCTTTCAGCATTTTTGGTGAATTATTAATCAATTCTCTTAGTAATTTATTCCAATCCCTGACCCCCTAACTTACAAAATAAACTCTTCTCACACCCTTATGCCTGAAATCGAGTGCCAGCTTGAAGTCATGATCATCTTTTCCCTTCCATGCACCTCTCCTAATTCTTCCACTAATATCTTTCCACACCTCATCACCAATATACACCTTGTACACTCCCATGACTCTTTTAATCTGCCTCCTGTCTTCCAATGAATCCCATTCCAAATTGGTTACCTACTGATTGTGTTCTGTTATTATTTCCAGAGACAAATTTACCAGCCAATCTATGTAGCCCTTCCAACTCCTGTATCCATTGTCCAAAATGTGGGTCCCATACTACACCACCATATTCAAGCGATGGTCTGACCAATGTTTTGTAACCAAATTCTTTAACTTTTCTGGTAAATTCTCTCATCACTTTCTCCAGTAAATGAAGAATTTTATAACCTTTTCCTACCACCTGCCTAATGTGCTCTGCCCAGTTGAATTTATTACCAGACGTTATGCCAATACATTACACTTCAAGCCTTCAACAAACAATTCAGTTCCCACCCTATAACAGCTTTTAGTGTTTTAACTGTGTACCGGTACCTAATAAGCTGACTCTTCTTGGCATTTATCTTCATTCCGTGTTGACCTTCCCATTTAGAAATTCTATCCATGTCACCTTGCAGCTATTTACAGTCTTCTCTTTTGGCACCCCCATATACACTTCCACCTCTTTTAATACTACATTTCCTACTCTAACAGTTTGCTTTCTGCCTTTTAAGAATTTATCTTCCCAGAAAGTCACTCCAATAGTTATTTAAAATCATTTTATGAATCACTCTGCCAAATGCCCTAGAAAGATCCATTGCTACACTATCAGCATGGCCCCCTTGTCCAGTTCATACTAAATGTCTTGCTTACATCCCACCATCTGAGATTTACATGAATATCCTTGCCTAAAGCAATGTTGTCAAACTGAAAACCCATTTTTTTCCTCACAGACATTTCTAATGTAGTTGCATATCAATTTTGTCATCATTTTTCCTGTCACTGTTGTCAAACTAATTAGCTAGTAATTTTCGACCCTATTTGTCACCCCTCCTTTATGAACTGGTACTACTATTGCTCTTTTTTGCATTCCTCTGGTAAGCTGCAAGACTCCAGACTAATTTTAAATAAAATTTCAAGGTAAGGTACAATATCGTATCCAACAATCTTTAAACCAACTGTGGTAATATTATCTACAACAGCCTCCTTGTGCGTTTTTTTTTTTTTTTTTTTTTTTTTTTTTTTTTTTTTTTTTTTTTTTTTTTTTTTTTTAGCCTTCTGAGTTCATTTATAATTTCCTGATGATCTATTTCAAATTTTGTAGTTTCCTCATTTCTATGTATGTGGAGACTTACTCTTTATTCCCTCCCATCATAGGATGATAGTCCCTAGCAGTGTAGTTAAACCAGTCACTCAATATTTCTGCCATTTTCAAATTTTCAGTAACTTCAACTCCATTCTTATCTATGATTATCTACCTTCCAATCCCCTAAGTTTTCTAACATAGCCATAGAAATTTTTAGATGCATCATTCAGTGGTTCCCCTGCACCAATATTATTTTTCATAAACCCATCTTTTGGCTTCTCTCTTTGCTGTTATTAATTGCTTGTATAGTTGTTTTAAGTATTCCCTACTGCCTTCCTGTCCCTTAATCTGTTTTATTCTACCACACTAACCTCTTTAACCTCCTCACCTATAGTATGGTTATTATGCACGTCTCTTTATTTTCTGTTTTGTAATAAATATTTACCCACACTTTTTTATTATCTCCTTAAACTCTTCTCACTTTGCCTCCACAGTACATGTACCATCCTTCCATTTGCCGACCCATTCCCTGAAATAACTTTTTAATTCTAAAATTTGTGCCTTTTTTATAATTGTACCTATTTCCCACTTACATTTTGGCCACTAGTTTCTTGAATCCCCTAACATCCATCAGTTCTCCATTATGATCACTTATTCCTTCAGTTATTTGACAACACACAAGGTTTTCATCAGGCCTTATTAGAAATATATCCAACATGTTTGATACCCTCATGTTCTGTTCTACGGCTTGTGTAAAACCACATTCCCTTACTAAGTAACTGCAAATCTCTGTTCCCATGTGTTATTTATCTTATTTCCTACCCAATTGTCACCTGGTAAATTTAGATCCCCTCCAATAATGATCATTCTATGTTCACCTCTGAACTGTGATTGTGAATCTACTTTATCTCCAAGAACCTTATCTTCATTATTCATTCTTCCACTATCACTCTGAATTTTTCTTTTTTATCACCCCAAATATCTACCACTAGTAAATCATGGTCATGATCTATGAACACCAAAGAACTATAGTAATATTTACTAGTCAATATCAATACCCCTCCACCAATTGCTCCTCTATCTCTGCAGTACAGTCTGTAATCACCAGGGAAAACCTCATTGTCTAGTACTCCTTCTTTTAACCAAGACTCTACCCCTATAATCACTTGTAGTTCATATATCTCTATTAAGTTTGCAAAGTCTATTAATTTGTTAATTATACTTCTCAAGGTTCACCAATAACATTCTTATTACTACCTTTGCGATTTTTTCAGCACTAACCTTTGTTTCCTTGTCTGTTATTATCAAACAGCTTCACCTATTTCTTTAGAAGTTATGTTTTTTTCCAATTGTGCAAGTATATTCAGTATGCCTTTGATCACATATTTTTGTCCCCTCACCAACAGCCCCTAACCCAAAAAATACACTGTCCTGACCCCAACATAACTGGAATTGGGCTCCCTTACAGCTTTAGCTAAGATCTCAGAAAGTACCTCCTTTCTCCTTCTATTTTGGTGTAGGTCATGCCTAGTGAGACACCACCTACAATTGGTGTCCACAGGCACAACCTCCAAAATGGAACCAGTGACTTTTCAAAGTAGTACCTCCCTTTCCACATTTACCCACCTCATGGTGTTGTTCAACTGTGGTCAGTTATGATGACTTAGAACCTGCATGAGTTTTACCCTGGTAGGCTGTGCCTCCTTCACCATCTTCCTCAGGTCACTCTTTATACTATACCTTGTGTTACTATCAATACTATTGCCCCCATCTCCCACTATCACTATCAGACTTAGCGTAATCCCTGCAAAGTGTACCTATATCCTCTATTACGTGACCTAATGTTGCACCTGGTATGAAAAAGCGTGTGACCTGGTAGCCTGTGGCTGATTGCTTCTGCAGAGAAGGGCCTACATAGCTATTACCTAACAGCAGAACCTTAATCTTCCTACTTTTTCCTTCCATGAATTCCTAAAGGCGTGCTGCATCTTACCTACTCCTACATCTACATGATACTCTTACCCATGTGACTTAAGTAACAGGTCTATCCTATTTCTCACCACAATTTCTGAAGCGTCTGGCTTTTTCATCCTGTTAGCCGCATTTCCCCTATGACCTTTTATCAGCTCAAAACCATCCTTCTCACCCTCCTCACTAAACCCACCATCTCTACTTTCTGCCCCTATAGGCTGAGCCTCAAGGATCCTGACCCTTTCACTCAATTCCCTTATTGTTTTTCCCATCTCCCTGATCCTTTCATCCTGCTCTAGAATTTTCCTATCTTGCTCTGAAAGTTTCCTATCCCTAAAACAGAGTGGAAAATACCACGGAAGAGCCACACTTAGTTCCCTTTTTTCTTCGGCCCCACATTCCCAGTGAAACCACTTTTTACTCTCACTGAAGTCTAAACCCTTAACCACCCGTATTTAATAGGCGCCACACCTTGCTACAGGCCCTGCGCCTTCTGGGAGGCCCCAGGCCTTCTAGGATCTAGGACATGCCAGATGGGTGACTCTAGCAAGAATAATAATTAATCAGTTATTTACATTTTTTTCTAAATACTAGGAAATTTTATTGTTTTAATGTAATATGTTCATCTTCTACTGCTGGACGTGTGGATGACTATTGCTCATCATTGGTAGATATTATCTGTGAGAGTGGGTCTGAGACATCCCAGTATTATACATCCAGCATTATTCTTTTTAAAAACCCTCTGTGCATGTATATAACAGTATTATATTCCAACCTTTCTTTTTGTAATAATACACAAGTAATGTACATCATGGAAAAATAATTCTGTTTCACAGACTACTTGATTGTTCTCAACTGTTCATGAATTCCTGCTCCCTAAAATTGAGTGAGCAGGACAACACTGGATTTCTTGACTGACCTTGATAAGAAAAACAAGCATAAATGTGACAGGAATACTGAAAATATATACTTATGACTGGCTTCATCAAAATATTATTTAGTGTTCTGTTGCCCCTTAACTAGATAGAGTAGGGAAGGCCTAGAGCATGTATTAACATCAGGTAGTCATTGTATGTAAAACAGTTGTTGATATTTTGTTTAAATGAGCAATTAATTTGAATCAATAAACAAGCTAAATCCTTTAATTTCAGGCGATTGGTTCCCTCCACTATTTTAGCAGAAGAGAGGAACATGTCTCAAAAATGGCACAATATTTTGTATAACCTAGATTACTACTACTAGTATTATGTGCACAAAGACTGGTAAGTCCTGATTTTTTATATTTAAAACATGAGACATATTTAAAATATTTCTGCATTTAAGACTATGACTATCCCACTTTACATATACTTTTAGTCTTACTATACAAATATTTTTAACAACCAAGGTTTAAAAATCTCATGTCTAGAACAAAGACCACAAATTTTGATGATACTTTGAAGTATAATTATTTATTTAAGTATTATTGAACCAGAAACAATAAAATGGTACAAAAGTGTACATAGGCCTTTTAACAGCATCCTGTAACATTCAAGAAACTACTTTGATTTAATTATTATACATGTATGTAAATTATGATATGTATAGTATATTAATTACTGTGAACATAAAAGGGACCACTTAAACAACCACCACCATTCAAGAAAATGTTCTGTATCATTTCCATACAGTTTTGAAAATTATGAACTAAGAATGTAACGAATAGAAACTATCATGAATTTGGATCGAATTTATTTGAGTTGATTACTTAACATTATTATTATATAATTAACAAGGAATTTGTAAACTTTGTAATGTCCATCAGCAGTGTTATTCTGTGAGTATCAAAGAAGGCTCTTCACATGCATCCAAATCCCCAGCAACTTGAGCAACAAAAGAACACCCCAGAACATTAGTACGTATGGTATTCTATTTCCCTGATTGTACCCATCCTATAAGAGTGCTCCAAATGTGTGGTTCAAAGCAGTAATTAATTAGAATCAGAAGTGATCACATGTTGGACAGCAAATCTAAAGGAAATTATGTCTTATGTATGTCAAATCAGTCCAGCCCAACCAATGAAATTAGTACATTGATGTGCAAAATGTAAGGACAAAAGTAACTGTCGCATGCTGTGCCACTGCCAAGTAACATAGCTCAGTAGCTACAGTATGTAAGTGAATGAAATACGCAATGAGGCAAACAGAAATAACACTTTTATACAGAGACATTAAGTTACTATGGAGTCATTACCACCCATTATGGTCCCCTGGACATTACAAAAATGATGGACGTGGTTCTTAAAAGGGTGTAAGATCACCATGGACAGCAGTGCATACTCTGCAATGTACTCCAATGCAGGCCATGTAGTTCATAAGGAGTTCTTGTGGTAGGATGTTCCATTCTTTCAACAGCACTGTTGACAGCTGATGGCTGGTCTTTGGTGCATGCAGACATGGTGCAATACATTTCTGTAACACATCCCACATGCACTCAATATGATTTAATTTGGTTGAAAGGGCAGGCCAATCCATTCACCGAATTTCCTCTCATTCCAAGTGCTCCTCCACTTGCGCTGTTCAATTGTCATCAATAAAAATGAAGTCAGAGCCAAAGGCACCTCCGAAAAGATTCACATGGGGAAGGAGTACGGTGTCACAATAATGTTCACTGCTGAGTGTACTGAGTTTAAATATTTGGGACTCAGTATACACATGCAACATTATGCCTCTCCTCACCATAACACATGGACCACCAAAACAATCACGTTTGACAAGGTTCCTGGGTGCATTTCATATTCTCTTCTCTTGCCAGATAAGGGTAAATCCAGAATCACTACTTACACTGAATTTGCTCTCATCTGAATACAGCATGCATATCCATTCCTCATCAGTCCAATCCTGATGCTCTTGCCACTATCGCAAATGCTACTGCCAATGTGTGGGTGTGAATGGAGCAGAAATGTAATCATCACTGAGCAAAGAGATCAACCCCATGTAGTCACTATTCCACTGTGGATTGTGAGATAGCATGCTATGCAGTCCTTTTAAATACCGTTACAACCACACCCACTGTTTGACGTGAGTCTCTTGTTGCCTGTTGCATAATATAGTGATCATCTGCTGCTATACTTGGTCATGATTGACCAACTCCTCTTCTTCAGGCAACAGTGACTGTAGTATGGAATGTTCCCTATGCACGTTAAACAATGTTGTGAGTAATACCAAATGCCTGGATCACAGTCATCACACTTTTTCCTCCTTTCAGTTTCCCATTAATTCTTCCCCATATAAAGTCATCCAAATGTTGTCTCTGAGCCATTGCAATGAAGAATACCATCACAGTGCACTGTAACATTTCGCTGATTGACACACACTGTCTTGTCCCATTCCTTCAACTACTTTGTGTTGCAGGGCTAGACACGTTTAGTACTATGGTTAAACTAACATTACACTATGTAGCGGCCAGCTTTCTGTGCATGTATGGAAGAGCTGTAGCAGCATACTCCCACACTTTTGATAATTTACATTGAGTGGTTAAAATGTTATGTTGCTTTACCTAGCTCGTATTTAAGTTTTGCATATCAGAGTATGTTACACCCTCTTATGGACAGCTTTAACTGTTTATAAAATGTGTGTCACAGTTCTGTGTGTTACAGTGGTGTATAAATAGGGTGGTAGGATGAGCAAAATGCCATGGGCCCCCAGCTGGAGGGGGACGAGCTAAGGCTGCCCAGGACAGTAGTGGAGCTATAAAAAAAAGGATCATAAATTGAGTGCCCTAGTTGTTCCCCCCTCTGGATGGCACTGAGGGAGGGAATGCCCTATCAGATGAATTTTCCACAGGCTCCTAACAGTTTAGTTACACCACTGGTGTATTGTCAATACTATTACTCAGTTTAATGCTTAATTCAATTAGGAAGAACACGTTGGACAAGTGGCAGGGAGAGGTTTCAAAATCATTCACTCATTGGAGAAAGTAATGAGGGATTGCACCAGGGAATTGAGTGAAATGGGTTCCAAAACCTTGTGTAACGTCATTGGCCTTATTGGCAACTGAGAAAACGAGAAGGAAGGATGTTTGGTATCAGTTTTAGTAGGTTACCCAAAGTGATATTTCCCCCAAAAGATAACACTATCAGGTGTAGAAGAGAATGTAACAATCATATTGGTAGTAGTCACAATGTTGTACAAATTTTCTGAAGGAAGTTATGAGCAATCTTAAAATCTGAACAGAGACGCTTTGTGGCTGTGATGATGCAACAGAAGGCAGGTTCATAGAGGTATGAAAGAATGATAGTAAATGAATTAAGATACTGCGATGAAAGTATCGAGTCTTAGTTTAGAAGTACAAAACATTGTCTCAAAGGGAATTTAGAGGAAATATGACGAGTTTTTAGGTATTTTTTTCAATAAAGGAAAAAATAGTAAGTCGAGAATAAAATAAGTAGTCAAAAGAAAATTACATCAGATTAAAGACCTTCCTGTGAAAAGATGATGACAGCAGTTGGAGATCGTTGAGTTTAGTGGAAGTATTTTAAAAGTAATTTTAAAGCAAAAGCTGTTAACGCATTGTAGCTAAACATACAGTCTAGAGTGGGTAGAAATAAATGTCAAGAAAGGAAGGAAAAAACTAGACAAAACATCTGGGAGGCACCCTACTTTTATGAAAGCGCAATTTTTCTAAAGTAAGTTTGGCAGAAAGTTTTATTAAAACAATTTGCTCTCAATATAAGATATTTAATTTCAATGTATTTAATCTGGATTCAATGATGGCCACCAAGTACGGATCGTCAAAATATGTAGAATTTCTGAAGATTAGAACAAACACACTAAAACAAATAGTTGGGACACTAGATCCAGAAAATAGGTTTATTTAACTACGAAAATTAATAACAACAATAGGAGAGCAAATATGAAATTTTTTATAAGGATAGAAAATGCTTAGAATGATGAATTCTACGTTATTACAAAGTTTCATGAAAATCGGAAAATTTTGGGGGAAAGCCTTTGTGACCCGATCCAGTAAGAGAGAGAGGGTATAGGGAGAGAGCGTAGAGAGGATGCCAGATGGAGTGGAAAATTTCGTCAGGGATAGCGTGGCTTTGGGGAGTCTATATAAGAGACCAGAGGGGTGACTTCGACTGCATTAGTCTCAAACAGGTTAGAGGGTGAGCGTGTGAAGTGTGGGCGGGCATTATGGTCAAGGACAGCGGTGGCGCCACGGTTTTGGTGTTGTGTCGCGCAGCGTAGTGTAGACCAATCATCAATAACTGGACTTGGAATATTCGTAGACAGCAACTATAATATTGAAATGGATCATTGACTTAACAAACTTCTTTTCCCTAATTTAAATTTGTCAATGAGTATGATTTTGTTTGAGGTTTCAAGTGGAGTGAACTTTTATTTTGTCTGAATGGTGTGTAGATAATTATTGTGGCATTAATCTGCAATTTTTGGAATGAAGTCTTTCTGGTAACAATTCCTGTTGTCAGAGTAAATTTGCCTTTGAATTTTGAACAATAAATTACTGGACTTTAAAATCTGTGTTGAGAACAATCTTTTGATATTACCCTTCATTGGAAAATCCCATTATTAAAACCATATGGGTTGGCGATCAGTCTATTTAAATTAAATATTGCAGAGATCAAAGTATAGGAAAGAATTGAGATTTTGAACATTGGGACTCCTCCCTCCCCAACTTATTTCCTACACTTGGTAAAACCATTCATTTAATACAAAATATCCGAATGGAACCCACATTATAACTATGTATGCATTTGTGCCTCTTTCCTTCCAACTTGTTTTTTCCTCTTGCCCATTCCTCTTGCAACATGGTCAGCTTGAAGATTGCTCCAGAGGCATCCCCTATGGGTCATTCCCCTTAGACTTCACATTAGTTTGAGTTCTGGTGTCATTGTAGAGAGGTTTGTGTAGCAGGCACTACAGCAGCTATTTTGATATTAGCAAAAAAAATAATAATAATAAAAAAAAATTCTAAGCAAACTGTGGATAAGAGACTATTTGAAAACTCAGAAAGAGGAGATTCTCCAAGAATTGTACTTAAATGTTAGTGCAACTTTAGGTGGATGTCCAAGCAAAATGTTTTATATTCTAAAAATGGTGGAATCTACCATTACCAAATAAGACAACACATTCAGAGATGCAATACCTGCTGAACTCAGAATGGCCATTTATAACTATCTGCTGCTTGCTAGAAAAGTAAGAAATCAACTTCCTAAATTTCTTCTTCACTGCAGTCACATGTATTAATTAACATTCCACAAGGGCCCAGAGTTAACATTATATTTATTTTTGGCATTCAATAACAATGCGTACTTATTCCTTTTAATCTATATCTGTACAGTATAATAAAACTTTTAGAAAGTTGTGTATGTAATCTTTTTTCCTTCAGAAAGCCTATTAGAAATGTACATTACTGATGATACAGATACCAACACCATAAAATTTTGAAGTTTTGTATGTCTATCTGTGCACATGCTTACACATCATGCAAAAACTAACAGATGGATTTTAATGAAACTGGATATAATGGTAGCTTAAATCAGCCATCAGGATCTAGGATACTTTTTATCCCAATTGGTTACAAATTTTCAGAAAACCATTCATTTAGAAGTTATTATTATCACTCAAAAACTAATAAATGGATTTCAACTACTTTGCATAATAATAGCTTATGTTATCAGTTAATATATGAAATACTTTTGATCTAGATTGATTATGTTGTTCCCAAAGATGCAGTGCGAAAAATCTTACTTTTTTTTATCTTTGTGTGTATTCGCCTCATGCAAAAACTAATTAATAGATTTCATCAAAACTGAATATAGTGATTGCTTATGTCAATGGTGAGCATGAAAAATTCTTTTTATCCCAAACAGTATGTTATATTGTCCATGATACTGTGGCCAAAACTTTACATTTTGAATTTTTTTTTTTTACAGTTAGACGTAATAATATACAATGTTCCATTACAAATTCCTTATAATCTGAATTTTCTCCTTAATGCTTAATCATTACATGGTTAATTTCTACTGTTAATAAATTAACTAATGAAAAATCACCAGTAATTATGCAGATTAATTATGTACAATTCTCAAATCCCATGTACGTACGGAGCCTAATGGCCCATTTATCTACTACTGAAGAAGGCAGTTGACAAAATATTGTGTATTTGTTTGTCTGCCTAACTGTTTTCTCTCATCACAGCCATGAACTTTGGTATGTGGTGGGTTAATTTCCCTTTCCTTCATTATTTATTTAATATTAAAAAATTCTAAAAGCAAAAAAACCTCCCTCCAAACTAAATTTTTATTGGTAGACGGAGGTATTTTGTGATACCCTAATGTTCTTGTATAATTCATAAAATCTTGTTCTAATTGATTTTAAAACATTTTTCACATTGTTATCCTCGGTTGAATGTTGGTCCATTTTGTAAATATACCCACAAGCTCAGATGAACCCATTTTAATAAAGGAGCAATTATTTAAATTATCCACATATGAGGAGCTGAAACGAATGTTTGAACAAGGACAGAACAAAATCTGGTTACAAAAGCAGATACTAGTTTTATACCCTACGTTATGGGTAACTGTACAGAAGCTTGTTTTTCCATCTTCCTATTTAGTAGAATGTGGATTGAGTTCAGTTATGATTATAAAGGGGTGGGGGGGGGGGTAACGAAGATAATTATTAGAATATTAGTGCTCGTGGAGACTTACGAATTTTACTCACATAAATAATCTCATATCATCTCATCAGGTTCATCCAGCCCATTTAAAAAAAAATAATAATAATTTATGTTTTTGTGTTTTAAAATGGAAGATATATTTTCAATAAGTACTACTTTAAATAGCTAAATATTTTATTTTACATCACCATTTACCATTCAAAACATCAAATTTAAATTTGTTATTTTGCCTTGGGGTTCACAGTCAGGTTCTTGCAATAATAGCAGGTCTATGAGCATAGTAAGTTTGGGGACCACTGATTTAGCTTATTTTTTGGAATATGTGACTTATGATGATATCTATTCAAATGCAATTTAAAACAAATCGAATTTTGTAACTCGCAAAAGCCATAAACAGTGCAAAAGCCATAAACTGTGAAATCACAGTGAATGCATGTGTAATAACATTCAAAAGAATTTTGCAACACAGCAACTCATATCTCAAGTTCAGATCTTTGATAAATTGGCAGAATCTGGCAGTGAACAACACTTATAGGCCACATATCTTTTGGTGAATGCATTTGAGTTGGGCCAACTTCTTGAGGTTCCTCCCACAGTTGAGTACACTCAATGGCAAATTATATTCCTAATTTATTTGCTATTCTTTTGGCACCATTTCAAAAATTACCCACATTTCAAAAATTACCACAGAACACTTAGGTGGCATTTTTACAGATAAGGTCAACAAACCAGAGAAGTACAGATAGTAATCAAACAATAGCAAAAATATAGATGCACTTAAAAAACTCTATTTAAGTTATTTAAATTGTCTAACTTGCATGCTGAAACACAATCAGTTCCAAAATCCCATCCCAGGCCAGTAGACTGCATGGGTCTGTTTACTTGCTGCTAGCTTGCAGAAATAATAATAGAAATGAATACAACTGTCATTCAAACCTCCGCTTTACCTCCACGTTACCACAAAATCTCTGATGGTTATAGTGGAGATCTCCAGTAGCGGCCATCCTTAATTTCCTCCGATTGCTTTGCTGGTTGTACTTGCTTCATTCCCCAGCTCTAACACAGTTCATAGATACTCTTAGTGCTGATGCACAAGTTTTTTTACCAATACCTTCAAATAATTTTTGCATTCCTCCAAAATTTGATATATAAATAATAATCTAAGCTTAGTTTTCAATTTATCCAAGAACATGCACTGACCTACTTTATGTTCTTTTGTATAGCTGCATGAAAGTATTTAATGGAATAAACCATTTGAGGCTCTAAGCAGATCACTATTCATACACAGGCAAGCAATTTTCTTCTGTTTATCATGTGGAAATTAAGTTGCTGTTGTCTAAGCCATACTGAAATATCTTCAAGATCTCATTGTGTGTATAAATTGTTAACAGAAATTTTAAATCCTGAATTCTGAGGGTGCCAAGACAAGTAATATTGATTAGTGCTCATAAATTAAAATGTAAAGTAATTTGATTTTTGGCAATTTGAATTTGTCATAATAATCGTTCTTTAGGTAAGTAACTGCAAGTATGGCTTAGCTGTCTGGTAATGTCAGCATCTCTTTGTTGTAGTAAGCCTTAAATTATAGAATTATTTCGATAAAGAAAGCATGTAGTTTCAATTTTATAGTTATCATTTTGCTATCAGGCACATCATGTTTTGTGGAGAATTATAAAATGATGGCTGAAGAAATGTACTTGTGAAACAAGCTTTGAAAGAGAAGAGATAGAATGATATACATTTTGAGATGTATAGGATTGGCCATTTTGTTAGCTGATGATAAGATTGTAAGGGGAACCTCACGAAAAGATAAACCTAAGGCACATGGCTATGTGGTTCATAGCTAGGTGGAGATCAAGAGACTAGCACAACAGGATTGTATAAAATCAGTTGAAGTCCTGATGTCAAATGTAGGTATTTTGTGAAAGGATTTTTCCGGTAATTGATATTAGGCAGCAGCAGAATCAGTTTTTATTTTCACTGGTATTATTCCAGGCAGTTTCATGATTTTTTTTTTTTTTTTGCTGTCGTCAGTCTTTCGACTGGTTTGATGCAATCCTCCATCCTTTCACCCTTTTTAAAAAAAATGATAGTCACTAGTAACTACAGCAAAAAACAGTAACATGCAAAGGTGATTCTAAGAACAATGAACTTTTGAGATGTAAACCTTTAACTGTCAGGAGTATTTTGTGTGAATGAGGGTAGAAGTCAGAATTTTGTAAATAGGCACCACCCTTCCATAATCCATGGTGTAATGTTATTTATTTTTGTTAGTGTACTATTATTAATTTTGAAGTTCAATTGAATATTAATATAAATATTTTTATCATTGGAAGCTAGAAGTCATAACATTTATTAAGGGACAAACAGTTATGAGACTACAAATGAGATTGAAAGTTGATGTTGCATAAACAATTAATGTAGAATTTAATATGACACAGAATTTATGTTGAGAAAATAACACATAAATTTGTAAGGTAATCTAATTACAATCAATTGTATATAACATAAAAGTTTATACAAGGCTTAAATGAAATTAATCAGGTTATCTCTGAGTAACATTTATAATGCTAGCTCATCACTGATCATTTCAGGTTGTTTAGAGACAACATGTACTGAGCTGTTTCACTCTATTTAATCACCATCATTTCTGATGAGCTCTGGGGCTTCATAACAGCTGTATTGGTAAAAAACTGATTCAACTATTGTTGAACACTGCCCAGCATACGTCACTGTACTGCAAGTTCAATTGCCAAACGTTTACAAACATCCAATCCTGAGATATTCTGTTACCAGACTATCTGGTGGAAATGTACCAGTATTTGTCCAGAAACCAAGTCTGATAGCTGACTATTCCAGGGTCAGATATTTGTATAATTTTTGTAAGTGGACTACTAGTACAATGATATATGCTGCACAGTGTTTGAGCACATCTAAGTTGGTCTTTTACCAATGCAGCTGGTGATGAAGGTGCCAGGTCTCATCAGAAACAATGGCAGTTAAATATCATCAAACAGTTCACCACACAGTTGTCTCTAAATAACACGAAACAATTCTAATGATGAAATTCATGCAGATAGGAGCCTCATTCTCATTCCTACTTATGAGCTGGCATCATAACTGTTACTCAGATGTAATTTAATTAATTTCAGTGATGTCCAGGATAAACTTTAATTTCCCATGAAAACAGCTCTCACACTTAAATTATTGTAATTTGATTGACCTACAAATTTATGTATGCCTGTCTCTATATAAATTCTTTGCCAAAGTAATTGTTTATGTACAAGGTGTGGTCACAAATTTTCAAGACTGATTTTTTCCTGAGTAGGGTAGGCTGCGCAGACCAGTTCCACCAGCAAGGTGAAGTATTGGGGGTGTTACCTAACTGACCGCACCAGCGGCAGTAGCTTCCGAGACACTGGAGTGAGCAGATCGCTAGTGGAGTAAATGTCAGCGACCCCTGTCAAAAACTCGGAGAGTCAAAAATGCAGCATTGTTCGATAAAGTTCTGTGTGAAACTGAACAAAATCACTACAGAGGCCAATAAAGAATAATCCATGTTAAGTTCAATGGTTTTAATGTGGCACAAGCGGTTCAAAGATGGCTGTGAGGATGTTCAAGAAGATGACCGCACTGTGAGACCTTCAACAAGCCAAACTCATGAAAATCAAATACTGACAGTCATCTTAATGTTTGATTACTTGCCAATGAACTGGGATTAGGTAAGACTATCAGCTCATCCCCAAAACCCAAGAAAGCTCCCATGAGCAAGTCACGTGCTGAAAGCATGCATGCTCATTGTTTTTTTTTTGATGCCAAAGGAGTGATCTAAGAAGAAATTTTCCTGCTGGAAAGACTGTCTCAGGTCAATTTTATGCTGAAGTGCTCTGCCTTTTGAAGGATTGAATCTACTGCGTCAACCGAGAGATAAAAAAAATCACTGTTTCGGCCAAGTTCAACATATTAACACTGCCGCAGCTGCACAACAGCCCCAACTTAGCTCCTGGCAATTTCTTTTTATTCCCCCAAATCTAGAGAGACCTGAAAGGAAAGCAATTTGACATGATTTCAGCGTCCAGGCAGCTCTGACGAGGTCCCTTGACATCATTCTGTACAAATATTTCCAGGGAATTTATGTACAATGGAATAAAATCTGGCAGCGGTGTGTTAGCGCCCAAGAGTTGTATTTCAAAGACTTTTAATCTGCTGTACAAAAATCTTTAGTAAATTGTTTGTTCTGAGACCATTCTTGAAACTTTGTGAACGCATCCTGTAGTATCATCTTTCAAGCTCAATGTTTTCACAATTTCTTTCAGTTTTGAATTGAATTGAATTTTATTTGATCCATGAAGTCATAATTTATGACATAGGACAAATAATGAATCTATGTTGTAGTTTCATAATTGATTGTCTTATAATGGAAGGTATTGCCTCTAATTTGCAACAGTAAAAATATAATTCTTATTAAAATTGAATTTCACTTAAAAATTAAGAATAGTATTAATGTCGAAAATAAATAACAATACAGTGGTAATAAATGCTTTATTCCAGCATACTTATTTAATTTTGAAATAGCATATCTTATTCCCATTCAATTCTAGTTTATGATTATCATGTGATATAACTTTAGAAAGATCAGGGCCTGAAGATTTAAAGTCATAAATTTAGTTGTTCATTGTATTAAATTTACAGATAACTTCACTGAAACACTATAGCCATTATGGACGATCGAACAATTGATTTGATATTTGCTGGATCTCTTGAGAGCTACCCCCTGTTAGCTCAAAAATTGTACGAATTTTTACAAGTTCCACTTTCACAGGTAAATTATATTCTTATTTAACACTCTATTATTTGAATTTCTGATGATGCTTTTTGTTTTTCTTTATTCTGTTTGTTTTCTTACAAACACAAAGGAGGTAATTGTGTATGACAAGAGGAATTATGAAAAGGAAGTTCCAATCTACTGCTAATCTCTCTTTGAATTAGAATGGCATTTTTTAACAATATTAAATAAATTATTAAATAATTAACTTTGGTGGTTACTTTTTATGGTGTTAATAATTAAATAAGTCACAGATAGTAAAATATTGTAATGCTCTTCTTAACAGAAACCAAAAAAATCTCTTTATATCACTGTGTAACTGAAATTTGCTGCAAGGACAGTATTTTATGGCTTTTTATTCATATTTAATTTTATACTCTTAGAAATGTTTTAAAGTTTTATCTCTGCATGAGCTTAATGATTCCAGTTTCATAAAGTTTGTAACTTTTCAAGTTTATAGACATCAATAGTAAACTTCCCTAAAAACTAGTTAAACTTAGTTAATAAACCGAAGGTTGGTTGGCTCCTCCCAAAGGAGGCATACTACATTGTGTCAGAGGTAGCATGGCCAGTTCCTTTCCTCCGGGATTTACAGTTTAACAAGAAATCAGAACCAGTGGGTGACCTGGCATAGCTCATATGGTCAAACACAATTCTTAAAAATTCCTGTGCCTGGTGGGAATCAAATCCAGGACCAGAGCAATGAACTATTTGAAAACAAGTGCTGAGCTACCAGATCTTCTATTAATTCCATATTCTGTCTTCTTAAAGTATGGACTAATTTTCTCTTTGTCTAGTTACCTATCTAAACATCATAACAAATGCAAACTTGATAAATACACACTCTTACTTGTCTCCCTACCTATTGCTCTCAACAACCTAAACTTTCATGTAAATATTCTACAACAGTACACCCATGAGAACTCCCTATACACAAACAAATTAATAAAATACAGTGCTCTCTGCAGAAGGTGTGGAATTAAACTTCTTTTTCTTCATCTTCTTTGACCTATTTTATTTTATTAAAAAAAAAAAATATTGCCACACTGTGTTTAATTTTATTTTCTTCCTAATTTACATTTGTTTTTTCTCATCAAAATATTCCTGCATTTTATTGGGTCTGTTTAGTTTTTAATACATATCTTTCCAACACGGAAGTCTCTTTTTTGCTATCTCTGTTCACTGGAAGCAGAGTCCAAAAATTATGGCTCTCCTCACATCTAAACTCAATATTTCCACAAAAGTACATACGTCAACCATTTATAAAGTTACTTACCACCACTATGATACAATTCTATTCCTCTTAAGTCTACTTTCTTCCTTCTAATTATACCAGTGCCTACAAAATGAAAGTATGAATATCTGGACATCCTGTTCCTTGATCGCAAGGGATTTATAACTATAGGAATAAACATTTGTGACTGTAATCCAGAAGTCCTTAAACAGCTACCAACTGGAAATTTCAAAGAAATGCATGAGGTACAATCATTTTACACTTTTATCTCCATAAACAAAGAATTTTTCAGCTTTGCAACAAAATGTTCTCGGGTATCCAACCGGATGGTGTAGGAAAAAATAATTGTTTGCCGGGTTCTTCTTTACCTTACGACGTTTTAATGTTGATGGTCCCAATGTTCAAAATTTCAGTTCTTTCCTATACTTTTTTATCTGTAATATTTAATTTAATTAGACTGGTCGCCAACCCAAATGGTTTTAATAATGGGATTTTCCAATGGAGCGTAATATCAAAACATTGTTCTCAACATAGATTTAAAAGTCCAGTATTTTATTGTTCAAAGTTCAAAGGCATATTTACTCTGACAACAGGAATTTTTACCAGAAAGACTTCGTTCCAAAAATTGCAGATTAATGCCATGATAATTATCTACATACTATTCAGACACAATAAAAGTTCACTCCACGTGAAACCTCAAACGAAATCTTACTAACCACAAATTTAAAATAAGGAAAAGAAGTTTGTTAAGTCAATGATCCATTTCAAAGTTATAGTTGCTGTCTACGAAAGTCTAGTTATTCATGATTGGTCTATGCTACGCTACATGACACCAAATCCACGCGACACCTCTGTCCTTGACCATAGCGCCTGCCCACACTTCACACGTTCACCCTCTAACCTGTTTGAAACTAATGTGCCGAGGTCATCCCTCTGGTCTCTTATATAGACTCCCCCAAGCCACGCCATCCCTGATGGAATTTTCCACCCCATCTGGTATCCTCTCTACGCTCTCTCTCTCTTACTGCTCAGGGTTACAAAGGCTTCTCTCCTAAGTTTTTCCGATTTTCACGAAACTTTATAATAACGTGGAGTTCATCATCCTTAGCATTTTCTATCCTTATAAAAATGTTCGTATCTGCTCTTCTATTGTTGTCATTAATTTTTGAAGTTCAATAAACCTATTTTCTAGATCTAGAGTCCCAACTATTTGTTCTAGCGTGTTTGTTCTAATCTTCAGAAATTCTACATATCTCGATGATTAAATTGGTGTATCTTGCTCCCTTCTGAAAACCTTTACTTAAAAAGATATTGTCTCTCAAAGTTTTCATCCCTTCTTGGCGGCCATCATTGACTTCAGATTAAATACTTTGAAATTAAATATCTTATATTCAGAGTGCATTGTTTTGATAAAGCTCTCCGCCAAACTTACTTAAAAAAATTGCGCTTCATAAAAATAGGCTACCTCCCCGATGTTTGGTCTAGTTTACTTTTACCTTTGTCAACCTTCGTTTCTATCCATTCTAGATGATCTGGTTAGCTACGATGCTTTAACAGATTTCACTTTGAAATTACTTTTAAAATACTTCCACTCAACTCAACGATCTCAAACTGCTGTCATCATCTTTTCACAAGAAGACCTTTAATCTGATGTATTTTTCTTTTGACTACTTATTTTATTCTCAACTTACTATTTCTTCCTTCATTGAAAACCTACCTTAAAACTCGTCATATTTACTCTAAATTCCGTTTTAAACCATGTTTTATACTTCTAAACCAAGATTCGATACTTTCATCCCTGTATCTTAATTTATTTACTATCATTCTTTTATATCTCTATGAACTTACTTGCTGTTGCTTCATCACTGGTACAAAGCGACTCTGTTCTGATTTTAAGATTGCTCATAACTTGCTCCAGAAAATTCGTACAACATTGTGACTACTACCAATGTGATTGTTACATTCTCTTCTACACCTGATAGTCTTATCTTTTGGGGGAAATATCACTTTGGGTAACCTACTAAAACTGATACCAAACCTTCTCCCTTCTCATTTTCAGTTGCCAATAAGGCCAACTACGTTACAATGGTGGTGTAAAAACACGACGTTTCGACAGCTGACTCTGCTGTCTTCATCAGGTATCTTGTAGTTGTTCACAGCTGACTGTCTCTGCCTCGACTGGCTTGGCCACCCATAAAGGAGGTTCGATGGGTAGCCAAGCCAATTGAAGCAGAGACAGTCAGCTGAGAACAACTACAAGATACCTGATGAAGACAGCAGAGTCAGCTGTCGAAACGTCGTGTTTTTACACCAACATCTGGCTGGACACCCGAGAAGATTTTGTTGCATTGATACGCCGGTAAAGTCTCCACTCACACAATTTTTCAGCTTTGCTTTCAAAGCCTCATGCCATAAACTACATTCTAACCGATAGCAATCACAACACCTGTAACCCCTTCCAATCCTTGTAGTTCGAAACATATATGAGAGTCATCTGATATTTTACTTGACTTTAGATGGCATTAGTGCCAATAAGCTATGCGACATGATATTTCATAAGAAATAGGTAAAAAAGGCCAATCTCATAGGTTATTTAAAGAATATCTCCAGTCTTTATTTGGCACTCTCCCATCCTAAGCTGATGATGTCCTGTTCTATAGGCCATTTCAGCTTGGTTCCCACCATCCTACCTGAGGATTCTTACTGATCCTGGTGGATAATTGATAATGTTTCAGGCTTGAATTATCAGGTGTGCCAGTTTGATCTCTAGTCTGACCATCCAGATTTCAGTCAAGTATGAGGATGGTTCCTTCAAAAGTTTATGGCCAATTTACCTTCCCATCGCTTTTGCATGACTCTCTCATAACTCCTCTTCATCAATAAGCCATGAAACCGCAAAAAATAAAACAAATAAAAATGATCCTCCTCATTATTATCAATGTAATGACTGTGCATAGAAGAAAAGTATCCTACTATATTCCTTCAGTTTTCTACTAAGATCAGTGCCCACTCACTGCACAAACTTCTCAGTGGTGCAGTCCTGATGTCTTTGTCCCTATTCTTCCTGCCCTAGCCATACTACTTTTTGTTTAGTAACCAAATAAAACACACTTTTGCTGGCACTTTGATTGCTACTTCAAATGTAAAACTCTTCGTACAATACCTTGTAGTTGTGAATATTGCATAACATTAATGCAGACAAGGGTCTTCAAACATTCAATATATGAATATTATGGTGGTCTGTAGCAGTAGGCAATTCTTCGAAAGTTAACAGTTTGTTGCTCCCAACCCCTGATCCTCTTCAAGTCTACAAAAAACACTCCATGCAAAATTTCAATGAAATTGGACAACTTTATGGTGACCCTAGAACACCTTGAAGTCTGAAAATTTAAGAATTTTCTGAATCAATTTACCAATAGCTTTTATGAAATATTATTAAAATTAAACATGAAATTGGAAATGTTGGGGTTTTTAATGAAGCATACAACTTCTACAAGATAAACACATTGTTATTTGCGACTTTAATTTATATGGACACTGAACCTTGCACATTGTTTTTTGTAAGAGTGGATTTTATGGTATTGGATACTTTTTAAGATTTTTTTTTATAGTGATCTGTAAAATAAATTTTTCCTCATTCTCACTTTTGTTATAACCTTGAAAGTGTTTGACATCTTTTTCTGCAATGTCAGTTAAACAACTTTTTTATCCATTTTCTCAAGTCCACTTTGTTTATCAGAATCATCCATACTGACAGATATTTGTCAAGTAAAGCAGTACTGAGAAAGAAGCTGATAATGTATATTTTTGCATTTGAAGTTAGAAAAGAAGAAAACTCAATTTTTGTAGAGGAAGGTATCTCTTAATTTATATATTTATTTCTTCTTCATATTTCTACGTATTCATCACATATTCTTTGTTGGAACAGTTCTGTCTGATAGAGCATCTGCTATTTTAGTTTCTATTGCTTTAATACTTAACTATGGAAGTTGAGATTACATTTATTATATTTACTTTAATAGATTGGAAAAAATGTTAGTAATGTTGTTTTTACTAACTAAAAGAACTCAAATTCAATTTTCTTCTTGACTACCAGCTGCTATAGCAGCACCAACCCCAGATTCTGCTTTAGTTCAGTCTTCAACATTTGTGATGGCTGGGGTATATTTAATAATTTGTTTTAATTCATTATTAATACAAAAGAATTTAAATTTTTTTGTGGTTGTTGATTGGTTGTTTAACTATATTTATAGCAGGTGTTGGTGCTAATTTTGAGTATGATTTAAAGAAAATTATTGCTTTATCTACCTTAAGACAATTTGGGTTAGTAATAAGAATTGTATCAATGGGTTATTATAATTTGGAATTTTTTCACTTACTAACTCATGCTTTATTTAAGGCTTTATTATTTTTATGTGCTGGTTCTTATATTCATAATTAGGTGATTTTAAGGATATTCGATTTATGGGATTAATAATTTACAGAATACCTATAATACATATAATGTTTTAAGTTTATGTTTATGTGGTATGCCTGTTTTGGCTGGATTTTATTCAAAGGATCTTATTCTTGAATTATCTACTATATGTTTTATAAATTATTTAATTTTTACTTGATTTTTTATTTCTACTGGTTTAACGGCTATATATTCATTCTGTTTATTTTATTATTCAATAGTTAATTATTACAATTATTTAACTCTTTGTTTATCTATATATATAAAGATGAATGTATGTATGTTTGTTTGTTAATTGGCTGGTTTGTTTGTTCTTCATACAAATCCATAGCTTTCATCCGATCTCGATGAAACTTTGAACATTTATCCTTTGAAACAAGGAGAAAAATACTGTCTACATTTGGTTGAAAAATTATCTGTATAAATAATACATGTTGTCTAATAATTTCGGAATATTACTGAACGGCGATAGACAGACGCGTTGGATATGGAGGTCTCCGTATTGTTTTTCTGTGTAGTGGTCAGTTAGGTCAGTGGTTAAAGCGCTTGCTTACTAATGTTTGGCTTGTTGTCTCCGGTTCAAGTCTCCGTGGAGGTTAAGATTTTTAAAAATTGTTTTTGATCGTAAGAGTCACGCCTGGGCCGTCGGTTATTCGGATTGAATGTTAAACTGTAGATATCACAAAGTTAGAGGTGCAATCTGAGGCAAATCGTAGGTAGTCTTGCAATGTTGTAGGTGTACAAAGAAGTAAGTCTCTGTCTTATGTTACGTTTTGACAACTAAATACCTATACCGATATTGACGAGAAAATATGTAGGGAGGGCACAGGACATTTTTTTGGTATGATTAACAGTTGTAGTCATGAAATTTTGAGAACTTATCGAATAGTGACGGAGAGACGGATGTGTGTGTTAGTCTGTAATGTTACATCGCATGCTCAAGCTATGCTTCTCACGTATTATATTAGTGTATAATTTGTTAATTAATTTCGTTTAGAGAAAAAAATGTATTATTTAGTATAGATGTCGATTTTGTCTGTCCTATTACTTTGTGTTTGCTTAAATGTTTCTGGCACCAATTTATTTTTCCTTCTTTTTTTGACATGCCTTGCTTGCGTAAACTGGCCTAAGTTGTAGCTCTAGCAGAGCACGAGCAGCTTAAGTTATTAGAACCCAAGAATCGGATGCTCATGCTGAAGAAAGAAGAAAAGTCCAAGCTTAAATAAAGCTGCCCTTAGTTAAACCCCCCCCCCCTCCCTACATCCCCTCACATTCGTTTGTTTTTCTGTTTTTGAATATGTTGAAAATTGATTCTCTTCAAGAGACAGGTTCGATGGTAGAATGATATAGTGATGGATTTCCGGTCATATTATGCCGACTTGGTGTTGTTTGGGACCAATCCTTCGCTACCAACAACTTTTTATAATCAATTCTGGCAAAAAAATTCTTAATCCACGCATACGAAGTCGCGGAAATCAGCTAGTTTGATAATAAATCTAGTTATATGTCATTGGGTATAATTAGATTATTATTAGTTGCTGTATTTGGGGGTTCAATGATGAGATGACTAACATTTCCTATTCCTTATTGTATTATTTTACATCATTATTTGAAGTTTCTAACTATAATGGTGGTAATTATTGGTTCATATATAGGTTATGTTCTTTTTTTAATTTATATTTCTTATAAACCTACATTTATTTACAATCATTGATTTATGGGCTCAATATGATTTATGCCTTTTTTATCTACCAATTTTGTTAGATTATATCCATTAAACTATGGATATATTATTTCAAAAAGTATTTATTATGGGTTAAATGAATTGATTGGTGGTCAGGGTTTGTATAACTACCTATTATCTTATATACAGAGTTGATATGATTTAAATTATAAAACATATTTATTGTTATTTACAACTTGAATGTTGGTATTATTTATTTTATTTATTTAACTTAAATAGCTTATTAAAGCAATACATTGAAGCTGTATAGGAAGTATGATTACTTTTAAGTATTTATAAATAATTCAATATTATTTTTACAATTAAAATGTAATGTTTTACTTAAACTATATTAACTAGATAAATTAACGGATTTTAATGACTATTATAATAAGTTAGCAGCTTTTATAATGTCATTATTTCTCCTTAATTAGAATATTAATATTAAATTCTATTATTAACAGTAATATGCCTTTTTTTGGCTTCAATTAACCTTAAATAAGAGTTACTGAACCAATTTTTCAGGTTGAAATTGAATGCGATAATCACTTCTTATTTAAGGTTAATTGATTTATCAATACTTTTTGAATGAAACTCAAATATTGTAATTAACTATAACCCTATTCTACTCATTTAAGTGCTCCTTGATTGTATTCATGATATAAACCACATAAAAGAATTAAGATAAAAAATATTGTTGTACTTGTTCATGTAGTTATTCTAGAAATATTTATAATAATGACAATAGGGAGAATTAATGCGATTTATATGCCAAATTTTTTAAAAAAATAACTGCAATTAAGAAAAATTGTAGAGAAAATGACATTTGAGATGATCTTTTAGGATCAAATCCACACTCAAGGGAGATCTTTTCTCACAGTCATTTATTACTTTTTAGATACTATTGCAGCAATGATTAACATTATTATTGGAATAAATAATGAAATTAAGGCTCTAATTATTAATATTACTTATCTTGATTGTTTCAAACTTTTTAATTGGAAGTTAATTGTAGTAGTTATACTAGATAATTATCTACCTCATCAATAAATTGAAATATATAAGAATAGTCAAACAATGTCTAGAAAATTTCAATATCATGCCACTGCTTCGAATCCAAAATGATGTGATATAGAAAAATAATTTATTTTATGTCATATTAAACATATTAGCAGGGCCCGCTCTAGCGGTTTTGCCGCCCTGGACAAATAGACAAATTGCCGCCCCTTAAGATTATGTAGAAATATATATTTAAAAAAATTATCAATTTTTAATCAAATAAAATATTTAATTTTAATTTTTAATAAAATCATATATTCATAAATAAACTTATTGAATTTTGATCTAGCAGCAAAAAATAGAGAAATTAATTATGAAATATCTGTACATTGCCACAAATTAACCATATTTTTACATTTTTAATTGCTATTACAGATGGATATTATCAAACAAACAATCTAAATGCCATTATTTTGAAAATAAAACGAGATTACATCAAATACGCTAAAATCACAAAAAAACTTTTTTTCTTACTTTCAGTTTACGAATTTTTTATTACATCTTTAAATTTACTTCATCAGCAATTTCATACTCAATTGCCAACATGGCTAAATCATTAAATTATCAATTTCTTGGTTTTCGTAATTGTTTAGCAAGGCGTCGTATACATCTCCCAAATAAATTTTAAAGGGTTTAATGCCTCTATCCTACTCTCCCATCTAGTGTCACTCCATGTTTTCAAACTTGAACCACCGAGCGTGGTGGTGTAACAGATAGCGTTCTGGCCTCGTATTCGGGAGGACGGCGGTTCGAATCCCCGTCCGGGCATCCAGATTTGGGTTTTCCATGGTTTCCCAAATCACTCCATGCAAATGCCGGGATGCTTCCTTAAAAAGGCCATAGCCGAATTCCTTCCCATTCCTTGCCCCCATACTTTCCCGTCTCTAAAGACCTCATTGTTGAGAGACGTAAAGCAGTTAAAAAAAAAAAGTTGAACCCTGAACATGCTTTAAAAGTATTGCCCATCCAAAAGTAGATGCCAAAAATAATAAATATATTTTTTGGACCGTTGAAGAAATTAGCGGCTTCCAGGGATGCTTTTGCCATTAATAACAAGATTGAGAGAATGACTAATACATGGAACATTGAATGCTCGCGAATTATTTTGTTTAATTCTAGATTGCACTCCTGCTTTATTGCCCCTCATATTGGACCTGTCCTCTGATATCCTGCAAATTTAAACACAAGTCATTAAGTTCTACAACTATAATGTCAGACATTTGTTTTCCTGTGGATCTTTCGACTGGTAAGAAGCCTTAAAAGCTTTCATTAATTTTAATTTCAACATAAGGATTAAATTTATTGGTTGAGACATATCTGATTACAAGAGTAATTTGCTGTATCTTACCTAAGTCAAGAGTACAGTTTAAAATTATGGAAAAATATTTGAATTTTTTTATTTCATTAATAACATTGGACTTTACACTTTGATGCAGCAGATCTACTATACCGGTTTGTATATTTTTCTCAAGATATTGAGCTTTAGTCTCTTCTTTTTAGAGCAGTCAACGGACGTGCTCTTCCATAATGGGATCGTATTCAGACAGTAACTTAACTATTTTTAAGAAATCACCGTCATTATGCTTAAACAACTTGTCACTTGTACCTTGAAAAATCAGACAACTTTTATCAAGCATTTTGGTAATTGCAACGATTCTTAGAAGCACCTCATTCCAATGATTTATTTCGGACTTAATAACTCTTTGAGTGGCAGCATCTACAGTTTTACAACAATTTAATTTTTCGTTCATTTCTAGCAATGATTTTTTTGCCTGAATAAGATTTTTCGAAATTTCATGCTCTTTTAAAGTTTCGTCGAGGTGCTTCCAATTTTTAAAATCCTCCTTTGAGAGAGAACTAACTAAACAGCCGAAAATTTTGCAACAGGAGCAGTAAACGCTGTTTTGTGAAAGATAGTAGCTAATCTCGCAATATTTGCTCTCCGTTGCTTACAATTCGTGCATAATATTTTGCGCTAAAATGTCGATCTGTGTCATTGGAAGGAAATTTGTAATTATGCAATAGTTTAAGTGGACCTTGCCTTACTAAAAAGCTTCTTGTGGCGTCTCATAAAATTCTTGGCCACAAAGTTTGTAGAACTCCTTCTGTGAGTCTCACGTTGGTGTCAGTTCAAGTTGGTTTAGAAACTTCGTTCATTTGTTTGCTATTATTCTCTGACGATTCTGTACTTCTTTTGTATCCCGACCTGATATTGGATTCTAAGATTTGTTTTGGTAAAACCTGAATACAGTATATTTTTGTAACGCACCAGATTGATTCTGCCTTTCTGCTTCCTTTCCCAACCTTCTTTTATTGTACTGGTAACCAGATAGTTTTATTGGCCGTCGGACATTTTGGAAGAGGCACGCACGTAACTCAAACAATGTACACTATAAAATAATATAAAAAGTAAATATTTATCCTTGTTCTAAATAAGCTAAAACCATAACTAAGATAAATTATTCTCAGTCGATATAAAAAAAAATATATTTATGCACAACACAAAATATTTTCCATACCCTGTGAACATAAACAAAGTCTAGTGTTACTACACAGTCAAAGCTTATTCGCATAGGATACGATCCGTAAATTTGCTGCAAATACAGAAGCCGTGTATACAGAATGGCAGTTTCTATATACTTGAATGGAATACGTTCCAAGTTCACAAACAAACAAAAACAAAAAAATGATGCTGTGGAGTGATTGTCGCGCAATGCACATATTAAACCAACTGACAAAGTTATTCAAATTCACTAAAATAGTTAGTGAATTTCTTTTTGTTGAGATGGTTTACAAATACAGCAATTAGAGTATCTGTAAACCGCATTCGTATATATAATAAGCATCTTGGATTATTATATATTAGCAGTTAACATTAGAAATTGAATATACTAATGGTATGTGAAGTAACTAATCGGTAATCAGCTGTTGGTAATATTATTTATTTATTAATGATTGTAAGTACTGTCCCACGCCCACTAAACTACAGTATTTTCACAAGCGATCAATGCTAGTGTATGTAATTTAACACAACCATAACACTTTCAATGCCTGTATCTAATTTGTACGACAAATCTGTGAGGCAAATTATGCAAATTATTGCACTTTAATTTCCAATAACTAAGATCCATATTGATTTGGTTCATCAATTCAATAAAATAAATACCGGTACTCAGCATCTCCCGCCAAGCACTATCGATTCCATGTATTAGAGCCTAGCTGCAATTGCGAAAAAACACTCCTTTTCACCGCGTCTAGAAGCTTGTGGGGAGTATAACGTCGGAATCAGTGCAGGTAGCCGAGGTCTGGTGTAACAGCCCTCACTTACCGCGCTTCTGTTGTGCGCTTTTGTCATTGTGCGCTTATGTCGTATATCCAACTAAATAACAGTTTAATCATAGATGTTCTTACCTTTAGAAGTTATGAACTCCTGAAGTAAATTTTACGAACTTCCACTTAACACTAATAACATAATAGTAAGACTAATGCTGTTGTGTAATGAAACCACTTTAATAATTAGCAATAATAAGCAGGTTGAGACAACAAAAGTCGAAACAGCGTTCTACTCGCCTGCTAAGGCCCAATTCACACAGAAGAGACGTGGCGCGGACTTCGGGCTGAGACATGGCGCGGACGCGGTGCATTTTGAAGTTGCTCCTATGGCGGAATTCACACAGAGGCGGCTGGGCAATGGCGCGCCCCTTTGAGGTCCGCGCCCCGTCTCCTCAAAGTCTAGGGACGCACCCAAATAGCTAAGAACTGTAAGTTTTTAACGAAAGAAAAAATCGGTATGTGGATTTCTTTTATTAATTGGGTATTTAACACATTAATATTTTTCTCACACTTACAGCCGAAATGGCGCTCCTAAATTTTAGCGCCCCAGGCAAATGCCCGGCTTGCCCCCCCCTAGAGCGGGCCCTGATATTAGTAAGAATGTAGAACCAATAATGACGTGGATTCCATGAAATCCAGTTGATATAAAAAATGAAGATCCATATACTGCATCTGCAATAGTAAAGTTTGCTTCTCAATATTTGTATGCTTGAAGAAGTGTAAAATATAGTTCTTATGTTACTGTGATAATTAGTGCTTGGAATCTTTGGGAATGACTGGATTCTATTAATCCATGATGAGCTCATGTCACTGTAATACCTGAAGTTAATAGAACTACTGTATTTAATAATGGAATCTGTATAGGGTTAAATGGTAGAACTCCCTTAGGGGGTCAATTTATTCCTAATTCAACTGCTGAGGCTAGTCTACTATTGAAGTATGCTCAAAATGAAACAAAGAATAATACTTCTGAAGTGATAAATAGAATTATTCCTCATCATAACCCAATTGAAACAGGAATAGTATGAGGTCCTTGATATGTTCCTTCTCACACTACATCTTGTCATCATTGATATATAGTTAATATAGTAATTATTTTTCTCATAAAAAAAATAGGTTTATTTCAAATAAATTGACTCATTTGGCTAACCCTGATACTATAAGTATAGCTCCAATAGCTCCTGTTAAGGGCCATGGTTGATAATCAACTAAGTGGAATGATTGATTTGAATGAGTTCTTAACATAGTTAATGTACTTCTCTTGAATATAGTGTTCGTAGAACTGAAAATACATATGCTGGAATAATAGCTACTTCTGATTCTAATATTAGTAGTAGTACTTGGGCTATTAATAAGAAGGTAATTATTTGATAAGAAATGATTGGTCCTTTATTTCCCATTAAAGTTAACAGAAGGTGGCCTGCAATTATAGTAGCAGCTAGTCGAATTGCTAATGTTCCTGGGCGAATGATATTACTAATCATTTCAATTAGGAACATAAATGATATAAGAGCTCACGGAGTACCTTGGAGTACCATGTGTATAAACATGTGATTTATATTATTGATTCAACCAAGTAGTATAAAACATAAAGCTTGAGAAAATGTTATAGATATATGTCTTGTACTAGTAAATACATATGGGAATAATCCTACGAAGTTGTTGAATATAATTATAACAAATAGTGAAATTAATATTATTGCTGTCCTACCTTTCTATTGATACCTAGAAGGGTTTTAAATTCAATATCAAGAGACATTGATATTTTAATTCTTATTGAATTTATTCGTGATGGGATTAGTAAAAATATTATTGGAACAATTATTATTCCAATAAATCTTCTTATTCAATTAATTGATAAGTTTATAATATTTGTTGAGGGATCAAATGTCGAGAATAGGTTTCTTATCATTTTAAAATTAATGACATACTTTAATTGAAGTAATTTTTAGTTAGTTTGTATTGGTTTAAATATTAAATAATATTTTATTATATTAAATAAGTATAATTTATTACATTAAATAAAATAAATAAATTGCGAAAATCATATTAGTGGGGATATTTGTGGGATTAAAATATTATTATTTTTCACCTGAAGTATTTGTTAATATACTATATATTGGTTCAAGAGACCATTACTTACTATCAGCAAGAAGTATTAATTAATAATATTTAGAGATTGACATTCAATTGTTTTATTTAAACTAACTTCTGATCTAATTATTTTTTAAATTTGTGATTAGAATAGGTTTGTTGATGTTCTTTCTACTACAATAGGTACTAAATCTATGATTTACACAACAGATTTCTGAACATTGACCAAGAAATAGTGCAGGTCAGTTAATACTAAATCTGTCTTGATTAAGCCAACTTGGCGTATCATCTACCTTAATACCAATTGATGGGAATGTTCATGAGTGACGAACATTGGAAGCAGTTGTTAAAATACGGATTAGAATATTTATCAGTATGATAGTTCAATTATCAACATCTAGGAGTCGAAAGTTATTTCTTTCCAGGTCATTTTCATTTAATATGTATGAGTCAAATTCAATATTTTTGAAGTCTGAGTTTTCATATCTTCAGTACCATTGACGTCCAATTGTTCTAATTGTAATTGGTATCATCAATTAAGTAAAGTATTCGAATTGAAGTTAGGACAATAAAAATTAAAGTTATTGCTGGCAATAAGGTTCAAATAGATTCCATTAAATGACCATGTAATATATATCAATATTATTTAATATATATATTCTGAAATACCATACTACTACAGTAATAACAATTAGAACAATTAGTGCGTGATCATGAAAAAATGATAGTTATTCTATTAGTGGTTATGAACTACCTTGAAATGTGATATTTGATAAAGTTGACATATTGTTTCTAATAAAAGGTTGAACTTTATATGTAAAGCTTAAATCTACTGCACTTGTCTGCCATATTAGAAGTTAGAAACAATTGGTAACTCGTTATATCTATGTTATGCTGGTGGATAATTTTGGTTTCATTCATTAGAGCTAGATAGATTAATGTTACATATTAATTTCCAATTTGATACTATTATTTCTCATACAATTATAATAAACATGATGATTCTAATGAATGAGATAGTTGACCCCACACTAGATAATACATTTCATGACGTATATGCATGCACATAATCTGAATATCATCGTGGTATACCTGCTAATGCTAAGGAGTGTTGCGGAAAAAATGTTAAGTTTACTCCAATAAATATAATTGTAAATTGAATTTTTAATCACTTTTCATTTATTGTTTTACCTGTATATAAAGGATATCATTGAATGATTCCTTCTATAATTGCAAACATGGCCCCTATTGATAGTACATAATGGAAGTGCACTACTACATAATATGTGTAATACTATGTAAAACAATATCAATGGATGAATTTGCTAATACAAATCCTGTTAACCCACCAAACATAAACAAAAAAAAAAATCCCAATGCTGATAGAATAGATAGCGAAAATTTGAATTTTGTTCCATATAATGTTCCTAGTCATCTAAATACCTGAATACTTTTTAATACAGCAATAATTATAGTTGCTGATGTAAAGTACAATCCTGTATCTACATCTATCCCTACTGTAAATATATGGTGTGCCCGTACAATAAATCCTTGAATTCCAATAGTGGCCATAGCATAGATTATTCCTACGTTCCTAATGCTTCAATTTTTCATTTTTCTTGACACCCAATATGAGAAATTATACCAAACCCAGGTAAGATGAGAATAAAAACTTCTGGGTGTCTAAAAAATCAGAATAAATGTTGATATAAAATTGGATCACCACCTCCTGCTGGATCAAAGAATGATGTATTTAGGTTAATAATATTGTGATTGCTCCTGGAAGAACTGGGAGAGATAATAGTAAAAGAATATCTGTAATATCTACAGATCAAACAAAAACTGGTGTTTATCTAATGGTATATTAGGAGATCATATTCTGATAGCTGTGGTAATAAAATTTACTTTTCCTAAGATAGATGATACCACGGCCAAATGTAGGAAAAAGATTGCAAGATCTATAGACCCCCCACTATGGGCAATTGCCTCGGCTAGTTCATCTTGTACCAACTCCTCCTTCAACTATTCTATACATAAATAGAAGGGTTATAGAGGGTGGTAATAGTCAGAATCTTATATTATTTATTCGGGGAAATGCTATATCTGGGACTCCAATTATTAAAGGCACTAATCAGTTTCCAAATCCACCAATTATAATCGGTATAACTATGAAGAAGATTATTACAAAAGTTTTGCTGTAATAATTACGTTATAGATTTGATCATTTTCAATTAAATGACCCGGCTGACCAAGTTCTATGCGAATTGATATTCTTAGTGCTCATGCTCCAAAAATAAAATATAGTGTTCCAATATCTTTATGATTCATAGACATTAGCCATTTTTGTAATGAGATGACTGAAGATTAAAGTGGTAGACTGTAAATCTATTTATCTCACCACACATGGCTTTATATTCAATAATTATATTAGACTACAGTTCTAATGGTGTAGTAATACTAAGGCCTAAAAGCTGATCTTTTATTTATAACTTTGAAGGCTATTAGTTGATTTAACCTAAGTCCTTAAATTATAAATATCATTATTCGGATCAATATTAACCCAGTAGTTCTTATTGTAGTGAAATACAATATATAGTTATTTGTTTTTGACAAGTTGTTTTTTACAGTAATTCATTTATATTCAGTGTTGATAAATATGAATTCTGAAAAAGTAAATTTTATGTAGTAATATAGGGTAATGGTTGTAATAACAACTATAATTGATGCTAGAAATATAAGATTTGTGTTTACTATATACTGAATAATGATTCATTTGGGTATAAATCCAAGAAATGTGTGTAACCCTCCCAGTGATAATAATCTCAAGAAAATAGAAAATCTGATTTTTTATTTTCATTTATAGATCTCATGATTTGGTTGAATCAATGTACGTTACTTTGATTAAATAGTATAATGATTGTTAATCTTAGAATTGAACTAACAATAAAGTAAAACTCTCATATTGTTTCTCTAATAATTATTGAACTAATTATTAACACAATATGTCTTATGGTTGAATATGCTATTAATTTACGTAATGATGTTTGATTTAATCCTCCTAATGCTCCCACAATTACTGATATAATAGCTGTTATTAGTATGATTGTATTTATTTTTAAACAATATGATATTAATGACATGGGGACCAATTTTTGTCAAGTTATTAAAATTAAACAATTTATCAAATTGGTTTTTCTTATGATCTCCGGAAATCATCTATGGAATGGTGGTGCTGCTCCAATTTTTAATAATAATATTGATGAAATTATTAGAACTATAATCATATTGTTTTCTCAAAAAAATTTTTTATTTGAATAAATAAAATTGACATTAAAGTTATTGTAGATGCTAGAGCCTCAACAAAAAACATTTAATTGATGTTTCGTTTATGGCTGAATTTTTTGGTCTTGACAGTAGGGAGATAATTGATAATATATTAACTTCTAATCCTATTCAAACTCTAAGACAAGAATTGGAGGAAATGGATAATACAGATCCCATCACTAAAAATGAAAGGAATAATATTTTCACTGTGTTATTGTGCACTAAAAAGAAGAGAATTAATATCTCTATTGGTGGGGTATGAACCTAACAGCTTTTTTAGCTTATCTTTTTATTATATTTAGGTGTATGAGGCACAAAAGTTTTTGATACTTGAAGAAATAGTTTAAATCTATTAAATATATAATGAGGGTAGATGTCTACATTAGTTACCCTATCAAAATAGTCCTTTATTGAGGCACCTCAGTTTTTTATTTTATTTATTATATGTATGGTTTAAAGATCATATAGAGTTTTACTTTATATTCATTTTTAATTAGGTCAAATATTATAAGTTAGGGAAATTTTGATTTGAGGTGACCATATTATGGCAAGTATAATAATATACTAATTTTATATAATTATATTATAATATACAAATTAGCTCAAGAATGATTTAAATTATAATAAATACTTATATTTATACATATATCCATAAGATGTGTAAAGTCCTATTTCTAAGGTTTAAAAAAATATTTTATATTAGAAACATATTAGTAATTATATATATATATATATATATATAACTTTTATTGTTCTATAAATAATTAAAGAATGTTATAGTATAGAAATAATGTATATTAGGTTAGTTAACTGAATAATATATAATAATATTTTTATTTATTATTATATAAATTATTTATTGAATTTTGTATACTATTAGATTGTGTTATGTAATATAAAATCTTATTGTAATATGAAACTAATATATATTGCAGAAATAACTTATATTATGTAATTAATGATATATAGAATAAGCATTTATATTATTTAATATTTTTATAAAATATTTTATAGTTTATGAATATAACTGTATTTTTTTGAATGAAATTTTAATTTTATTTATATTTCTATAAATGAGGCTATGAAATTTAATTTATAAACTAGGATTAGATACCCTATTATTTTAAACTTTAATTGATTTACTAGAGTAGAATTAGTTATGTTCTTCAAACCCAAAGAATTTGGTGTTATTTTATCTATTTAGAGGAACCTGTCCTGTAATCAATTTTACATGACTTTTTATACTTCATTTATTGGTTTGTATATCTCCGTTATAAGAATATTTAATTAGAATTTTAATTTTCTATTATTTTAATTGAATTGGTTTACAGTAAAATTATTTACACAGATAATATTGTTTAATCTTTGTTTAAAGGTGGATTTAAGAGTAATATTAACGATTTTATTAATATGATTTAAGCACTAAAATGTATACACATCGCCCGTTGTTCTCGTTATATAGATGAGACAAGTCGTAACATAGTAGTTGTACTGGAAAGGGTACCTAGAAAGATATGATGATAATAATTTAAAATTAATCTTGTGCTGTTCAAGATATCTTAAAATAAAAATATTATTTACATTTTTTGTTTTTAGAGTAAAAATGATTTTATTTATTTATGTTTAAGTATGTTTTATAGAAATAATATTTTTAATTGTAGTTTATTAGTAAAGTAATTGGTTTATTTAACTAGATAGAAGTTTATTTTATTTGTTGTATATTTTGTATCAGGGTATATCAATTTTTTTTATTTACTATTCTCGATTTAAATTGATTTAAATATAAATTAAAGTTCATATTGATAAAGTAGTTTGCGACCTCCGTGTAGGATTAAGATAAATAGTGCAGAAGTCATATAATTAGGTCTGTTCGACCTTTAAATTCTTATTTGATCTGAGTTCAGACCGGCATAAGCCTGGTCGGTTTCTATCCTGAATATAATTACTTTTATTAGTATGAAAAGACCATAAAAATGAGATAATTATTATATGACATAACCTAAATTTTGTCAATATATTACAAAAACCAGTTAATAAGCTGCAAGCATATAGCAAATGAACAGCAGAGCATTGACAAAGGAATTTTATAGTAGTTTAAAATATTTAAGACACATTTTGAAGTATAGTTTGATCAAAATTAAAAGTAAACACTTGCATAATACAAAATTTTTAGTATTTATTAATAAATTCTGTTCCCTCCGTATACAGTGGTGCAGTACGAAACTATGATTCAAATAAGTTATGATACTTCAGATCAACAAAATTGTATTAAAGAAATATCGGGAATTATAGACGCTAAAGCCAGGCAGGGCAAATGAAGACAGAAGTACTCTTTTTAGTCTAACAGCTGTAATTTTTAATGGACAGCAAAGCTTTATAGCTCAGAAGAAGCAGAAAAAATCAAGGCAAATTATGTAGGAAAGTAGAGTCTATAGGTAGAAATCAAAGAGTATAGACAAAAAAGGCTTTAACCAGTTGTCATATTTCTAAGTCCGCAAAGAAGTAGGTTTAAAGTAAAGTAAAATTTTTACTGGTCCCACTGAGGAATTTTTGTAATGACTAAAGTAATATGTCGGCAAAAAATTGGATTGGAAGTTTGAAGTTTAAGGCCTGCAAATTACGGGTAGTGACGCTTGATCAAAAAACAAATCAACGACATACTATGAAACAAAATTTTTTGTAATGATCAAATTTCACACTTAAATCGGGAACTGCGTCATATAAAAATTTCAAGAAATCTGGAGAAATTATAAGGTAAGGCTTTTGTAATCAATGCCAGTGTGACAGAGACAGTAGCCAGGATAAGACAGAGAGCGTAGCCAGTGAATGGAAAATTCCACTGCTTGGTGTCACAAAAAATGCCCATCCTATTTAAGGTGGTGGCCAGCCCGAGGCGTCCTTCAGTGTTTAAACAGATTTTTTACTGAGCAGAGAAGGGGGGGGTGTAACTCATGCCATGTGCCAGGCTGGAGCAGAGTGATTGGGGCAGTATCGAAATGTAGAGTACTCCTCCACAGACAACTAACATCAACACCGGTTTGAAGTAATGTCGCGCTTTCAATGAATTTGAACTTTTGATCACTATGGGGTTCATAGGAAGCTGCTTATGTTGCGTTTAAATGTTTTAGCCTGCAATAATTTTATTTTCAGAAAGAAGTCTGATACCTTTCTATTATGCTGGTAGCGAATTTGTAAAAGAACTTCTGCACAGTACATCATTTTGAATTTATCAAGAAGTCTACTGAGTTTTATTTCACGAACATACCTTTATCTCTTATGGGATCCTATTTCATCATTTAACAAGCAATTGGCGACCAAGGAAAAGAACCACTCGGTATAACGACCACGGTTGAAGCTCAAAGCACTACTGTATGCCCACCTGTCACACAATAGAGTCTTTGGCAATTACTACTTTGGCAGACAAGTGCATTAAGTTTAGATCTTAATTATGTAATTTAATTTTACAGGTAGTATTGATATTATATGATTTATTTAGATGTTTAATTCACTTGATTTTATTATTTATTTTAGTTTTATTAAGTGTGGCCTTTTCAACTTTACTTGAGTGTAAGGTATTCGGTTATATTCAGATTTGTAAGGATCCTAATAAGGTTGGATTTGTTGGTATTCCTCAGCCTTTCAGTGATGTTATTAAATTACTAACTATGGAACAATCTTTACCTTATAAATCAAATTATTTTGTTTATTATTTTTCACCAGTTTTTAGATTAATAATTTCATAATTTCTATGGATTTTATTACCTTATTTGACTTATACGTGTTCTTTTAAATATGGATTTTTCTTTTTTCTTTGTTGTACGAGTTTGGGAGTTTAAACTACTGTAATTGCTGGTTGATCATCTAACTCTAATTATTCTTTATTAGGTTCTTTACATTCTGTTGCTTAAACAATCTCATATGAAGTAAGATTAGTATTAATTTTATTATCTCCTATTATTGTAATTAATAGACATAATTTGTATCATATATATTTATATCAGCAGAATAGATGAGTTTATTTATATGTATTTCCTTTATTTTTGCTGGATTTGCTACTTGTTTAGCTGAAACTAATCATAATCCTTTTGATTTTTCTGAAGGTGAATCGGAATTAGTCTCTTCTTTTAATATTGTATATGGTGCTGGCAGATTTACTCTACTCTATTCTTGCTGAATATACAAGTATTATTTTTATAAGAATAATATTGTCTTTAATTTTACTTGGTTGTTACTATTACAGTTTATTGATTTTTTTTTTAAAAATTGCTTTTGTATCTTTTTTTATTTATTTTGTTTATTATGATTTAGCTTGAATAAGTTTTTTACCTTTAAGTTATTTATATTATTTGGTTGGGTTTGAAATATTAGTCTTTTCTAATTTTTAGTCAAATACATTTAGAAGTTTAAATAAAGTTAACAGAAGATTTAAACTTCTAGTATATGTTTTCAAGAGATATGCTTTAGTGGGTATTAAGTAATTAACTATTTAATTATCTTATCTCATAAATTTGATAAGTGAATATTTATTGTGAAATATGAGGAGTATATAATTGTTAGTACTTGTCCTGTTAGTATATATGGTTCTTGTACTGGCCGTTTACCAGTTCATCTAAATATAATTATAATTGATACTAAACTTCAAATTATAATTTGGTTGATTGGGTAGAACTGAAAACCTCAAAAATTTGTTCTATTATAGAATGGTATAATTATTTAGATTCTAATTGATATTACTAATGCAATTACTCCCCCTAATTTACTATGGATTTATCGTAAAGTTGCATAAGCCAATAGGAAATATAATTCTGGTTGAATGTGAACTGGTGTGTCTAATGGATTGGCTGCAATAAAATTATCTGGATCTCCTGATATGTATGGTCTAATTAATTAAATTATGATTAATATAGTAATTATGATGATAAAAGTAATTGAGTCTTTGAATGTAAAGTATGGGTGAAATGGGATTTTATTAATATTGCTGTTTAGTCCTAATGGCTTACTTGAACCTGTTATGTATAAATAAAATAAATGAATTACAACTATTGCAGCAATAATAAATCGTTATACGAAATGAAAGGTAAAGAATTGATTTAAGGTTGCATTATCAACTGCAAATCCACCTCAAATTCATTGAACTAAATCTGTTCCAATATAAGGAATTGCAAAAAATAAGTTGGTAATTACTGTTGTTCCTCAAAATGATATTTGTCCTCATGGTAATACATATCGTATAAATGCTGTTGCTATTACTACAAATATAATTATTGTGCCTACTATTCAGGTATGTGTGTATTTATATATATATATATATATATATATATATATGATCCATAATATAGTCCTCGTCCGACATGAATATATAGGCAGATGAAGAAAAATGAAGCTCCATTGGCATGGATTGTTCGCATTATTTATCCATTATTGATGTCTTGGCAGATATGAATTACACTGCTCAATACTATTTCGATATTAGGTGTGTAGTGTATTGCTAGAAATAATCCAGTCATGATTTGGATTATTAAAAATGATCCTAATATTGATCCTAAGTTTCATATAAATGAAATATTTGTTGGTGCTGGTAAGTTGATAAGTGAATTGTTGATGATTTTGAACACTTGATTATTAATTCGTAATGGTTTATTCATATATTTTTTTTGACTGGTCCTGAGGGGAAGTTAGTAATTTTTACTACTGCAATCATTGTGATTAATAGATAAATTATCATTATTATTGTTATTAAGTTGAATATATTACATATTTTTTGGATTGCTTCTGATATTTCTATATTTGATAAATTTTATATTTTTATATCTCTATTGAATTGTTCATTAACAAATAAACTATTATCTAAATAATATCAATAATGGTTATTAGTATCAATATTTTTATTTTGAAATTAAAAATTTCATTTGAGGCGATACTAATAATATAAATGATGATTACTATTAATCCAGCAAGGAAAATTAAGAATGAGATATAAGATATTCAGATGTTTACTATAATTATTCCTCTAAACATAGAAATTAAAAATATTTGCATAAGAATAGTCAGTAGTATAGATATTGGATTTTTTAATCTTACTAATAAGATATGTCTGAATAATGATAATGTAAATAATTTTATAATAATTACAAAGATAAGTTTATGTAAAATAATGGTTTTGGGGACCAGCGGAAGAGATATCTATCTTTGATGTTTTAAAAGAATTACTTTTTTCTGGTTTACAAGACCAGTGTTTTTGATATAAACTATTAAAACTTATGTTTACATTATCTTTATATTATTCTTTATTAATATGTTTTTGTTGTATCTATGTTTATTTATCTAAGCGTAAACATTTATTAATGGTTTTATTAAGTTTAGAATATATTGTTATTTCATTGTATATTACTATATCTATTTATTTAATTAGATGTGGATTGGAACGTTTTCCCTTGATTATTATTTTTGTTGTTCTTTTTGATATGTGGGGGTGCTTTACATTTATCTATTTTGGTTTCTATAATTCGGTCATATGGGAATTCTTAAGATTTTATTTATGTTAATATACATATTAAGTATAGTATTTGTGATACCTTTATGTTTTTTTTTAAAAATTCGTGATGATTGGTTCATTCTTTAATATTTTTAGTAAGTTATTTTTATTTAATTAATTATCATAATTATAATTCAATTAATTATTATTTATCTTTTGATCCTATTGACTTTTTAATGGTTTTATTAAGTATTTGAATCTGTACTTTAATATTACTTCAAGATTAAGAGTTTATTTATCAGGTTTCTATTATGGTGTTTTTATGTTTACTGTTTTATTTTTGATATTAATATTATATATAGCCTTTCCTAGATTATTACTTTTTTCTTTTTATTAATACTTTGAATCTAGATTGATTCCTACTTTATTATTGATTTTGAGTTGGGGCTACCAACCAGAACGATTACAGGTGGGAATTTATTTAATTTTTTATACTTTGGTTGTTAGAATACCTTAGTATTAGTTTTGTTAATTACTTATAATAATCTAGGTATATTATTGTTACCTATATTAGAGGGTTTGAATAACTTTAATTTATATTTTCTATTTTTTCTGTTTTGGCAATTTTGGTCAGGATACCAATATATCTGCTTAATTTATGGTTACCTAAGGCTCACGTTGAGGCCCCTATTTTGGGTAGAATGATTTTGGCTGGTGTATTATTAACGTTAGGTGGTTATGGTTTGATGTGTATTATGAAATTAATTATATGATCTGGATTTTTGTACAATTATTTTATTATAGGATTGGATTTAATTGGTGGATTAATAGTAAGATTAATTTGTATATGTCAGGTTGATTTAAAGTTATTAATTGCTTTCTCTTCTATTGCTCACATATCATTGGTTATTGTAGGTTTAATGATTATAAATGATTGGGGTTTAATAGGTTCTTTATACTTAATGGTAGGTCATGGTTTATGTTCTTCTGGGTTATTCTGTTTAGCTAATTTAATATATGAGCTGCTGGGTAGTTGTAGTTTATTAATTAATAAAGGTATACTTCATTTTATGCCTTCAATGTGTTTATGATGAGTTTTATTAAGTTCCCGACTTTAAATTTAATTGGTGAATTTTTATTAATAAATAGAATTATTTCATCATATATTTTAACATTACCTATTTTGTTTGTATTATCTTTTTTTAGTGCTGCTTATGCATTTTTATATGTATTCTTATATATGGTTGGAAAACACTTTTGCAGCAGCCTTGTTGAATTATGGGTCAATATCGCGATAATTTTTCACCTGTCGTATTAAGAAGAAATCATGATATGGCATCTAGTTGCGTCTAGTGAAAGAAACTGGCTCAAACAGACCCTCGAGCAAGAAAAATATTTATTAATCTTAAATAATTCATCTCTCTCTGAGACCGCTTAAATTGATCTTGGAAGTGGTACATTTTGAAGTCATAAATTGTTTTTGATGTCTACATAGGATGACTTATACACAAAGTGTCTGAATGAGTTATATCAAAGAGATTTTCCAACAGTTTCACAAAAAAAAAATCTTTTTCTTTTCCGTTGTCTGCAGTTGTAGTCAAATTTTTCTGTAAATATGTTCTTTTCATGAACAGTTTGAGTAGCTTAATTACGAATGCAGTTTTCAGTTTTGGTATAAATGCCTGGCTTTTGCTGATAAAGGGAAATTTTTAGTATTACCAATCAGGCATTTTACTGTGTCATAAGATTCAAAGCGTTCCTATTTGAGGATAGACATAATTTGATCGGAAATGTAGCCAACAAGAGAGACATCAAAATTTTTTTTATTAGTTATTGAATGAACTACCTGGAGAAGTAGACACCATTTCATAGGTGTAGGAAAAAAACTTCACAAAAATCACTTTTCAGTTGCACAAACTGGGATGAAACAAAAAAGTTTAAAAAATAACATCTGATTACTGATTATAAACTTTTTTATTATGAGAGAAAAAAAGTTTAGAATCAGTCATCAGAGGTTATTTGTATAATTTCATTAATAATGTAGATTTTGTATTTATTTTGTTTCCAAGTATCTTAATTTTCTAAAAAGAAGTCAATGTACAAAACAATAAAAGATTAGGGAGTGCCCACAAGTTGTTACAGATAAATAACTTTTATTTACAAACGAGGCTGATGGCGGTAAATATGTCTTTGCTATATAACTGTGCTCATCCCCTAGCTTTGCAAGAACCCTTCTCCATTCAGTTTTCTGCTACATATTCTTACAATGTAAAGGATAAAACTTAACAATTTTTGAATTTAAGTGAAAATTATAAAAGAAAATATTGTTTATCTGTGGTTAAGACTTTCAGGTGTACCAAAACTTCAAAACTTCGGGGTTGATGAGGGTCACCTTGTAATTTCCCAAATGAGCTAAAATTTTTGTATAGTTTGTTTTTTTGTTAATTAGAACAAGATATGGAGTTCGGAGCTTTTCTTCTCAAAAGTTGAAAAATAAGGGCCATCCCAATTCTGAAAAATATACTAATGCCTTACTAGCTAAATATAACTAGCTGATGTAAAAACAAAATTAAATCATTATTTATACTGTGCTGAAGAAACAAGAAGGAGGTGGGGACTGAAGTGTTTTGATTAATCTGATTACAGGCACAACATTAGAGCTCAAATGTTAGGTACCACACAAATAGATAAGTAAAAATTGACATCCTAGTAAGAAAGGAGACTTTCCCAGTGTACGGTTGCTATGAAGTCTCCACAGATGGACTGATGTGTTGTGAAAACACAACACAATCTGGTGGTACACCCATGAAGACTTCATTTCGTTACTATCGTTGTTACCTGGACTCATCAGGAGAACAAACAATTTGGACGCCAAACAATTTGGATGCCAAACAATTTCCTCAATAGTTACCACCCTGGAATAAGACTTGCTTACAATTATAAATAACATTTGATGATGCCAGCATGTGATGATCTGAATGCCACCTTCACACCTTTTTCTAAACTAAAACTGTGTTCCTTCGACCATATGTACCCTGTCAAAGTTATTACCCTTTGCATGTAATAATTCCCTTCCATAAAGGCTAAGCAACCAATGGAAAGAGGACTGCTATGATTAGCAGTAAAATGGTATAGGTGGTTCCTTTCCACACTTCTTAGATGAGCTTTGAAAAGTGTAACCCCTTCCTGATTTCTAGTGTCAGAGATAAGGTGTCACAATTAGTGCCACACTCCAGCCATTGTTTACCTTCCCAAAGAGTTTCCTCCTAAGTGAACAATTGATAGCATGCTAAGTAGGCCTAGGGAGACACTCCAGATGGTCAATTTTGAAGAAAAATTCTTAGGCTCAACAATGATTGAACACCTGCTGTCTGAGTCTCAGTCAGCTTTACCAGATGAGCCAGCCTGACTAACAGTGCAGTAACTAAAACATTAATAATATTTCCAAAGTACCCATACCTCACAAAAACTTTCTAACCTTGTTTGTAATCAAATTTATGGCTTCATACGATACCTTTATACAAAAAATTGACACCCATTCCAACAAAGATTGAATAATCCTCATTTTTAAGCACTGATCTCATGTCACTAGTCAATCTGATCTTCCTTTCCACATGACAGGATTATTGTTTTATGCCATACTTCCACTATATCACAATATTGGTGTCAAGTTATTCCCTTCCCCTTGTATGTTCTATGATATCTAATAGTCTTAAAAATATTTATGTGCCCAACAGTTCCAATATTCATTTCTCTGAGAGATCTTGCTGCAAGACTACATGGCTGGTGCTACCTATCTTTCCTGTGCATTCTTACTATCTGGTTACAACCTCTCCAATAATCTGTCATCAATACTTTGATTCCTTTTACATTCTTGTCATCTCAACCCATCTGACATAGTTTCTGTCAATTTAGGACTCCTCCTTCAGTACTCTCTCATTCCAGCCCATGCATCATTGGCCTGCATGTCCACACATGAGCGTAAACCAAATACCAATTACCCGTACCACCAGCATTGAAGCCATACAAGTTTAATCATCCCATAGAACTTGAACAGCTTTCCCAAAGCTAGGAATGCACTATCTTGTATACCTTCTGTACTGATAGTAAAACAGTGACCATGAAAAAGTCTATTAATTTGAGACATTAAAAAAACAATTGAGTTTGAAGTACTTTTGTGTGGTTTTGTGTGTCTGCAAGTTGGGATGAATGGGATTCACGCAAAAACTACTGATCAAATTTTAATGGAGTTTCATTTAATGTACAGACTGTGGTCCTGCATGTTAGTTTGATGTTATGTAGAAAAGCTGAGAAATTAAAAAACAAAAAGGTGTCAGATTTGAACACGAATCATGCAGAAACTACTTGTCAGATTTTGATTGGGTATCTTTAGTGAACAGCCATTGGTATCGGTAGTAAAATATGGTATGTTTCATTTTGATGTGACATCCAAAAGCTGAGAAATTTAAAATGAAAGAAAATAGTGTTGGCTTTCCATGAAACACAATTCATTAAAAAACTACTGATCAGTTTTGATGGGATTCTGATTACTGTAATATGCATGGTCCCTCTTGTAAAATAGGGTATGATAATTTTTGATGTGATGTTGAAAAAAATGAGCAATTTAAGATAATTTTTAGTTGAACATGATGCGCATAAAATATGCTGGAAGGATTTTGAGTTGACTTCAATTAATATATAGCCTTTGATCCCAAGAGTAAAACAGGGTATGTTTAACTTTGATGTTACATCATATAATTATAAATTTAAATAATTCTTCATTGAACTTGTCGCAGGCAAAAACAGCAGGATGGATTTCTATGGGTTTTGGTTAGTTACTATTACTACACGATTCACAAAAAGTGGGTGTAGGAGCGTGCATTGCACCTATCCTAATGTGTAATCATTTATACATTGGAAGAGATATAGCAGGAGGCACCCATAAGCTATTTTGAGGACCCATCACAGCATTCGCCTGGAATGATCAAGGAAAACCAGATCAGGATGGCCAGAGTGGTTCCTCGAGACCTACTCCTGTGGGATACCACATTTTTTCATTTTATAAATCCTTCCTATTCTGTCCCTTAGTAACTCATAGAAAAATATGAGTAAGGAAAAAAGAATCGGTACCCTGCATTTCTCTTATCTTATTTTCTCAGTCATTCCTAGGTATTAATGTTACTGGTAGTTAAATGTATTTGCTCTCATCCTGAAATAGGTCTGTTATGAGTTTTTAAATTAGCTTCTGATAAGAGCAAAGCCTGTGGTACTCCAGATTTTTCCAACTCCATCATCGCACTAACCCTTTCCCTCCAGCTGTATACCATCTACTTGTCACAAAGCGGCAGGCCCTTCTTTGGACCTTCTCCAAAGCATCTAATTTCTAACTTCTTTTATGCATTGATTTAACTATATGCATCCAATGTTTTAAATTATGACTTAGGAATCTTAGTACATGATTTGCTTTCCCAGTTACCATCTCAGTATGTTCCTTCCACAAAAAATTATAATTAATTTTTATTTCTAAGTATTTAGTGAAATCTGCCATACTAAGCACAATGCAATTAATTGTTTAATCATAGCTATATGGTGTTATTACTTATATGGTATTTTTATTTATATGCATTACTTTGAACTTTTTGGCGTTTAGCTCCATCAACCAGTCTTGCACCAAGAGATTATTTTCATAATATATAAGAACGAAGTCTTTCTCGGCGTTGAGAATGTATAAACTGCTCTCGGGTGACTAGCCGAGTCAAGAGTGCGTTGTCACACAATATTTCGGCGACTAGATTCATTGCCGCCATCTTATATATCGTACCTCTACGGGGAGGAAATTCTTCATCAGCACTTCACCAGAAGATGGCGGCAATGAATCTAGTCACCGAAATATCGTGTGACAATGCACTCTTGACTCGGCTAGTCACCCGAGAGCAGTTTATACATATTTTCATAATGTTGGCTTGTAACAAAGTGCAGTCACCATGTGTTTTTATTTCACAATAGATAATAGCATCATCGATGAAGAGTTTTATTTTCCTCTCAATTACGTTGCACAAATCATGGATGTGTATGAAAAACAACAGGCACCCTATGACACTTACCTGGGGATCCCTGGACCTCACTTTTGTCAGTGATGAATGTTTATCATCGAGAACTAAACACTGTGTTCTACCCTTCAGGAAGTCGGCAACCCAGATGCATATTTGACTAGATATGTCAGAGCTATGAAGATTCGTAAGTAACCTAGTATAACGCACAGTGTCGAATTTTTTCCCCCCTCTTAATCTAATATAATTAGGTCAACCTGAGATCAGTCATCTGTAATATGGCACAAGTCGTGAATTAAAAAGTGCAAGTTGTATCTTGCTGCATCAGCCTTTTCTGAATCCATGTTGATTTGAGTTAGAAAGCTCCCCTTCATCCAATAAATTCATAAGATTTAAATATATGATATATTCTAAACTTCTGCTAAATATTGAAGTTAATGAGATCAGCCTATAATTTTGAGGATCATTAACATTCCCACTCTTAAACCTTGGACTTTGCTGTTTTCCACTCAGCTGGTATGTTTCCTTGATCCAAGGAGATGGTACATAATGTCATCAAATATGGCATAATTTCCCTTGTGTTCCTGGAGTAGAACTGAGTAGGAATACCATCTGGTCCAGGATCCTTAATGCTTTTTACCCTGAAGTAGCTTTGTTGTTCCATCGAAGTAAAGAACGAGATCATAATTTTGTCAAAATGAGTGATGAGCAAAAGATTGTATGTTTAGATTAGATGTGGCATCATAAAATGATAATTTTAGGATGATTTCTTGCCAAATGTGATTCAGGCATTAGCTGCTGATTGGATTTCTATGGGATTTCAATTAATGTAGACAGCCCGTGCTCCCACGAGTAGGCTAAAGTGTGTTTTCTTGTAATGTGACATCAAAAAGCTAAGGAATTAAAATAAAAGTGTCCATTAAATTACTATCCATTTAAAAGTAAGTTACTATAAATTTTTGCAAGTGATATGTTTATTGCAATTTTAGTTTCAGAGCGGCATCATATTATTTGGAGGAATGAAGTTATTGTTTATTGTAGACTCCCTTTATGCAAAAGAAGTTACATTCATTGACATACATGAGATTGTAATGTTCTTGATCATATTATTTAATAGAGTGGTATGTAGCCTACGTTAACAGTCCACACATACAATTACGGGCAACTGCTCGTATATAATAAAACTGCATCTGGGAAAAAAGTCTTTAAATTAAAAGGATTTAAAGTTGATGGTACTATTAATAACTACAGAGAAGAAATCATTTTGATGTGATGTTGACAGGCTATGAAATTTAAGATAATGTTTGGTTGAACTACTGATTGGAATTTGGTAGGCTTTAATATGCAATCCAAGTTCCTGCGGTTAAAGTAGGGTATATTTCATTTTCATATAATGACGAATAGGTGAGAAATTTAACATATTAGTATCAAACTGCTAGTTGTATTTTGATATGGTTTCGATTAATTTATAGCCTGTGGTCCCATGGGTCAAAGTAGGGTATGTTTCATTTTGATGTAACATCATAAAGCTGATAATTTAAGATAATTTTATTTCATGTAAAAACTACTGGTAGAAGATTCTTAGAGATTTGATTAATATACTGATTGTAGTGTCACGAGTGAAATACTTTATGTTTCATTTTGATGTGACCTCAAGAAACCAAAAATTTATGATTTTTTTTATTGAACTCAGTTTACATAAAAACTGTTGGTCTGATCTTGATGAGATTTTTATTAATATTCAGCCTGCCATCCCATTTATAGAGTAAGCTATTTTTTATTTTGATGTGACTTCGAAATGCTGAGATATTTGAACAAAAGTGTCTACAAATTAATTTCGATTTAAACAGAAGTTAATTCTCTCAGTGGAAATATTTATCATGATTTCAGGGTACAAGCAGAATTATGGTACATTATTCAAAGGACTGAAGTTACAAGTCTTTGCAGAGACTCTTCATGCAAAAGGAATTTGCGTTCAGTGAGCCACAGGAGCCTTTGATGCTATATGTCCTGATGATATGGGTTTAAGAGAGAGGTCTTTACATTTACTGACCATACAAATTAATTTATGGGAAACATTTAGATTTAAATAAACACTTACCTTTCATTTTCAAACCATCTTAATCATGTCTTCTTTATAACTGGACCCTTTCTATATTTCCTCATCATCAGTCCACTCCACAACTACATGACGTATGCAGATACGGTAAGAGCTAGGCTACCAGTTACATATAGAAAATTGGTATTGCTGGTTAAGTGTTTGGGCAGAAAAAATGTGAGTTTAAACATTTTTCTGGAGTCTTGTCTGTCACTGTACTCCAGTTTCATTTATTAAGATGTAAGAAATTAATAGACTGCAATGTTAAATGTGTTTAAGCCCCATTGGTAATTTCTATATAAATCTATTTATATTTTATGTGCATTTTTATTTTAAGCTGTTAGCTATTCAAATATTATTCAGTGAATTTCACATGTATCTATGTAATTAACCCTAATACACATATGGCTGTATTTTTTTTTTTTTTACAGTTACCAATATTTAAAAAGATAAAAATTCTTATTTAATGCAAGCTTAAATTCTATTAATATTGTATGCAAGTTGAGAATCCCTGAATTCTAATTTTCATCATCCAGCATTCAGTGCGATGTTATGACCTATTGAGTTGAATTTCTATGTTATGAGAGAAGTTCTTGCCCACAATTTGTTGTGAAATGGAAACTTCATTAGCTTGCTGCCACTGTTATAGATCTTATGGGCAGGGAATTTTAGTTAGCACAATAAATGTCAATTACTATATATCATCTCTTAGCATACCTACTAGGCCAATTACATCAGCTTTTACAGAGATTGTAAATATCAATTCATTGTAATCAAATAATTTCCCATTTTGTTTCAATTTAATGAACATGTTGAAGTAAAAAAAAATTAATGATGATCAATGACAATATTTGTTGTATGCTTCATAGTGCCTAGACTCAGTTAATTGATACTATAATTTATACTGAAGAATGAAAGTTAGTTAATATCTAGATGGAGCTTAGTTTGATGCTTTTTCTCATAAATATTCCAAGAACATTTCTTATTCAATGAACACATTTATGGCATATTTTATATATTGTAACCATGTTACTGAATGCAATATTTATACTAAGTAACTTTTCTGTGTAAATAATCAGCATTTAATGGTTATTTAAGAGTTATACTTATCTCAACAAAAAAAAATTGTTATACCACACCACACTTTAAAAGTAAATAATAGAAATTTATTTATGATACAATACAGTGATTTCAGGTTTTACCTCTGACACTGATCTCTCAGTATCAATGAAATGATAAAAAATAAATCATACCTACCTAATTTTATGCTCTAACTTTCCCTTTCAGACACAACAATGGAAAGGAATACACTTATGGCTCAATGTTACCCAAGATTAAAAGATTATTGCAGAGAGAAACATGGACTAGAATTTCAGGTATGGATAATTCTTATGTAATTATGCACAAGGTTTAAAATAAGTAGGATACTGTGTAAAATATCTGGGAATCTGTATTGTTATAAAAATATGTTATACACATTCTACTGTTTCTATGTTTTTTTCATGTTGTCCTATAATTAATGTAGTTGTTAATAATATCTATGTAGAATCATTTATACTACATAAATCACCCATAGTCATTTGTGAAAGTGTGCTGGCTGTACATTGCCTCAACAGTATGATTTATGAAAATAAATTCTGTGAAAGTAAGCTGTGAGAGCACCACAGGAGTGATAAGTTGTAGTAGGATTGGGGGAAAAAAGTAGAATGTAGACTAAAGACACACTTATTGATCTTTGGGGGAAACTTGTTTCACATTAGAGCAATAAATTAAAGTCTAGGAATTTTGTTCATATTTATTGACTAATATTGTAACTTATGTGTATTTAGCTAATTCTGAAAATAGGGTATGGTTTTGGGATGCAAAATAGCTAACTGGTTTTAAGAATTAAATGTATTGTTCAATCTGTCCTTTCAAGGACATGTCTAAACTAATGTATTTTTATGTTGTAGTTCAAAACAATTGCTTGCAATTCATGTCCTATGATAGCATGGCCATCTATAGCTGAAGCAAAGAATTTTTCATAGCACTATCATATGCTGAGAGGAGTCAAGAACTGTATAGCATTGTTAAAAAAAAAAGATTTTTGGACACGTGTACCACAATTGTAGTCATTGGACTTAGGTTTGAGTAAATCTGAATTCAATTACAGCCGAACCAGTAAGATTTTGGTTGTTTTTAGATACCCAAAAAATCAATCGGGATAGTTTTTTCTACAGTCAATAGCCAATTATTATTCTTATGCCTCATGAGATACATTGTGATAGTTGCCATGACGTTAGCCAACAATAAATCCTCAAAACCACAAACATCAAGATTTCATTAATGAATTGGAGACTAGGAAATAATTGATTCTCAGACATAAGAAGAATCTTTGGAGACATAAAATTGGTCTTGCCGAGTTGTGTTTGAATAAGATAAATATTACATGATTATATGTTACCAAGTTTAATTAGTTATTATTTTAATTTCTTTGAACACTTTTACAACTTTGAAGCTAGTTGAAAATTGTAAGGTGAAATCTCAGAGGTAGTATGGCCATTTCCTTTTATCTGTATGAGCGTTCATATTTAAATGTACAAAAGCCTGTGAGTGTAGTTGTATCATTTGTGAAGATGAAGAAGGTAAATTGAAAAATATTTTCCAGCACTCATGGTTTAATCATATCTAAAATCTCTGATGGAGATTCATTGTTTAATATCCATATTTCATCTATATGCACACCTGATCAATAAATCATGGTCAACAGTGTCCTATTATCCTTAAGCCATTTGCAGCATGGAGAGGTTAGTAATTCAAATCAGGTCTTTGGTGCACAATGTTGTGCCTCCATTTCCTTTGTCCTGTTGCTCTAATTTCAGATTATCTAAATCTCTTCAATCACTGGGATTAACATTAGATAACCATTTAGCAATAAGTCAGGATTGGTGGAATTATATATGGTGATTTCTTTATAACTTTGTGTTTTGTTTAGATGCTTTTTATTTAAGATACAATTCAGTTTCACTATTAAGACTATATAAACTGTCTGATTAGCAACTTATTTATGTATAACTTGTTGCTTTTACCACATGAAAATGTAATTGGAGATATATTTGTATGTTACAATTAAGTAAATTGACATATATTGACGTGACCTAATTAATGTCATAAAGACCTATAGAAATATTGCTTCTAGGTTCACTTAGTTGCATCAGTCCCAAAGTAAACATGCAAATCTGAACAGATGTAGATACATTTACAATACAACTCTAGAAATATATTGAGCTCTTCAACCCAACTTTTTTAAATAGTGTAACATACAAAAAAAATGATGACTGTTATACATCAGTGAGTATTCATTCACTATTAATTATGTATCCCTAAAAATAGCAAATTTTAGAAATTCTTTAAAATTATAAGTATTTTAATTTAAATTGGAATGGTTGGTACTAAATTGTAGGTTGCAACAAAAAGTTTAAAATAGCAAACTAAGACACTGTTCAGCTGAATATAATTACCAATGAATGCTTCAGTATTTGCTGAAACTGGAAGTATTATATTGGTATGCAATTAATTGTTGCCTTAGTTCAAACTGATTGTTTCTAGGTGGTTGATATGAGATGGGGTGTTCGAGATGAAGCTACAGATGATCACATGACAACAGAGCTTTGCATGAAGGAAATAGAAAATTGCCAGAGGCTTTCAATGGGTCCAAATTTTGTTGTAAGTATCAAAAATCACTATACATGCAGCAAATTATACTGGGAGATTCTATGACACTGAGGATGAGAATTTGCGACTTTATTATGATGCACAGTTGTAAAAATTTTCATTTATATTTATTTCTTAGTAAAGTATAATCTTGATAAGATTTCTGATACAGACACATTGTTCTATTTCTATTTTTTTTTTTTTCAGACACTTTTTATTGTAATAGAGTGACACATTTCCTGTTTCTCATGAAAACATATTAAAATGTTTAATAATATATGGAAAGGTAAAACACACCCACCAAAGCTGAAGGGAGGAGGGCAGCAACAACAAAAACCACTCCACAAAAACAACCAATACAATAATTTGGGCTACACCTTTCTTAAAGAAGTTCCTTGTAACCGAGCTCGCGCGAGCATCTGCAGATGACACAGCCACGTGGTTCTTCCTTTCCATACAAATTTGCAAGGGTTCTGTAGGCAACTTTTAATAATTATAGTTTAAGAAATAACCTTATAACAAATCAGCTTATAGAGATTCTTTCCTACTTCAGTAATAGTACAATCTCAGCATCTTTTTATTAATTTACTTGAAATGTTGTCATAACTATGGGAACTTTTAGTTTTTAGCTGTTTCATAAGTTTTGAGACTGTTACTGGTGACAATTGCAGCCCCAGGAATCTATTTCTATTCTGGAGATGCCTTTGGGCACTATCAGGGGAATATTTTCCTATACCTAATTTATCTACAACTGAGATAAAATATTTTACTTAGTTCTCCTACTTGACTACGCAATATCCATTTTGTTCTTTTTTTATGTTGTTTGAGTGATTTACAGATTTTCCTGTTTCATATTTCATTCCATTCCATATAGTTTTCCTTTTTTTACTTTAATTCTCTATTTTCTTTAATATGTACATGTTTTTGGCCTTGCTGATTACACTTCTTAATATTTTATAATAAAGTTTATAGTGATCTTGTAGAGTATAGCAAACTGAATCTCTTACTTTTAGTGAAGGTCAGTTTTCATTTTGATAGAAACTCTAATTCCCTTAGTAATCCAATCTTTACTCAGTTCATTGTTTGGCATGTTGACAACTTTTCTGTTAAAAAAAAAAGTGTTAGAAATATATTTAGAATGGAATCAAATCTTACATTAATGCCGTATGTAGGAAGAAGTTTCATCCTAATTGGTTTTCTGTAATCACTTCGGAAAGAGTTGCAGTTTTCTTCAGTATACACATATAAAGTTGAAATTCGTAGAGGGCAGAAGTAAGTGAGTATGGGGAAGGGGGAAAAATGGGTATTTAGGGAAAATGCCATTGGAGCATGCACTTGATTGCAATTAAATTAAATTAAAACTATATATTTCACAAACAAGTTAACAATTAAGACTCTATGAACAAATGTTGTCTCACATATATGTGTGTGAGTGATAGAGAGAGTCAAAGAGTAAATTTATACAGGGTGTTAAATTAAGCATCAAATATTTTAAGATGTGACAGTATGCATCAAAATAAGACAAAAATATCTAGGAAACACTGGGCCCCAACCCATACTTTTGTCATTAATAGTAAGTGTGCAATGTTATGTCCATACATGGCAATGCATGCTTCTGCCCTTCCACTCAAGAAATCACATACTCTTTACCTGGCCTGGTGGGTCCTGTACTTGCTGACATGCGAACACAAAAAAATAGTAGTACCATTATTGATAACATTTTTGTAGAGCCCAATAAATTAGAAATACATGGAAGAGTTCCAATGGAAAATGGTTTGTCAGACCATAATGCTCAAATAATTACTTTGGATGGTGTGGGAAATGAAAATAACAAAAAGAAAGGATTTGTCAGAGTTAGGCCATTAAAGAACAATTCAATAAAAACATTAAATGATGAACTTCTAAATGAGGACTGGAGCACTGTTTATAAATTAAAAGGGGTAAATAATAAATTCAATTACTTTCACAAAAGGTTTTTGGAAATTTACGATAGGTGTCTCCCTACAAAATTAGCTCCAATTGGTCAAAAACGAGTAAACAAAAATTGGGTTACAGTTGGTATTAAAACATCTTGCAGACATAAAAGGGAATTATATGTAAAAGTTAGGAATACTGATAATAGGCTTCTCAAACAACATTACAAAACATACTGTAGAATTTTAAGAATCTAAACGTTTGGCCATAAATGATGAGATTAGTAGTTCAGATAATAAGATAAAAAGTGTTTGGAACATTATTAAAAGGGAAACAACTGTATCATCCCCTGAACACAAACCTATATCTATAAGCGTTAATGATAAACTTGTAAATGACCCCTCTTATGTAGGAAGTGCTTTCAATAACTACTTCTTAACAGTTGCTGAAAAAATAAAAGGAAAATATAATGGGAATATGGATGCTATAGCAATACTTAAATCCTTGTCACCAAAAACAGCACCTATGTCTCTATTTCCCACCAGTCAAAATGAAATTGAAAAAATTATTAAATCCCTCAAAAATAAAAAGTCATTTGGTTATGATGAGGTTTCAACCCATGTAGTGAAACAATGTAACACCAGCATTAGTAGAGTTATTAGTCATATTTGTAATAGTTCTTTTCAAGAAGGTATCTTCCCTGACTCACTCAAGAAGTCAATAATCAAACCGCTTTATAAAAAGGGTGATACCTCAAAAATTGAGAATTACAGACCCATTTCACTTCTACCAGCATTTTCAAAAATCTTTGAAAAAGCAATGTACAGAAGGGTGTATGCACATCTACAAAAGAATGACCTACTCAGTAAAGTACAGTTTGGTTTTAGACAAGGCGTTTCAACAGATTCAGCAATTTTTGCTTTTGTAAACAACATACTGGAATCAATGCATTAAAAAATTAAATTCCCTAGGTATATTCTGTGATCTTGCTAAGGCTTTTGACTGTGTTGATCATGAGATTCTACTAGGTAAATTAGACCACTATGGAGTTAGTGGTAAGCCAGGACTTTAGTTTAAATCTTACCTGGAAAATAGAAACCAATGTGTATCACTGAAAGATGCTAATACAGGAAATGTTATAAACTCAGAATGGGGTATAGTTAAATGTGGTGTGCCTCAGGGTTCAATTCTTGGCCCTCTGCTGTTCTTAATCTATATAAATGATCTCCCACATATACTAGGTGATAATGAACACATGGTGCTCTTTGCAGATGATACCAGCATATCGTTGAAAGACCCATCAGCACAAAACCTCGAAAACACAGCAAATGATGCTATAAAGAAAATTAACAGGTGGTTTAGTGCCAACAAACTAATACTTAATGTAGAAAAGACACAGTTACTTCAGTTTGTTACAATAAATAAAACAAAGGACAGCTATAATGTGATATCAGAAGGAAAAGCAGTCAATGAAAGTAATTTCACAAAATTCCTGGGTGTATGTATAGATAACAAATTGAACTGGAAACAGCATATTCAACAACTTCTTAAAAAACTGAATTCTGCAACATTTTCACTTAGGGTAATATCTAGAATAGCTAATATAGAAACCAGAAAGTTAGTATATTTTGCATATTTTCATTCCCTGCTCACTTATGGCATCTCATTCTGGGGAAACTCGTCACAAGCACAGAGGGTATTTAAATTGCAAAAACGTGCTATAAGAACTATTTGTGGAGCAAGCCCACAGACGTCGTGCAGAAATCTATTTAAAAACCTGGGTATACTAACAATGCCAGCACAATATGTATACTCTGTACTATCATTTGTAGTGGAAAATCCTGAACACTTCAATCTTAATGCTGACATACATAGCCATAATACTAGGAATAAATATAATATTCACAAGGATTACAAATCACTGTCAATTGTACAGAAAGGGTTAACATTTACTGGAGCTTCCTTATTCAATGTCTTACCAACAGAAATTAAATGTTATCTACAAAAACCCAACAACTTTAAGTCCAAACTGAAAGAGTTTCTGCTTCAGAATCCATTTTACTCTGTAAAAGAATTTTCTTCTTGGAATTTGGTAACTAAGAATTACTGATAAAATAGTATATATGGTGTATGGAAGGGAAAGGTGACAAAGTTGTCCACAATTACTAAAATGATATATGGTTTTTCTTTCTGTTGAAACTTTTGACAAATGAAGTAATTACACTGTTTACAAAATTTCACTCATATATAGTAACTAACATGGGATAGCATGCACTCAAAAACTGCTGTAAAAAATTATGGTACTAACAGGTTCTTAAGTAATTGACTGCATATGAGTTGTGGTAACTGGTTGGTAAGAAAATAACTGGTTGTTAGATGCTGGTAACAAGTTTATACACTGTTCCACATAATAAGTATGAACTAACTCGGGATTGTATTTGTAGATTACAGGAAATATTGGTTATACTAGTGGGTCATAACTAACTTCTTGTCAGTATATAATATTATCAATTATATAGTAATATTGACATTACTAATAAGTGTATGTACTGTTCCATATCCCCGAGATTATTCTCACATGGGATCAAAGTGAACATATCTATCTATCTATCTTTACATTGAAAATGTAGATCCCGGTATAGGACCAACCATGACAGTTTAAAAAATGCATGATATCCTAATGCATTAACAGATTTCACAATGTGCACACACTTTTAACTCCTAAACTATGCATTCATGGCCCTGATGTTTATTAGATTTTTTTGTCTTATTTTGATACATACTATTATAATCTAAAATACTTGTCATTTTTCTAACAGCTTGTATGACTATTGATAAAAATTATATCCTTCTTTTCCTTCAAATTTTCCACTGTCACATTATATTCACATTAATTTTCATATACAGCAGTCATCACCAATGATTTTACACTTTAGTGGACAAGGTGTGGTACTAGCACCAGTGCTTTTCTTTATCTTAAAGAATTCTATTTAATCGATTTTTTCTGGATGCTTGTTTCAGAAAATGTTTTAATAAGCCATGTTTACTTATGATGTATTCAATAAGTAAATTATGCCTCTAACCTTATTCTCAATGACCTTTTACCAAATTTAAAACAAATATTATTTACCAGCATTTGTCACAATGATCCAGCCACACTTTATGCCAAGCCAGTTTCTGATCTAAATCTTTATATTTAAAAAATGGTAGAACATTAAGTAGGAGAGAAACTTCAATAAAATATCTTTGTGTGTTACCTAAACAATAATATTAACAGTACTTATATCACTATTTCCAAACAGTTATACTCTATGATCTACCAAAAAATATTTTTTATTCTTTTCAATAATAAGCAATTACAGCTGTGAAAGAAACCACTTACAAGAGTGAATCAAAGGAAGTCTGAGAAGATGTGAAACAAAAATAAACAGATTATTCAATATTTATGTTGTAATTCATTAATGTTCTTGGAGTATTGTTATTTGAAATCCTTGTCAAATATCCAATTTATTATTCCCTAAAATGGTTCTGTTGAAATAATAATAAAACTATAACTATTCATTTCTAGAAAGAAACCAGAAGATGTTGCATATTTATTTCAAAACCATCCATGAACCATTAATACTAGTAAATCTTAATAATATGTTACATGTATATTACAGGTGTTCCTAGGTCAGAAATATGGTTACCGACCAATTCCCACATACATTATCTCATCAGAGCTGCAGCTGCTGCGTGATGAGCTGGCCAGCACCGGCACTGATGTGACACTACTAGACACATGGTATCGAAAAGACAGCAATGCTGTGCCACCTGTATCTGTGTTACAGCCGATTTCTTCCATTCTTGTCAACTTCAACAATAAGGTATACAAGGAATTAACCCAAAGTGTATAGTACTTAACAGTTTAATATGTTAGTAGTTGTAACAAATTATTACACCCATTAAATTATTATTTGACATTGTCTAGTCAGAAATTAAAGATTTTTGGTGTAGAAAACTGAAATTTGAAGCAAGGAATAGTCATTTACAACAGCTGATACACAGACAGTGCAGATCCAAAATACATGTAAAGAACAATGAAATTTTAACATCATGTTAATTTGATAATTCTACTTTTCTTGATATTTTACAGGCTTTTGTGAATCTACAGTTTGAAAGATTATGTGTTTCCTTAAATATGTGTTTACATTTGTTGGAAGTAAAAAATTTGATCATAAATAATTTTAATGTATAAATTCTCGTTACCAATCAATTTTCTTTTTTTTATATTTTAAAAAAAGCAAAGTAAATTCTTATGTTTAGCACCAAAGTTTCCCTCTTAATCTACAAATTGTATGTTTCCAGTAAAAGTAATCAGCACTCAGAATCACCAGTTTTAAAATCTGAGTAGCTGTAACTGAGTAGCATCAAACTAAAAAACATTACCTATCAATCCTAAGAAGAATAGTGCAGTGAATAGCACAGAATGACCTCAGTGTGTGTGATGAATTAATATACTATTGATTTAATCAATAAATAATTATTATGATTAGCATGTCTATATCACATTATTAGAAATTTATGAAAATCTATATAAAAAAGGCAGAGATTGCATGAAATATTGAATTGTAAATCTTTCACCAAACAAATGTGTACTGGAAAGGAACCAAAGGTAAACAAGTGTGAAAATTTTTAGATTTGTAGGAGATTATAACAATGTCAGATACTTGGGCAGTGTAGATGGCTGAATTTTTAGATTTTCCATTTTATATTCTCACCTAGCGAACATGCATACCTCTTTTCTTCCATTGCCCCTTCCACATCCCCACACCAAATGCAAAGATGCAATCCAAAATGCTCAGTGAATACCAAATTAACATAATGTAGTTGTAGATGTTTTGATTTAATTTAGTATCTTTTACATTAAATATGACTGAAAACTGTCATGATTTTAATGAAATCTCAAACATTCATAATAACATGAATGAGAAACTAAACAGATATTGAATAAGAGTTCTGTGAATTAAAGTGATAGCATTCTTCCCCTGTACAATAACTTATCCAAGTGATTGTCTCCCATTTTTATGTAGGAGATTGACTGGAACTGGTTTCCAGGCTTCACTCAGGTATAGCCCACCATCCTTGATAATATTGTTATAATTAAGCTAAATTTCTAGTACCTCACTTATAATAGAGTCTCTGAAGGTAGACGCTCTGGACAGCACTACCAGCTTATTAAATTCTGTCTAGTGTTCCACATCAATAGTATGTTTAAATATACAGATTTGTTCAGTTCATATGCTCCATTATGCTCTCCTCTGTGTTACTGATTATTTGAACATGTAAACTTTTCTGTACTTGCATCAAATGGAATAAGTTCTGGATATTTCCAGGCATAGATCATCCTTGACCAGACCCAAGATGTCATATATCTTGGTGGGAGGCCTGCAAATACTTTTAATCCTATATCATCCTATTTAAGAAGACTTCTAGCACGGTCAGTCAAGACAGTAACAGCTGGCTTATAATCACTAGAATCCATGCAACACCTGATGATGACAGCAGAGTCACCTGTTGAAAGTAAACTCAATTAATTTGGCAGTGCTTGTTTGGAAGGTGATAAGGAAATATTGAAATATTCTGCATTTACTAGAGAGGGGTAGGAGGGTTGTGCCGGGGCAGTGAAGAAATTAGGATTAAAAGCTTGGTCTGAATATTACTGTAGTATGTCAGGGTAATATGGGACCCACATTACAATATAAAATACAGGATTTGGAGGTGGTGCAAAGGAGGACAACTAGACTTGTTTGTGGAAATATCACAAAGCATAATGAGTATCTGATATGATAAAGACTGGACTTGGAATCATTGGACTACAGGAGGCATGAGAAGAGATTTCTGCGAGTGAATAAGGCATGTATATATGATCAAACTTGGATGGACATTGGTAGAAGAATTAAGAGTAGTACAAGGAAGGGGAGATATTACGATGGCCACAAACTATCACATAATTTCAGGTTTAAGGATAAGGTAAAATTTTCTTTTACAGGTCAGGTAGTCAGTGATTGAAGTAAATTACTAAGGGAAATGCTGAACAAGTTTCCTGAAACATTGAAAATACTTAAGACAAATATTTGTAAAATAAATAAGTAACTGAGTACGGGAATTTCCACCTTGTGTGTGCCCGATTGCAAGTAAATTAAATTAAAATGAAACATTTGACAACTTAGCTGTAGTTCTGAAAGAGTTATTCTACAAAGCATTATCTAACATTTTTATTTACTATTAAAGAATTAATGTATTGATTCCCCTGCATGTTGTTGTGTACCATTAGTCTCAAACACTTCAGTGACTGTACTGCTTGGAGAATTGACCCATTGAATGGTAGTTAATAATTAACTGCCTTTATTTTCATTAATTGCTTATATTACTCTCTAATCCTTGGCATTTAAATTCACTTGTTTTCTTTCATTTCTTTTTGATGAGAAACAACTTCTTTTGAAAGTTTGATTAGCTTCCCAGGAGTGTTGAAGGGAAGTGGTTTTATTTTTCATGTTTAGATTGTCATATTCATGAGAGGTCTGGCAGCTCAGTGGTTAAGGCTTTTCCTTTTAAAAGTTTGCTGCTCCCAACACAAGTTCAAATCATGGTAGGTGCAAGAATTTTTAAGAGTTGTATTTAATCATATGAACTATTCCAGGTCATTCTGTGGTTTGGATTTCACATTAAACTGTAGGTCCCAGAGGAAAGGAACTGACTATTCTACCTATGACACCAAGGCTTAGTATGCCTCCTTCAGGAGGATCCATCCAAAATTTGGGTTGTGGTCTAAGTTAGTTATTGACTTGCATAATTGTCATAAGGTTAACCTTTTGAATGAAAATCTTGATACTCCTTTCTCTGAAATTCTAAGTTTGCTTACAACACATGCTGTATGAATTGTACATTTTCTTTGGAGCTTTTTCTTCAAAATTTTCTATATCTTCAAAAATTTTCCATATAAACTAATTGCAAGTAAGCTGGTTCACACATTTTGTTGACTAAGGTACTCTGTACTCATATTAGCAGATGAACAGTCAATAAAGGTTAGGTATTTATGAAAAGAAATTTTACTTCTGCCAGGAGACACAAGTAAGTAAATGGTAGAAGTAACTGTTACATGGCAAAGTGGGAACTATATGATATTCTTTGTATCACTGAACTGTATAGTGAATATGTCACAGAAATAACTAATTCTTACAGGAAATGATTATTTAGCCAGTCTGACTAGAAAAAGCAATGTTCAAAATTATATAAATTATTTTACTTTAGAGGATTCCGAAACTCCAGCAACAAGATCAAGCTATTTGGTGGGATACTTTGGGGAAAATGCAGAAGTTACTGCGGAAAGCTGCCCAGACACTGTTTAATGCAGCAAAGATAAACAAGGACACTATGCACAATTATTTTATGTCAGGTAAGCTTTTAATTAGAAAAGTAAATGTTTATAAAGACCTCTGGTTCTAAAATTAAGTATTTTTACTCCAGTCAAAACTGCTGATTTCTAACATTTTCAGGGGAGAACAGATTGATGTTCACAATGTTCTGGTTATAGATAGTAAATTGACCATTTTAGAATAAAACAGTGTTTCTCAATTTGTGGTCTGCAGACCTGTCCACAGACCACAGGTGGTGTGCAAAGATGGAGCAGATGGTCCACAGGCAGAAGATTAAAAATTTAATTCTAACTGATTAGAGATAAAATAAGTTGATAAAAATTGTCTACACAATGTGGGTTCACTACTCGTATTTTATAAGGATATAAGAGAGTATAAGCCATAAGCCTATTAATCAAACTTTGTAAAAAGCCATTAATATTTCAAATATAAGGCACAAATCTGTTATTATAATAAAATACAATTCCAGTTGTCATCAGAGAGAATGGTTTTGATATGAGGATTAAGTTAATGGATATTTTATGAGGGTCTTATTTTAGGAATAGGGGTAATGGGGTGGCGGTACAAGCCGATTACAATTGGTAAGGTTGATTAATGATATACACATAGGTAAAAAAATGGGCTCATCTATGTTAGTGGTCTGTAAATTATTTTTGACATTTTACTGATCTTCAGGTTGTAAAAGGTTGAGAAACACTGGGCTAGGACATAAGAGTACAGATATGAGTACAGATGGTTGTATAATTTTTAATCATGGTAACAGCAACAAAAATTAGGCTTAACATTATAAAATAACTCTGTTGCAAGAATTTATTAGGGAAATTTATAGTGTAATGTGTGAGATGGCAATCTCTAAGCAAAAATTTATGAAATCCACTCAGTGTAAATGTAGAAATTTTATGTTTTGCTGAGCACCTTGTGAAAAAAACCCTCTCATCCTTTATGAATGCAAGGTTCTATCTTTATGTCTCGTTTTTGCATACTGTATCAGAAATGAAGACTGGTGATGTGTGAATATTTAGGTCTTCCCCTTCATTGGATCCTCAGGTGCATATGGAGGAGAAATGGCCAGTTACAAACCTTGAAATAAAATATAAAGCTATAATCATTGAACTTAAACATTTGTACAATACAGCATTTTGAATGCTATGACAAGCAAGCAGATTTACTTGACATCGGTTATACAATATTAGCAGTCTATTAGCAATCTATATTTTAACAGCCTTTTAAGAAGTTTTATTATATTTATCATAAACTAAAAGACAAATATACTGTGTGCAGAAATCAGTGTAAATGTTGTTGTTGTCTTTTCTTTCAAAATAAATTTGCTCCTGGAAATGCTTCGTTCATTCACTCTTTAAAGAGTTAAACAACTATTAATAATATTTTGACACAAGAAAATAAATTACAGATTTACTTGAAAGCAGGCTTTCTGCAGTTAGTAAAAACAATAACAAAAAAAGTTGTAAAACCTGCTGCTCACTCGGGGTTGTAGCTTACAGCTTGTCTTAGCTATGATCGTGTCTGGTACCCTTAAGTGATGCTATTTACGGTCGCCAATCCCTCGTAATTACCCCAAGGGATAAAGGTCTGTTCTTAAAACACAACTTCAGACTTCCTGATTAATTACAGATTATATTTTCTTTCAAAAGTCCTTACATAAACTCGGTACCAGCGTATGCCTAAAAGAAAAGCATCAGACTTCCATCCGAAATAAATGATTACAGGTTAAACCATCCTCTCACAGTAAGCAACTTCCTCCTAACCCCTAGATGAACGTTAAAAGTTCATCCCGAAGGAAGATTGACCCCGCACCATTATAACGTCACTACTAAAATTTCTACATCTCCGCGACCAACCAACACGCCGTCCTCTCGGTTCAATTTCTGTCGAATTACTGCTGTCCGCCTAGGCCAGCGGAGGCTCCTTATATTCATATTGGGCCAGCTGACTCAGCAGACGCTTGATTTGACAAAGGGAAACCTTATTTTTATTCTGATAAGTCTGAAATTTTGATATGTTATGAAGCATATTTTAAATGTCAGTTTTAGTTATGACAAGTTTTCTCCTAGGGTTTGTGTATTTCGAGTTAAAGTCGTAAAAGCTTTACTCTGTCACCATCCCTACAATTCGTTAGTCTGTGAAATGATTCTGTTATCAGATTGTTCTATAAAAATTTCCTCAACTTTTGACATATAACACGTCTAGATCCCAAATGTATTTGACGGTGAAAATCGACTTTGACTATAAGTGCAAAGTCAGCTAAAAACTTGTATGTTCATTATCTCCAAATATATGAGTGCTACCAATCTGTAATATATCTCAAACTTTACTAAATTAAATTATCTATCCGATGGTAATATTATTTCCTCATTATCTATTTCCCTTAAGGCCAATCCTTTGTTTCCAAAATAATGCTTAGTAGCAGCAATTATATTCAAACTTTAATTTCCCTTTCACAGCTTATATACTGTCAGCATCTTTACGAAAATCACTCCAAGTGTTCAGTGAAAGCTTCTCTTTAATATAAATGTCTTTTCCATGCCCTCAGATCTGTATGTCTGCAGAAATGTTGAATTGCAGAATCAGCGAAATCTCTTATTTTGTCTAAAAACCATACTTTCTTTTCACTTATTGACTCTATCTTTTAATATGTTGTGTATTATCTTATGCTGAACACTTTGAGCTCTGAAACTTAGCTGTACATTGAAAATTAGGTGAAAAAAGTTACTTGTGCAATAAATTCCATGAGCTTGCAAGACCACCAATTTCATGATATTTTCTTAATGTAATCTTCTAAAATGCAAGTGTTGGATTTAATTTGAATTGTCATCTCATTTTATACCTCTGAAAATGAATGTGGCCAAAAGGCTTCTAAAAATGTTTAAATTTCTTTATAATATTTTCAAAAACTTACAAAATAGCTCAAACTTTCCTTACTAACGTTTCCTGACTCTCAAACTACTGAAAAATGCTTCTAAAATGATCTGCTATTGGTTTTAAGTGTGTTAAGGACCCTTTGAACTGTTTTTGAAAGTATACTGACATAACTAAGGTTATGTGACAAAGTCAATTAACAGTAACATGATGAAAGCATAAAAGACGGATTGGATAGCTCTAGATATAGTGACAGATGCAAACCATACTTCTTAATTTCCTTATCACATTTGAATGTTTTAAAAAATGGATTCCCATGACCTTGGAGCACTCTAGTGATAAGAAGGTTATGAAAGGTTGTCTGTTTGAAAACTTATTTACTAGGTAAAAATTTTTTTAAATCAGACTTGTGAAATAAAATACAATTGGGAGATAAATGTACAATTTCTGCAAAAGAAGAATGGTGGACTAAGTTTCTTTTTTTCGAGCATTTAAGTTTCTATGAATAATGTGAACCAGTTTGATTATATCTCAACTATTATATATAGTTTATTCAAACTGTTCAACAGAAAGTTTGGCCACCAACCAAATATTTATCTATGTTTAATTTTAAATGATTACCAAAGATTATACTCTCAGCAGAAAACAACAGAAACATATTTTTCTAATATTAATTTTGTTTCAGTAATCCAATCTTCACCACAGTTTGCTTTTTTGCCTCTCTCTCTTTCACAAGTTACTTGAACCTACTTGAATAATGTTTTTCTACCTCTTCCTTGGACTTTTGAATACACTAATTAACATACAACAGTCTTTCTTGCTTCTATCTGGTAATTAATTTCAACATTATGCCTCAAAAGTTATAATGTTTTCTTCAAACTTTGATACACCTATGACACTTCTGTCCACTAATAAAATGTTAAAATTATTTTTAATTCCTCTGTATATCAGTACACATATCTGCAACAGCATATGTACTCTAAAAAAAACTCCTACTCATTGTCTAGACAATTACAATTCTCCTTACTTTTTTTTTTTTTTTTTTGAACTAAATACTGCCACTTCTTCAATCTTTATTTTCTCCTGTTGGTGGTGTTTTAAATATTGTTTATGAAGCATTAATGAGGAAATATTAGTTCTTTTTAATGTTGTAACGGGACGTTATCACGCCACGCTACAATTTATATTTTTATTAAGTTGTGTTTAATTTTAATTTATTCAGATTAAAATTAATTAAAATTGATCTCGGGCAGCCCAAAAATTGTATATGATTAAATAAATATGCAAGGGTATTTCATTTGAGAAGGCTCAGCGAAAAATGTGTGAGCATAAGATTTGTTTAAGCGAAGGATCGCACATCTGAGGCTAGGGACGGAAGTGAAACGGTAATTCCCAGTGAACGGACACAATGGGGCCGCCTCGCTGTCGCCATCCAAGGCCAGTCACTAACCCCAACGGTTCGCACAGCAAACATGTGAAGGTCAACCTCTCCCCCACCCCAACAAGGATGGACGCGGAGAGGACGCTGGCAAAAATGCCGCGAATCTGAGTGTGCAACGATACCACGTGATTTCCAACCTGCCTATGAAAATCATCGACAGGGTCTTCACAAGTTAATTCAGGGTGTTTTTTTTTCTTCCCGCCATGTTCCTTCGCTGAGAGGGACGCCATCGCCTTCCGAAGAGGAGGAAGTTACTTCTGGCCAGACCACGGTCCAGAGCAGTCGATCTGACTTCTTGCCAGACCATGGTCTGGGATAGTCGACTGCTGACTTCTCGCCAGGCCAGAACGGTTGTGCTTGGTCAGTACAGTGACCTGCCTATGATCACTGGCTGGTGATCTTTCTATCGCGCTGGGCTGATAGCGCGACGGACTTCAGTGTTGCTGCCTATGCTATGGTAAAGTGTTAACGCCCGGTCTTGCATCGTTGTGTTCTTATGAGACTGCGAATGACCCGTAAGCGACTTGAGAAAGAGACTTGTGTTCTTTGAGCAAATTTTGACCCTGAGCTAGCCGATATTTTGTTGAACATTGTGGGAACCTTTGCATATCGCGAGTTCCTTGTTTTTCTCCTTGTTATTTGACGGCGCCCGAGACGCATGTTCATTTCATGTATTCATTTTGATTGCTGACTGTTTTTTGTTGTAGCGTATTGTTGAACATTGTTCCCGCTTACTAACTTTAACTTCGTCAGAAGATTTTCAATTAAAGTAAAATTCATATAATTGTTTGATTGAATAAATCGGCCAGTTGTAATCGCTAGGCTTGCATAGATATCTTAGTGATTATTGTATTAATGGTAACGTTAAATATGCCTAGCGGTGTAGTAGCCAAATGAATATAATAAATTATCTATGTCAGTTTCATTGTGATCTGACAAGGTTAAGATTCTTGCCAACCCAATAATTGATTTATTATTATTATAAATAATTACAAAATTCATAAACCCCCCCTCACTTTTTCCATCCTACTACAATGTAATGCATGTAAAAAGAAATGTGTGATAGCTTACTTACTAGCGACACTCGTGGTTACCAAGAGAATTACTATTCGAATTTTGTTGCCATAATACTTGTAATTGAACAAGAGGACTAAAAAAATCTGTATTGACATAACTGAAGTATGTCTTCAGCATATCTGTCAAAATGACCTAATTTCATTTTTTTTTTCTCTGAAAATGTTTTCATACTTTTTACATTTTGTACAGACGGCATTTTATTGCAGTCACTGGTTTTATGTAGATCATCTCATAGACATCCATTTGATCTGCAGTCTGTTACACATACAACATGCTGTACATTCTGAACATAATCATAATAATATTCTCACTAACTATATTGTTTTAGAAATATTTAAAATAAGTTCATGTCATTTAAAATCTTTTTTTTTTTTTTTTTTTTTTTTAAAAGTACTGAATTTTTTGAAATGTATTGGTTCTCATCTATTCATTGTTGTTTTCAACTTCCTGAGAGATGCCTTTAAAGGATCTTATAAATATCTCTTGTTTAATATGATTAATTTGCGTTGTCTCTAATATTTTCAGTGACAGAAAGAGAAGTTATTAATGGTATTCTTGATGTAAAAAACACAAAGAATCACTGCCTGGCATATGTTAGGTACATAAATAACATAAACCTCCAGAATTTGAAGAAAGCATCACTCTTCTTAGATATATTAAACAGAAGTATTGATACAGAGGCTTCAAAACTGCTTGCTAATCTACGCGATGAACGTCTGCCAAATAAAATTGAATCTACTAACTTACAAAGGTATGCAAAAATAATCTTATCTTCATGGATCATATATATGATTTCCAGAAAGGGATTGTTGCTATTGTTCCTTAAAATCTGCAAGCTGCACTTGACTTTGTGCTGGAGACACAGAAATTTCTTTTTGGACTATAACCTCAATAATTGCCCTGTGTTTGTTTTGTATGTAGCAAACATGGGTAAAACCATACTTCTTACCCTCTGGTTTCTTTCCAGTATCAGGTTCTCTGGCTCACTGTTCTTTTCATGGTCTATAGTTAACAGTTGTTGAATAAGATGAAGAGAAAGAAACCATTGCTTCCTGCAGATAATGACAGGACATACAATATAGAACTGATATGATATTTTAAGCTGTAAATTTTTTTAATAGTTGTAGAACATTATTTGCACAGGGTGGAAGTCAGAGAGCAACTAATACCTCAATGCTTAATTACAATTGAATGATTGTTAGAAAAAAGGGGAATGAGACAATCTCAACAGGAGAGAGGGGAGGCAAATTTGCAAGAGATTGGGCAAATATGAACACAACAGTATAACTGTAATTAAATGAAATAATGATAAACTCCATACTCAAAACATAAGTGAAACAGAAACAGCAACCACGGTAAGTAGCAGCTATTATTGGACTAAAAGAAGGGAAGAACAACAGTGCAGGAAATAGGTTGTTTTGGAGGGATGATATGGTATAAAATGGAGAAGGGTGGTATCAGAAATCCAGTGGGTGTATTATACACAGTATGAAAAGTATGTGAGACCCATTTGTCTAAGTTCAGAGCAATTGCTGTTAACAGAGTATCTGATCGCATATACAGTGGAGCAGGAATGGATGCCATTGATGCTGTGTACAGTGCCATTTGCAGCAATGAGATGTTCATGATTTTAGGTAAAACCAAATTTGTCTTAGACCATCCCTCCTGATGGACAATTGATTTGTAGTCAGACTTATGTAGAAAACTAGACAGTTGCAAATCATATGACAAATTACATGGGAAGTTTCACAAGTTACAGAAAACTCTCTCCAGTGGTAGAGAGAGGTATGGATTTGCATATATATTCTGAGAGTAGTAAAGTGCATAATTTTGAGGTGACATTTTTAAGTCAGTCTTTGTCATCTGGTGAAGTTTCGGTACCTCATGATGGTGCACTTATATAACCATGCTTGTCATATGTTACTAGTGACAGTAAATTTGTTTGGTCATAATGATCTGGTGACAGGGTTTCTTATCAGCTGTGCTATCCACCCCTATGATAGCCGCCTTGCCTAATCCAGTAAACCTACAGGGTAAAGGGGACCTACAGTTTCACAAGGAATCCGAACTATAGAAATATTCTGGTGTACTTCATATTATGCAGCAAGCTGTGATAGAGGTGAAGGTAAGGTTAAGAGCTAAGACAATGATGAAAACCAGGGGCCTTTTGATCTCTGGTCAGACTCCTTAATTGCTGAGCCACCAGGCTGGTCTGTTACTAGTGGTTTAAGAGTTACTTGTGGTGGTGGCGTGACTTGTACTGTGGCAGAATCATGCTGGGGCAAGCTGCACAGTGGGCCAAACATCATGGTGCGAGTATATGCACAAGAGGGCATTAGCTTCTGGTTGTGGTCACATGTGGCATGACTCATGGTGGGGCAAGTTGCATGTGGAGCAGATGTAATGGAGGGTGTTGACTTCTGGTCAGAGCTCATACACAAATAATCATGATGGCTCCGTTGTCTACCTCTTAACTGAATAATGACCAGATTCCAGGCAACATTGAGTTGGTACTCTGTGCCTCTATTAATAAAATCGTCTGGTAGGCAAATGTTAACAGCCTCTTTAATGCCAATGTTCCATTATGCTCTGGGATAGCATTCTGGTCAACTTCATCTATTCTTTAGGCTGTGCATTGAAACCACAAACTTTATCACTTGGCCCATGCAAACGCAGCTCTGAGCAATGCTGAAATATGAAGTGCACTGTCTGCACATTGCACCACTGCTCACATCACACATGAAGGGAATGGAGTATATTCCAGGCTGTCTGAGACCCAGGCCATCTTTTCCAATGTGATGTAAATCCCTCATCTTCCTAATTGCTAGAAGATGGTTTTCATACCAGCTTTGTCAAACAGGTTAACAATTTTCACCAAAATCGCCCCAGCAAATGGAAAAAAAAATTGTTGTTCAGCCTCTTGCTTCTTGCCCTTCCGCTTCACTTCCCTGCAAAAGCGCTGTTAATTTGGGAACTGCTGTATCCATTCATAACAGTAGATCCACCAGAATACTTTCAGCATTGCAAAAAGCTCTATCCTATGTATTAGGATTGATTGCGCCTTATTGTGCCAGGCTGGATGGTGGTAGATGTATGCACTGATATACTGGTTACTGTGGATATATTTCCTATGTATGCCATGATTGCTGATCAAAATATCTTGCAACCCTCCTGCTCCCAATCTATTTGAATTTGACCCTACCATACATTGCATTAAGAGTTCCATGAATTCATTTATTTTTCCACTTCCATAAGAAAATGGGGCAAAAGTGTCATCCACAATCTATGATGTTTGCTCCACTATAGAAACCACACCCCCGCAGAATGTCCTCCAACTGTGGGAGACCAAGCAACATTCTATACAGTGTATATGCTGGGAATACCTCCAAATTTTTATCAGCTCTAGGGTGAACTAATTGATTGGATGGACTAATTGATATTTGTGGGCTACACATTCACTGAGTTTATTGGTTTACTGAAGCACATTCTGCAAGGGACAGGAAGAGTTTTGGAGCATAGGCAAAATTAAAGAAATTCAGAGAATTAGAATTCAGTTGATGGCTCATCCCCTTTTTTTTAACAAAAATGTGAAATAAATTCCTGTCTTAGTTCTGTTAGGGTTCAATGATACCAACTAACTTGAAGCACAATTTAAGTCAGTTATGTATCAGTTTTGGAGGATAATTAAGACTTGAACAATATTATTGGCATGGAACCGAATATTTGTTATTGAATAGAAGGCACTGTCGAAATGGAGACAATGTTAATAGTTTGTTGGTTTGATTTGAACAGTAGTATAGAGTTTGCCATTGGACAGTGATTAAAAGTTAGCATGGATATAGAAAAAATACCAAGTGTGGTTCAGAGTATGGTAAGAGTTTTTAAAGTCTTCAAATCTGAGTCACAAAAGTGATTTAAAAAAATCTTGATCAATGGCTAACTGTTCAAGGTAGCCAGGGAAGGAGACTAGCATATGATGGATCCATACAAGTATGACAGATTTGGGAATTATTATAAAAGTAATAGTTTTTAAGAATCAAGTGTGCCATGGAAGTGAGAAAAGAAGTGGGCTGTATGGAAAAACCTAGTCAAGGAAATGCACTATCACTTCTTCAATAAGCTTCTAAATTTTTGGGATCAGATAGAAAGGGGGAACACAAGGTTTTTCTGTGTTTAGAAGGAGAAAGTTGTAGGGTGCAGTATTCTAGAGAGGGTGGTTAGCCTGAATGTGGGTATCAATACCTTTGTAGATAAAAGAAGTTTTACTCATTGTTGAAGGATTGATTCATGCTGGTGTCTTATAGTTGAAGAAGGGATTCTGGTACATAGCCACAATTATTCATCACCATAATGGTCAAGCCCTTATCTGGAAGGAGAATGATGATGTCGGGCTTGATGTAAAGGTTATGATGTGTTACTAAAGAGCTGAAATTTTAATTGTGGAGTACAAATTTCAGGATGTTGACCAAGGTTAGAAAATTATGATGTAGTTGTAGAGGAAGATAATCAGGAATGGATTGTATATCAAACTGGAGAATTTCCGAAAACTGGCTGTACAACATTTAGCTGCACTGAACTTGAGGCAAAGAGGTAATGGTGAAGCTATGATTTATCAGAATGACACTGAGTTACATGTAAAGATGTAATGATTGAATTTTAATGTGGGAGAAAATGTGACACATTTTAAGATGGCAGAGAGTTAAGATTTACAAATCAGTACCTATTGTTTAATATCAAAACTATTATTATTCTGCTGTCACTAGTTGCATGCAAAAATGCCAGAAAGTTATTTTATGTTACTTTAACATAGTAAAATGTTTTCGTATGGAATTTGAATACATGTCTGGAAGATGAAATGGTATTATTCCTATTAGGTACACTGTGGAATGGATTGGCCGTGAGGGACTGGATACAGAAACACATGAAGAGTACCTTCAACACTTCATTACACATTTTTATAAAAATATCACAAAGCTTGTTGATAGAGCTATGAGGAAAGAAGACTCCAGTGCTCAGGGACAGATTGTGACTGAAATTTTACAACATTTACATGCTTGTAACAATTCTGTTAAGGTAATGTATCTAACTACATAAATCTGTGGTAATTATGCAAATTTACCAAACAGAATCTAGCTGTACATATAAATTAACTAAAAATTCAATATTATCCCTTGAACATCATTCTTATTTCAGTACAGTTGTGCCCTGAAAAGTGATAATGAGTTCATGATTGTACTGTATTTCATTTATTGTTTCTATTCCATTAGCAAAAAAAAAAAAAAAAAGTTATTTTCACGTGCAGTGAATATAACTTTGAATGTTCCATTACCTGATACTTATTATTTATTCTTATTGTCTTAATACACAATAATTCTCAAAGTATTAGAGCGAGAAAAGCCTTGCTGAAAGAGTGAAAGTAGAACAATTATGTTTCTAAATGATGACTTAAAGTAAATAATCATTTTTCATCTAATTCATGATAAAATGTATGTAGATGATAACGTGATTCTAAAATCATTTTATGACACATCTCCCATATATTTCCCTCAAATATTGTATCAGTCTTCCCTCAAAAACATATTTTACATTTTTACTTCTATTATTTCATTTTGTGGGTATCTTGTTTGGACTCAGACTGAAATAATAGTGATAAATAATATTATAAGAATAGCAAAATTTCTTGCTACAGGTAAATGTAGGCTCAAATTACACTTTTTAATATTATTTACTGCATTGCTACCTAATGTTACAAGGGTGGTAATTTTTCAGTCTCTTGCAGTTGTAAGCTAACCTAGAATTTCGCAAACTGAATAACGAAATTTATTTACAGAATAGTGGGCTCAGTTGAACAACATGATAACTTAGCTTTAGAGCGATTTACACAGTTAATTCAGACAATAAATCAAACTAAACAGTCAATTCAGGAAATACATCAAGTTTAAACAGTAAATTCAAGTTTTAAATCTATCTATACAGCTGTAGAAGGAATGAACATAATATCAGGATATGTCATATTTGGTTTCAGTATAATTTAGTAAATATTAACATTGCAGTCACTTTTTGAGATATTCAGGATTATAATGAGTAAAAAGATCATAAACCTTGTTGCTGGAGAATTCTACTAAAAAGTTTGAATACATTAATAGCTAAAAGCTGGCATGGAAAATTAACCCGCAATTACACACTTCAAATTCAAGAAGTTGAATTTTGGAAAAATATAGAAAGTCAACATATAGCAAGAAACAAATGTATTTTTTGCTTAAACAATATACACAAGTTTGAAAAACTGGGTAAAGTTTTTTAAGCAATATATATATAGGAACTTCAGACACATGGCATAAGGTAAAATTAACCAGTTTAGATAATAAATGTAAATTCAAGGGAGGGAAACATATTCAGAATACAATATAATTTTTTAGAAACAGTTTCCAGGAAGCCTAGTTAAGAGATATGGAGTATTTTGATTAGGATGAAACATTTTTACAACTTTGAGAAATCGAAGAAAACAGTTAGCAACTTCATAATCGTTTAACAGTCATTTTAGAACATGTAGAATAATTTAAAGTAGGTTTCAAAGACATTGGAAAGTTATTAGCTGGGTAGAAATTTGTAACTGCATCAGACCATACATCAAACTGTTAGAAGAGTGAAAATGGCTTATCAAATGAAAGAAAATTAAATTAGAAGTTGTTTGATCATCATAGCTATAAAATTGTAGAAATTAGAAGCAGTTTTGACTAAAACAGAAAATGATTTTTTACAGCTAAAATATTGAAGAAACAAAAATTTGTGAATGGTTCAAAATTTACATTTGCTTAAAATCCTAGCTACTGTTAAAATTTAAGAACAATATGAGTAGGGGGAGCCAAATATAAAAAAAAAGACAAATTTGGCGCAAAGATATGCAGTTTTCACACTCACAAAGGCCAGTTGACCTTTGTACGCCCAAGAATTTTGGCCAGGCTATATATATGACTGATGGGGAGTATATGGTGTCTTTCTCTGGCTATCACTGGAACAGGAAGTTTGTCAGTTTGTGTAGCGCTTGGTGCTTAAAAGTGGGAAGTGTTGCATGTGATGTTAGGGCAGGGGCAGTCATTTTAAAATTTTGTAATGCAGCATAACAGTTTAAAATATTATCAATGTGACTTTAAATTTTTGCTACAGGGTTTGGTCTGGTCTGATTGCTTTTCATAAATTGCAGTCAACGAATTGGTGAAGATTTTCTGATTGCCTATCGATTGTTCGGATTTGTACAAAATTTATTGAGAATATAGTTAAACTTTGAAATTTAACTCAGCAGCAGTGACTTTTATTACTATGTGAACTTTACCTTTCCTAATTTGGCATTTGATTAAGTTAGGTGGTAGCCGTAAGAATTTAGAACAATTGAATATCCAATGTCTCATGACAAACATGGTTGGAGTTGAGGTGATGAACTGTTTATTCTAACCCCATGAACAGAATCGTCTTACACAGTTACTTAGTGCAAATCATTTTTCTGAAGGATTACTGACAGAGTTCACTTTCTGAAATATTATTGTTATTTATGTTCAGGTTCTTTAGACAGTTACGGTTATTTGAAAGAAATTATTCTTAAGAATTTATCTCTTTTCGTGTTCTTTATTGAGCTATAATAAAGTGGAGAAATACTACTTTTGTAAAATTATCAACCTACAAAAATTATTAGTAGCAATGTATAAACATAAAACAATAGTAATGATAAGGAAAATGCTTTAAAGCAATGAAACAAAGGAAGGCCAGGGAAAATCAACCCTATACTTACCACAGATCATGGCAACCAGGATTAATGAACATATAAAAGATATACATGTGTAATACAATATTTTGGTGTTGAGTCTAATTCTTGCAAGCCATACATTTAGCAAAGAGGCAGATGTGATCACAGCAATGCACATCCCAGATGACAGCCAGCTGAGTAAATCTAACTCAAACCATCAACTGTGTTGCATGGTGATTCCTTTCCCTATCCTAATTTATATAAACTCTACAGTGCAGTAACCCAAGATGACTTGGATGAGTTGGAGTAGTATTACAGCAGTCTCCTTATCTTCATCTGATAGGCACAGGGAAAAGAGTGGAGGACTATAATAAAATTCTGATAAGTGTCAGTACATAACTACAGAAATAATAAACTCTTACATAAATTTACTGTGTTAACATTTATACATTGCAGAAAAAATGGATTGGTACCACATGTAAATCTTATTTCTTAGCATGGAATTAATTCCACTTTCATTCCTTGGTAAAATAAAGCTTTGAAGCAAATTTCATTCCTCTGTAATGACATATGGCATGACAGAAACAAGAATTACATTTTAAGGCTGAAGTTTGAAGGATTTTCCTAGAAAAAATCTTGCATTTGGTGACAATATCATGTATATAATAATATGATATTAACACTTCTAAAATATAGAGTTTTGACAACACACTAAAAGATAAGGAATTTTAAAATAAGAAAAATGGTATAACTTTTATTTAATTATATCAAAGGAATGTATTTAAATCATAACTTCAAAGGGTTTCCAACATGACTTTAAGATTACTTAATGCATACTAAAGGATTTGGTCTCATACGACAGTCTCGTATAGTGGAATGTCGTATGGCAAATTCAACTAGAATTGTAAAGGAATTTTTTATATCAAAAGTTTAAAGATGGGTGTTATATTTCAAAAAGAATAGAATTTACTAGTTTTACACTTTAAATTCTTCTAAAGCCTAAGCTATAACCTATTTTAAGGAAAGTATAATAGCAAAAAATGGTGAGAATAACCAAATTTATAGCATACTAAAATTTGGTAGAAGTTGCCAATAGTTTAAGGAAGGGATCAAGCGGTTGGTTTTGTTTCTAACCAGAACTGATGATATATTTTAGAGGCTTGTGGAATATTAAGATTGTTCTAGGAGGAAATAATGCCAGAAGTGAACAGGGTTGGAGTAAAGCTATGAAAACAACTGAGTGAGTAGCTCCGGCGCTTAGTGTTAATTTTGATATTTTCAAGTAAGTGTCATGTCTCGGAGTTTAAAGCTGCTTGAAGGGATGGAAGTACTGGGTGATGTGATGCGATGAAGTAGATAGGGTAGTTGGCTGCCATTATCAAGTATCGAACCATGTGGCCATGTGATTTCATTGTAGTTTCTGCAAAGTGAAATTTAGCTTCAATGAACTTTCAAAAGGGTTGCATAAACCTGTATTAACTATTTTATTCACCAGATTTATCAAAGGTATTCTGGAGGATTATTTATACATAAGTTATGAGTGAGTGAAAGCTGTTAATGGGTTGAATGACACAGAAGGTAGCTTCCATCTTTACAAAGGATTGAAGCCAATTTTATTTCAAGTATTATGTAGAAATCCTGACACCAATAATAGTTTCTGATTTATTTGCAATAAATACTGAAAAGTGATTTTACTTTGTGAACATTATTTAAAATTTGTCTTTCTTCAGTTTGCTCCTTACAGTATCAGACTTGCACAGCAAAGTATTCTAAGTAGATGGTGACTGCTTTTAAGGAACTAACTCTTTTATAAGTAGATTCACAAAATTAGGAGAAAACAGGATCTGCATAGAGACAGTCAATAGTTAGAATTAATAAACAATATTCATTAACCTCACTTATATAGCAAATCTATGAAAATATGTTAAAAAATCATATTTTTTTTGTTCATTTCAATTAAGTTAGTGAACTCATCCTAATGATACATACTTTATTATTGAATACCACTGAGGTCACCTACAAGGTAGTCCCTTTGGGAAGCAGTACCAGGCCCTCCTTCAGAACCCTTTGAAGCAAAGTGGTTGATATTGTTTTAGAATGGTCTTCAGAGTTGTCATCATATTAGCCTCCATGTTCTCAGTGTCATAAAAATTCCATCCTTCCAAATATTCTTTGATCTTCAGGAAAAAAAAACAAAAACAAAGAAAAAAAAAAAAAACAAACACATTCAGTGTGGTAAGAGAAGGTGAATATGGAGGATGGTCTACCACAATAAGTTGTTCACTATGCAGGAATCATGTATTGCTGGTGAAAAGCTCAGGTTTATTCACATCTTACTTTTTCAAAATACCATCATCTTACTACCAAACAGTATGCATGGTTAATAATTTGACAAATTAGGCAACATTTTCCTCTGCTCGACTCATTACTAACTGCACTTACCTCTCATTATCAGTCACTGTAGGATCCATTTTTATAATGAGAAACTGAATGACCAAGGCTATGAAGCTGCTATGCATAGTGCTCTCTTCAGCACAACATGGAGGTGGGCTTGCAAAATTAATTTTTAGACCATGTATGTTAATCACATGGATGCTATCATCTTTGATATACTTGGGTTTACTTTTTACTCATTTGTGTGTTTTAGTATCTTTTAAATCCATTTCTGTTACCATTATTTTAAAATGTTATTGATAAAAATCAGTATGTTTCATTTCACAACTCTTTTTACTTTCAACATATTAATATTGAAAAGATGATGCTCAAAAGGAATGCATAAATTTTATTATTATTATTGGGGAGCAAACGGTTCAATATAAGAACCATAACTGAAGTTACACCAAGAAAAAATGTGGAACATGTACATTATCTGCAAAGTAATTATATTATTCGGTTAATTTTTAGTGTTTTGTTAGTCACAGCACCCATATGAGACAAATGAAATACATTCTAAGGATGGTTTGAAAAGTTCTCATCCTTAAACATCCCAGAGCTCCTTCCTCAGCAGGGATACATGAGACAAGATAGATAAATAAATAAAATTATTTATTGCAACCATATATAAATTTATGAAATATTATAAGAATAAGATATTTATTTGTAGGGTAACATTTCATGATTTTTAGTTAGTTGGGTGCTTTGCCATCTATACTCAAGACCAAGATGTGTTCTGAGTCACCTTATTTTTACAGACAGGAGCATTGTTAATTCCTAGTTCCTTAACACCTCTATAACTTTACTTTGATAGTATTAATACTATGTTCTTGTATAAATATATCTTCTTTGCTTTTAAATTTACTCTGTGTATATTTACAGTCAATACCAAGCATGAAACCATATGCTCATTTTCAGGTGTTTTATGGGAGGGAAGAACATCTGGAATGGATAAAAGCCTACATGACAGGAGATTCAGAAAAACCACTTGTGTTGTATGGTGAAGGAGGTTGTGGCAAAACTTCTCTTCTTGCCAAAGCAGCTAGTTTAACTTCTACAGAATGGTTCCAAGGATCAAAACCAGTCAGCATCATTCGTTTTCTTGGGACAACACCTGACAGCAGTGCACTAACACCAACTCTTATATCTATCTGTCAGCAGGCAAGGACATTTTTAATATCCTCTACAATGCTTCCTATCTTCCATCATCTCTCTTCATCTACTGTCATCGAATTCCCTCCTCTTTCCTCAATGCACATCTTAACACCTTTGACGCATCTGTCACGTCAAGTTTTAAAAATTAAAATCAGTTTTAAACCACATTAAACATCAAAGTTGTGGTGTTGGATAAAAATTATGACAGTCATTAATTAAAAATAATATATATTTATTGTATTTGTTTTGTATATGGTACCTAAGTTAGTTTAAATTGTCTGAATAATACTGAATGTTTTTCTTTAAAAAAAAAAAATTAATTTAACATGTTTTAACTTATTAAAATGCATGGAATGAAAAAAGAGAAATAGTATCAGTTGTTAGTAATGTTCTGTAACATTCCTACCTTTTATGCTATTGATGCCACAGAATAATTAATATTTATTAAACCAATTATGGTATGCCACTGACCTAATGACTATACATTTTCCCTTATTTATAATAATTTCAATTACCTTCCATTTCTATATACTAGTTCCACATTTTAAAATTTTGCCGAAAGATAAGCATTAGTATTCTTTCTGGAATTAGAACTGTGCTTAATTTAAACAAAGTTATATTTCACGTTCACCAGTACTCATACTGTCCCTAGTCCATTTGTCTTCCATTCCCTCTTTCTTTTAACTGTTCTTCAAGTCCCATTTCACTTCTGAATTTCTGCTGGTATTCAAATTATGAATTTACACTAAATATTTCCAGTGCATCAAGTTGTTCCACTCTCCTTTCCATAGCATTCAACACTGTGCCTTTCCTCGCCTGATGAAGAGCACATGCTTGAAAGTTTGTATGTACATTTCTTTTCTTAATTCCATTTCAGAGTTTTACCTGTGACCATTTCCTTATCTCCTTCTTCAAACTTTTCTTGTAGCCATTTTTCTTTTGCTTTTTTTGTATTTCCTGTTTATTTGATTTCTAAATTGCCTGTATTGCTCTTTTCCTGCTTCATACTGAGCATTTTTGTGCCTTCTCCTCTGATCCATCAGCTCAAAATCTCTTCTGTGATCCAACAATTTTGGGTGGCTTGTTCCATAAAGCCTAATGTTTCTTTACCGGCTTTCATTATTTCTTACTTAAATGCATTCCATTCATCCTCAGTTGAGCTCGTTTCAGAGTTATTTCTTAGACCTAACTCAACCATTTCTTCAAATTTTTCTATTATGCCAGGTTGTTTCCATTTATTCACTTCCAGTCTGTTCAGCTTCTATTGCTTCCTTATTTGCTTGAATTTCAGTCTGCATTTCATTACTATCATATTATGGTCAGAATCCATGTCTGCTCCAGGGTACACTTTACAGTCTAGAACTTGATTCCTGAATCTCTGTTTGACCATGATATAATCTAGCTGATATCTGCCTGTATCCCCTGGACGTTTCCAGGTGTATATACTTTTTGCATGGTTCTTAAACTATGTGTTTGTCATGACTAGCTTATATCTTTCACAAAATTCTAACAACCTGCTTCTTCGCTCATTTTTTTCTCCTAGACCAAAACTTCCTACAGTATGCCACTCTTTTCCTTCTCCCACTATCACATTCCAATCATCCATGATTATTAAATTTTCCTTCCCCTTCACATATTGGATTAATTCTTCAATTTTGGCATATATTTTCTCTATTTCTTCATCATCTTCCTGTGATGTTGGCATATACACTTGTACCAATGTGGTTGGGGCGGGCTTGTTTCTTACCTCATCAAAATAATCCTGTCACTAAACTGTTCATGATAACTCACTCGTTTCCATACTCTCTTATTCATTACAAAACCTAAGCCAGTAACTCTACTGACAGCTTTTGTGTTGATTATTCTGTGTTCCCCAGACCAGAAATCCTGTGCATCCTTCCACTTAATCTCGTTAATCCCAACGACATATAACTTAAGTCATTCCATCTCCCTTTTCAAGTTTTCTAACCTCACTATCCTATTAGGACTTCTATCATTCCACGCTCCGACCCATAGAATGTTTCTATCCATTCTAATGATTCATCCCTGAGTAGTATGTACTACAAATATAAAATTTATGACTCTGAAAATAAAATTAAGACAATATTAGATTTTGTAAAAATGAAATAGGGGAAAATAATCAGGCCAGCAATGACATTTAGATCAAAGAAAATTCAGTAGAATATAATTTTTCAATTGCTGATATACTTAGGAAAAAAAAAATTTCTGCTAAATTGATTGCCAATAGCTCAGTGACACTCAGTAAGGATTTTGTCAATGCAGTCTTCCAAGAAAAATCTGACACTATGTCTGCAAGTTTAGCTACTCCAGAAGAAATAAGAAAAGTTACCATGTCTCTTAAGAACAAATACTTGAGTAATTAAGATATGATTTACAACAGACTGATTTAACTGTGATTCACCAAATTAAGTAATATACTAAGCTATCTGTTTAATATATCTTTACTTGAGGGTACATTTCCACACAGGTTTAAGTGTGCTGTAGTTAAACCACTCTTTGAACCTGGAAAATATAAAGCAATGTGTATCACTGAAAGATGCTAATACAGGAAATGTTATAAACTCAGAATGGGGTATAGGTAAATGTGGTGTGCCTCAGGGCTCAATTCTTAGCCCTCTGCTGTTCTTAATCTATATAAATGATCTCCCACATATACTAGGTGATAATGAACACATGGTGCTCTTTGCAGATGATACCAGCATATCGTTGAAAGACCCATCAGCACAAAACCTCGAAAACACAGCAAATGATGCTATAAAGAAAATTAACAGGTGGTTTAATGCCAACAAACTAATACTTAATGTAGAAAAGACACAGTTACTTCAGTTTGTTACAAAAAATAAAACAAAGGACAGCTATAATGTGATATCAGAAGGAAAAGCAATCAGTGAAAGTAATTTCACAAAATTCCTGGGTGCATGTATAGATAACAAATTGAACTGGAAACAGCATATTCAACAACTTCTTAAAAAACTGAATTCTGCAACATTTTCACTTAGGGTAATATCTAGAATAGCTAATATAGAAACCAGAAAGTTAGTATATTTTGCATATTTTCATTCCCTGCTCACTTATGGCATCTCATTCTGGGAAAACTCGTCACAAGCACACAGGGTATTTAAATTGCAAAAACGTGCTATAAGAACTATTTGTGGAGCAAGCCCACAGACGTCGTGCAGAAATCTATTTAAAAACCTGGGTGTACTAATAATGCCAGCACAGTATGTATACTCTATACTATCATTTGTAGTGGAAAATCCTGAACACTTCAATCTTGATGCTGATATACATAGCCATAATACTAGGAATAAATATAATATCCACAAGGATTACAAATCACTGTCAATTGTACAGAAAGGGTTAACATTTACTGGAGCTTCCTTATTCAATGTCTTACCAACAGATATTAAATGTTATCTACAAAAACCCAACTACTTTAAGTCCAAACTGAAAGAGTTTCTGCTTCAGAACCCATTTAACTCTGTGAAAGAATTTTCTTCTTGGAATTTGGTAACTAAGAATGACTGATAAAATAGTAGGTGTATGGAAGGGGAAGGTGACAAAGTTGGCCACAATTACTAAAATGATATATGGTTTTTCTTTCTGTTGAAACTTTTGACAAATGAAGTAATTACACTTGTTACCAAATTTCACTCATATATAGTAACTGACATGGGATAGCATGCACTCAAAAACTGCTGTAAAAAATTATGATACTAACAGGTTTTTAAGTAATTGACTGCTTATGAGTTGTGGTAACTGGTTGGTAAGAAAATAACTGGTTGTTAGATGCTGGTAACAAGTTTATACACTGTTCCACATAATAAGTATTAACTAACTCGGAATTGTATTTGTAGATTACAGGAAATATTGGTTATACTAATGGGTCGTAACTAACTTCTTGCCAATATATAATATTATCAATTATATAGTAATATTGGCATTACTAATAAGTGTATGTACTGTTCCATATCCCCGAGATTATTCTCACATGGGATCAAAGTGAACATATCTATCTATCTATCTATCTATCTATCTATCTATCTATCTATCTATAAAAGTGAATGAGTCAGTAGTACCGAATTACCATCCTATTTCATTACTAACAGCCTGCTCCAAAGTTTTCATTAAACTAGTGTTCAGTAGAGTATACAAACAGTTAAAAATAATAATATTCTAACTAAATCACAATTTGGTTTTCAAAAGTGTGTCACGAATATGTGCTTGCATGGGGTTCAAACATTACTCGTTAACTTGATCATGTTGCCTGTATAACTGATACTGATACCTTTTCTCAAAGATGCTGTAGTTCTTTAAACCGGTTGCCAAGCTATTAGTTTACCCTGTAATAGCTAACAGGTCATACATAAATGAAAGAAAGTCACTTGTAGTTACGAATTTAAAATATATTCTGAAAGTTTGCTAACACTGGTATCAGATTTCACTTGTTGAAAACATATAGGCAAATCGAACTTCGAAATCACATAAGAAGATGCAGGTTATCCTTTAAGGCACAACACTGATGAAGCATTCACTCTTGCAAACATATTTTCTATTTGCAACCCCAAAATTAGAGTGAGCTTCAAGGTAGTTTTCAAACACTGCTTCTGTTGACTTCTTACACTATTGTAAAAAGTTCTTTCACTGAGTTTAGCTTAAAGTTTCTTTAAATTGAATGAGTAAGTCACAACTTGTTACGAGGCGAGATAGTTGAACTTTCAGTAATTACATTTTGAAATTTACCTTCGCGGAGCTAGGCGTACTGCTACTTCAAAACTACCTGCTTAAAAACTGGAAACTATCCAAGACTGCCAGCGCCGTAAAACTGTTTGAAAACTATTCCTGACTGCTTGCGCTGGTCGGCTTTATATAGGCTAGACTTATCAATTGCTGAATCACCATTGAACACCGGTGTATTCCCATGGGGGAAACAATATTCTAGAAATAGCCCCCACTCCTGTGGAACACTAATTTTACTCGGATTTTCCCGAAATTTTACTATGTTATAGTTTAATTTATTTTGAATCTTTTTGGTTATGACAACATTTCTCATAATTATTCTCTTTTAAGAGCTATTAATTTCTTAAAGTCACACATGGGGATGCTATCACATGTCAACACTAAAACTTTGTTTTTCTTACTTTAAATTTCAAGTTACTTCTGAACTGTTATATTTTGGTTATTAACTGCATTTTTCTCTTTCGTTTAATCATACTTTGATCTTTCTAGCTCTTTTTTCTAAAAAATATCGAATTATTTTGATTTGAAATATCTCCTTATATAAATTTTAAAAGCACACAAAAAGCACCTTAAAGTGATTGTCATCCACCTCTTTCGTAGTGGAAATGAATGCAACAAAATTCGTGTTTTAGAATTGATTTATAAAGTTATTCCTTGTTAAGAAAATTATTACAAAAGTTATTGACTATACAACTATATGAGATTTGTCCCCTTCTAAATGGTTTTAGCAAGATAATGAACATATAACAAGGTTATGTTCTGACATGAAAAGTGCTTTACCATTGAACGTGACTATAAAAGTTATTCGCTACACATTATATGTAACTCGCCTCTTGCTGAATGGTTTAGGTGAGATAATAGATATGTAACAAGTGCCATTCTATTAAAAAAGATATATTTGCATTCACTGACAATGTTTTAGAAGGAATAAATAGTAAATTAATCCCTACAGAAATTTTCTGTGACTTGTCAAAGGCATTGTCTGTGTTGATCAAGAAATTGTAATACAAACATTAAAATATTATGGTATAGATGGCATAGAGAACAGAAAGTGTCACTGGAACATTGTAAAGCTGTGTTATGTGATCCATTGCTTTTAATATATATAAATCATCTACTCTGTATTACATCTAAAACTCAAAATTTGTTCAATTTGCATATGACATAAGGGTAGGAATTAAAAATACTCCAGATTTATCTATGGAAAATATTTAATTTATGACCCTGTTAAAAAATGGTTTACAGCTAATGGCTTGTCTTTAAGCTTTGATAAAACTCAATATATGAAATTTACATTACGCAGATCAATACCAGATATAGACAAAAAATTTGCAGGCGAGTCCATTCAAGAGGTAGAGAGAGTGAAATTTCTAGGTTTACATATTGATAATAATTTAAATTTGAGGGTACTTACTGAAGCGATTGGGTGCAGCCACATTTGCAATTCATACAGTTTTAGCTATAGGTGATTTCTGTATGAGGAAACTAGTTTATTTTTCTTATTTCCACTCCTTGGTGTTATATGGAATTATATGCTGGCTCAATTCTACTCACAGTGTCAAAGTGTTCAGAGCCAAGAAGCGGGTAATAAGAATTATGTGTGGTGTTAGCAGTAGAATTTCGTACAGAGAGTTGTTTAAGAAGTCTGGGATTTTAATATTGGTGGTCGAGTATATGATTAAATTCTGGGAAATTTTTTAAAATAAAATATTAATTTATTCATCAAAGAATTTATTTCTAAGGTATCTACAAAATAATTGCCAGCAGTTTGTGTTAATATAGTTGATATAATTAATGTATCACATATGCTGTGACTGTACATCTTCTGGTGTATTTATCTATTTTGTTATTCAATTGTTTATGTCTAAGTTGACAACTTTCTATATCCCACAGAGTCAGTTTCTTATATTGGGACCTATGGAAAATGAATGTATTGTATTATATTATATACCATAAGTATCTATTGCTCACCAAATTTGAAGGCTACAATGGGTGTACAACACATAAGATGCATACAATAATACATTATTTAGGTCTGAAACCTTTTTCATGTATTAGGGGAAGAGAATGAGCTATTTGGTCTGGAAGGTGTGTACACACCGAAGTTTTCCAGTGGAAGTCATGTTGGGGGAGAGGGTGGTGGGAGTGAGCTGTTAAAAACTGAACTATCAATATACTGGAAAAGACTAAGATGCTATGTATATATAGGAGTACATATTACAGGCAGTGGTAAAATGAATATATATATAAAAATAAAACATTGTATTACTGTGAACAATAAATAAAAATGGAAGAAATTTATCACTACTTAAAAATATATATCAACGCTTCCTTGAATGTCTATCAACAGTCCACACACCCCTTTTTTTTCTAGATAGATAGATAGATATGTACACTTTGATCCTATGTGAGAATAATCTCGGGGATGTGGAACAGTACATACACTTATTAGTAATGTCAATATTACTATATAATTGATAATATTATTATATATTGACGACAAGTTAGCTACAACCCATTAGTATAACCAATATCTCCTGTACTCTACAAATACAATCCCGAGTTAATTAATACTTATTATGTGGAACAGTGTATACACTTGTTACGAGCATCTAATAACCAGTTATTTTCCTACCAACCAGTTACCATTATAAGTTGCACTGTAATTTGTGACTACATATTATATCATGTTAGTTGCTATTTATGTGGAACAGTACACACACTTATTATCAATATCAATGATATTACCAAGCAGTCAATTACTTACAAACCTGTTAGTATGATAATTTTTCACAGCAGTTTTTGAGTGCATGCTATCCCATATTAGTTGCTATATATGAGTGAAATTTTGTAAACAGTGCAATTACTTAATTTGTCAAAAGTTTCAACTGAAATAAAAACCATATATCATTTTAGTAATTGTGGATAACTTTGTCACCTTGCCCTTCCATACCCCATATATACTATTTTATCAGTCATTCTTAGTTACCAAATTCCAAGAAGAAAATTCTTTCACAGAGTTAAATGGGTTCTTAAGCAGAAACTCTTTCAGTTTGGACTTAAAGTAGTTGGGTTTTTGTAGATAACATTTAATTTCTATTGGTAACATATTGAATAAGGAAGCTCCAGTAAATGTTAATCCTTTCTGTACAATTGACAGTGACTAGTAATCCTTGTGAATATTATATTTATTCCTAGTATTATGGCTATGTATGTCAGCATTAAGATTGAAGTGTTCAGGATTTTCCACTACAAATGATAGTATGGAGTATACATACTGTGCTGGCATTGTTAGTATACCCAGGCTTTTAAACAGATTTCTGCACGATGGCTGTGGGCTTGCTCCACAAATAGTTCTTATAGCACGCTTTTTCAATTTAAATACCCTTTGTGCTTGTGACGAGTTTCCCCAGAATGAGATGCCATATGTGAGCAGAGAGTGAAAATATGCAAAATATACTAACTGTCTGGTTTCTATATTAACTATTCTAGATATTACCCTCAGTGAGCAGATTCCTTCCTTGTATCCATTGATGTATCTTCTCTCCATACAGACATTCCCCACAGTCAGGGCCTCTGTGCCCTGGAACACTTCCTAGATCTGCAACCTCCACACAGCCATCCAAGTACATACATACTTTCATTCTTGGCTCACCTAATTCTCTCCAAAAACTTCTTCACCTTCAATTCTATAGTATATCACCAGATTCATGGCACCACCATGGGTACCTGCATGGCCCCATCCTATGCCAAACTATTCTTTGGTCATCTGGAGGAACATATCCTCAACCACACCCCTTTTAAACACACTATGTGGTTCAGATATATAGATGGTAGGTTTATGATCTGGACTCACAGTGAACACCAACTCCTAAAATTCCTGCGTTCCCTTAATTGAATTGAATTGAATTGAATTTTATTTGATCCATGAAGTCATAATTTATGACATTGGACAAGTCATCAGTAATTACAATAAGCATTACAATATAATTTTTCACACAATACAGGATTACATATCATTATTATAATTATCATACTTAAAATTGCACAGTCAATACAAGCAGCATATGAAATACATATGTTCAACTGAAGTTAAATTAATATTTCAATGTTTTACAAGTTACAATACAAAATAATTTAATCATGTTTGTTCATTTCTCGATGGTTCATATATTCATTGACACTATAGAAGCTATTGACTAATAAAAATTTTTTTAGCTTATATTTAAAATTATTTAAATTTGATATTTGTTTTATGTTTTCAGGAAGAGAGTTGTACAGAATTTTAGGCTGGTAGAGTACACTATTTTGGTATAGAGCTTTCTTGTGCCACTCTAAATGAAAATTATTCCTATTCCTTGTTTCATGTTTATGTATTTCCTTATTTAGCGTTGCATATTCCTGATGTGATTTCAGGAAGCAGATACACTCAAATAAGTATATACATGGTAGAGTCAGTATTTTTAGTTCTTTAAAAATATCCCTGCAGGATTCTCTACATTTCATACCTCTCATGATTCTTATAGCTCTCTTTTGAAGTATGAATGCCTGTTTTGCATGTGTTGAATTTCCCCAAAAAATTATACCATATCTTAATAAGCTATGCATATATGAATAGTAGGCACACAACATTGTTTTCAAAGAGCAGCAATCTTTAAGCATTCTTAAAATATAACAACATTTGCTTAACTTCTTATTCAGTGATTCAACATGTTTATCCCACTTTAAATGTTCATTCAACCATATTCCTAAAAATTTTGTGTCATGTACTTGTTTTATATAGGTATCTCCTATCTTCACTAAATTATTACTGTTATTTTTGTTTATTATATGAGTGAAACTAATCCATACTGTCTTTTCATGATTTACAATCAAGCAATTATCATGGAACCACTTTTCCACTTCTTTTGTTGTTGCAGTAATTTTCTGCTGTAGGTCAACTTCATCCTGCCCTTTTATAAAAATATTAGTGTCGTCTGCAAACAATACCTCATCAGCTGTTAATAAATGATTTGGTAAATCATTTATATATATAAGAAATAGTAAGGGTCCTAAGACTGAGCCTTGTGGTACTCCGTGGTCAACTTTCTGATACTCTGAAAAATATTCTTTACCATCATGACATACTTTTACTCTCTGGTACCTGTTGGAGAGATATGATTTAAACCAATCATATGCTTTGCCACGAATACCATATCTGTACAATTTTATTAATAAGAGGTCATGTCTAATAAGATCAAAGGCCTTGGACAGGTCTAAGAATAACCCACTGTTTATTTCACCCTTATCCACTGCATTGAGAACAGTATTCAGAAAATTGTAAATGGCTGTTTCTGTGGACCTATTTTTCCTAAACCCATGTTGTGAATTGCTTTAGTATTTTGTTTCTAGTGAGAAAATCAGTGAGCCTTTCATACATTACTCTTTCAATTATTTTTGAAAAGCCAGGCAGTATAGACACAGGTCTGTAGTTCTTTATGTTATATTTGTCATCCTTTTTGTAAAGTGGTGTTACTGTTGAATACTTTAGTTCTGTTGGGAATATTCCTGCACTAAAGGAATCATTAATAATATCTGTAAGGTGGGAAACAATGGATCCTGAGCTGTGTTTAATGATTTTATCTGGGATCCCATCAATACTGCAGGACATTTTATTTTTTAATTTAGAAATAGCATTATCCTACTTCTGTTATAGTAACTGGATATAGAAACATAGTTTTTTCATTCATGGGGACATTTATATTACCATTTCTACTGCACATCTCATTGGTGAAATTTTTTGCTATGTTTGTGTAGTGTTTACTGAAAATATCTGCAATCTTTTTTGGGTCCTGAATAATTTTTCCTTCACTTATTATAACATATGAATTAGTTTTTGCTTTAAAATTGCCTGTGCTTTTATTTATAATTTTCCAAATGGATTTAATTTTATTTGAGCTCTTGGAAATATATGTATCATTTGTCTGCTTTTTTGCTGCTAATATTACTTTTTTGAAAATTTTTCTATAGCATTTTACATGTGACTTTAAATTTTTATTTTGTTTGGCTAATTTGTTTAAAATTCTAAGATTTTCTGCAGAATTTTTAATGCCCTGGGTTATCCACGTGATTGGATTGCTTGTAATTCTAACTCTTTTTAATGGGAATGCAACTTCAAAACAATACTTATAATTAGACATAAAACAATTGAACTTATCATCTATACTATTATGCATTCCTTCCCCCCACTTCATATTTTGAAGCATGTAGTTGAAAGTCACGATATTATCATCATTAAAGGACCTCCTCTGCACATACTTTTCACCAGTCCTGCAAGATTTGGTGAATATGTTCTTTACAGATAATTTAATAGCCAGATGATCAGAGAAACCCATATCTATTGTTGTGATGTTATAGTTACATATTTCCTTGTTGATAAATATTTGGTCAATTGCAGACTCACTCCCGTTGCCATACCTAGTGGCATCATACACAGTTGTATACATATTATAAGACATAAGCAAATTTATTAGCTGTTGCTTTCTAACACAATTACCATTAAAATCAACATTAAAGTCCCCAACTAATACTATATGGTTTGTTTGATTTTTTAGTTCACTTAGAAGATCTTCCATGTTTTCTAAGAACACTGTAAAGTTGCCAGATGGTGATCGATATATACACACAATAGTAATTTTACATTCTATAAGTACACATGCAGAGTATTCAAAATCTTTTTCAAGACATTTGGCACTTTTCAGTCTTATTTCCTTTGACTTCAAATTAGGTTTAACATATATACATGTCCCACCACACTTGTAGGTTTCTCTGCAGAAACTACTTACCAATTCAAAATTTGGAATGTGAGCTGAACTTGTTTGAAATTCTTGCAACCAGTGCTCACTTAGACACAAAACTGATACATCATTCAAACTGTTATTTAACAACACTTCATATTCACTTAGTTTATTACTTAGACCTTGCACATTTTGATACAGAACTGTAACTGGTTCATTTGACCCTATTTTATATGTGCTACTGTCACTATGTTGAATATTGCAGGTCGATTCTATGGGTGTATTGTTTTGGACTGTGGCCACCAAAAATCCTCACCTCTTGGTGGTGGATGTCTCTTTCGGGCTGGTTGTTTTCTTCTAAAAAGATCCATTTCACTTTCAGTAGCACTTACAGGATTTTTGGTAGACAGTTCTTTAGGGTTAGTATTTTGAGTAGTGCATACCTGATTGGATGTTGCTTCAACCACTGTTGTTGTAACACATAACTCTGTAGTGTCCAGGACAGAATTCTTGTGTTCTACATACACAATTGGTATTTGAGATACTATTGGTAGATCTTTCACTTCAAATTGAATGTGACTTGCATTTTCGTTTTTTGTTTTAATATAATGCAAAATCTGTTTAGCTAATGCTAATTTCCCTTTGTAGTTTCGGTGCATGCCATGTCTTGTAAATTCGTCCTCTGGGACAGTCCACTTTCAAATATTTGACATTTGTAAATGCTTTGCAGATTTTTTCGTATTTCCGATTTGTAGCCTCAATTTCTTTGTTTACACATGAGGCTGGTATCAGGTCATGTCTGTGGGGAATGCTGACTACATACACATTTATATTGTTCATTTTTCTTAACGTTTCTGCTAAGGTTCTTGTTAGCTGCTTTCGCTTCATTTTTGTAGACGTCATTATCGCCACCTATAATCACGCAGCTGTCTCCAGTGTTAAAGTCCCACATTTTATCAAAATCTTTCACTATTTCACTCAACGGAGCACCAGGTTTAACTATGCCACTAACATTGAAATTGTGATCCTTTTCAGCGATGATTCCAGCTAGGCCTTTCCCATGGCTGGAAGTAAGTAAACAAATACCAGATTTCTTCCCGCAATGATCATCGATGCATTTTTGAATCTTGGGTGATTTCTTTTCCTCGCAAGGTTTTTCTATAACAACTTCAGTGTCATCTTCATTCTCAAAAGTTGCGGATGAAAGCAAATTAAATCTGTTTCTTGTCTCTACTTTAAAGCACTTCTGAAGATTCTTGACACGCGTAAACTTTTTAGGCCTAATAAAATTATTTTCTTCAGCTGAACTCGCATTTTCGATTGTCTTTTTTAGATTCTCCATTTGATGGATAAGCATGCTAGCTGCATAAATGTCCTTCTTAATTGCTTCAATAACTGACTCTTCTTTTCCCAGAAAATTTTTTCTATGGCTTCCATTCTTCCATAACAACATTTGCGATCGCACTCACATCCCGCACTCACTGTTTCCAAATTATTTATGCAATCACTGTGAACCCATTTTTGAATAACAGAACATAGTCTAATACCAGTTGTCACCAATTCTTTGCATAGTACACACTTTATAGATGATAGAAAGTTTATTTTCGGAGAGCAACTAACAACAACTTCTATACCGGCCGCCATCTTAAACTACTAATAATAATAATCATCTCATCAATTTCACTTGGATCTACTTCCACTCACACTTCACAATCCTCAAACATGGACATCACATAAAGGCAAGGTTCCCTTCATACCTATTTCCACATCAAACCCACTGATTCACAACAATATCTACACTTTGACAGTTGCTGTCCATTCCTTTGAGCCTTGCCATCCATGGCAGACATATCTATTTTGATGCTGAATCCCTCTCTCAGTACACCCAGTACCTATCATAAGCCCTTATTTCCCACTGTTACTCCACAGATCTCGTACATAAACAAATCTCTCATGTGATCACTGACCCTCCCAGTAACCACTCTCGCTCAGCACTTCCAAAAACCAACCATAACCTTTTCTTTGTCACCCAGTTATGTCCTGGCCTCGATTCCATCAATCAAATCTTGTGACAACAGCATGACTTCCTTCGACCGAGGATGGTGGGTGACCGGTTAACTTTCTGGCCTCGCATTTGGGAGGACGCGGGTTCGAATCCCAATCCGGCCATCCAGATTTGGGTTTTCCATGGTTTCCCCAAATCACTCCAGACAAATGCCAGCATGCTTCCTTAAAAAAACCATGGCTGAATTTCTTCCCATTCCTTGTCCCCAACCCCATCCTGTCTCTAATGACCTTAGTCGTCAATGAGGCATAAAGTAAAAAAAAAAAAAAAAAAAAAAAATAAAAACAAACTTCCTTTGCTCCTTTCCACATACTCTTTGACACAAAATTCTACCCACTGTCCTCTGTACATGTTTTAGAAGATCACCAAATCTTAAGAACATCTCAGTCCACAAATACCATCCATCATACTCACCAGAAATACCATATGGATCATTTTCATGCAATAAATCCTGCTGCAAAAGCTGCAGCATGAATCCACACACTACAACACATTCCAACCATACCACAGGGTAATCCTTCTCCATCATTGGTCATGTGATGTGTTTCAACAATGCACATCACAAACTAACTAACCTGCACCACTGCACTAATTCCAATATAGGTCTCACTACACAGCACCTCCCAGTCAGAATGAATGGTCACTGGCAAACAATCCACGTGTCACAACTTATACCCTTCAGTATCATAAGATGCCAATAACCACGATTGTAGCAACCTTAAGAACTGCTTTAGTGTGAGAGAAATCAGAGTTTTCCCTGAAATCACCACTGCATCAGAACTTTTGATAGGGAAACTTGAGTACCAGAATATCCTGAGTACCAAACACACCCCTGGCCTAAACCACTGATAAAAACCTACCACTTAACCTATCACTCATTATTTTGATTATATTTTATTTATATTTTTATTTTTTAGTTTTCACTTTCCTTTATATATACATATATATTAATAAATTTCTTCCAAATTTATTTATTTTTCATGGTAATGCAATGTTCCCTTTGTTATACATATTCATTTTGCCACTCAATGTGATATGTACTCCTATATATATATTGTTCACTTCTTGACCCCCACCACACCCTCCCCCACCCTGTCTTCCAGTCCTTAGCCCAGTCACAGTATAAACTTTGGCGTGTGCACACCACCCAAACCAAATGGCTCATTCTCATCCCAACTACATGAATAAGGTTTCAAACTGAAATATGTATTATTGTATTCATCATATGCATTATTCACCTGTTACAGCCTTCAACTTTGGTGAGTGATTGGGTTATTTCCCTATATTTTTTTATTTATAATGCCTAAAAGCCATTTCCTTTTTCATTAGTATGATTAACAAGTTTCTATTGTGTTACAAATAATTAACACTGCAATGTATAATAATTAGTGCAAGCCAAGACTGATAACTTTCCAGATCATTGTAATAGCTTAGTTGGCAAAAGAAAAGGTAAAAGATAATCATGTGATCAGCTACATACAACCTTTAATCCTAAAAATTTGGTTATTGGATTGTACTATGTATTTTCAAAACCTTATGGTACTGTTTTCTTTTAATCATGTCAGAATATAATTTACAGATATCCTACAATTATATGTTGTCATTTGATGACATACCAGTTGATCTGGTTCCTTTGACTGCCCATTTCAAGTATCTGTTGAACAATGCGAGCAAAGAGCAGCCTTTGATACTTTTTCTTGACTCTGTTGATCAGCTTACTGGTGCTCAGGATGCCAATAAGGTGTCCTGGCTGCCTTTGAGACTTCCTCCTTTCTGTAAGGTTAGTGTTGTTTTCAAAACATGAATGAAAGTCTCTCATGATTTATGCTAAAAATCAGTATAGTGGTTCGTTCAACTAAATTTCCTAATATGATACAAGATGATCACAAGTAAATGTAATTTAAATGTATTTTGTAAGTTCCTAAATTGTGCAAGAGACAGATAGATGGAATGTTTAATATGACTTTAAAAACTTTTCATTAAAGATAGTAAAATATCGTTTGAATGCTTTTATACAAACATACACAAATTTTACAGCAGTGTTATAATGTCTGTTTAAGGAACTGTTGAAGTATTAGTCAAACACTTTCTATAGACAGCCATAGGTAGCCAATAAAATTTAAATGACTTTTTTTTATAGAATTACTTATATATATATATATATGAGACTGATATGAAGCACTTTCTCACTAATTTCTGGAAATAATTTAAATGTGAACATTAATACAATGTTTCAGTGAAGTTCTTGATTCGAAAAACTATAAATAGTATATCAGAAACAATAAAAAATGAGTAAATTGTAGAAGAAATCTGTAAAACAAATTTAGCTTTCTTGAAAACGATATTATAGACTGATCTCATTCTCAAAGTGAGTCTGATGTCTAATTCAGTAACAATAATTTATTATTACTGGGTTTCCACATGAAATGAAGAAACCTGAAGATTAGTTGATTAAGTAATAAAATCTTGGAGATTGTAGTAAAAAAAAGGAAGTATTAGATTGATAACCATTTCAACTGTTTCACAAGTCCTTCTTTTAACCTGTTGGATGAAATTCAACAGTTTTTTTTGTGGGGGGGGGGGGGGAGTTTGGTGCATGTATTAACACAATGACATACCTGTGGTGTGACATTATGGGTATAAAATACTGGAGTGCTAAGGATAGTAGCTAGATTTGATTGCAAAAAATTACAATAGAACAAGTCAATAACTAATATGATAATGAGCTGGGTTGGGAGTCACTGGGATACAGGAGGTGGATGGAGAGAGTGATAAATATGAATAAGCCAACCACTGGTAATATGTGAGCAACATGTAGATCAGAGAGTTATGGATTGGAATAAATTATTTAGGGTGATGCTCAACAATTTAGTGAAATGCTTTCAAGTAAATATTCATGAAATGCAAATATAGTTATGTAGGGAAAATGTTACTGGGACATTAAGCTACATTACTATTAATAATAACAATAAAGATAATTTTCATTCACTGTTCCTTTCATAGTCAAATATTAATATCAATGTATTATGTCGTGTTAGTTCATGAAATAAATATTTTGATCAGTCTGGGGTAAGGGCAAAGTTTCGAATAATGGTTTCAGTTTTGGGAGACTTTCTTTAATATCTGAGTAATTTATTAGCTTCACAAGTTTACGATATTTTGAGGGATTTGTAGAAAAATAAAATATTTGGACATACATACTGACATTAGTTGAACTGAACTGAACAGTGTATACACCATGTTTTAATATTTCAGAATAACATTCTGTTTCTGAAGTCATTTAACTGAAATACGATTATTGCTCCATTTTATGTCTTACTGATCTGTTGCCATTATATGATGTGACGTGTTTTGTCTCCCATTTTTAGCTTCTTGTGTCTTGTGCAGCTGAAGCCAATAATCCAGAAGTTTCAAATGACTACTATCTATTACGTCGTATGATTGATGTAGAAGAAAACTTTTTGGAGGTGAATGACCTTGGAGAAGACCTCGCCATGCAAGTAATAAGGTCGTAAAATTTTCAATAATTTCTTTTAAAGAAATCGTTACATTTATGATTTAGAACAGAAACTAATTAATTTTTAGAAATTTAACTTTTTAGTTGTTCAGAAGGAGAGTTTCAAATACATGACATAAAAAAATGAATTTACCTATATTAATTCTCTTTAAACATTAAACAAGCAATGATTTGTACTTATTAAATTCTGTTTTCATACTACTATTAATCTGTTCACACATTTTGGATACGAATAAAGAAATGGATGCTGCTGCAATTATAATGATAAGGATGGGGAAAAAGGACATCAATAAACATGGCAGACCAGATGCAAGAAATCACTACACAAAAAGTAGAATTTCTGGGGAAGCCCTTGTACTGGTTAGCACTGCATTCACATGGGTACAGTACTGCAGGCACTGAGCATGAAAAGGTGGTGTGGAGATAACACACTTTTGGAAGTTAGGAAAATGAGATATTAGTCCAAGGTATTAGAGACTGAAGAAGACCACTAGAATATGTGCAAATTCTTTCTGTGTGTTAGTGATGCAAGATAAATAGAGAATGGAAGGGGGAATATGAGGGGGAGAGGAATGTTACTGACTACTGCTGAGTAAAGCCAGAGGGAAATGTAATGTCCAGAATGTGTTTCTGAGTTTCTTTATTGAAGTACTATCATCAAAAGCAACTTGTCTGATAGCGATCAGTGTGTAGTAATAGATGTTAAGCTTGTTCACAATGTGGCTGATTGCAGGGGCTGCTAAAACGTGTTTTATTCTATGATTGTGTACTACCAATCTTTGTCCGTATATTTTAATAGAAATGATTGAGGTAAAGAAGGCAGTAAAATAGCATCACCAGTCATGGGAAATGTTTGAATGGGGATGGGTATGCTGTAGGAATGTAGTCAGAAGTGATCTGTTGCAGGGATAAATTTGTAATCATGTTATAGTAATGTAATCTTTATGGGTTCTCCGCCAGATGATGTAGAAAGATGAGCTTTCAGCTCCTAGCTCTGCTGCTATCTTCAGGTCTAGTGTTACCATTTTGACAACAAGAGCTGTACTAGTGTGGACTGGTGTTGGTGCATCTTATAAAGTGTGTCACTCTTACCCATCTCCTCCACCCACACCCTCACACGGGATGGTAGTGGCTGCATATTGTATCTGTCACGTTGTGTGGCTAGCGGTCCACCCTCCCCTCCACCCATGAGTCACTGTCAGGCTCCAGCAGTAAGCACATCGCTCTAAGTGAATCCTTTTGAGAGTGTAGCACTGGGGGCCTGGCAGCCATTGCCAAGTGCAGGTCAATAGGAGATTGCTCCAGCACTGTCAGTTATCTCACCTCCAAGTGCTAAGTTATTGCAACTCCATAGCCCTCTCCTACTTGGTATTAATCGCCCTGGGTTATTTTATGGCTAATGCTCAGAAATCTGTGGTTTAAACGATAGATTTATACCTATTGTAGTAGTGTGAACATCAACAAACTTATTCTTTTCATGAATTAAAAAAATGATTGATAAGAAGTTAGTTTAAAAAAAAAAAAAAAAAACAATTGAATGTCAATCTATAAATATTATTAGTTAATACTTCTTACACCGGATGGCTCAAAGTAAGTAATGGTCTCTTAAACCAATATATAGTATATTAACAAATACTTCTGGTGGAAAATATTAATATTTTAATTCCACAAATATCCCCATTAATATGATTATCTCTGTTTACTGTATTTTCAACAGTTCTAATTTTATTCTACATAATATGTTATTATCTATTCAACACAATAAATTATTATTTAAATCAACATAAATCAACTAAAATATACCATTCCTAGGAAACTTCATTAATTTGAAAGTGATAAGAAATCTATTCTCAACATTTGATCCATCAACAAATATTACAAATTTATCAATTAATTGAATAAGAACATTTACCACAATAATAATTATTCTGATAACATTTTGATTAATTCCATCATGAATGAATTCAATATGAAATAAAAGAATAATATCTCTTCATATTGAATTCAAAACTTTCTTAGTCCTAAGAGAAATATAGGAACAACAATAATATTAATCTCACTATTTTTTATAATCGTATATAATAATTTTATAGGACTATGTCCCTACGTATTTACTAGCACAAGACATATATCTATAACATTTTCTTTAGCTCTACCATTATGAGTATGCTTTATATTATTTGGATGAATCAATAACACAAATCATATATTTACACATTTTGTACCCCAAGGTACACCATAAGCTCTTATATCATTTATAGTATTGATTGAAACAATTAGTAATATCATCTGACTGGGAACTCTAGCAATTCGATTAGCAGCTAACATGATTGCAGGTCATCTTCTATTAACTTTAATAGGAAATACAGGACCAATTATTACTTATAAAATAATTACACTATTATTACTAGCACAAATATTATTACTAGTATTAGAATCAGCAGTAGCTATTGTCCAATCATATGTATTTTCAGTATTAAGAACATTATATTCAAGAGAAGTACATTAAATATGTTAACAACTCATTCAAATCAACCATTCTACTTGGTAGATTATAGATCATGACCCCTAACAGGAGCTATTGGTGCAATATTTATAGTATCAGGATTAGCTAAATTATTCAATATATTAAAAATAAATCTATTTTTTATAGTTACAATAATTACTTTATTGTAACTATATCAATGATGGCTAGATGAAGTAACATAAGTTATGTATCAAGTACTTCATACCATTCCCATATCTACCAGATGACAATGAGGAATAATTCTATTTATCACCTCAGAAGTATTATTTTTTGTATCATTTTTTTAGCATATTTTAATTGAAGACTTGCCCCAGCAATTGAGTTAGGTATAAATTGGCTACCCAAAGGAGTATTACCATTCAATCCCTTACAAATTCCACTACTAAATACAGTAGTTTTATTAACTTCAGGTATTACAGTCACATGGGCTCATCATGGTCTAATAGAATCTAACCATTCTCAAAGACTTCAAGCATTAATCATTACAGTAATCCTAGGATTATATTTTACAATGCTCCAAATACATGAATATTGAGAAGCAAACTTCACCATTGCTGATGCAGTATATGGATCTTCATTTTTTTTTTTTTTATAGCAACAGGATTTCATGGAGTTCATGTCCTTATTGGTTTAACATTCCTATTAATATGTATAATATGACATAAAATAAATCACTTTTCTATATCTCACCAATTTGGATTTGAAGCAGCAGCATGATATTGACATTTCGTAGATGTTGTTTGACTATTCTTATATATCTCAATTTATTGATGAGGTAGATATTTATCTAGCATAATTAGTACAATTAACTTCCAATTAAAAAGTTTGAAATGATCAAGATAAATAATTATAATATTAATAATGAGAGCCTTAATTTCAATGATAATTCCGATAGTAGTATTACTTACTGCTGCAATAGTCTCCAAGAAAATAATAAATTACCATGAGAAATGATCTCCTTTTGAATGTGGATTTGACCTCAAAAGATCAGCTCAAATACCATTCTCGCTTAAATTTTTCCTAATTGCAGTAATTTTTTTAATTTTCGATGTAGAATTTGCATTAATTCTACCTATTGTTATTATTATAAATACTTCTTGAATAGTTACATGAACAATGACAACTTTATTCTTTATCCTAATCCACCTAGTAGTATTATATCATTAAAGAAATCAAGGAGCTCTTAAATGAGTAGAATATGGTTGTAGTTAATTATAACATTTGAGTTGCATTGAAAAAGTATTAAATCAATAAACCTTAAATAAGAAGCGATTATCACATTCAGTTTTGACCTGAAAAATTTGATTCAGTAACTCTTATTTAAGGTTAATTCAAGCCAAAAGAGGCATATTACTGTTAATAATATAACTGAATATCAATATTCCAATTAAGGAGAAATAATGATGTTATATAAGCTGCTAACATATTATAATAGCGGTTAAATTCCATTAATTTCTCTGGTTTATTTATTTTAAATAAAACATTACATTTTCATTGTAAAAGTAATATTTAATAAATACTCAAAAGTAAATATACTTTGTATACAGATTCAATGTATTGCTCTAAAACAAGCTATTTAAGTTAAATAAATAAAATAAACAAAATTAACATTCATGTAGTACATAGCAATTTACAATTTAAATCATACTAACTTTGCGTATAAGATAATAAATAAATTTATAAACTATATATAAGCCCTGACCCCTAATTAACTCGTTTCCTCCATAATCAAAACTTTTAAAAATAACATAACCATATTTTAATGGATACAATCTAACGAAATTAGTAGATAAAAAAGGTATAAATCATATAGAACCCGTAAATCATTGGTTATAAATATATATAGGTTTATAAAAATATAGATAAAATGAAAAAACTAAATAACCCATATATGAACCAATTATAACCACTATTGTAGTTGAAAACTTAAGATAATCAGGCAGCACAACACAATAAGGCGTGGGAAATATCAATCATCTTATTATTGACCCCTCAACCACAGCAACCAACAATAAACCAATTATACCAAATGATATACAATTAGATTTATTATCAATTAAACAATAACTAAGCTGATTGTAATAAATAACCATTGAATAATAAAATAGACGAAATGAATATATAGCGGTTAAACCAGTAGAATTATAAAATAAAATAAAAATAAAATAATTTATATAACATACAGAAGATAATTTAAGAATAAGATCCTTTGAATAAAATCCAGATAAGAAGGGTATCACGCATAAACATAAACTTGACACATTAAAACAAATAGAAGTTAAAGGTATTTTGTAACAACTGAACCCATAAAATTGATATCCTAAAAATCACCTAAATTATGGATATAAGAACAAGCACAAAAAAATAGTAAAGCCTTAAACAAAGTATGAGTTAATAAATAAAAAAAATGCCAAATTATGATAACCCATTGATGAAATTGTTATTATTAATTTAAGTTGGCTTATAGTAGATAAAGCAATAATTTTCTTTAAATCATACTCAAAATTAGCACCATTCCCTGCTATAAATAAGGTTAAACAACAAATTTATAATAAAAGAAATATTTAAATTATACTGAATTAATAATGAATTAAAACGAATTTTCAAATAAACCCCCGCCATTACTAAAGTTGAAGAATGAACTAAAGCAGAAACAGGTGTAGGAGCTGCTATAGCAGCTGGAAGCCAAGAGGAAAATGGAATCTGAGCTCTTTTAGTTATTGCTGCAATAACTAAAAATAATATAACCAGCATTTTTACCATCTACTAAAATAAACATAATAAATATAATTTCAACTTCCATAATTAAGTATTAAAGCAAGAGAAATCAAAATTGCAACATCACCAATATGATTAGACAAAGCAGTTAACATACCAGCATTGTAAGAATTTACATTCTGATAATAAATAACTAAACAATAAGAAACCAATCCCAAACTATCTCTACCAAGAAAAATTATAATAATATTAGGTCTAATAATTAAAAATATTATTGATAAAATGAACATCAATACAAGTAAAATAAATCAGTTCAAATCTTTCTTCCTTATAGATAGTCAACTCTATAGTAAATAACTAAAGAAGAAATTAACATAACAAAAGATATAAAAGTTATTGATATTCAATCAATAAGTAAAGTTATAACCACTGAAGATCAATTTATTCTAAAAATATCTCATTGAATAAAAATAACTAAGTAATTCAAAATCAAATAAATACTAATAGATAAAATCAATAATCTTAAAAATAAATCTAAAAATTCCAATTGATAATATATACATTGTTGAACCAAGGTAATATAATTGCTTCAATGACACCACAAATCATTATTTTAAATAAAATACCTAGGTATAAAACTAATAATTCCACCTTCAAATAAAGAATGTTTAAAGGCAATCAATATAATATTATCAAAATATATTCATGCAAATATCCAGTAGAGAATTCGTATAAACCGGAGAAATATAACCCCCCCATGCAGACAATAAGAATACATATACAACGTATGAGCAGCACTAAAAAAAGACAAATCAAACAAAATACGTAATATCATAATAGATCAAGAAATAATTCTATTTATTAAAGAAAATTCATGAAGAAGATTTAAAGAAGGAGGAAAAACTATATTAGAAGAACTTAACAAAAATCATCATAAAACTATTGAAGGTATAAAATTAAGTATCCCCCTGTTAATGAATAAACTACGACTACCTAATCATTCATACATTGAATTAGCCAAACAAACTAAACCAGAAGAACATAAAACATGACCTATCATTAAATATAAAGAACCTATTAAACCCCAACAATTCCTACTTATTAAACCCACAATAACCAATAATAAATAAGCAATTAATAACTTTAAATCAACCTGACACATACATGTTAATCTTACTATTAATCAACTTATGAAGTCCAAATGTATAATAAAATAATTATATAAAAATCCAGATCAATATTACATCAGCTAAAATTATTCTACCAGAAATTGGAGCTTCAACATGAGCCTTAGGTAATCATAAATGAACCATGTATATAGGAATTTTAACCAAGAATACCAAAACACAAAAGATATAAAAATACAGACTAAAGTTACTTGAACCATCTAAATCCCTATAAGTAATTAATAGAACCATCAATAAAGGTAACCTAGCAACTACAGAATAAAAAATTAAATAAATTCCCGCCTGTAATTGTTCTGCTTGATAACCTTCCAACCCATATATAATTAAATAAATATATATAATAATATATAATGAAATAATTCTAACGAAATATATTCTAAACTCAATAAGACAATCAACAAAATTAAACTTAGATGAATAAACGTAAATACCACAAAAATGCAAAGATACATCAATAAGGAATAAGATAAAGATAATGAAACCAGTAGTTTTAATAGTTTATATCAAAAACACTGGTCTTGTAAACTAGAAAAAAGTGGTACTTTTAAAACATCAGAGATAGATATTTCTTTCGCTAAAAACACTTTTAACTTGTATATTTAGAGGAAATATTATAATAAACTTCTGAATGTCCTATATTCTATTTCTAATCTTTCTTGGTAGATTAATAGTAATCTTTATCTACATTACCAGTATTGTCTCTAATGGAATATTTAATATCAAAATAAAAATAATAATATCAATAACTATTGCCATAATAATAATATTAGTAGTAATATACTATTTAGATAAAACTATGATTATCAATGAACAAATAAATAGAGATATAATTCTACAAAACTGATAAAATATAGAAATATCAGAATCAATAAAAAATTATATAATATATCAAGATTTATAGCAATAATAATTATTTATTAATTACAATAATTGCAGTAGTAAAAATTACTAACTTCTCTTTAGGATCAATTCGAAAAATATATGAATAAACCCCCAAGAATTAATAATTCTGTATTTAAAATTATCAATAACTCACTTATTGATTTACCAGCACCAACAAATATCTCATTTATATGAAACTTTTGGATCACTATTAGGATTATATTTAAAAGTCCAAATTATAACTGAACTATTCCTTGCAATGCATTAGACCCCTAATATTGAAATAGCATTTAGTAGTGTAATTCACATCTGCCAGACGTAAATAATGGTTGAATAATACGAACAATTCATCCTAATGGAGCATCATTTTTCTTCATTTGTCTATATATTCGTGTCAGATGGGGTTTAAATTATGGATCATATATATACTTATACACCTGAATAGTAGAAACAATTATTATATTTATAGTAATAGCAACAGCATTTTTAGGATATGTATTATGATGAAATGAAAAATCATTTTGAGGCACAACAGTAATTACCAATTTATTATCAGTAATCCCATATATTGTAACAGATCTAGTTCAATGAATTTCAGCTGGATTTGGAGTTTATATTGCTACACTAAACCAATTTTTCACATTTGACTTTGTATTACTGTTTATTATTGCCACAATATCAAGTAATCCAATGGGATTATACAGAAATGTTGATAAAATTCCATTTCACCCATATTTTATATTTAAAGAATCAATTACTTTTATTATTATAATCATAGCATTAATAATAATTTCATTAATTAGACCTTATATTTTAGGACACCCAGACAATTTTATTGCAGCTAATCCACTAATTAAACCTTTTCATATTCAACCGGAATGATATTTTCTATTTGCTTATGCAATCCTACGATCAATTCCTAATAAATTAGGGGTAGTAATTGCCCTAGTCATATTAATTAGAATTTTAATAGTTACACCATTTTATAATAAAATAAAATTTTCGAGGAATTGAATTTTATCTGGCCAATCAAATTATATTTTGAAGTATAGTGTCAATTGTAATAATATTAACATGAATTGGAAAATGGCCAGTTGAAGAACCATACATTTTTACAGGACAAATATTAACAGTTATATACTTCTCATATTCCATCATAAATATGCATCTAACAAATCTATGAGACAAAATAATTAAACAATCTTAATGCCCCCAAAGCATATATCTTGAAAACATGTATTAGAAATTTAAGTCTTCTATTAACCTTCATTTAAACTTCAAAATTTATTTGACTAAATAGTATAAAAAATTAGTTTCTTAAACCCAACAAAAAATCATAAGTAATTTAAAGATAAAGGCAAAAAACTCATTCTAGCTAAATATATTAATTTGTCATAACAGAATCATGGTAAAGTCCCCCGGATCAAAATAAATAAAAAAGACACCAAAACTAATTTAAAAAAAACCATTAAACTATAATAATCTCCACCTAAAAAAATTGAAGACAATATCATTCTTATAAAAAGATTACTTGTATACTCAGCAAGAAAAAATAAAGTAAATATACCAGCACCATATTCAATATTGAATCCAGAAACTAATGCCGCCTCGCGCTCAGAAAAATCAAAAGGGTTACGATTAGTTTCAGCCAAACAAGAAGCTAATCCAGCCAAAAATAAAGGAAATATATATAAACAAAATGATCTGTTATACTGATATAAATACTACTTAATATGAAACAGTTTGGGCCACAGAACGTAAGGAAGCAAACAAAGAATAATTAGGGTTAGGTGACCACCCAGCAATTAAAGTAGTATAAACTCCAAAACTTGTGCAACAAACAAAAATCCATATATAGATGAGCATACGGAAGTTAAATAAGGTAATAAAAGTCATATAAACAACGAAACTACAAACTAAAAACCGGTGAAAAATAGTAAATAAAGTAAGTTGATTTATAAGGCAAAGATTGTTCCTTAGTTAATAATTTAATAGAATCGCTAAAAGGTTGAGGCCTCAATGAATCTGAACATATCCTTCTACCTTACTTTCAAGGAAAGTAAAAAAAGCCACTCTAAATAAAACTAAAATAAATAATAAAATCAAATTATTAAAAATATAAATAAATAATATAATATCGATACTAGATGTATAATCAAATTACATAATTAAGATCAAAACTTGATGCACTTATCTGCTAAAGTAGTAATAACACATTCAAAAATATTAAATTATCTTATTTTCATGGTCCTTTCATACTAATTAAAATAATTATATTCAGGATAGAAACTGACCTGGCTTACGCCGGTCTGAACTCAGATCATGTAAGAATTTAAAGGCCAAACAGACCTAATTATATTACTTCTGCACCATTTATTTGTCTTAATCCAACATCAAGGTCGCAAACTACTTCATCAATATGAACTCTCTAAAATAATTATGCTGTTATCCCTGAAGTAACCTAATCTTATAATCATAAATTATGGATCAAAAACATTTATCAATTTTTATATAATAGAAAGTTTATTTATTTTCTTTGTCACCCCAACAAAATAAATTTTACTTTTATTTAAATATAAACTAACAAAATAAACAATAGTTATTATAAGGGTCTACAGGGTGTTATCATCCTAGAAAGAAATTTAAGCCTTTTGACTTAAAAGTTAAATTCAATTAATTAATATTAATTCCTCATCAAACCATTCATTCTAGCCCTTAATTAAAAGACTAATGATTATGCTACCTTTGCACGGTCAAAATACTGCGGCTCTTCAAATAGTCAGTGATCAGGTCAGACTTTGAATTATTGTCAAAAGACATGTTTTTGATAAACAGGTGGGTATTTATTTTGCCTAATTCCATATAAATCAAATTACTTTATGATATAATTTATATAAAATATTTACTAATTAAATCATTATTGTATATTAATTTAAAACTTATCTTCATAATAAATTTAAATATTTTATAAAATCATTGTATAATTATATGAGCTAAAACCTAATCAAATAAATAGCTGATTTAAAGCCTATTAATATAAGAATAAATAAACATTATAAATAAATTTAGAGGTAATCCCCTAAATAATAAAACAAAAATTATAAAATATTGATATTTAGAAGTATTCAAAATCTTTGGTAAAATTAAATGTTATCTAAAGAAAGTAGATATTTTAAATGACAAATGTCAAATCACCCCTAAATATAAATTAATAATAATAATACAACATTAACTACAATTTATATTAAAATCAATTTAAATCAAAAATAGTAAATAAAAACATATATTTTGATATACCCTGATACAAAAGGTTCAATAAATAAAATAATCTTTTATATAAATTAATAAAACAATTACCTTACTAGTAAACTATAATTAATAATATTATTTCTATAAAATAAACCTAAACGTAACTAAATAAAATTATTTTTAGTATAAACACTAATAACAAAAAACGCAAATAATATATTTATTTCAAGATATCTTGAATTGCACAAGATTTAATTCATTGTAAGTGAAATGTTAAACTATTATCATCTTATGTTACTAGGTGCACTTTCCAGTACACCTAATATATTACGACTTATCTCATCCCTATAATAAGAGTGATTGGAAATGTGTATTCATTTTAGAGCTCAAATCATATAATTAAAATTATTAATATTACTTTTAAATCCCCCTTCAAATAAAGATTAAACAATATTATTTGTATAAATAAATTCATTGTAACCCATCTCTCCTTTATTATAAGCTATATCTTGACCTGAAATATAATCCAATCAAAGTTATAGAAAATTAAAGTTTTAATAAAATATTCTTATAATGGAGATATACAAACCAATAAATAAAGTATAATAAATCATGTAATATCGAATACAGGACAGGTTTCTCTAAATAGATAATATACCACTAAATTCTTTGAGTTTCAAGAACATAGCTAATACTACTCTAGTAACTAAATTGACATTGAAAATAATAGGGTATCTAATCCTAGTTTACAATTTAAATTTCATAGCCTCATTTAAAGAAAATAAATAAAATTGAAATTTCACCTATAAAATAATACAATTATATTCATGAATTTAAATAACTACTTAATAATATTTTTAAAATTTATTTATTGTATAACTGTGGTTGATAGCACAAACTTCACCAATACTAAATACTAATTCCAAAATCACTTGCTAATTAATTCAAATTACTGCATAACGAACATATAGTGTATAGAAATATTTAAATATTTAAAATCAAAGCAAGAATAAATTTTTTATAAAACATAATATCCATAAATTTAATATAAATATAAAAAAAACATTTGGATCAAATATTTTTCGAACCCAGAAACAAATCTATTGGGCTATAGTCAAATATAGTTAGAATGTCTAGCCCCAATCAACAACACAATATAAATGCTTATTCTACATATCATTAATTATATAATATAAGTTATTTATATCATGTAAGTTAGTGTTATATTTCATTAAAATTTTATAGTATATAATACTATCCAATAATATGTAATATGTAATCAATAATTTATATTATAATAAATTTTTTTATTATTATATATTATTCAATTAACTAACTTAATATAAATTATTTCTATATTACAATATTCTTTAATCATTAATAGTACAATAAAGGTTATATATATATAGTTATATAATTACCGATATGTTTTTAATATAAAATATTTCTTTTTAAACCTTACAAATAGGACTTTACACATCTTATAGATATATGTATAAATATAGGTATTTATTATAATATAAATCTTTCTTGGACTTTCTTATACATTATAATATAATTATATGAAATAAGTATGTTATTATACTTGCCACAAGTATGGATACACCGAATCAAAATTTCTCAACCTTATAATATTTGACCTAATTAAAAATGTCTATAAAATCAAATCTTACGCAATCTTTAAACCAAACATTAAATAACAAAAATAACATATAAGATGCCTGAATAAAGGGCTATCTTGGTAGGGTAAATAATGTAGATAATTACCCTCATTATATATTTAATATATTTCAACTATTTGCCCAAGTATCAAAAACTTATACACCTAATTATAATTAAAAAGATAAGCTAGTAAAACTTAGGGATTCATTCCCCATTAAGTAAAAATACAGTAGGGTTTCTTCTTGCTAGATACCCAACAGTGAAAACCAAGGCAACAGCAATACCCCTAACAGGTAACCACAAGCATGGGACACCACACAGGAAAAACAAATGCCAAAGAATTGGTGCTCCCCAATCCAACTGAGAGTCACTGGTGTGGAACACTCATCATGTGTTGGCACCATAAACTACTATGAGGCAAGTGATGACTCAGTGACAAGAAGCAACCATTATGAAGAGGATCAAAGGGACTGCACCCCTCAAAGAACACAGCTCAACTACAGAAATGACTTACCGCATTTACCGACATCTAAAAGACGGTGAAGTAAAGAGGTTAGCCCAAAAGCAGTAGTAAAACATTCCAGGACAAATGATGGTATGCTGACCCACAGCTGGTACTCTGTCCTTACCCCAGAAATAGAAGAAACAAACAATATGATGGAAACAAACAGTGCCGGCAGATAATGTGGGTATGGTAGGTAGCAGTACCCACCCGAGAAACTCCGGGTGGGTATTTTACACACCTGGAATTTGAGAGTGGCTGAGGGTGTATAATGGAAAGAAATAAGAGAAAGAAAGAAGGAAAGATCAGATCAGCTAAGCATATTAGTTTCATTATTCAAAAAGCGTATATAATAGGCTACGTAACTACAACAACGCCATGAGATAAGCGCAAAATTCCTTTGATGTTTCAACAGAGATAACCAATCAAGCTATTGCCTACTGAGCTCGATCTGTGTGAGAAAGAAAGAATACTACTGTAAAATGTTGTATATCCAAAACCGTCATGCATGAAAGCCGCCTTAGTGTATTTCTAATGTGCTTCCCCTAAATCTGTGTGTATTATTGACAAAAATGTCCATATGATAAATTTTTAGTGAAGCTGTAAAGGAGAAACGAATCAAGTGTAAATAATTCTAGAAGACAGCAGCACTTGGGGGTAAATTGTATCGCCATTATACATAAGCCCACTGGAAATTTAAAAGACGTCCTTATTCAGTCAGCTGACAGTCTTATTTTTGTTCTTCACTATATGGTATAGATAAGTATACAGGTAATGAATGACCACTCATATGTTCTAGAGATGAAACGGAAGTTATATTATGGAAGCGAAAACAGAAGGAGAAGTTATATGAAAATGTTGTTAAAAATGTGAATTAGTGTCACTGCTCTTAATTTACTTCCTAGTTACTTCAATTTAATAAAATGTCAAGTGATATAATTTTTATTTTAATAACCAGATCAATCAGGCAGAGTCTGACTTCAAACTAAATAATAATAATAATAGTTTTCTAATTACTATAACTAATAGTCTAAAGTTAAATTTTAAAAACAAAAGTTTAGCAGCCTTTTCTTATTTCAAATTGCTTCTTTTTTCACCACAAATTAAGGCTGATTCAGTGAACATTTTTTCGCTAGCAACACTGATTGGCCAAGTAATAACGACAATATAGAAAATTTTGTGTCTTCATTTCTCATCACTTAGGAGGCTCTTCTTTTGATGGGAGTCGTATTTGCTTCAGCTACTGGACCAGACTGACATTGATATTTTCTTTTTTGTTCCTACAGCTTAAGAACTGTGTTTAGTTCTCACACTCTTCAAACTCTTCTGGAAGCATAAATTTCAAATTATAAAGCAATGGTAGAATGCCAGAAATTCTTTTTCGCATAACGTACACTTTACCAAAGATTATTATTATTTTTTTTCTCCAGATCAGACTTGGTTTCATTTTGACACACACTACTGGTTATACAGCAAAATACACAATTAGTGGTAAAAGTTCTCTTCATATCAATTAAGCTGGAGCATTAAAAAACATTGATGATATGAACGTGGCACAATCGATATCAATGGTTCATTCAAAACAGATAACCACAAGAGTTGTCGAAAATATTTAGTACTTTAAAGGCCCTGGCAAGACAAGGTTTTCTGTGATAGGAGCCAAAAGTGATAAAAATTCAAAATTCATGGCATTTTTAAAAGCTAGAGCTGAAGATGTGACTGATCTAAAATCGTTTTTGCAAAGATATGGTGGCAAATGGCTTCATAATGACTGTCAGAATGAAGTTGTTTATTTGAAGACACTATTGTCTGGAATCATGGAAGAAATAGTATCATTCTGCCTGAGAATCTTATGAAGATTTTATTGCAATTGAACATTTTATTGGATTGTTCTTAACCGCTAGCACCAAAGCAGAAACCTTATTTGATCTGGTCATTGACATTTTCGCCAAGCACAAGTTGGCACTCTCAAAAGGCTACTATGAGGATTATAACATTTCTGGAAAAACAATAGGATTTCAGTCACGAATACACAATGAAGAGCCTCGAGCTTTATTTGTGCATTGTAGTGCCCATAATCTCAATCTTGCTGTAAGAGATGGAATTGAGAGAGTTATAACAGCAAGAAGATTCATAAGAAATATAAACATTTGTCAAACTTCTTGCGAGACTCTCCCAAATGACTTGAACAGTTTAAATAACTGCAACTCGGCATATAAAAAGGAACTAATGATGATTTGCCTTTTTATGCAGTCTATTGTCCACCAAGTTATTTCTAACGTTTACAAGTTAAATCCAATTTTTTAAAATTATGGTTTTATATTTGTAATCATATCTATACATTTTTTACAAATGGTTAATGAGAGTAAAATCTCTTAAATCAGAATGAGAAAATTATCAGCAGCGAATACAATTTTTATACAACCATTCTGCAGCAGAGAAGTAGATAGCGCTGTCACTGCTAAGGCTTCTGGATTTTACTCCTACATTTAACGATGACGATAGAAATTTGTAATCCCTAGGCAATTTTGATTGCAGGTATACATAAATCAAATCTATATGTTATTGGATCGTGTGAGACGCTAGAAGCAATCAGCAATGTTTTGTACTGTGTTCGAGATTCAAAATTCAAAGTAATTTGGCGGAAACAAACCACAAATCCCACATCAACGTAAAATTCCCATTGCCTCGACCAAGATAGAAGCGAAAAATCTCTAATTCGAAACATCAAGACTTTTTTTTTCGTAAATCTTATACTGAAGTTTATGATCAAGTACTCGTGTCGTTAAAGAACCGATTCCACAACGATTCCATCCACTTCTTAAAATAGTTAGTATGATTCGCTTTGGGAGACATCCCGCAAATATTGAAAGAATTGTAAATTTCTATAACCATGGTTTTTACCGAGAAAGATTTCTGAGTGATAGAGACATGTTTTTGCAACTTTTGAAAAGGCAAGATGAGAAGGCAATATTACAGATTTAAAAGTACAATCAGACTAGAAGACTCATACCAGAGTTTGTGCACTTCGTTCGACTACTCGTCACGATTACTAGGTCGTCATGTACGAATGAACGAAGTTTCTGTCCTACACCAACTCAAGACTTGCGCAGGATCGACAATGTTTCAAGAAAGACTCAATAATATCGCTGTTTTACATGTATATGGTAATCTGACAGATGAACAAGATTTGGAAAAATTGTTGAATTGCTTCATTTCCAAACAAGCAAAGCGCAGCACAGTTTTTCCATTGCACAATTAATACTGAATAATAAATTAAAAATATAATTTTGTATAAAACTAAATTTATATCTAATAAATTATGTCTTTACATTCTTTTTTTTTTTTTTTAGTTTTTATTCGAATGAATTTTTCTAATGAATTTGTTTGTATAATCATCACTATTATTATTTTAGGTAAGATAAGCAAATAACCTTTACAAGGGAATATCACCTTCCCCTCTATCCCCCCTCCACTCCTCTCCACTAACTGCCTGACTACCCACCCGGGTCGAGCATGAAACGCCGCCCCTGGAAACAAACAATATATTGGAAACAAACCAACAAGCAAGAGTCCCGAAGACCACTTAGGGTAAGAATTCCTCCTATGGTGGTTTGACACAAAAAGACTACAAATAAACTTTTGATCTACTGAAAGGACAAATGACTGGAAGCCTGAACATTATCAACATTACCAAAAATGGTGCATTCAGATACCAAACCGAAAAAAAGGACTACAAACTATGATCAACTACATTAAAATCAAAAACATTTTGTTCTACAGCCACCAAATGCTGGATCAAAGACCTCTCAAGGTTGAAATAAGAGGTCTGGCCTTATCCATAGCAGAAGAAGAGATACAAGATGAACTAGCAGCAAAAGACTACAAAGTACAAAAGGTACACCAATTCAAAAAGCAGAACCCAGAAACATGAGAACTCATCCCCATGGTCACATTCTTGGAGTGGTAAATCCTTGCACAGACTCAGACCAAATATACAATGAAAAATCACTGCTGCACCCCAGAATCAGTGTAGGAAGATAAAAACATCAGAATAGACTGCCACAATATGTCAATTGCCAAAGGCATAGACACTCAAAAAAACCTCTGCCACCAGCCTAGTCGATGCATTAATTATGCAATACTACATGATAGTAAAGAGTGTAATCTCCCAGCGACAGAGAAGGCGAAATGTGCCAACTGCAAAGACGAACATCCCACATCATAGCATGAGTGTCACACCTTTGAACAAGCACAGCAGCCTCTAAGTCAACCAAACTAAACAACAAGCAAGTTGACACTAGAAGGAATGAAAAGACACAGCCTCCAAAGAAACCTAACACTGTGGAGGTCAATGACAAAAAAGCCAGAGGGACAATCAAATGAAAATGTTTACAGATACTGTTGCTGGTAAATGCCAAGAGAATATCACCATAAGCAAAGGAAACATGGAGAAGGAAACAAAAGACAGGGGAAAAAACAGGAGTCGCAGTAGACACTCAGAAACCAACCATGAATCAGGGAACCTGTTCAATGGGAAACCCTTCATGAAAAAAATGATAAAACAATAGACAGTATCAATCAGCTAAAAATGACACCTGTAAACTTTTTTCTCTTATAAAAGTAGTAATGTCACTTCTAAAACAGTGGCGAGAGCAAACAAAAACCCAAAAGTCTCCAAAATTGCATTCTGGAATGCGAATAATGCAAGCAATAAAAAAATAGAACTACAGGACTTCATTGGGTGAAATGAACTACACACAGTTTTCACACTTCTGCAACCAAAGTACCAATTAAAAATCACAGGATTTACTACTTAACCGGAATGACGGGCAGGATCAACAGGGTGGGGGAACGGCAATAACTATTAATAAAAATCTATCCCACAAACCCATCCAGACCCCCCTCCCCCCCCCCCTCCAGATAATCGATATGATGGCCACAGCAATCTAGGTCCAATCTGTCGAGGGCCATATTGTGTTGGTATCTTCATACCTCTCCTACATGAGTGTGACCTATACACACTGCCACTAAACTAAGAACACAGACGTCCATACAACACTGTTACATTCAGTTGATCCAAAGCTACCAGGAAAACAGAAGATTCTTTGTATCAGTTGATGGCCAAAACTCCTCAACTCACCTCATACAAGTTGAAACACCCCAAGGGTCATCCTCGACCCCAGTACTATTCAAAGTTAACATAAATGACATTCCAACACCACCCCACGTTAATATGGCACAATTAACTGATGACACCACTAAATATGCATCCGGCAGGAGGCATAACCTGAACATCAGCCATCTACATCACGGCCTCCACCAGTTAGAAAAATGGTGCCAACTCAACAAAGTAAAGATCAACCCAACCAAATGTGCAGCAATCTACTTCTCATGAAAAAGTCCATTAATAAATCGCAAACTAGGAATTATGGGTCAAGAAATTGAATGGTCACAAGATACCAAGTACCTCGGAGTAATAATAGGCAAAAAGCTACTATTCCGAAAATATGTACTAGACTGGAGGAAACAGGGCAGTAGAATACTGTCAAGCCCTTTTCCAATACTATACAGTTCGGAATTAGCTGTAGCAACAAAGCTCAGGATTTATAAATCAGTCTTCATCCCCTTCATACTCCCAGGATGCCAGGTAGGGGAACAACCTCAAAATCTAACATTCTTCAACTGTAGAACAAGTGTCTGTAGGTAATTCTATGGGCACCAATGGATGTACTACATGACCATACAGGAATATACAGACAAGTAGAAAAAAATTCTACGAAGTATGGAAATTCCGAGAAACAGATGAAAGGGTTATATAGCCTTCACACAACAAAACCAAGGCACTGTTACACCTATAAAGAGCCATTAAGCATCATATATCAGCCAGAATGAACTGATAAAAAACCCGTCTGCCCACACTGTCACGCGGGCCGGCGACTGCTCCATATTGCATCTGTCATGAGGAGTGGCAAGCGATCCAACTGTGAGCCCATTACTATAATTCATTTTCTGGTGGTTTCTTACTATTCATTTGTTGATAATGTGGTTGTCTCAGAATGGGAAAAACTGGTTTTCACACATCACTGAACCACACACCCATGTCTCTGTTAACCACGTTATTATTCAGTCATATATCTATTGCTTCTTTCATAACTGATATCCTAAAAAAGAACACTTCACCAGCACTTTCACATTACCGAAGCCCATTTGTGGCCATTTTCAATTACTTGTTGTGTGACTGCAGATTTCCCCAGCTGAATCAACCTGATGTTGCACTCATGCTCAGCCATGCGAGCCTTCTTTCACACATGTTATAGTAGTTTAAAGAATGGTAATCATGTTATAGTAGTTTACAGAAATGGTGGTGGGAGGTGGGGGGAGATGGCCATTAAAGCCTGTTTCGGAAAAGGGAATGGAAGATTTCTGGAAGGATAGGTGGTCATACCAAAAATTTGTTTGTGAACCACCTGGAGATAGATGGGAAGAAGATTTTGGCATGTTGTTTTAATGGGCAAGAGAATGTTGCTCAAAACAAATGCATGTACCACAGTTACAAGGGTCATAAGGTCCTTCTACTAAGGTAGCTCATCCTTGATTTTTGCAGCTACTTTTATGTGAAGTTGTCTCATCTAAGTAAAAAATTAGTCTCACCAAAAGTTATGGTTTAGTAAAGTGCTGTTGGCCATATAATCTACAAAACACCATAGCCAAATCACTATTCATTTGTGTAAAATATGGAACCCCTTACATTCCAAAGTTAACAAAAAGATTTCTTAACGTAATTGGGTTGTTTATTTTATGACATATTTTAGGATGTGGATGAAAACAGCTCATCGAGACCTTTCAAACTATCAGTGGAGACTAGTTGCAAATGCAATTGGACAGTGTTCGTTACCCATATTTGTTAAGCTGGTTTTTGCTGAAATTTGTCGTTGGAGAAGTTACACCAAACCACAGGAAACTCATTTGGCATCAACTGTCATGGATTCAATTATGATGCTTTTTGAAAGGATTGAGAAACAGGTAAAGAAATTTACACATTTTCATGAAACACGAAAGAAATAATTGATTGTAATATGACTCCAGAAATGTAAGTAAAAAGGCTGTATAGAACAAAGGTGGTAACGATATAAAGTAATATAAAATAAGAAACAAAAATAGGAAAAGGAGTACTATGAAACACTGAAAACACAAAAGACAAAAAAGAATACATTCAAGGAGAAAACTTAAATAAAATTATAATTAACTTGGCAAACTGAACAATTACTATAGTACACAAGAAACCATGAATGCTTAATGAGACAAATAATTAATACAAGAAATAAAAATTTCATATCTACCTAAGGGGAAAAATATGCAAAAAACAACTCATGCCTTAAAAAATGAAGATCTTTTATTTTAACATCAATGAACACACATTATTTTTTTTATTTTTAAGTACATTATTCTTACACTTCAATTTTAACATTAAAAACCAACATGATTGCTACAAATCTGAAATTTTCCTCATCAGCAGGACCTATAATTTTAATATACTCCTTGCATATATTTTTATAACTCTATAAATCAAGAAAATCTCAATCTTTTGTAAAAGTAATATGTGGCTAATTAGTAATAACATTAGTAGGGAAAGTTCTGGTAGCCCTGGATACTTAAAATTAATTGCAAATAAAATTAAAATAAACATGTATTCTGTCTTTATTTTAGTCTTAGAATTAAACTAGGAATTTCTGCAGTCATATTAATTAGAAGTAAGTAATAATAACAATTTTTTTCAATGAATTAAATTGAAAATACTTCTGCCTTAATTTTTTGGCAACACAAAAGTTGTCATGTAGCTCTGGACACAGGAATAAATGTTGGACTAGTTGTCTTTTGGCCTTACAAAAATCATGATGATAATAGATATCTGAAGAATCTATATAAACAAAATTTTCAGGGTCCTGTCTTTGCCTCATACCACAGAATCCAATTTTCTTCAAAAATTTCTCCATGTACGATGTATTTGGTGTGTTTTACTTGATTTTCTTCAGAAAAACTTTGAATACTTTTCTTTGTATCTTTACCTACTTATTGTATATTTACCTATTAATTTTTTTGCTTTGCTCTTTTTACTGCCTATACTTTCTTGCCTGTCCTCTCCACATTTTTTTTATGGTGAAAATGTTAAAATCTCACTCTTTTTGATTTTTGAGCCCATATTATTATGCGTTTATTTGTCTCATTATATTCAATAATCTCCAACCATTTTTTACAAGAGCAATGAAAATCTTCTGACAAGATTAAAAAACACACTAGTGTCGAACTCAATGGGCACCCAAACCACAGCTCAGTTACATTTGTTTTTACACTACAGGGTGCATTTTTACAATTAAGTTTTACTGATGCGGTGTAATTGTTTTTGTTAGACATTTAAATACCCAGGGTTACCCGCTGTCCATAGCTACCTGCCTTCCCCTAATTCCACAAGGTATGATGCCTTTTTTTCAATTTCTTTATTGAATGACAACTATTACCAATTACACTAAATAACTACATAGTACCTACCAAATAGCTTGCATGTGGTACTGGTAGCTAACGAGTAAGTTATGTTTTTCCAAAAAGAGTATGATATTTTTACTTAAAGCTGCTATATTTTCTGAATAATTTTCTTTACCAGGAATGAAAGTTTGTGAAGCTAGAATATATTTATTAGTTCATTTTTTTTGTTTATGAGAAAACTCACCTATAATTGTTAATAAATTGTGTTGGGTAATGATTTTTCATAAATATAGAGCAGATTCATGAAAAAAAAGGATACACTAATGGGATTTGTAGATTCTTGAAAAAATTTGATGTTTCTCAATGAGTAAATATGTTTAAAACAAAGTTTAATATTTTGCCTCATGAGAATATTTTATTATATATATGACAGTGTAAAGTGAATCATGAGAGACAAGCCTTAGTAACCTGCTACCACTGATATTCATCTTATTAGCAGAGGATGTAATCAAGGAAATAAAAGAAAATCCTGCGTAATGACTAACTCACTTTTTTCAAGGCCACATATGGTGATCTCAGTAAACATCAAGAACCTGTGCATAGAATATGCACATGACATACTTTGAGTCCAACTTGCATATAAGGTAACCACTGTCCATCATTTAAGTATGCAGAGATCCCAGAATCAATATGGAAATGCCATTTTACCAGACTGGGTCCTATTGCCTAAACCATAAATTATTAAAAAATTAAAATTATTAATAAATTTGAGTTTTATCTTAAGAAACTGAATATCTGAAATCATATTTACTTTCATGATTGATGTTTGTACTTAAATACTATATTTAAAAGAGTGTTCATGTTTGTGTGGTTGTCGTTGGCTGCCTGTCTTCAACTGTGGTGAGTGAGAGGTTTACTTTCACTATCCTTTCTTTATTTTCACTGCCTAATTGCTTTTTAATTGTTACTATTATAAAATATACTTTTGTATCATAAATAATTCTGTTAAATTAGTTTACTACTAAGCAGTATCTGAGTTTGGTTTCACTGATAGTAAGAGTGATTTCAAATTTCCATACCACATTCTTCATTACATCTGTCTACAACTGATCAGATATTAACTATGACTTCAGAGATCCAGCAAACTGTAATCAATATACTTTGAGCTTTCTTATTGGTGATTTTATGTGTGACTGTTTGGTCTGGCAGTTTGTGGTATAAGATGACAGCTTTTAGTATATCAAGATCCCACAAAATCAATTCTTGTAAAAATGGGCCAAGTCTTGTGTTAATATAGTGACAAAAAGTTATGAGATCTTCTTCCAAGCCAAGTCTACACTTTACAATGTGTATTCTCTTTGCTTTGTGAAACAGAATGGTTTCTCTCAGTGTCAAAGATTGTTTATTTATAATAAAAACAAATTGATAACTTGGCCATTATGCGCACCATGTTTTAGTTAACCTATATAAATACCTTAAATGTGTTGCTTAAATACGTAAAATGCAAGATTTCCCTAATTCTTTTTCGAATTTGACAAGTACATATTATGCCCTCAATTTCAGTAAAATTTATGACGTACATAATGGCCAAGTCATCAGATTTTTTAAAAATTCCAGATAAATGATCTATGACACCAAGTGAAACCATTATGTTTCACAAAATGAAGTGAATACACACTGTAAAGTGTAGACTCGGCTCAGAAGAAGATCTCATAACTTATGACACTACACGAACACGAGACTTGGCCTTTTTTTTACAAGAACTGTTTTTGTAGGATCTCATTTATTTTTGTAAGTTTATCACTTATTCTGAATTGCCACTCAAATGTAATGATTCCATTTGAAAATCAGTGAATAAGAACATTTCAGAACTGAAGACTTCAATATATGTTATGAACAATGCCCCACTTTCTGGAAACAATAGGTGTTCACCATAGCCACTGGTTTAACTACCACCATAAATAAAGTACAAGTAACTTCCAAACCAAGCACAGGAGTAAAGCAAAATTTAAGATATCAGTTAAAGTTGATGATCTCTGTGCATTAAAAAATTCTTGGTCATATATCTTCATCCAGAGCAAAGCAATTATGCCACAAATATGTGCCAGAATTTTTCATGTTTGGGATTGTAATTAAATAAATATAGGAAAAACTCCAATATTAGATTTTTCTTATGATTTAGGGATGAAACCGCATATGTGTACCAAATTACTTGTTTGTAGGATTACTGGAAGTACAGTGGAATTTTGATGTCGGGGTCTCATGATTGAAATAAAAATTTGAATTTAAATAACTTCCAAAGTAAGAAAACTAAAGAAGTAAAAGTTAACACATTAGTTAAAGTTAGTAAGCTCACTCTACAATGAGAATCTGAGGTAAATAAAATTACCATTGTAGAATGCGATTTGACGTTAGGGGTAGGTAAGGGGTAGGGGTTATGGAAATTTGGGAGTTTCAAACTTTTTTTATAATATGTGGGTAAAATGCTATCCATGTACCAAATTTCAGCTGTCTATGGCTACGGGAAGTAGCTTAGAGTTTTGATGATCATCAGTCAGTCAGTCAGTCAGTGACAAAATTGCTGAAGTTTGCATCCAAATAATATCTGAACTGAGAACAGTAATGAAATAAAATTTAGTATGTTGTCTAAGATTGCTTATATCTATGCATAACAGAAATTTAAGACTTGTTGCCCGAAGAAATTGAACTTCAAAAATGGTCCGAATTGCTTCAAGAAAAGGGTAGGCACTGCCACTGTTGGGAAAATGATTGTATCAAGAGCTATTGGTTAGTAGGAGTTTAGTACCAAACAGTTAGCCTGAACTATAACCGTGCTGTGTTGCCTTTGGACATAAAGATTGTTCTTGCTATTGGCTGTTGATCGGTTGCCACCAGATTGGACAACCTCAATCAGGAAATGTATATAGGAATAAAAGTCACTGCTGCTATTGAAAATTTAAATTGTTATTATATTCCTTATAAAAAATTTACAAATCTGCAGAACAATTCTTTAGGCATCGAAATTCTTCACCAAGTTAAATGATTGCAAGTACTGATAAATCATTCGAGTCAGGCCAGCCTCATAAACTTCTTAACTGCTTACAGTCACATGAGGATTTGCAAGAATTTCAAATGCGCACCAAAAATTCCAAAATGTCTGCCAGAAATACTATCTCATAGTATCGCTGGTTGATTCTTGCCTCCCACTTCATGCCAAACCCTGGCCTGACCTACAATGTGCCTGCTCACCTGACTTTTACTGACTGGACCCGAGTGGTCTCAGCCCACCCCTACTTATAGCAGAGCTGTGTGCACGAGAAAAATCCCCAATTCTCACAACATCATCCAAAACTTCCAGGTATCCAAACTATTCAAAACGACCTGAAATTTGTACAGTAGATAGCTTATTTCCTAAATGTTAAAATGTATCCTAGTTTTGCCATAAAAAATTATTTTCCAAACTTTTCAAAAATGTTTATGTCTCCTAAGTTTCAGAGCTACAAAGCTAAAATATCCTTTAAGATGATTTATTTTTGCTCCTCTTTTGTTTGATACTGAAATCCACTTTCTTACTATTTTTTAACTGGGTGAACGAAAATTGTGAAATTTTTAATCATAGACATTTCCTAAAGTGTTGAAGCTGTATATCTGAAAATTGCTTCAAACGATTCTATGATGACTCTTCAATAAGATATCATCACTGTAATAACAGTTCATTGATAGTTTTTCCAAATTCACCCCCTCCCCATTGATTATAAATGCTTTCAAATCTTCTCCTAGAAATGGCCATAGCGGGATGAATTTTAATTACTTCTTTTTCAGATATCAGCCAAACTAATGAATAAATTTAAAAAAACCAACTGTGTGTCATGGCCAGAAAAAATTCCTCTTTCATTTAAACATAATACGCTTGATGAAAGTTTTGACTCCCAAGACCTCTTGAAAAACCCAATCTTCCTAAAACATCCTTTAAATTTTAGCTATCTTTCTCAAAATTTAATATGATGTGTAAGTCTAAATCACGCTTCTTTTAAATTATAAACTGTTTCCCCCCACCCTTCTTTTTTTTTTTTTAAATATGGCTTCTAGAATTTCAAGTTTGTTTATTGCGTCATTCTGATTTCATACAAAACCTGATTTTCAAATGCCAATATCTCTTTAAGAAAAATTCCTAGCTGTAAAGTTACAAACCTTGTTTTGCCACTTAGTGTCTTCAATATCTCTGAAAACAAAGACAACGTTTTCTTTTATGAAATAATTTGAATCACGTTATATGAAAATTTTGATACGATGTTCTGACTTTAAATAACTGTTTATTCTGAAATATCATTTGAAATATTTAAGCAAACGACTTTAATCTTGATCTGCAATGTTATTGAGTTGAGCTCGATGCTCTATAAACAAAATTGGCTATAAAGTGACAAAATTTTAGGTTACCTGACAATTGGAAATCCTAGTCCTTACCACACAACACAAACCACTGTTATCTTATAGCAGGCCAGTGTTATTTCCTTTTGAATGAGCTGGAAAAAGTACAGTGTGGATCTTAAAATAGGGATAATGAAGATCACTGCATTGAAAATGATTACCTGTACAAAACTTTCATGAATTGTGCTGATAAAATATGAAGGAGGATGATAACAATAGGATTACAAACTCACACATGGATTTTTGAAAGGGAATTAGTTTTTCTGAACTGTTATCAATATCCTATTAAGGATGCATTTTGTTTCTTTTCTTCTGGCCTTACTCCTATGTTGAGGTCGTTAGAGTTGGGAAAGGAGTGGGGGCTAGGAACAGGAAGGAATTCAGCCATGGTTTTTTGAAGAACTAATCCAGCATTTGCCGGGAGTGATTTGGGAAAACCTTGGAAAATCCAAATCTGGATGGCTCGATGGGGATTCGAACCTGCATCCTCCTGAATGTGAGAACAGAGTGTTACCGCTGACCCTTCTTGCTCAGTATGAATTCTTTTGCTGGGGACACCATCAAGTGGATAGATCACTGAGATATGAAATAACAGAAAACTCCTGGAATGGGACTCTTGACATGAAGGTTAGGAGCATACAAGCTTGGAAGTTTTTGAAGAACTTTATTGGAGATATGTTTAAATGGTATGGCAACTTCACAAAACTATTGGCAGGTGAAGCTAACCTTGGAAACAAGTGGCAAAGAACTAACTAAACTAAGCGTCCTCTAGAACCTTTCTTCTTGTGTAAGGTAGATGTTGCTATCTCCATTTTAAAAGTAATCAAGCTTATTATTCTGGTATCTGTATCAGATTATTAGGCACAATTTAGGCTCCAGCAATATACTGCATTGTTATTCACAGAAGACTGCTGAAGAATCCATGACCTGACCAGCAATTGTTACTTACATCATTCATAAATATCTTCTATTTTTCAAAAAGTTCAACATTCCCAGTAAGACTAAAAAAAGTACAGTTGAAATTTTTTTATATTTGATCCAGCATATTTTAGATCCATATGAATGCAATATAATACTGGGCTTTTATCTATGTTGATGATACAGCGATACCTGTTCAAGTATCTCATTCCATGGAGGTAGAAGGGACATTGACTTCAGCCTTTAGTTAGCCTTCCCGGTACTATGATGCCTGCCATCTTACCAGCAAGGCACATGTGTTTGTTTTCCGTCTGTGCTTATAGTATCAGACACTGATATAGTACTTGGTAAAAGTTCTGTGCATAGACCATAGCACTTCATAGAACACAGTATTGAAGCATTTTGGAAATGAAGGCCAATTAAAGGAAGTCAATAACAGTTTTACCAAAATAAATATGGCATTTTGTATTGGTTAATTTGTTATTGAAGAGCAGATGAAAATCATTGCAGAGGGATGTAAAGATTATAATATATTGAGTAAAGAACTGAGGTTGTAAGATGTTATGTTTAAGTGGAGATAGAGCAATTGAGTCAGAAAAGGAAGAGATGGAGGAGAGTATGAAAACAGTTGAGAGAATTATTACAAAAAGGAGCAGGAATTCATTGTTTGCTAAAGGATGCAGTAAGATAATAATAAAGAGTAGATAAAAATGACTTTTTGTTCTTATATGTATAACATTCATTTTTGCAGTGTTGGTGAACAAATATTATGATATGGTTTATGGTTTTCTCATCTTTGAATGATGAAGAATTTATAAGAAATTTGTAGCCTTCAATGAAATTACTTGACTATTCTGTAATTTTTTAAGGATATTACTTAAGAACTAAATGTAACAAGTTGTGTGTGTGTGTGTGTTTTTTTTATTTTTTATTTTACACAACTTTGGATTTTACATGCATATGCAACACAAATGTACCTCCTACCGTCAGCTTTTGGTATGACTGATTTATTTTCCTTTTATGTTAATATATAGGTAGTTTAGTTTTTATGGTTGAAATAAATATGCACATGCAATGAAAATTAAAATCAGCAATTAACAAATATTTTATGTCATATTAGGTTCTGGCCATCGATTTATTTAATGTTTTTCTGCAATCAATCAATAAATGTGTTTGTTTCTTAATTATTGGCAAAGACCTATTTCTTTTCCAGTATTAATTTTTTTCACAAATGCCTTGGCTTCAAAAAACTATAAAACTGTATTTAAGAATAGAAAATGTGGATGTATGTAAAAATTTATTAAATGAAATTGCATTGTTTCATGTAACATATTTTAATGCAACACCAAATATAGATATTGTAAATTCAGTTATGGTATTAATATTATTATACAATTTTATGATGTGTTTTATGCATTATTTAATGTTTATAAAAATTTGTTAAGGCTTTCTTATTGTTGATGCATTAACTTTATTTTTTGTAGCATGGCCGCATCTTGGTGTTTCATGCTTTGGCATATATAACTGCTGCTAAAAGTGGTCTCTCCGAGTCAGAACTAGAAGACCTTATTTCATTAGATGATAAAGTACTGGATGATGTGTACCAATACCATCTTCCTCCTGTTCGAAGGATTCCTCCTCTGCTATGGACTCGTATAAGAAATGATTTACCAAACTACTTATCTGAAAGAGAAGCAGATGGTGTTAGTGTTATGAACTGGTATCATAGGTAAATAACTCTCTGCATGCTTCATTATAAACATATTTCTGGAAATCTACAGTTTGAAAATGTTGCAATAGATATGTTGTTATTATAAATGATAATTTTTATCAAGTTTGCTCATTATTAATTTTCATATTTAAGTTTTCCCTGTCAAAGATATTACTACACCTTCTTTGCAGAAATATTCTATGCAAAAATAAAATTGTGTTACTAATAAATGTTTGGAAAATACAACTATCTCAAAAATAAAACAGGATTTTGTTACATGTATATCGAGATATATATATATATATGTTACTGTTCATGGAAAATGGAAATTAAATTTACGTATAATATACAAATATAAATTCCAGGTAAATGCAAATGAAAATACATTATTACTGTAAGTAGGTATATATTATTACATTTCTATTTAACTTCCATGTTTATTAATGGTAAAAAAACTGACAAACATCTGTAGTACTACGCAGTAAGTTAAAAGCATGTATTATTTTATTATTACATGTGGTTGGTTTTTAGTATACAGGAAACATCACATTTTATTGAGTTATTTAAAAAAAAAAAAAAAAAAAAAAAACAGGCTCTTTAAAAGATATATAATAAACTATAGGATTTAATGGGAAACAAAGGGTGCTGAATCAGCATTTAATGAAAATAAGAGAATACAGGGACATCAGCCATAATTTATCACAGTTGATGCCAGGCTGGTACAGAAACACACAGACATGTATAAGCAGGTATATGAATTGTTTGTCTATAAATTCTCTATGAGCATAACACTGTGATGTTGTGTATTTGGAGGGGCTGGATCGGATCAGCAACCATGATACAAAAAACAAAGACAGTATTTGGGATCAATAACTGAAGAAAATATGCTCAAAGTATGTGAAACAAAAATAATTTAGAATATAGTGATAATTTTAGGAATTTCCTAGTTAAATAAATAGAAAATGAAATGAGAAAAATATATTTAATCATTTACTGACTCTCAAAATTTCAGTTAGGGCAGAAATCACTATAATCTACTCTAGTTAGCAGTTGTTCCAGTCAAGGTTGGAAAGTTAACCAGCGTATGTTTTAAAGGAGAGCATGGGCACCGAGGTAGTGGAAGGAAAATGGTGATTGCTTCAGGATGACACCTGGAAATTTTCAGGTACTGTTTTACATTTGTAGGCCCATCCACGTTCATAGGCATGAATAATAACCAACATGAACCAGGAATTTGAATCATTGCTGTTATGTTTAATGGAATGAGCAGCCACATCACAGTCATTTCATATTTAGATCCCATGTAAGAAGATGTACAGTTGTTGCACATATGGAGATTAATATGCAGCATCTCCAATGTTTCAGAAGTGTTTCTGCAGTGGTGGCTTTGGTGAACGCAGGACGGCCACTTGCTGTTTGAACGCCCTTGTGCAATACCGATTATGCTGCTCCCTTTTTTAACTACAGCCAGTGCTGGATCTAGGAATTTTCCAAACTGGGGCAGAAAACTGTGAGAATGCCACCCATTCAAACCCTATTTTGCCTGCACCCATTGTTGCCACCTGAAGCAGTAGTGGAAAAATAAAATGAGGATCGCCACTATATAAATTTGCCGCCTTCCTGGGTCTGTCACTGATTACAGCTACCTATTAACTATGCTTATCTAAAGGGGGACAGCAAAATTGTAATTAAAAGGCAGGCAGCAAATTTATTTTGCAGCAACCTTTTTTTTTTAGCTGCACTACTGTCCCAGCAGCGACAGCGGAGTGACAACTATTGGAGTGGCAACAGTCAATCACTCGATTTGCTGCCTCCCTTGATGTGACACCCGCGTGCAGTGCATGCCTTGCTCTCCTGCTTATGGCAGGCCTGGGTGAAGGTGTTGGAGGCAGGGAGTTGTTGCATGTTGGAGAGCAATCAGTTATGTAGGACATGGGATTTGCTTTCTAGCTGACGAGGTGGTACTTGTGAACCATGAGTTGGCTGACTTATGAAGAGGCAAGGAGGGAGGTTAGAAGGGTTGGGGAGTATTCTGAAGTATGTTCTTATAGGGGCAGTAAGAATTTCAGAAGAAGGCTCTTTATTACAGTGTAGCTTTTGAATTGTTCATGTTAATGTGTTATAACATAGTTTTGATGCAGGAGTGAATATTTTGCAAACTGTTCATAGAATGAGTAACATGTGTTTTGCATGATAAAGTGTATTTTTGTTTGTGAAATGTGTAGTTTATAATACAGAGATTGGATATCATCCCAGCATGACCTGTTAAAAGCTTTAATTCCTTACACTTGTGTTGAGAAAAATACCTTCATGTTCCTTGCCCTCAGTCCCTTTCCAACTCTAATGACATCAACATCAATGAAGCATAAAGCCATAAGGAAAAAATCATATTTAGTTTGTGGAATAGATGTACATTCAGTTTGTTTACATTAGTATATTAATTCTTCATTCTGTTTTTATTCAGGCAATTTCGTGACACTGCAAAAGAAAGATACTTTAAAAACATGAACATGGCTTTTTACTTCCATTCATCTATAGCAGATTACTATCTTGGAATATGGGGTGGTGGAAATCCTAAACCATTCAAGTATACTGAAATACAGCGACATAGGTAATATTATGTCTTCAGAACATTAATATGTTAATCAAGAAAGTAATATTTAAATTTATTTGATCAAAATACTGTTGATTCATTTCCCTAAAGATGTTCTGTTTTAAGATCATAAAATATTGCTCATTATTGGGAATGAGGGGGAGGCATTGGGAGTGTACTGCTTGAAGTTACTGACTATTCATTTTCTTTTCATAATACTAATAGTAATAATATGGAAAGGAAGGGAAAGTAGATCCACAACTTACAAAAGTTTAAGGAAGGAGGTTAGAAGTTACAAGAAACACTGCACAACATATATATATATATATATATATATATATATATACCCTTACTCATGAAAATAGAACATAGTGGTCACCCTAGCCACATAAATGACCTTGACCATGAACATGAGCTTTATGATCAGAGAGGATGTGGTGAGGGTGGTAAAAACAGCATAAATGTCCAGTTATACTCATTGAAAACATGTATAATATTATAATATATAACATGAAAACAGTTATTTACTATATATTCCTATAGCTTAAAGTTTTTTACTTCAATTCTGATCACTTTGATTATTCCTGGTGCAGTAAAGGTGTTATGAATGAATAAGTTTCCTAAAACCCATAAAGAGGGGTAATTCATAGCATTTAATACAGTAAACAAGTAATAATAACTGAATCTTAACAATAAAGTAACTTTTAATACTGAATTTAACCAATATTCTAAAGAAAAGCTAAATTTCAATGTGTAAGAAATTTTGCTGCATTCATTTTTTCAAAGATTGTAGGTTAAAACAAGCATTTTTATGTACTGTTTACATAGTATAAAAATTATAATGCGGGAGATATAAAAATTTGAATTTGTATTTCACCATGTGGTTGCATGAAGAAAAAATAAGGTAAAAAGTGTTAGACTGTGAAAAATCAGTTACTTAAAAGAGCTAATCCAAATTTATCTATCATATTATATTGCCAGCATAGGTAGACACATTCTGACCAAAATTTGAGTCTTTAAGTAAAATATGTTTTTCAAACTAATAAATAAAGAAACTATTCTTAATAAAAAAGTTAAGAGGACAAAAGTAGTTTCAAAATAGGAAAAAATCATAGAACAAGAATACAAAAACGGGTTGACAGAAAGTTTGAAATTTGAGGGTAAAAAGCTGGATTATCAGATTTTGAATTTGATTATATATGTCATCAGGTGCTACATCAGAGGGCTGACATATGTGGAAATTAAAATGAAGATGAAGGATTTGTGAAAAAAAAATTAGCTATCAGAAAATATTCTATGGGAAATCTGTAAGCTTCGTTTAAAAAAATTGTAGTTAGCAAGATACTGAATTTTTTTAGACTTTCGCACTATGTCACAGGGGCATGAAGAAGACAAAAACTAAAATGCAATACAAGCTAATGAAAGATTACACACTGATTAAAAGTATTATGAAGTTGAACAGATATCAATTAAAAGGGAAAATTTTAATGAAGCTTTCAACACAAAAATACTTGAAGGTGAGTAAGTATTTCAAATAACTGAAATGATACTTGTAAAATTAATAGCATCAAATTGAAGCGATTTATGACAAAATTGATGATTACATAGAATATTAAGCATAAAAAATGACAAAGTTTCAAAAAAATCAGAGCAAAATTTGATATCAGGAATTGTTGTTCCGAAGCCTATAAATACCCAACTTATCTTCACACATTGGGCAGTTTGAAGGCAGGCAGCGGCTGCAAAAGTTGGTTCCTGGATTTGTTAGGAGCTGCAGGGACTTGTAACTTTTACCAAGCATGTAACATTTGGAACCTAGAAAATTTCCAAGTGATGTGAAACTTAGAATTTGTAAGTGAAGGTGACTTTGTGATTATTTGAAAGAACTCAGTAAATTTTTTGGTACCATGAGCTATAACTTTTCTTCAATTTTCACAAAAATTTGGGGAATATGTGATAGTATTTCTGGAGTGAAGTTGTGATGATCAGCAATCTTCACTAAGGGCTTCGAATTATCCAACACTATCCTAGGGCAAAATAATCTAATACTTCCCAGTTATTTTCTGAAGCTTTAACAGAATGTAGTGAATCATTATTTCAGCAGTGACTATTATTTCTATGTGGAACCTTTAACCTGTTATCTGTTTCAGAATTATTAAAACAGACTGGCGACTGAATTACTGTCTATGAAAGTGCATTTTAGGATCAAATTAAATAAATATTCATAGTTAAAGTTTAAAAAATATCTGTTTTGTAACTTCATGTGTGGACATTTTTGTTTAACAAAGAGATAAGCACTGCTATCAATGCTACTGATTATAAAATGTGAAATAAAGAATATCTATTTTTTTAATTATTTAAGACAAAAATATTACAAATGGGAATTGTCTGCACTAAAAGAGAAAATGAGAACTAAAAAATAATTACATAACACTTTCAGGAACAATTTAAGACACTACAAGAATTAAGTAAAATAAGATATTGTTATAAAATATGGAATATGATATATGTCTTGATGAAATAGAGAGCTGAAAATTTTATGCATTTAAGTTCATGAAATATTGTTTGTTAAATGAAAAAAATTGTTCTGTTTCTCAAATGAGAAGTCACATTAATAGAAATATAAACTAATTTTTCTTCTTTCAGATTTAATCTTACTGATAAGGAAGGTTCTGCTGACCGTAAAGTTCCGATTCAGCCTTTGGTGTTTTATTCTAAAGATGGTAAAGTTTCTCGTTACAACTTGAGAAAAGTAAGCAGAACTGTGTTTTGAGTAGGTAGTTATAGATCCAAACTATTACTTAGTAAGCAGACTGACATAATAGATAAAGCATGATCAAGTTTAAATTTAATGTTTTTGAGTGACTAGCTGAGCTAACAAAGTGTTTTCACATGATATTTTAATGGTAAAATTCACCATTGCAAACTTTTTCACCAGAAGATGGAGACAGTGAATTTTAATCACCAAAATATTTTGTGAAAATACTTCATTATCTTGGCTAGTCACCCAAGAACATTATATTAATTCTCAATGCTGACTGAGAAAAACTTCATTCACATGTTCAAGTTTCTTTTAATTGAAAAAGCTAATTTGACAATGCACAAAAAGTAGTGTAAAATTAGTACAAATCAGAATGATGTGATATTTTGTATAAAATGTAATTTAAATTTACTGAAAAAACATTTATGATGAATTAATAAATTCATTAAATAATAACTTTTTCTATAAATATAATTATGTTCATGCATGCTTTGCTCAGCTGACTTTATTATTTTTTAATCTAATTTTATCTGCATAGTAACAAATAGAAAAATGCTTTTAGGCAATACAGAGACAGACAAGTATCAGGAAAGTAAGCCCATTAGTTACTGAAGGTGGAAACAGAAGTTCTGGTAAAAAAAGTAATACTTTGGGTGGCCAGATTATCATATGAGGAGATGCTGATACATGTAATATGCCTCATGTGTTTCAACACAGATGGCAGCCACATGATTTCTGTGCATCATCCTCTTGCATACTTAAGATGTCACCCAAAATACTCTACATTTGTGTTGTCTTTGTATCACTGCAGACATCCTGCTTCCAGCTTTGATGGGTAATGATGAGGGATTTCAATCCTGCAGTGTTTTTAAGCCTGCATTTGTGGATTACGGGATTGGCGAATCCCATAAGATCCTGCGGGATCTGGCACAATGTTTAAAGCGTTATAAAATTAATTAATAAACATGTATTTATTGAATTAATAAATCAACTTAAATGTTAAATAATAGAAATCAGCAGTTAACAGTAGTTTAATCAGCAAAATAAAATTAATTTAAGAATTTCTAGCCTACCTCAAATATACTTTGCGCTTTTAAATCTAATTGTATATTAAGTAAACAATCAAATATGGTAAGTATTCAGATCACATTACATGCCTTACAGTAAAACTCATCAGTTTGAAAAATAATCTATCTAGTCTACTGAGCAGTCAAGAAAGTATTATGTACATAGCCAGCGGCCGATAGTGCCATTTCTGCCTCCTCACTCATTGGTTTGATTGAAATAATTATAAATAAAAGACTTTTTGAAAAGTGCAACAACTTTCTGCAGTTTTTTGAGACCATTATATCTGGGAACCAGTTGAGTAGGTGGATAATCCGATGTTATGGTTACGCTTTGTGTTTGGGTTGTCCCACCCAGCTCTTCATTGTCTACATCCGAGTTGTTTATAGTTGTTTCTGTGCGTTTGACTTCTCTTTCAGTAGGGCAATTTTTGTATAATACATCAACGGCAAATTGTCTACTGTGTAAAAAAGCACAGTTGCAGGTACCAAGGCAGAAGTTCACCAACTTTTGCCATGATACTTGTTCCATCAGACCTTAAGCCAATAACATGAGTTTAGAGATAGATCCCAAAGCTTATCAGCCGTTCTTTGACTAAACTGCACAAACTGAGTATTGTAAACAAGCCAAGATTAAAATGTGTTTCTTTGTAGTGAATGTTCAAATATTGGTGATTTTTTTGGGATATCCACTCATCAAAACTCAATGAAAATCTTTGTCAGTGATTCTTGAGATATTCAAACTAAACAGTCATGTCAACTTTTATGTTATTTGAAAAATTTGTGTCCATAGATCTTATAATATTAACAGAATTACAAAGATGAAATTAACTTTTTAAAAACAGATATCTCAAATCTGATGAATTACAGAAACAATTTATGGTAAAATACTTTTGCAAAGCATTCTGGAAACTATTTAAATTCCTTAGATTTAGTGACGAAGTGATGGATAGGTCCCGCAGACCGAAACGTCCAATTTTGCGGATTGCGGATCCACATAATTTTGTACAGGATCCACAAGACTACCAAATGATGTGGGATCCCACAATGCTGGGTAGCAATCCCTAGTAATGATTTTAATTTTAATTTGCTTATGTATATATGCATAATATTATTAACATGTCTATGTTCTTGATTTATCTGAAATATTGGGAAATTTCTTGCTAAATAAAAACAACAGAATACTTGTCAATTTTATACAGTGATGTGACAATAGAAGAATATGTAGGACAGTTAGTTTCAATCACCTTTATTATTTAGGAAAAATAATTAAATGGTCATTATATTTTTTTAATAATTTAAAGTATTTCAAGCAATAAATGCTACACAATTAACATGAAAATTTGTATGAAAAGAGAAGAAATTTTGAGTTTTGTAAATTAATAAGTTCCCCCCCCCCCCTGTCCCCCCGTCTCTAGATACAGCCAACTAAGGATCACATGCCACTGGACCCTGTTGTACACAAACGGACAATGTGAATCATGGAGGGGGAAAGGACTTGTTTCATGCCTGAATTCAAACTTTATTTGTTAGACCCGGTGTACTTAATGTAGAGGAGGAAAGTTTGTATAGCCATTTGTCTGCAAAATGCTTAACTTATTGTGCTCTGTGTTATAAGTGTATTTTTTCTTTTGTAAAATGTTTAGTTTGTGAGGTGGAGATTTGGAAACATCCCAGAATTTGTCTAGATGATTCCAGGAAACTGCCTAAAAGCTGCAGTCAGGACAGCCAGTATATAGGAACCAGAACTTGAACCTGGTCCTATTGTATCTTCCAGAGAAAAAATGTGGCACCTTAACGCATTGAGTCACACTGGCTGGTATTAACCAGATTATTATTTGTTATTAATTATGATGGAACATATGCCTCAGTAGAAGTTTTCTCACAAACATATTTTTGCTTTATGTGCACTTTTATTTTAATATCTTACTGTTTGAGGTATACTTCTCCATACATTGCTCAATAAATTTTTTCCAGTTTCTTACTCAGTACCTATGAACAAAACCAGTATACACAATATACACTCCCACTACTCTTTTTACCCATTTCATTTCATCAAGTGAGTTCCAAACCTGCTCCATTGCTCTATCAGTAATTGAGTGTGTTATACAGTAATTTCACAAGACAGATCTAACTGCCCTCCTCTGAAACATATTCATCTCTTAGATCCCACGCAATTGCTCACACTCATACAATAACTTGACCAGTGTTTGATAGGCTAGTTCATTTACCTACCTATTAAATCCCTGCATTATCCATTCTAATAGATGTGGGACTTTGAAATTTTTTGCTACAATCTCTTTAATATGGTATGCCCAAATGAGTTTATTTTCAATTTATATATGTAGATAAAGATTATAATAAACAGACAATCATTTATGGCAATGTGAATACAAACAAGAATCAGGAAAATAAACCCATCATCTATCAAAGCTGCTGCAGAAGGACTGCAATAACACAAGATACAAATCCAATTAAAATAAACAATACTTTTGGTGACTCTTTATCATTGGAAAAGATTAGATCTATGGTATGCCACATGTAAGAGGTTAAACTTCCAAGGTTGAAGGCATGAGTATTTACCCTAAATATGGGAGTGCTATATTTGCCAAACCTAATATAGTTACTAAATCTGCCTACTTGATGGATTCCAATGACATAGAAATACTTACTGTGGAAACAAAAAAATGTACCACCATCAACAGCTGACTTCCAGTTAAACCTCCAAAAAAATTTTACAATCAACCAAACAGAATTGTCATCGGATACTTCAGAAGTCATCATGTTGATTGGGGCTACATACCAAATAATACTAATGGCTTGGCAGTAGAATTGTGGACAGAGACCAATAACTTGACTCTTATCCATTACCCAAAACAATCTGAATCTTTCATCAGCAGCTGTTGGAAAAGAGGTTAATCCTAACCTCTTGTTCGTCAGTAACAACATCAGTCAATTTTGCAAGAAGCGAGTCCTATCTTTGATACCCTTCACTCAACACAAGCCAATTACATGCAGTGGATTATTACACTGATGACTGTACCTTTCAAGAGAAGCTTCAATTTTAAAAGGACACAGTGGAGCCTTTTAGAGAAATCATTGTTAAGGAAATATCACAATTAGCTCCAGATCCACATAACTATTAACAGTTTGTAAAAATCATACGAAGAACTTCACGACAGTGTATCCTGCAATGCTGTAGAACAAATCACCTCCCTGGATTGCAGTAAAGTGAAACAAAATTGTACACTCAATACTGTCATCTGTTTGAGGAAGACCCATTCTCTGATGTGACCAGAGAATGCGGGGAATTACTAATGCAAACAATGCAAATTCACACACATACCTCTTCTACCTATGCAGTTATACAACATCACTCCTGATAATATTGCCCACCAGCCAGCAGAAGCAAGCAAGAACCGGACCACAGGAACCAAGATCATCTGTGACATCACCAGTGAAAATTCCACCATTAGTGGGTGGTTGTGTGCGATGTGTAGTGGTAGGTGAGGAGGCTATACGCGGAAGTACTTTCATTTGGCAGCCATCTTAGAAATTTTCGAGAGGGTGTGACTTAGTTGCAAGATTCTCATATAGCTGTAATCATTTAGCAGTTCATGAGGGTTGGTCTGGCTTGTTTCATTTATCAGTACCTGAAACATTTAATTTTGGAGAAGATTTCTGATGTCTACAGATTGGTTTGTGACTTTGTAAAAATTTTCTAACAGAATACAGTGATGATAAAATTTATTTGAGGCAATAGTGACTTTCATTTGAACATACCTTTCCTGATTGAGGTTATCAAATTAGGTGGCAATGGACTTTAATAACAATCTGTATTTCTTAGGCAACATTACGGTCACAGTTCAGACTATGCTGCTAGAGTTAACCCCCACTAAACACTTGTTCCTGATAATAATTACCAATAACTTCCTCCCATACTTTAGATTCAGACCGAACATGGTGGGTGAATGGTTAATGTTCTGGCCTCGCATTCAGGAGGACGCGGTTTCGAATCCCTGTCCGGGCATCCAGATTTGGGTTTTCCATGGTTTCTCCAAATCACTCCAGGTGAATGCCGGGATGCTTCCTTCAAAACGGCCATGGCCGAATTCCTTCTTGTTCCTTGTCCCCAGTCCCATCCCGCCACTAATGACCTTAGCCCTCAATGAAGCATAAAGCAATTTTTTTTTTTTTTTTTTTTTTTTTTAGATTCAGCTCCTTCCCAATACTCAAAATCAGTAGGACATCCTACAGCTTGTAATGTAATATTTTTTTATATAGTTAATGTTCATCGTTGCGTTTGTACTGCTATGTTGCTTTACGCAACACTCGTTATTTCTAGTTATACGATTCGATTGCCATGCGATCGCCATTCTCGTTAGCTTTAATAATTGAATACATTAATTGAATAACATTCAAAAGAACCTATGGGAAGCTATTGAGAAATCACACCCACGAACTAGTTTCCACAGTTCGCTAAGATTTATTCTTCAGAACGTTATATAAACCAAAGCTAGCCACCAGACACAAGGAAAATTCGACTTCATCACCAAAGAATGCAGTTTCAAGGTTAAATAAGTTTGTGAATTAGTGAGTCCAACTTCAGTAATTAATTATTCATGTGGCACAACTCCGTAGCAGTTCACCAAACAAAGTTTATAACACATCATATCACTCCGGGCCATATACACAGTCTACAAAAGCACTCCAGCACTGTTCACATAATATTTTGCTGATTACATAATAGTACACCGTCCACACCATACATACACACGTGGCTACTCTCTGCTTCCCCCGTCTGTACTCTTCTGTAGACAATACCCCAACGATATTCCATATTGATCTATCGAATATCACACATTCGATACTCACTCTTAAACCTAATACTGACTTCCTTTATATGCAAATACCCGCATCATCAATCTGTGGTGTTACAAGCTGCTTCCAATAATTTTCCAGCTGAATCCATCTCTTCCTTTGAAAACCAACAGCTCAGATTTCACTTCATCAAATCCACCTTTTCCTTAAGAGAACATACATCATGGGACAGATATGAGGCAAGGCAGATGAATGTTGTCTGTGCCATGTTGTGAAACAAATGATAGACTTCAGCTCGGAACTTAATGCATGGTTCATTGTTCATATTGCAGGTTCTTCTATACAACTCAATAATTACATGTACAGTAGAAGTCCGATTATCCGAGGTAAACGGGACCGGGACCACCTCGGATAACGAAAAGCTCGGATAACTGGAGGTCAAGAAAAGAGGTTACAATGAATCAAAAAACGTATTGAAACTGAAATAATACAATTCATTTATGGTGTAAAACTAATTGGGGAGGCAATGAAGTTGTTTTTTGTATATTAATTACGATCACTTGCCAAAAAAGTCTTTGTCTTCTGTGTCATAATTTTCACTTCTTAGCGGGAGTATAGCGCCAACACTGTAGCATCATTATGTTGGCTGCTGTGCTTTCTTCCTGTTGCTCAATATACTTAAGTGCTGCTTCTATTCTTTTTAAACCTTCAGCATGAGAAATTTTTTTGAATAGTTTCATTTTTATCATCTTCAAAAATTTGCCTCGGTTAACCCGGCAGCTCGGATAATCGGAACTTGGATAACCAGACTTTTACTGTACTACAAAACTTAGTACTTCACCACTTTGTACTCAAAACCAGTGCAGACATGCTACCCTTTTAAAAGGTGTCACGGTATGACAAACATTCACTAGCTTTCCGCCATACTTGTACAACTTGCAACAATCACTTAAACATCCCTTACCATACCCAGCCACTCATGACAATGCTCCCCAAAACGTAAGACTTATTAAACAACTAATCCCACTGAAAATACTTCTTTGATTTACTTAAACTATAAAAATACTTTACCCCTATCCTGGATAAATGAAAAACATGTTAAACCTAACGGTTTCAAGTCCACTAAGACTAATTTTTCTGCACATTATACTGACATATTACTGTCTCATCACACATAATTAGTAAATACTAGATTATCTCTTATCAACTGAGATCAATCTCCTGATCTAACAACATAAACTCTTGGCTCTGTTCCTTCCAACAGACCACTCTGTAGGTATTGCTGAAAATTTATGGCCTTGATGTGAAAAGAGTTATGAAGGCCCCCCTCCCCATATAGCCTGCCCATTCATTGAAGGTGCATCTGTCCTGATCAAGAATCACTGTGCAACTACTCCCAAGACCCATCACAAGCCTACATTTTCTCTGTAGCCTCCTGACCTACAAAATCAAATCTGTTATGTTACAACTAATCCTTCACACAATACTACCATCCTGCAATTCTAAAAACTAACAGTAGTCCCATATTAATCACCCAATTATATGCTGGTCTAAAATCCATTAACTCTGTGTTTTTCAACATTTTTCAACCTGTAAACAAGTAAAATGTCAAAAAAAGGAAAAATTTCTCCTGACCACTAACTTACATGGGGCTAATTCTTTATGCGTATACTATCAATAGTTTGGATATATGGTATTGTACTGTTATAATATAATAAATCTAAAAGCATGTTTTGAACTCCTATGGACACATAGTTATGAAATTGGAAGGGAACTGTTAAAAATGAATTACCTGGTATATATTGAACACAATATTATGTTATACACCCATAAAGGGAGTGAGTAACATACAAAGAAGAAAGGAAGTAACACTAGCAATTTTATGTTCTAACTCAATGTTAATTTCTTTTTAGTTACGATATTTTTAATTTAACTGAAATTAAATTTTTAATATTCTGCTTGCAGAGCCACTCATCCATCTTTGCATATTGCTGCATTTACCAAAGCCATCACCGTAGGCTCAACTTCCTATGTTCCTTCCCAAAAATCCTCATCTTTCCCCACAAAATTTCCACTATTTCTCCCCATGCACCCAGTCTGAAGAAGATCTTGGTCCAAAAATTCTCAATTTGTGTATCTGCAAAACTGCCCCACGTGTTGTTCCTGTGCAATAAACCACACTGGAAAACATTCAGCATGCACCTTCCTACCATTCCCTATTCCAACCCAACCACAGTGGAAACTATTCCCTTTATTAGACATGCCAAATGTATGACAACTCACTCCACATATAATCTCACTCTGTATATCAAATCACCCTATACACAAACTCACATGCCTCCATTGCAACATTTTATATATAGGCCTCACCACTAACCAACATTCCATCAGTATGAATGGCTACAGGAAAACATTTACACTATCAAAATAGGCCATCCAGAGGCATTCTATCTCTTTATCATCTTGTTAAAACTTTTTTCTATTTTCAGAGGTCAGTCGTGGCACTTCCTCTTTCCAGAGGCTTGTGCTCATTTTGAAAGTATATTTATTATTCAGACTGCTGGCTTACTATACCTTTTGTTGTCTTATGATGAAGCAGATGTATTGCTATATGTCTGGGAATGGTGGAACAATGTTGTATGTGTATTTTTTGTTTGTTTAATGTATTGTTTATGAAGTGGGGATTGGGATCCATCACATCATTCACCTTGAAGGTGTGGAACACTATCAGGATGGCCAGTACAGAGAGTCAGGACATAACCATGGCTCCATTGTACCCCCTCCCTCCCCGAATTAGTGTGGAGGTGCCTTAATGCACACAGCCACACTGGTGGGTTCCAGTGGAATTCCGTATATATACAACAAAAACTTATCTTCTATCATCTACAAAACAGGAATGGATCTTGTCATTAGTGATGGTCAATGGTGATTTTTTATTTGTCGTTACTTATGTAAGCAATTAATTTAATACAACATTAATGTAGATGTGACATGTACCTTGCCCTGACAATGAAATGTATGATACATAACAAAAATAACTGAAATGAACTACTGGAAAGCTCTGGGATTGTTTACTTTATTGTAACTTATTCTGCTAACTGTAATTAAAAAGTTAGAATTTGACATGCTGAGAAAATGTATCATTTCCAATCTCCTGTTTAAAATGTATACAAAATTGCATTACAGTTTGGAGAACTGCCTTTCCACCTAGTGAGATCAAGGAGATTCCAGGACTTATTTGAAAATGTTTTGTTTAATTATGAATGGTTGCATGCCAAATTATCATCATGTCCATTACAAGCTGTTTTAAGTGACTTTGAAGATGCTTGTATAAATATTGGAGACCGTGAAGCAACAAGGTATAATGTTTCTATAAATGCAGCATTAATCATATCAGATAAACATCTTGTACATTCTAACACAATAGGAGATAAGTCATACTAATAAATAATAAATCATGATTCTAAAAATTTTTTTGTATGAACACTAGAAAAGTTTAAAAATAACTTACAATGATTTAATTATGTGTTTTAACTTTCTTAAATATCATTAACACCTATAGTGTATGAAACATTGATTCAACAATATGAAGAAGATTCTTCAATTTCAAGAATTAGTTAGCATATTTGTTCCTAATAGCTTCTACTGTACACTATCTGAAATGCATATATAACATATATGAAATATTTCACTAAATGTGTTAAATATTACAATAATCACCTGTTGTATCATTCTTATTCAAATATTACTTCTTTTGTCATATGACATCCTTCTGACAGAGTAACTTTCTAAGGCTGTAGTGATAAAAAAAATATACATTCTTGTATCCACTGATAAAAATGTGTAGTTCTGTGGCTTAGTCGTGAGCTATCTGAATTTGAATCAAAAGCTTCCTTGTTCAAATAGCAAGATAGGTTTATTCTATTTTTTTAATACTATTTTTTCTTTTATTTGTATATTTATTTCCACAATCAGTCTGAAACATTTCAGAATATCAGAGCTGTTTACTCGCTAAAGGGGGGTTATAAATTCCTAAAACCAACAAAAGTTCAGATGATTAAAAAAAAAAAATTGTCCCTGAAAGCATTTTTGATGTGAATAAAACATTTGTTTACTTTTGTTTTATTTTAAAGAAATGCTTAGAATCGTTGATTCAGGTTATTTTTCTGGTGTTTTTATTGTAAGAATAATGTAAATTGTCTAACTGATACTCAAAATGAAGTCATTTGTTTTTCTTCGCGATATGAAAATTTACCCTTAGTTATTTTATCCTTTTTCAGGGAATTGATGTTGGTTGCAGATGCTTTAAGACTGGGAGGGGCAATTCTCAGTGTTTATCCTGACATGCTTGCACCCCAGTTAGTCGGAAGACTGTTGCCAGAGATTGGTGCTAACCCAAATGTTAAAATGCTATTACGTCAATGTGACAGTAAAGGACCAGATCATTGTGCATGCCTGCCACTGTATCACTGCCTTCACACACCAGGAGGACCACTAAAGGTACAGGTTATGCTATATTTGGAATATATCATTTATTATTTGGTAGAGAAAAATTTATATACACATTTCACAAGATAGAATTAGTAACACAAGTAAGCGAATAGTGAAAAGGCATAGTATAAATTTCATATGCTCCAGTACGTACTAAATGAAAAGAAATATAATTCATTTTGTAAGTTCAGCTTCCAATTTCATTTTGAATTAAATAAGATATAAAATAATCAGCAATGTATTGGAATGTTATGTGAAGAGATGATTCTTTTTTCTGCTTTCAGTATTCACTGGAAGGTCATCAGTTTGCAGTGTTTGGCTTTTGTCTGACTTCTGATTTCCGGTACATAGTCTCAATATCAAATAAATTTATAACTTGGGACTTATCAACTAGTGACTTGACAAGAGATGTTAATCCTGGCATACAAGGGATAATGTTACAGCTAATTCTCAGCCCTGATAATAGGTTTGCTGCTGCATACACCAATAACAATCAGGTAATGTTTGGGCTGGACATCACATCATGCCAAAATTTGTTGATTTTTTAATAGTGAATATTCATCAGTGGTATAAAAAACATTTTCTTTGCTTAGCATTGTGCTTAATACCTTCGTTACATCAAGCTTGCAGCTTTGTTAATGAAAGTTACTCAGCTGGAAGCTGCCATAAGTGTTTGTAGCAGATGTGATGCGGGTGGCCCTGTTGAAGCTAGGCCTGTCACAGGTTCTCCCCTACAAATCATAGTACCTGTAGTGCAGGCTGAGGTATTGGAATCTGTGTGGCCATCGCCTGATGGTGACTGGCATATGGTTTCTGGACATCGATGCTACATGCAGGGGGATTCAGTTTTGCAGTTGTCATCCTGTGAGTTGGCAGCCCCGCAGCCAACTAGATCTGAACACTTATATAAGGGGATTCTAGTGGTAGGATGCTCCAATGTTAGGCAGTATATTGAAACACTTAGGGAAGTGGAAAATAGGTCAGGGATGAAATCCCATATACATTCATCTACATCTACATATATACTCTGCAATTCACAAAATTGTGGGTGGCAGAGGGTGCTCAGCACCAAAGCTAATCTCTTTGCTGTGCATTCCAATCCCTAATGGTACGAGGGAAAAAAGAATTCATATAAGAATCAGTCCGGCACCTTATTTCTCTAATTTTATCTTTCCTGTCCTTCCGACTCAAATAGGTTGGTGGAAGAAGTATTTCACTACACTCATGAGTGAAAGTTGGAGTACGCATTCATTGTGGAAGGTGTGAGCCAAGAAGTGGAACCGGCCACCACAGATGCCATTGAATGGACAGGGTATAGCCAGCTGTGGATTGTAACTCTTATTGGCACCAATGATGCTTGCTGCCTTGGGTCTGAGGTTATCCTCTCTTCCTTCTGGCAGCTTTCTGAAAGGGTGAATTCTGTGGCCAGTGGCTACAAGATTTTGTCTGAGTTAATTGTCTGAAGCATCATAAATAGAACTGAATGTGGACCTCTGGTTCAGAACTGATTTGAGGGTCTGAACCAGAAACTGCAGTGTTTCTGTGATAGTCATGGCTCCAGATTCCTCGATCTTTGCCCTGGGGTTGAGTTGTGTAGGGTTCTCTTGGATAGATTAGGCATGCACTACATGTATGGATTGTCTACATGGGTGGGAGCAGGCATGTGGATTGCAGTGGGAGATTTTTTAGCCTGAGGGAGGAAGACCTAAGACTGAGATCACAGTTTCAGACAGTTAAACTTGACACCACACGTTAGGAGTAGGATAAATCAATCGTGACTGTTAAAAGTATTCACTATTAACTATAGAAGTGTTTGTAACAAGCAGCCTGAGTTTGAAAGCATTATTAGTAGCACAGAAGCAGATATCATATTTTGTACTGGAAGCTGGTTAAGTTCAGCAGAAATTTTTAACAATAGCATGAACATTTTCCATAAATATAGGATGCATTCCAATGGAGGTGGCATATTTATAGCTGTTTATACTGCTAACTTGTATTTTTTTTTAATGAAATGCTACAATTTGCATTTCTCATTGCTTCATCTTATACTGTTCTACTGCCTCCTAGTAAACTAGTACATAATAGCTCTTCACCTGAGCATATGAACCATCTACAAAAAAACACTTACTTTCATCATTCCCTGTATGAGACCAATTGAAATCCTGAAACATACTGATACTTGATCTTTCATTGTCCATGGGTTCTTTGAACAATTGTCATCACAATGATTTTTTAATAAATGTTTATGAGTTGATATTTAGACCAAACTGCCTTATTCAACACAAAAGTTATTTCGTCATTAATAACAGTGCAAAATTTGTAATTTATTTGACTACAGTTATGAAAACAACTAATGATCTTATTTTTCAGACAGTGCTTTTGAATATGCTCACAAGTGAATTTGTAATAATAGAAAATCCTCTGCCTGAAGAACAACCTGTGACAGGAGTTTTTCTCTTAAATGCTCATCTGTTTGTTCATGGTTCACGAAATTGGTAAGTTAATTATTGTTGTGTTAAAAATATGAAATTATTTTATATTTTTATATGTCACATTGTCTTTTTATCACATTTGAAATAGACTACTTATAACTGCTTTGAGGCTATACACTGTAACAAATATCTATATAGCTTATGTCTGACTTAATCTATTAACACTACAGCATTGTGCAATTTTATAACACTCAAATTACTAATTGTAGCCTCAACCTAAATATAAACAAATTTTATACTATTTTAAAACCTTTTTATTCCACAGAAAAAAAAAATCGTCTGCAATCTGATAGATGCTTTATATTTTTCACTGCAGAATATTGATTCAAGTAATTTCCTCACTTTCACGTCGTCTTTTTATGATACTATCCAGCTGAACTCCTGTGAAGATTTCATTTAAACAAGCATATAGACTAGAGCCTATTTCATTTTGTGACACATATTTTTAATTTAATCTTTTTTTGATTTTTTCAATGGAATGTACAGCCCAGCAGCAAATTCCCTACACACTTACTTTACCATTTCATGAATTTATTTTATTTAATCTTAAATTCCTTGACTGCAATGCCATCATACAACTAATTGTCACAGAGGAGTTGGTTGTGGGTTCAATTACATTTAGAAACACTGTATCGTAGTTGGTTTTATAGGCAACTGAAAACAAGAGGGAGAAAATGATCAATATCAGTTTGGGCATGATACCTAAAGCAATATTTCCCCTAAAAGATTACACTATCAGGAGTAGAAAGGAATGTAGCAATCACATTGCTGATGGTTTCAAAGTCACATAAATTTTCTAAAGGGAGTTGTCCAAAATCTTAGAATCGGAACAAAAGAGCCTTGAAAACCAACATCACTGAGAATTCCGAAACTGTATCAACAGGAATTTTTCAAAGTGCAACAGACTGCAGAATTTTTCTAAGTCTGAAACACTAGCGTGGCACCTCTATGCACATATACACACTGCTCATGTTTCAATGCGGTCCAAATAATAACTACTGATTGCCTCATGGCTAAGTACAATTGGTTTCTTTATACCTTAGGCCCTATTGCCATTGAAATCTCAGCCTATGTCAGCAAAAGATTCCATCACAAAAAATTCTCTCAGTACTGAACCAAAATCTTAACTCTCAATAGTTTCCAAATTTTTGTATGTTAAAAATTTAATTATTTCCAAGTGTTTTTGTTATTACACTTTTCCAGAAATATGTTATAGTTTCAGCATAAAAATAGTTGGCAGTGATAAACAACATAATTTATGATTTGTCTGTTAATTTCATATCCTTTTCTATAGGAAATTTCAATTCTAGTTTATTTTTGACATATGACATTGTCCTTTACTAAACTGTAACTAGAAAATATTAACGAAATTACTTATTTTTTATCGCCTTCTGGTGATTCAAATTTCAATTTTAAATGGTTTCCCAAAATCATTTGATGAAAAAAAGCAATTTATATTATTCAGTCATTTTGTTTTTCAAAAAATGGAATTATATTGGGAGGTGAATTTACCCTCCTTTCTGTAAGTTGAATTAATTGTGCCCATAAAACTGAAAGCAGGTATAAAATTTCAGATGAAAATGTTCTGTGTAATTTTCTGAGTCAATCCTCTAATAGTTAAGTTTGGTGAACGATTTAAAAATTGGAAGTCACTGAAATATTTGACAAACCTTACCATAATGTCCTTCAAAATAATCCAAGTTCATTGTTAAGGGATTAAATTGGCCTGTATAGTGGTAAGTAATGAAATAGAAATTGAACAAGCTTAATTTTTGTGGAGTGATGTCTCCATACTACATTATTATATAATCATCTATTCCTTAGCTGAGTGTAAAACATTGATCTGATGAACACAAGTTGGTGGATGTGCCAATTTTGAAAGATTATTTTCAGTTAGACTTATTATTTTTATTATTACTATGACTGCTATTTATTGTTTAATACAAATGAACATGTAGGGCTTTTAGTCATTTTATCCCTGATTCCACCAGGTGAATATCCTGTTTTCTTGGCAATGAAGGGCTGGCACCAAAACATTTTAATCTTATTAGTTCTCCAAATTGATGCGAATTTGCATTATCCTATCAACATCTATTGAATGCTACAGTTACTTATCTGTGCTTATTTGAATCTGGTATTCTGTACTATTGTTTTCACCAAATGCAGAAAGTAATTCCTTATTTGTACAGATCACTTGTAAACATTGTTAAAAACATTTACATCACTGTAACTTTTGCCATGCGGGTTCAATGTAGGTGTCGATTCAACATGCGAGGACAACTGCAAGATACACAAAATGTTCCTGCTGGAACTGATGATATGAAATTGTTATCTACTGAGTTTTCCACACTTCAAGAATATCGTCTTCTATTTTGGAGTGGGAGCCTTGATAATCAGAATATGTCTCTGCATGCTTTCATTGAAGGTGGATCAGTTGATGTTCTCAACTTTCACAGGTATGTCAGCAATGCTAAATAAGATTCATGACCACAATGTATTGTTATACTTTTTCCTCTTATAATTTACAAACATGAAGATAAATATGAACTCTGGAACTTATATGATATTGTAAATACCAGTGGACATATTCTTCTATTTTGTCCTTAAATTAAATTACATTAAGGATATATACTGAAAAATTCCTTCACAATTATTTTTATGATTTTTTCCAATCATACAATGATTTGTGAGATTAGCAATATTTCATTATATTTCAATTATATAAATTATATCATAATCTGTATGAATAATCCTTTTGAAAATTTGTTTGTAACAGCCTACCAGTTTTCATACTTCTCTAGTGAATTTTTAATAATGATTTATTAATTTCATTTATCTGATGGTTAGTGCACAATGAAAAAAGTCGATTTCTTTCAAGAGCCATGTCTAATGATTTCAAGCCAAAGAAATATGTGAGATCTACCACACAAACAAACTCATTTTTCTTAAAATGTAATAAATTCGTTGCCTCTTTTTTAAGCTTAAATCTGTATGATAGGAAATCTGTGAAATAGAGAAGTACTTATTGGGGATTCATGTAGGAGATATATAGATAGTTACCATTTTGGCATTCTGAAGACAATAATTGCATGCAGTTGAGATTGGAACATGACAATATAAATGATGCTATTATTTACCTCTAACATCCTGCACTAATGAGATCAAAGATCTTACTGGTTGCATAATTAATTCTTCCACATTTAACAATGTGTAATTTAATTCTCAGATTCTCTAGGTCTGTAGGCTGGGAAAAGCTAAACATCCTTCTTGATAACTCACCTGAAACTTTAAAGATGTAAAATTTCGTTTGTAAGAAAACATGATAAAATTGTGATAACAGCCATCTTTACAAACTAATTTTATTTCTTGATTAATATTAAAGCTTCTATAGTTGCCATTGTCAATATGTAACAATGCTGAACTTTATAATATTTTGTTGCCACCTTTGTTCAATTGTTATAATAGCAACATTCTGTATCTGTTCAACTGGAATAGCTGTAAAAATGCATATCTTAATTATATTTTATTGTTGATACTATGTAATCAAGGATTTGACTATTTGATATACTGTTAAAATCAAATCATAGTATGATAGGAATTATTGAGCTGATTTTATATTCATTATATGCATTGTTACAAAAAGTAGGTTACCTATTCCATGAGCATTATTAACCTAATTTTAATTTTAATTTTAATTTAGTGGATTATGGTTTTTATACTTCATTATTCTCCAAGACACATCTAAAGATGCTTTTATTAGACTATTTTGATGTTATAACAGATTTTAATTATTCTTTGTCATATTGTTTGTCACTTTCTGGAATTTATATGTTGCACAATGCACTGAATTTATTAAAAACTAATAAATTCTGACAGATATTTAACTATGTATACAAGATTCCATTTTTTTGAACAAGTGTAATTTATTTAAATATATTGATCCCATTAATATCCTGATGTTCAAATAGCAGATTTCTCATGAATATTTATAAATGTTGTTGTTTTAGTGCCATGGTCATGACTGAAGATAAATCAAAAGTTTACTGCTGCACTAACAATTCTCATTATCAAGTGACTCTATTTGAAATGGACAAAGAAGCATTAAGATGGATATATAAAGTAAGTGTTCATAACGAATTTTAAAAATAAGTAACATAATGCCTGTTTGCTATTATAAGCACATGCATGGTACTTTACACTTAAAAAGCACACTTTGGTAACAAATTTTACTGAGGCTGTTCTTTCTTTTCCTTTGATATTGCTCTTACAACAAAACTGACAGAAGGCATGAGAGAAATTTTCACTTTGTAGATCAGTCAACCGTAATTGAAGGTTAAAACTAAACTAGAAGCTTGATTTTGTCCATATACTACAGTATTTTGTATTTGTATTTTTTTATTTGATCCATGAAGTCATAAGTTATGACATAGGACAAGTCATCAGTAATTACAATAAGCATTACAATATAAGTTTTTCACACAATTCAGGATTATATATTATTATTATAACAATCATAATTTAAATTTCACATTCAATACAAGCAACACGAAATACATCAGTTCAATTGAAGTAAAATGAATATTTTGATGTTTTACAAGTTACAATATAAAATAATTCAATCATGTTTGTTCATTTCTCTATGGTTCATATATTCATTGACACTGTAGAAGCTACTGACTAATAAAAAAAATTTCAGCTTATATTTAAAATTATGTAAATTTGAAATTTGTTTTATGTCTTCAGGAAGAGAATTGTACAGAATTTTAGGTTGGTAGAGTACATTATTTTGGTATAGAGATTTCTTGTGCCACTGTATATGAAAATCGTTCCTATTTCGTGTTTCATATTTATGAATTTCCCCATTTAGCATTGCATATTCCTGATGTGATTTCAGGAAGCAGATACACTAAACTAAATATATAGATGGTACAGTCAATATTTCTAGTTCTTTAAAAATTTCCCTGCAGGATTCTCTACGTTTCATACCTTTTATGATTCTTATAGCTCTCTTTTGAAGTATGAATGCCTGTTTTGCATGTGTTGAATTTCCCCAGAAAATTATACCATATCTTAATAAGCTATGCATATATATGTAGTAGGCACATAACATTGTTTTCAAAGAGCAGCACTCATTAAGTATTCTTAAAATATAACAACATTTGCTTAACTTCTTATTCGGTGACTCAATATGTTTATCCCACTTTAAATGTTCATTCAACAATATTCATAAAAATTTTGTATCATGCAGTGAAAGCCAAAAGGCCTTAAGAGATAGCGGCAAATAGGAAATTTTATATGGGATAGTGCCAGAATTTCAGTCACGACTCACACAACTCTTGATGATATCTGACAGTTCCAAACTTACATATAATTAACAGTGTCAATTGAAAATAGATTTAATACAAAGATAATATTGTCTTATGTCACAAGAGTAGCTACATTCACATAGATTATGAGCCCATACCATGTGAATGTGCCTGTGCTTACATTGGACAAACCCTGTGGTGTATTATGCAGCAGTGTGTCAAGCAAGCAAGAAATATTTGCTTGGGCCACAAAGAAAAGGTCAGTGGTGGCTGAACACATTGCCCAAGAGGGGCATAAATTTGAAATTGAGGAATTTTAGCCCATGCCAGAGATTTTTGGGGCAGCATAATCTTGGAAGTTGTTGAAATCAGAAAAGGTCAACAGGGATACTGGAAATCAGCTTAGTGTGGCCTAAAATGCAGTGTCAATATGTTGAAGCAGCAAGGTACTGGTAAGGGGCAAAAGAGGAAATGACTTCATCACTTAAGATCAGCTTTTGTCTTCAACCATTGCTGCGGCACTACATAAACAAACAGTTACTATGCCAATGCATTTGCAGTTGGCTGAAAATGAGGGCAGAGATGGATTCCCTTGAAACATTCCATGAAAGTGACATTTTTACCTACTGGAAGCCCAAGAGCATTTTGTTTATTTGCCATGCTGTGAAACGCTTCATTATGACATTACCTCATTGCTTCTTTATTTGTTACCAGTAAGGGGTAATGCTGTAACTATTGAATTATGCCTTCAACCTGTCATTACACTAGTCATACTGAAAAGAAAATCATGACTGAGTATTACCTTCAGATAGCTATACCACATTATCTGCTGAAAATTAACAATATATTGTTTAGTGCCATTGGTCTTGATGAGCTTTGACCATCAAATGTGACCATATCATTCTTTAGAATAATATTTTTGAAGAAATTTTTAATTTATACACCTTGAATTTGTAATGAGAACCGTAGTTTCCTCTACACAAAACAGTATTGCTGGTTTTATACAATCATGAAAAATTCATGCAATATATCTGTATTAATAATGTGAACATGGAAATATTTTTTGCTCTCACATCCAGTAAGTGCAAATAAATGTCTAAGAGCAAGCTGTTGTTTCAATTACAGATAGATTTGCCAAGAGCATCAAATGATGAAGTGGAAGGATTGCTGCAGCTTAAACTTGACAAGTGTGAGACAACACTACTTGGGACTACTAATAATGGCTTTCTAGTATGGGATTTTACCCCTGAAGCTAGATCTTCAGATCCTGCTATTCTGCAGCTGCCACATGGTGTTCGCAATATTTCCACTCGAATACTACAGTCGAACTCCTGCATGATCTCAGCAGCAAGGGACTTTGCAGTGTCTGGTGTTAGGTGAGCTTCAAAATTCCACACACGAGAAAGTGGATGAACGAAAAAAATTAAAAGAATGACGTCTTTCTTGGATTATATATTAATACATTGTTTTTGGGTACCTAACTGAGTAAACATAGTGTTTTTCCAACAACAACAAAAAGTTTGTAACTGCACTGCCTTATCATTCTTTGTACTGGCTTGTTCTTTCAATCCCATGAAACCATTTATGACTACAAAGTGAACTGAGTTTACACAGAATGAAAAGCAGATGAAATAGTACCACTGAATCTGCGATTAAATGTTAATATTTTTGTGCATATGTTGTGAATGTATGCCTAGTAAATTAGGGTTACCAGACGTCCCCGTTTCCCGGGGACAGTCCCCGTACTTAGCTCTCTGTCCCCGGACAGATTTTGTCCCCGCAATGTCCCCGAATTTTTACTGTTGACCCCAGAATTTTTTTTAAATCTAGATGTCCTTATCTAAAATCCCTGATTTACTAATGCTTTTGTTTAAAGAAAGAAATCAATGAAATTTCTTCTCTAAAGGAATTTGTGTCAAAAGATAAAGTAGAAGGATGGAATGAATCCAGTGTTGGTGTTTGCTCAAGAATCAAGATGGAATTAACTTTATTTACATTTTTCCAACAAAATGGTCCCATATGTTCAGCTTTTTAAAATCAACAATCATGATAAACTAACAAGAAAAGGTTGACATAAATGTTAAGATATTTAATGTCTTCCTATAGTTATACAACATAAAAATGAAGCCACATAACAGTTTTTTAAAAAAAAAAAAAAAAAAAAAAAAAAAAAAACTGACAATTAAAATTTTTAATTTAACTGACTTTCAAATTCCAACAAACTATTTCCTAATAATGCATCATTGTAGATCAGTTGAGGACTGGAATCATTTGTCACTGGATGAGCATAGCCATTTACCTCAAACAATGAAAAATTAAAGTAGGGAATAATATCTATTAATAATAGATTTTTACATTATTACATATTTAATTTTTTATTTTTGAAGTGCTGAATAAAGAAGGTTTAATTTTTGCTGATATTTAGTTTTTTAAATAAAATCCTTGTGTTTCAGGAAAAATTTGTATGTTTGGAATTTGGAAAATTGTTCTCTAGTAAAAGTTTTGGATGCTCATTTTGGGAGGATCATCTCTTTAGAACCATTAACCATTGGGAACTGGAATTCGGTGAGTTAAGAATTTTACAGAGGCTGTGAAAATATTATAATATTAGAATAAAATTAGTACTAGGTTACTTTAATCTCTTGAATCACTTACAAATATGGAAACAAGATAGAATAGGGAAAATAACCTTTCACTTACTACAGATGAAGGCAGGAGGTCCAGATGAAAACAAGAGAAGACAAAAAACAAATACACTACACAATATTTCAGTTTGTAACTTTAATCATGTCTGAGGCGAGATATTTTGTGGAGGGAGATGTATACACATCAGGACGTGGTAGGTCCTGATGTGTACTCATCTTTCCCTGCCATATGTCTCTCCTCCAACATGATTAATGTTATAAACAAAAATATTGTGAAGTTTCTTTTATTGTTTTGTTTTGTGTTTGCTTGGCCATCCTACCTTGATCTGTGATAAGCAATGGGTTATTTTCCCTGTCTTATCTTATTTTCACAGCTTAACAGCAGTTTCATTTTCATCATTATGAAAGGAAGGAGAACTGGAAAAAAATATCAGCTCTGCTAACATTAATTTTATATGTGATTTATTTACTTTTTCTGTTATTTCCTGAACCATATTGTCTCTCAGAATTGCTTCATCCCCCACTAATATTGGCAAAGCTACTTTATTGTTATTCCGCTGTTTCCTGTATGATTTCTTACATAGCAGTAAATTCTGGTATTGTCCTAATATCCTTATATAAATGTTTGAAAGATAAAATACAGATTTTTCTCCATAAAAAACACTGAGTCTTCACTGTGAACAATTTCACATGTTACAATACTTGGGGCGTGTATAATAGTGTCAAATTACAATCATTTCTGCAATAAATGTTTCAAATGTACTAGTTACAAATTTTGAAAAAATTGAAATAATTCATTGGCTGAAATATTCTGATACGCAATTTCTATGCAAATAGCTATTTGCATTAGAAACCTTCGCAAGTACTTATAGTTAAATATTTCTGGTGGTATAAGGTTCTGGTACTGCCACTGGCAGCCATGGACAGAACCACTGGGTATATAAAATGGTACAGTGCCTGAGCTGCCTCATTATCTGTCAATCAGCAGGTCACAGAAGATGTTTTCGCACCTAAGGAAGACGATGGAGCAAGTCATTAAAAAAAAAAAAAAAAAAAAAAAGTGTTTTCAGAACACAATCCTATGGTAAGCCCATGAAGACCTCATTGCATTTGCAAATGATATTCTAAAGATTGATTGAATGCAAATGAATTAATACATAATCCTAAAAAGTTGCATTTACTTCAATATGTCACAGAAAGAAAGTGAAATAAGTTATTATGTGATGTCTGAATGGAATGCTACCAATAAAAGCTACTCTACAGAATTTGTGGGCTTATAAATAGCTAACATATTAAACATTTTCAGCAATTTCTTTAAACACATAGATCTGCAACCTTTCCACTAAGAATAATAGCCAGAATGGATGATATAGAAACAAGAAAATTGGTATATGTTATTTAGTGTATTTTCACTCCATGCTCACATACGGCATCTATTTTAGGGGAACTTCTTCAGAGGCATAGAAGTTTGTATGACACTGAAACATGCACTATGAATTATTTGTGAAATAATCCAATAGGAAGTGTCAGTGAAGACTTGCCCGGTGTAATGATGCAATGAAATCCTCTCAGACTGGTGTTGTATAAACACGACGTTTCGACAGCTAGCTCTGCTAATCCAGTCCAGGTGGTAACAGTCAGCTAGTGACAGCTAAAAGACACCTAAAACATTATGAAGACAGCAGAGCTAGCTGTCAATATGTTGTGTTATTACAACACCATCTGGCTGGACACCGGGGAGGATTTCATTGAATCCAATAGGAATTTTTCAGAAATCTGTTTAAAAATCTAGGTGCTATGCCAGCACAATACTTATACATAGTTTTTTGTAGCAGAAAAATCTTGACCATATCAAATCTAAATGTCAATATACTGGAAATAAATATGACATCTTTAAAAATTAGCAGTCATTGTTGATAGTATAAAAAGGGATAATATTATATGCAGTTTCTTTATTTATTGTATTACTACAGCAAATAAAATCTTCAGAAACTTGACAGCTTTAGTACTCACTGTTTTGCCCAGTGCGAAGACAAACAAACTCTAAACAGCCATGATGAAGGACCCAGGTTGGACAATGAAATGTTGGAAATAAATCATCATTGAAATCAGCATGTATCCCACTAAAGTAAATGGAATATTTTACCAAAAATAATATAACTTGTTCATTAACAGGCTCCTTAGATGAGTGCATGATTATATTAGGATAAAAATCTATAACTACCATTTAATTTTAATTCTGCTAAAAATCTGCATTTTTCATTTCCAATCTTTGTGTAATTACTCATGTTCTTGTACTCAGTGTACTTGAATTAATAGCTGAAAACAATTGATATCCCTTAAAGTTCTGCATGAGGTGATAGGATCTTAGATTATCTTAATGTGTGCTAAAAAGATACATTTATTAAACAAAGGAAAAAGCTTTAGGCAATATAAATTGCAAGCAAAGGGAAAATGACTCATCACTCACCAAAGTTGAAGGCAGCGACGGGAGAAGAACATATATCATCAACACACAAATATACACAATATTTCGGTCTTAGACCTTCTTCATGTTAAATAGAATGAGTCATGTGGCTTGGGAGGCGTGCACACGCCAAATTTTGTTAATGACTGAGTGGATTATCAATATGGCGATGGGACTATGATGTTATATATAAATATGTACATCGCAGAAGGTGATGGAAGTAGTAATATATCAAAAGGGTATGGAATGTAGAGGTGAAAACAAAAATTGGGGAAATAAATATAGATACATAAATTTTGGAAAAAAAATTATAGATATATAACTTTTGAAAGAATAAATAAGTAAATAAATAAAAATTATTGATATATAAATTTGAAAAAAAACAACATGTAATTAGTTAAATGACAATAATGCTAATACTGATAATAATGAGTCAAAAATATACATTTATACTTTCTTTTTAAAGAAAAAAAAATACACCAGTCATTTAAATTGGTTCTACCTTGCAGGTTATAACATCTTCAATTGACCGGTCTGTGAAGGTATGGAATATCAACAATATATTTGAGCAAGTGCATGTGATAGACCGACATGAGTTACAGGTGGACTCCGTGAGTCTATGTCAGTCTGCAGGGCTCGCCGTGACAGTGACACGAGGCTGTGTCGGTGTCTGGGACCTGCAGATCGGACGACTCTTGTCCAGGCTTGCTGACAGCCCACTTGGGGCAATCGTCACTCATGCAGTCATCACACCAGATAGCAAGTACTTCACAAAATAAACTGAAATTTTCTTAGCTGTGATTCAATTCTGCCTCTAATGCAACGTTTTGACAAACGATATAGATGCTGTTAAAATTTATGTTTGTATTCTTCCTTGTTTATTACAGGAATTAGCCATTCATTATTTGGTGTATGCTACATATGATCACATCATACTAGCTCTAAAACTTAACACAAGGAATTTTGAGCTTTTTATTAATATTCTCTGTATAGGCTATTATGTAATTTGCTGCAAAATCTCCTGTATATGCATTTTGGACACTCACTTACTACATATCCAATTAATACCGTATGTCTGCATCAATTATAAAAAAGTAGGTGTGTTTTACTGAAATGTATGATACCCATGTCACCGCCTTCTGGTGAATTGAGCGATGATGTTTAGAGTTTTTGATGTTAGGTGTAAAAAGAAAGGCCATCGCATGAAAAATTTGAATATTTGAGCAAAAATTGAATATGAATAGTTTTACATGATTCCTTGATCAATATGGGTGCATGGCAGTCGAGTCAATGGTGACACTCAAAGTGATTTGGGCAATTTTTGTATGTTAATTTCTTCGTTCTTATTAATGCTAGATGCCTTAAATTTCTATTATACATAGATATCAGCAATTTTAGCAAACATACTACATTTTGCTTTGTTCCAGTTCTTACAATGGATGTTTATTTATATACAAATTTCACCAATTTTGTTATATACTCACTTACTGGTGATCGTCAAAACTCTAAGAAATTTCCCAAAGCCACAGAAAGCTGAAATTTGGTACACAGATAAAGTATTACCCGCAGACTATATGAAAAGTCTAAAACTCATAAATTTCCCCAAAGGAGAAATCATTTTCTACCCTAATAACATTATATGCCTCATAATTTCATTAAAAAGGAGCTTACTAAGTTTAACTAAAGTGTTAAATTTTACTTCCTTCCTATCCTTACTTTGGAAGTTTCCGAATTTTTTTTATTTTTTTTTATTTTTTTTTTAATTTTTTTTTTTTGAAAAAGAATTCTTGTAAATATAGGCCAAGTCTCGTGTTTCAGCAGTGGCAAAAAGTAATGAGAATAAAAATTTCTGGCGTTTGGCAATCACACATCTCATAATTTTTACTGAAATATATGATTTAATGTCAAACCTGAAATATGTGTAAGGGAAATCTTAGTTTTTGTGTATTTTTTAGTTTGATAAACCAATACATTTAAAGTATTTATGTATGAAATAAATGATTTATAACACTGAGAAAAATCATTATGTTTTAGAAAGTGAAGTGAATACACACTTCAAACTTATAAAGTGTAGACTAGGCTGAGAACAAGATCTTATTACTTTTTGTCTCTGCCCAAGCACGAGACTTGGCCTATTTTTACAAGAACAAAACGACATATTTGTAGTGTATTTTTGTCTATGATTGTGAAGTATGATATCACACATGCCATGTTTGTGAGATCATTTATTTGCCAACCATAAGGTTGTACAGGCAGTGGCTGATGATTATAACGAAACATTGTAATTACAAGTCCACATTACTTTCTTTGACTTACAGACCTGAACATGTGCTGTTATTTCAGATACATCATTTCAGCTGAATCTGGAAACATTCTAGTCTGGAATCGCCTCACAGAGCAAGTTCTCTACAAGGAAGAACAAACAGGAGTTCAACAACTAAGCCTTCTTGAGAATGGAACCAAATTTGTTGCTATTTCTAGAGCCCCAGTGGCAGCAGGAAATGCTGATGTGATACGAAGCAATGCATCTGCCATTGCACGGACAATTCCAGGTTTGAAACTATGAAGAATTTAACTCTTAATGTGCAAGAATTATATACAGCTTTGAAATATAAGTAAAAGATTTTTGACAACTATAAACTCATATTCTCAAACTGAATCTATTTTTGCAATCAATAGCATTAACACATAAGTTATGGGATATAGCCAGAAGGGAGAAGATGCCAGTGATAAAATCTTCCTATTAATTTCATCTGAAGAATATGTCCTTACAACTATTCCCTCACCCAGTAGTACAATAACATCCCTCTGGGACTCCTTCTTCTTTTGTTTGTAATTTAAATACCTGTCCCCACGCATCACTCATTCAACTGCTACACCACAATTATACATACATTCTAGTTAGTGTATAAACAACGTTATCAAACTACATTCAAATCAGTAGGGGCCTATATTAGATCAGTCCCCATATACTAGCTAAGAATTTACAAATACCAATTTCACCATGTACTATGATAATCCGACGGCCAAACCATAATATTTATATTGTTCTTCCACCAGATTCACTAACAGTTCCAGTGTAGGGAGATTTCACATCTTAGGAAATGTCAGCTGTGGAATCTCTCATATTATTTACCAGTGAAAAAGCTACAGATGTCATACAGATCTCAGCATGAATCCATTATCTGTCAGAATAGGCAAAAGTGGTACCAAAATTATTGACCAACTTTCTCCTGCTCTATATTAACAATAGCTTTAATTCCTACTTCTGTGTTTCTAATATCAGATTTCAAGCTGTTAACAGCACTTCCTCAGCAGAAAATGAAATACAGTTCCAAACTGGGCAATAGGGATTTTTATGGTCCCCTCTACCCTTAGATAAAACCCACACCCATCCCCACCTTCCTACTTCGATCCCTCCTTTCTTATTTTTTCATTTCTATAGTTCTTCCCTTATGCTCATTCTTATTGGAGGTTTTTTTTTCATAACATTTCTTTACAATTTTTATTTATTTATTTACTAGAAGTTGCCCACAACTTCTTTTTTAGGGGCTGTTGTTGTATATACTCCTCTCTTAAACCATCGTGGCCAAGAACTATATGATCTGCAGCCCATGTGGCTCAGCGAACGCAAAAATCTTTTTCCATGAATGGTTTCCCCAACAAAAATTCATTCCACTGCAAAATGTGATGTCACATGCACACAGAAATCACTATAAACATTTACACTGCAAGAAGTAAATTGCCTTTCAATTAATATAAATTTGTGGACTCTTTTATTTTAATTCCACAGATTTAGAGGACACATCAAAATAAAACATGCCCTATTTTACACCCGGAATCATGGTCTGTACATTAATGAAAACTCAATCAAACCATTAGTTTTTTCGTAAATTAGGTTCAGGGAAAAATTGTCCTAAATTTATCAGCTTTAAGATAGAGTTACCAGAATTGTTTCTCTGAATCGGGGGACACTTCAGAAATTTTCAACCAAAATCTGGGGACGCTTTCGGCATTTGTCCTGATGACGCGTTGCACTTTTATAAGTTATCTGATTAGAGGTTGGGTTAACTTAGAAGAAACATATTTATCATTGTTATTTATTTTGTATTTTAAATGAGGATCACACACAGATATGTTACACACAGAAAGGAGACATGATTTTCTAAAGATGTCATGTCCAAGACGCAGTATACCTGTAATTTTCTTTTAATCCTAGGCACGTACGAGGAAAGAAGTGCGCTTTGTATTTCTTGCTTTAAAACGAATGCATTAAAAAATCAGGGCTTCTAAAAAAAATCTCGCTTGGTTAAAAAATTCTGAGGACAACAGTAAAAATCCGGGGACATTGTGGGGACGAAATCTGTCCGGGGACAGAGAGCTAAATACGGGGACTGTCCCCGGTTAACGGGGACGTCTGGTAACCCTACTTTAAGATGTCATATCAAAATGGAACATGCAGTGTACTGTATGACAGGCTATACATTAATCGAAACTCCATCAAAATCAGAATCGTATTCAACAAAAAATTGTCCTAAATGTTTCATTTTTCAACTGTTTTAGCTACTTGGATACCATTTGCAGCCATTCACGGCGGTTATGTTCCCAAAAATTGACTTTACCAGATGAAATGTCACCTGGCCAAAATTGTCCTTGAATTATTTGAGCAACATTCTGAACGATTCCAGCGAATAATTTGGTCGCCTAGATCGCCAAATATAAATCCAAGGGAAAATATATGGGACATGATAGAAAGGCCAGTTCGTGTACAGCGTCTTGCACTAACACTTTCACATTTGGGAACGGCTGTACACGAATCATCGCTGAGTATTTCTTCATGAGACTTCCTACGACTTGTTAAATCAATGCCTCATCGAGTTGCTTCACTTCGTCGAGCAAAAGGGGCTTCCACACGACAAAAGGAGGTATCCCATGACTTTTGGCATTTCAGTGTAACATACATATGTTACGTTTCCCAAAGATAGCATTGCGAAATGTCACGGTCATATTAAGTGCCTATAAGAATCACAGGCATAATCGGTAGACCTTTATATGCCGAGGCAGCCAACTTAGAACAGAGTTATCTCCAACTTGTGTCCAGTAATGCACATCAAATTCTCCTCCTGAAAAAGATTTTAAGAAGTGAAAAGTCCAAGTTCTTAGCCTAAATAAGAAAGAAGTTTCATATGAATATCAGACTTCAATTCTGAAAATAAAACATTGTCACTGGATGCCAGAACTTTACAGCAAGTCTGGGTGTTCTGTTAGGCCGCATAGACATCACAGGACAGACTGTTCTCGTGCAAGAGCCGCAAACCTCTTGAAAGTTTATCTCTCCTCATCTGGTTAGTGGCCTATATGACTTTTACTATTAGGCTGGCACAATGTCCTACATTTACTGTAAAATTTCTTTCTTTCCTTGAAGCCGATAAATGAAATGGCTTCAATATTCCAGATAATCGCAACCATATCTTTCATTATCATATTTGATGCTTTATCTTTTTTTGAAGGCGATTCTCCAGTACGGCGCCATTTCATAGAAATTTTCCAGTACGGTGCCATTTCATAGAAATTCTCGTATATTGCTTATGGCTTTATTACGCCTCTTAAATGTCGAAGTCATTAGAGGCGGGAACGCACTCGTGGCAACGAATGGGAATGAATTCAGTCATGACCTTTTGAAAGAAGAACCCCGGAATTTGCCTGGAACGATTTAAGGAAACAATGGAATTTGGATGGCCGAACGTTGACTTAAACCTGTGTCCTCTCAAATGCGAAGCCAGAGCGTTTTCCACGATGCTCGGTATGGATTCTGCAATGCTTGGAGGATCATAGTACAGTAACGTGATCTCGTAGCCGGAGATGATGGACTGCTAGAAACTGTCGAGTGCATTTCGTGCATTCTTGATTCTGCACTGCGGAAAGAAGTCAATACACCCAACGTACACTGATAGCACCACCATACACAATTTGAAAGCTTCCTACCTTTTTATTCCAAGAATTTTATCTTAGTACTATCCTTAGTATTTTACATAGTGTGTCCAGGTGTGTCTAGAACTGTGGAATGTGCGGTAAAGAACCCAACTGAGTGTCCTGAATGCTAAGCTTCAAAAAGTCGCTACTTGTATCAGTGCCGAATCTAGAGAAAAGGGGGGGGGCAAAGCGGGGCGCTTGCCCCTGGCGGCAACTTCAGGGGGGCGGCAAAATAATGCTTAAAGGGGCGGTAAATGGCAAATTCATGTGGTGGTAACATTTTTTTAGTTCTACTCCTCTTAGCGGCAACGTTGATGGGGCAGAAAAATCGAAGAATAGCCCTATGCTGCCCCGGCCGTCAAATTAATATTTGAAGGGGCGGCAATTTCAAGTTTTTTCTCCGGCTCGGAAAATTTGTAGATCTGCCACTGACTTATATTACTCCGCACATGTGCCAAGTAGGTTAGGATGGAAACTTTTGGACCTTACTTCGTACATAATAAAATTCATATCCATGGTGTTCTCATTTCTGTACTATTATACCGTTTGCTGCAGTAAGCGATGGTTTCTTTCTTTGTCTTCATAGATATCATTCTCGAGAGGCGTAGCAATAATTTTTATTTATTGTAGTATATCAATTTGGTTTAAGGACTTTTACTATGTTTCAAAGATACTTTGTGAACTGGAAAACTGTAAATATCAAAACGAAATTTCCATGTCTGTCATATTATCGTGGCTGCTTTTCCACCATTTCGTGCACCAGATTCCATGTTTGGATTACCATATAGATTTGTGTTATGATTTCTACCAAAATCCTTTGGTAATTTCTTAACCCCTGTTCAAGGAAATTTCATTGAAGTAACAACTTTATGTCCTCGTACTGCAGAGTTTGCCGCTAATCTCGTATTATGTGTAATTATTTATTGCTACACGCTTTCTAGCTAGAGTAAAAACGTGGTTTAAGTAAAGAAACCAGATATCATAATCTGGGAATGATATTTTTGACTGACCGATACTTAAGTTGTACATAGAAGAAGCAAGTTAACTGGAACTGAATCTGTTGTTTGTTGCAGATGGTGCTCGTATATACTCATTCGAGTATCCTGTGCGATGTGCAGCGGGTGTGGCATTTAAACATGGAGTGATAACATGTGACGATAATCATATTGTAGTCCTTGGTGCTGATAAAGGCAATAAAGATTCACTTTATGTGTATAATGCACGAACTGGGGCCCTTGTTAGCAAGATACCACTCAGGTCAGCAGCAGTTAAGGTAAGATTAAATATCAGCTGTTGCTAATGATTGAAAGGAATATTGTTATTAAATTAAACCAAAAACTTTTATCTCTATAAATGCAATCAGAATAAGAACGATTTTCTTTTAAGGATGATTAAGGTAGGCTCTACCTTCATCTCTACTTTAAACTGTTCTTTAATTTCTTTTGTTAGGTAATGGCAGTTCCCATAGCTGGCTCCCAGCATGCAGTTAATATGCTCTGTACATTTCAACGAACTTCCACAGCGATTTAAACAATTAGGCCCTACTGTAACCGTTCTCAGCTGTGATCTATTACATTATCTGTTTTAAAAAGCTTGACAACAATTAAAATGTATATTAAATCTTTCTTGGCAGTAACAGTGAATTTTTTTCCCCTTTGAGTCATTGTGCTCGCCTATAAAATAATTTAATGAAAAATAAATAAAAGGAATGTTATGAGAGAATATCTTTTAGATATCCTAACATGATTAAAGATTGAGAGGAAACTTTAGTGTAATAAGAACTTGTGCCTTGTACTCTATAACTCTGTTGTTACTGGCAATATCATTATTACATTCAAACCTCAAGGAAGGCTGTTTGATATCTGGCGGTTCTTTTTCGTCTGCTAGAAAACGACCTGTTACATAATCACATACCATAGAATTCATCTTGTGCAATTCCAACATTTTTTATGTTATTTTATGGGTGGATTATTGTACTAGCATTCACCATCAGGAAACACAGTTGTTGCCTTATGGAGTGCAAGAGTAAGTTTTGAAGTAAGAATTATTATGTTACAAGCTTGTAACACTAACTAAATATCCAGTTTTTAAGATAAATATATATCTCCAATAATTATCTACAGCAGTTCCTCCTGATACCGAATTATTTCTTGGATTAGAGATTAGCTTGGCGTTTGTCGTGTTGAAGAGTTCTTCCGCCTATGACAACCTTGGGGCCATCTCCATCTGTCTGCATTTGTTTTTCGCTCAAAAATTCGTTTAGTTTCAGGAAAAAGATTCAGAGACGGCAAATGCTGACTTCAATGTATAAACAGTCCAATACCTCCACTGAAATGTTATGCCGTGTGTCAAGCAAGATGAGAAACGCTATTAAATGACTAAAGTCACTATCACAGTTCTTTACAGCACACCGCAACTTTTGCAAGCTTTACATTATCTCTTGCACTGATGGTTTATTTTTCTAGAGACCGATGGCCACTCGATAGAATTACACTCCAGTTAAACAATGAACTCTGCCGGCTCATAAAATACCTCCGCTAAACTGAAATCTCACAGAGTGTTAAAGATACGTAGCACCGCAGCGGTATTCTGTGAGATGGGTTAAGCTGTCACAGGTATTGATGCTTATTTATTCTACATCCATGGTATCGAGCCTAGCGGATGAGGACCTGGCATTCGTGAGGACGTGGGTTCAAATCCTCACCCGATCACCTAGACTTCGGGTTACCACGGTTTTCCGAAATCACTCCAGGTGAATTGCGAGATGGTTCCTTCGAAAATCGAATTCCTTTCCTTTCCTTGCTCCCAGTCAATCTCAAACAACATTGACGAGGCATAAATGCATCTATGGTACCGATTGTTCTTTCCCCTCTGGTAGTGGGGTGGTTTGGGTGTTGGTAGAAAGAGGAAGAGAAGTAGTGAAGTGGGACAAAGAAGGCGACAGTGATGATTTACTAAGACTACGTTTATCCGCCAGTCTTTCAAAACTGAAGCTCCGGGCGAGAGCTTTTCATCGCAACATTCAACATATTTTGCTAACTATGACACTTCCCACTTTAATCTTAGCGACATCTTCCAGCACAATAGCAGTACTATTACGTTAGGAAAGCTTTCTAGGGCTCCGCAATTGTGTCAATACTTTCGTGGTTTTAAAGCGGTTACAGGCGAGCCAGTTTCGGTCGCAATCTGCAAGGGTAATCGGCAGGGCAATCATATGGGGCTTCCTTCCTCACATCTCAGTTTTGCTCCCAGTTTTAGATTACATTGTGAACACATCACTGTTAGTCGCAAGCGCTTAACAATGATTCCTCTTCTGTCAAAGCAACAAAAAGTAGGTATCGTTTTAACAATAACCTGTATTACAGTTTGTACTGAGAGCAAAAGGAGAAGATATTGGGTGATGAAATGGATTTTAATAAGAGAAGTGTTATCTCATATGAACATTTTCAAAAGCCTAGAGCCAGAAGATTTTAGAAATTTAGTAGATTCTGAAAGTTTTACAGAAATACTCCACTTAATGTCCCCTTATATATATAAAAATACCCTCATTCGTGAAAGGATAAGCGCCAGAGAACGAGTAGTCGTTAATTTTCAGTTTTTGGCAAGTGGACAAAGCTATGCCGATACGAAATTTTGTTTGGCGATTTCATCACAAATGCTTTCAGACATCAGTCCTGAAACATGTTGGGCTATCTAAAAATGTCTAAAACACTAAGTAAGAAAAAAGACTGCAACTGTTACTTCCAGGTCCAATTCCTAGTAAATTTCGAGCAAAACTTGAAATCCTTCTTCTCGCATTTTTAGTTTATGTAGTTTTTGTTGTGTTTGTCCCATAATTGGGGCATATTGTTATAAATTTCGGAAAAATTAATCCACAACTCTTTCTCTTTAGATATTTTTAACAACATACACCCTCTTCCTGCTCCAAACCGACTGAGCCGAAATTGTCTCAATCGTTGCAACCGCACTACTCACTTGTCAATTAGTTCTCAGTATGCAGAGACAATCTGTAAATTGTTTGTCGGGCTCTGATATCTCCCGACATCGGGAGTGCCTACTTACGTGGTAACCTGCAGTGCCCTTGCCAGATTGCCCCTGCAGATTGGGACTGAAAGCGGGTTGTCTGTAAGGTCACTGTTTCTATAGATTTGGTTGGGCAGAAAATGTGAGAAGAACCGTTATAGAAGTTGTCGCTTAGTCTCATGTTCCGTTACTATTGGAACAGGAATCCATCACTTTCATATGATTTTCATCTAAAACTGTGTTAGCAACCAACATCTGCTTGAATTTTGGTGCTTGAATGTTGGTATCTACGGTCATCTCAAATAATGCTTCTGCTGAAGGGTTTCTTCGACAATTTTTTAAGAAACATAGAGAGAAAAAACTTCATGAAGATTCACCACACATGCTAATTTATTCACGTTTGTCTACCGCACTGCACCTTCTCCATATGTTACAAGTAGCTGTTGATAAATTTAAGCTGTCCAAATGATTTTTTAGTTCAAAAAAAGGGATCACCGTATTCATTTTACAATCTATAAGATCAACAAAGAAGTTGATGGAGGAACTGGAAGATATTGTGATTAATGTGTATAAAATCGCCAGAATCCAAGCCCAGGGAAAACTTATATACACAGACGGAAAAAAAAATCCCAACACCAAGAAAGACTTGTGTTAGATAAACGAAATTTGGTAGGCGTGTTTATACATCTGAAAGATGACATCGATTCAAATTTCGCGCTTCGCGCATAAGTGTGGCGCTAGTAGCGCTACTCAGAGCTTGCAAATCAGGTTTGCTTTAAATACGCGCTGTAAAGTTTGTGAACGTTATTTACCGCTGAGATTTGACATAGTGAGTTGATGTTAGCCAAGAATGCCTTTAAGAAGACGAAGAAGCCATTATCAACAGCTCACCGAGTTTGAACGAGGTCGTGTAATAGGGCTACGAGAAGGTGGATTTTCTTTTCGCGATATTGCAGAAAGACTTGGCCGGAATGTATCCACTGTGCATGATTGTTGGGTGCAGTGGTCAAGGGATGGTACTGCCTCAAGAAGACCGGGTTCCGGGAGGCCACGTGGCACTACTGAGAGGGAAGACCGCCGTATTCGGCGTACAGCTGTGGCACATCGTACTGCGTCTGCGGCAGAAATTCGAGCTGCAGTTGGTACCACAGTGACACAACGAACTGTTAGAAATCGGTTACTTCAAGGACAGCTCCGAGCCAGGCGCCCTGTAGCGTGCATTCCACTGACTACAAGCCATCGCCGTTTGCGACTCCAGTGGTGTCAAGCCAGAGCTCATTGGAGGACGGAGTGGAGATCTGTTGTGTTTTCTGATGAAAGCAGGTTCTGCCTTGGTGCCAGTGATGGCCGAGTGTTGGTCAGAAGGAGGCCAGGGGAACGCCTGCAACCAAACTGTCTGCGGCCTAGACACACTGGACCTACACCTGGAGTCATGATCTGGGGAGCAATTTCCTATGACAGCAGGAGCACTCTTGTGGTTATACCAAACACACTGACTGCAAATTTGTACGTCAGTCTGGTAATTCAACCTGTAGTGCTGCCATTCATGAACAGCATTCAAGGGGGAGTTTTTCAACAGGATAACGCTCGCCCTCATACCGCTGTTGTCTCGCAACGTGCTCTACAGAGTGTCGACATGTTACCTTGGCCTGCGAGATCACCAGATCTGTCTCCAATTGAACACGTATGGGATATCATTGGACGACAACTCCAGCATCATCCACAGCCAGCACTGACCGTCCCAGTATTGACAGCACAAGTACAACAAGCATGGAACTCCATACCACAAAGTGACATTCGAAACCTGTATGACACAATGCATTCACGTTTGCAGGCTTGCATTCAAAATTCTGGAGGTTACACCGGCTATTAATTTAACAGTATTTCACATTTGAAATGCATTTTCTTGAGCTTAAATTAACCTGTGATCTTGAAAATTTAATCAATTAAACATGTTAACTTGACAAATGCATTGTCCAAATTTCATTACTCTACAATAATTTTTTCTTGGTGTTGGGATTTTTTTTTCCGTCTGTGTATTTATTTGCCTGGAGTGATTTGGGAAACCATGGAAAACCCAAATCTGGATGCCCGGACGGGGAATCGAACCAGGGCTGAACGTCACTTCAACCTCACCAGGCTCCGTTTGATATTGTGCCTAGTAAAGTCTAATTTTCTTTCTTGCTTTATCTTGGCAGTAAATTCATCGTGTAACTTACAGCGTCCCTCATTAATCGATTTTTCTACTTATTTTTCCTGTTTATCTGTGTCAAATATTCGATATTCTTTTATTCATAGCCATGATCATACATTCCATTATGGCGTAATTTTGTGAACGTTTCCTATTACACGTTGGTCCATCTGATTCAATAAACTTTCTGAGACTTCTATTTATTTTTGGTCGATGGTATTACCTGATAATTGGCATTTGCTCATTATATTCGTGAGGCATATGTCTTGTTGTCACAAGTCGCTATCTGGGTAAAAAATGACCAGTTTTTTGACTTAGAATACGCCTTACTTTATGCGATAACAGTGTTTCACCTCAAATTACCAGAAAATCAGTCTTGCTTTTTCATGTTAGGTTTGAAACTGTAGTATCTAGAAACGGTAAAACATGCATGTTTATGCGATTTACCATTCGACAGAAGAAGGAACATTGGTTATGGACGCGGTATTACATCACCCATCGCGGAGAGAGTGATGGGGAGAAATAGGCGCGTTTTGTGCAACGCACTAAAATTAGAATGTCTCTGATTAGATAAAACGTTAAGCGAGATGTCGTCGAGTACTATCTATGTAGTGTACAGTAATAGCAGTGATATTATTAAAAGATTGAATAATCGTTACTGAAGTTGTGAAAATTCTGTGTTTGGACAAAGTGTTGTGGTAGATGAGTGCTAAACTTGTTTGAAATTATTCTAAACGAAGGTACGAGAGCACAGCAGATCATGGTGATTCAAGAAAGCACTAAGTCAAGTGTCAGAGGGCTCTCTGACAATGCTTGAAAGATGACGCGGACGATCTCGGCGGTCCACAGAGAATACATTTTGCCCCCTTTGATGTCTATATGGCAGAGGACGATGTGTTTTCTTCCATACCTCATTAGAAACCCTTCATCATGGGTGACGCTTTCTACTCTCTAAAGATACACAGCCGTGGCTCCAACACATTTTCTTTTTCTAATTCTGGCTTTATGTCTTACAGAGGCGGTAAAGGAGTAAGGGCAAGGAATGGGAAGGAATTCGGCCAAGGCCTTTTGTAGTACCATCCCAGCCTTCACCTAGAGTGGTTTTAGAAAACCAAGTCTGGAATGCCGGACGGGGATTCAAACTTACGTCCTCCAGAATGCGTTACCTCGGACCAACCACTCTCGCTAGCTCAGACAGTATAATAAAGCACTCGTTTGAACTTTCCAGACAGGCATAAATTAAGTTTTATGTGGTCTCCAATTTTAACAGAAAATGGATTAATTTTATCCCCTCTCCGTTGTTTATTTGCGAATTCAATTCATGTGCTACCGTAGTGTCATCTGATAAAGACTGATCTACTACTTATATTCACTTTCATTCTTCTGTTAAATACTCCACATTTGTTACATTTATACCTCACTGTATACGTACTGAAAATTGTAACACTAATGTTACGGTTACACTGCAAGCGAAATCGCGCGAACTATCCATCGCGCTAAGTCGCGCGAATTCACGCGAAGAACAAGTGGTTACAGTGCAAGCGTATTCGCGCGAACGAAGTCGCCGAAGAAGTGGCTTATTTCACTTTTCACGCGATTCAAAGCGATTGTATTTAGTAGTCTAGTTAAATTTACCAGAAGATCAGACTCAACTGGTGAAAATTTAAGAATATGGATACTGAAGAAGAATTTTACTTACCTGAAAACCCATTTATGAAACTCTTTCCAATTGAAAAGAGAAAGAGGCAATTCTTGTTTAGTGATATATTCTTGAATCAACATTTGAGTGAATATTTTCAAATTTTTGAAGAATTAAAGAACCGAACTATGAAGTTTTATGAATATTATGGTTTGACTTATGACACGTACTCATATGTATTGAATGCAATAGAGCAGGATTTCTCAAAGTGGGATATGCGAATCCCTAGGGCAACGCCAGTTGATCATAGGGGGTAAGCGACATGATTTACGTTATTGTGGTTGACTGGCTGTCTCAAAAGTGCAACACGCACAATGGTGAATGAACAAGTACAAAATGCTCCTAAAGTAGACTCAACCTGCTGAAAAACTAGCGCATCAGTCACATTCATTAATAACATGTGACTGTATTACATTTGTAAAGATAAAATCCTTACTTAAAAAAAAAAAAAAAAAAAAAAAAAAAATTGGAGGTTCGTCGTTTTCCTGGGGAATTTTGTAATTGTATGTGTAGGTGAGAAAACCGGCAATAGAGGAAGAACTAACGAGGCAGTGTAACTTTAGGCAATGTATTTCACGATCTGAAAATCCACAATATCCTTCTGTCAAACACCAAGTTTTTCACTCCATGATAACATTTAAATATAACTGAAATAGTCATGGAAGGATTCGCGTGAAATAAAATCTTTCGGCGTCTACAGTACTTGCCTCAGCATACAAAGGAATTGCTCCTTTCGCGGAAAAAAAAAAAAAAAAAAAAAAAAAAATCGGTTTGAACTTCTAGCGAAACAAGCGATTCGCGCGACCAATTCGCTTTTATTGTAACCGCCTGCCTTTGTTTGCATGGGTTTGCTTATTTGGGTGAAACGGGGCGATTTTGCGCGAAATCTCTTGCAGTGTAACCATAGCCTCTCCATACCCGGGACTTGACACAGAACTGTATGTGCACTTTGACCTTGGGAATTCAGTACGGTGTGAAGCCGCCACCTGATATAATCAGAGCTTCTAGATGTCGTGGCTTGGAATCAATGAGAGTTTGGGTACGTTTGTTGGGAATATACTGCACGCGGTTTGTAGGCGAGTCCACATACCATCGACAGGGGTTGCTGGAGGGCCAGAACGAACAAGTTGCCGACCAAACATATCCCAGACATGTTCCACGTGTGGCATGTTGGGCGAACTTGTATGCGAGCAGTGGTACCCGTCATTATTCGAAGAAGGTTCACACATTTTTCGGCACAACTGGTCGGGCATTGTCCATCTGAAATGTGGCATGTGAAGGACCAGTGTCTAGAGCTCTAAAGCCTTCCTGAAGTGGTAGTATTCCCTCCAGTACATAGGAAGCGAGATAGCATGTTATATCCAGTGGCAGCCCAAGCCATCACACTTGGCGTTTGACCGTTATTGCGTTCAACAATGCAGTCTGCCCTACTGCGTTCACGAAGGTAGCATCTAAAGCTGCGTTCCCGCGACGTCTTGTAACGAAGGCGGGACGGGAAGGATACTAAACAATATGCCATGGGAACGAGGCCGCCTCTGCTAGCGGAGATGAGACGCTGCTACCCACTATGTGTCGGTAAACATCACAGGTGTGTGTAGTGGTGCGCTGTTGCCATCGGTTTGCAGCAGAGGTGCGCACCCCTTCTGTTGCTGGAAAGTGCTCTGTGCCAAACGACACTAGACAACGTGGTGGGGAGGTGGCGGCGAGGTAAGCGAGGGCTAACTTGTGGCGCGCGCTCGTCCCTACACTTCGGCTAATGAAGTGCCGCCTCCGTTACAAGACGTCGTGGGAATGCGGCTTTACACTTACCCTGCCATCACAGTATGTAAAGTTTGAAGTGGGACTCGTCCGAAAAGTCTACGTTTTGCCACTCAGCACGCCAGTGACGGCGTTCATGTAACCATTGCAGTCTGAGGTTGTGGTGGTTTCTGGTCGATGGAAGCCAACGCAATGGAATGCGTGCGACTAGGGCTCAACAGACATAATCGAACCTTCGATGAAGACATTGTGCTCCAAAGTCGACTTAACGCTGTGTACGAAGGTTTTCTGTCAGTTACTACCATGCCGCAAGATGGCGGTCATCCCGCGCTGAGGTCTCGTGGTATTGTCCAGTACCCACTCGTCGCTGGTTCCACACACGCATCACTGTCGCAATAGCCTGCCTGTGGAAACTGCGATGTCACTGTACGACAAACCCGTTTCCTGTAGACCAATCATTCTGCCACGTTCTAACTCATTCACTAGCTGATATTGTGCACTTTGACGTCGATGAGGCATACCGGCATTTCCATTTCGTTTGACTGCTCTGCACCGATTGAGCGTGTCGTAACAGTGACCTGTCCGTGCGCTGCTAGGACTACGTGTAGGCCATCCCATATCAGTTTAACCATTTATTATAGCTCCGCTGTTCTACACATCCTCCTATTTTTGAGTGATTCAGACCATTACTTATGGTTGTTGCAATTTTCACCAATAGTTATGTATTTTGGCACTTAGCTTAACGTTATATGACCTTTGTTTCAGGACGTTGTGTGCTTAATACCAATGCCTCATAAAGCTCACCTCATTGCTGTAATTGATCCCGAGAAGGGAAGCATTATAGACATAAGACAGAAGCGAATGTTGAGAAGTGTAGCAAAGTGGGGAGGTTGCTGTACAAGGGACGGACGATATGGCCTCTATGCCCCTTCAAGGTAAGTTCTTCTTAAATTACTTTCGTTATTGCTTTAGCAAAAGTGCTTTGAGAATCTTCTATTACATTTTCTGACTTCGATGTAATAGCTATATTATCTCGTAAATAATGTATAAAAATTGTGTACCAGCCCTTCTCTACCTTGTTATGAATGGATAGAATCAATTGTATGGTAGGAAATATTCTATATATTTCTGTCTTGTACAGTATAAAACGTATTTGTATTTTTCTGCCGGTACGTGGCCACGTTACTTTTTTTCTGATCGACAAAAATGGAGTTCTGCGACTTGACTTTAGGGAAGGACAGTATATTTCCGAGTTTCAGAGTCATCCCTGTGGGAAATGCGACATGTTTACGCTCACATTGTGAAAATTTGTGCGTAATTATTCTTGGTTAATTAACTCTTCAATTTTGTCTGAAATCCACCTAATTATTTGATGTGACAGTTATGTGATATTGAGAAACCGCTTGTTTTTGTAATTTTAATTGCATGTATTACTTTTCAGTAACTTCTGTTATTAATTCAAAGTCGGATAATGGATAACTAATAGGAATAAATTACTGTACGTTACAAGATTTCGAGCTATACTTAATGCTTAACAAAAGTATCTTGAGTGCTAAAGACCACTCACTAAGGGCCCCCTGTTTTACACAGATTGATATTGGAAATCATCAGGGAGTGAAGGACCTGTTGGCGAAATGTGTATATTTTCGTGTTCCATCGTAAGTCTCTTATTACACTAGGCCGCCTGGCGGCGCAACCAGCCGCGCCACTGGTGACTCTGTTGTCGACACGTACAGGAAACTGGTGGCGCAGCCAGCCAGCCACTCGTTTCCATTCTCGCACAGCCGAGTGGTCTGCTGTTATCCTCGCATTGTACGCGAATTGTGTAGTTCAATATGTCCAGTGAACTACCGAATGTCACTGTGGAAATGAGTGAAAGTGAAAGTGTAGAGAAAGCAAAAGGATAAAGCAAGAAACATTTCTCATTTTCGTATCTTTCTCGGTAATATCAACCTTTATTAACGACAATAATTGAAAGAAAGACGATTTAGACATTCTTAAGTAATAAAAAAACTTGATGTCGTATGAATACAGCTCATCAAAAAGGGTATAGATTCCCTTAGCGATAGAATATGATGTAGATGCATCTTTCTCCCCCTTCAGCTTCTCTTTTTCATTTTAAATACTTTTTAAATTAATTATTAATTTAATTGCGATGGAGCTAACACTCCGGAGTCAATTTCCCTAGTCATCTAATTACCATATATAAATTTTATTTTATAGTTGGAATGTTAAATTCCTCCCCCATTTACCTTTCCGATTTACAAATTTTATTTTTAAATTCCTTAAGCGTTTTTGGTAAATTATTAATCACTACACTTGGTAATTTGTTCCAATCCCTGATACTCTTACCAACAAAATAAAATTTTCCCACTCCCTTATGCATGAAATCGAGCGCAAGCTTGTGGACATGGTCGCCTTTCCCCTTCCATGCACTATTCCTAATTCTTTGACCAATATCTTTCCAAGCCCCATCACCAACATATGCCCTGTACATTTCCAGCACTCTCTTCACCATCCTCCTTTCCTCCAATGAGTTCCAATCCAGATCCTTTATCATATCAATTACTGACTGGGTCCTGCAATAATTTCCACAAACAAATCTTGCTGCTCTTCCTTGCACACCTTCCAACTCCTGTATTTGATGACCAAAATGTGGGTCCCAAATTACACTACCATATTCAACCAATGGTCTGACCAACTCCCTAACTTCTTTGTTACATCCTCTCATCTCCCTCTCCAGTAAGTGGAGGATTTTGTAACCTTTTTCTACCACCTGCCCAGTTAAGTTTGTTATCAAACGTTATGCCAAGATATTTACACTTCAAGCTTTCAACAAGCAATTCTGACCCCACCCTATAATCATAATTAAACTTTAGTTTTTTATCTGTGTACATTATAAGCCGACTCTTCTTGGCATATATCTTCATTCCATGCTGACCTACCCATTTAGATATCCTATCCAGGTCACCCTGCAGCTGTTGACAGTCTTAACCTGTTTTGATCCTATTGTATACTATTATATCATCTGCAAAATACCTAGATTCTGACCGTAACCCATCAACACAATCATTCATTAGAATAATGAACAGCAACGGTCTAATACACTACTCTGTGGCACTTCCATATTTACTCCCACCTCTTTTGATAATGTATTTCCTACTCTAACACTTTGCTTTCTGGCATTTAAGAATTCCTCTACTCAGCAAGCAACTTTTTTATCCAGTCCAATAGATTTAAGTTTATTTAAAACCATTTTATGGCTCACTCTGTCAAATGCCTCAAAAAGATCTAGTGCAACACTATCAACTCGGCCTCCCTTGCCCAATTCATCTGAAATATCTTGCATATAGCCCAGCATCTGATATTCACATGAATATCCTTGCCTGAAGCCATGTTGTGAATCTGAAAACCAGTTTCTTTCTTCACAGACATATCTGATATAGTTGAATATAAATCTCTCCATCATTCTGCCTATCACTGATGTCAAACTAATTGGCTTGTAATTTTCAACCCTATTTGTAACCCCTCCTTTAAGAACCGGTTCTACTATCGTTCATTTCCAATCCTCTGGTAAGCAGCAAGACTCCAAACTCATTTTAAATAAAATTTCAAGGTAAGGTTCAATATCGTATCCTATAATCTTTAATAAATCTATAGTAATGTTTATCTACCCCAGCCCCTTTACGTTTTATTAGCTTACTGAGCTCCTTCATAATTTCCTGAGAATTTATTTCAAATTTTGTAGTTTCTTCATTTATACTTTTTGGGAGAATCTCCTCTATATCATTTCCTCCCATCACCGGATGATTGTCCCTAGTTGTCACACCAAACTAGTCACTCAACATCTCTGCAATTTTAAAATCCTAAAGTACAAGAAGGAGCATATGTGTAAGCTTGATATGAGACATGGTGTCGAGACTGGCTGCGCCGCCAGGTGGCCTAGTGTAATAAGCTGGATAAGATACAATGCCCCGCCACGACTCTCCGCCACCTGTGGCTGCCGACGTGGTCGCGGGGCACGGCAGCCAGTCAGCCGCGACACCACTCACTGGCTGCCGCAGTGTAATATGCTCTATAACAGTCAATGCCCAGTGACGAGCAGAGCCACCGGTGGCGCGGCTGGCTGCGCCGCCAGGTGGCCTAGTGTAATAAGGCCCTAAGTGCAATTTTATTTGTGAAACGTTTAGTTTATGAGTTGGAGATTGGGGACCGTCCCAGCATTCGCTTAGATGACTGCGGGAAAACACCTAAGATCGCAATCACGATGGCTGGTACGTGGAACTGGTACCGTTGTAGTGTGTGGCTCCTTACCGCACTTAGCATTACCGCACTACTTGATAAGTAGACGTTAGTGACAAATTAATATTGAACGTTTCGTAATTACAACTATCGTCAGATAGTATAAAAATGACGAGATTCAGGACAGTCATGTGAAGTTAACTCCGCTCTTCTTGGCTGATAGAAAGTTTTCTTACGTTCCAGATTCTCGATTGCTGGTAATGTAGAAATAAATGGAAGAATCATGTCGGAGGAAACCGTGTTTCAACAATTTGATTTTCACGATGTCATTCAGATAAGTGGCTTCGCGCAGGCACAAAAAAATAAAGTAAAAAATAAAATGCAACCCTGAATCATTCATGTGAAAAAAAAAATCCGAATAAATAGGCGAAATCGAATTAATTTTCATGTCGACTATTCACAATATTTATCAGGAGATGGGTATGCAAAATGCTAATAAAGCTACTGCTATAAGTATTTATTTATTTATCAATCTTGTTTCATGGATCCCTGATGAGGAAGGACCTATGGGATGTGAAACATGTCATGGTTACTACACATACATACAATATTAGTCATAATCATGGTAAAAACAACATTAATTTTTACAACTGAATTTTGCAAAAGTCATATTGAATAAAATTAATTATTTTGTTCAAATTCTTGAATGGAGTAGAAGGATTTGTCAATAAGATAATCTCTCAGTTTTTCTTTAAATATATCTTTATTATCTACAAACCGTTTTATACTCCTGGGAAGTTTATTAAACAGATGTAGGCCTATACCAGAATAATTAACTCCTCTTTGTACTAATGACAGAGAAGTTTGTGTTTTGTGAAAGTTGTTTCTGTTTCTTGTATTGAAATTGTGTACCTGTGAATTAGAAGTAAACAGGTTAAAATGATCTATGTCAAAGCACATGAGAGAATATATATACTGAGAAGTCATTGTAAGAATATTGAGTTTTTTAAAAAGTTGTCTGCAAGCAGTTCTTGGTTTTACCCTACACAACATCAACAGTTTGGAGCTGCTTGCCGGTTCTGTCATTTACGTCGTATCTGCATTTCGTGAATTCTCCTCGGTATTACCTGCTGCTCCATTCTCTTAACATGCACATACTATCTTAGTCTAGCCTTCTCTATCATTTCCTGCTTGGGTTCCTCTTTTACTGTGTCCCTAAACTTTTCGTTCCTTATTGTTACCCCTATTCTGTTTCTTACCAGCTTGGATCTTGTTGATATCCCGCTTCTTCAGTGCCCACGTTTCTACTGCAATTCGTTACTTTGTTGGTTCTTTACGATCACACTACAATTAGATACTGACAAGTGATTCGAAGAGTTAAGATACCAACCACTTTTTTCTTTTTTTGCTTATGGCTTCACGCCTTGTTGACGTTGAGGTCATTAATGGAGGGGGAGAAGTGGGGGCAAGGAACTGGAAGGAGTTAGGCCATTTGAAGGAACCATCCCGAAATTCGCCTGGAGTGTTTCGGGAAACCATGGAAAACCGAAATCTGGATGGCTGGCTGGAGATTCGAATCTGCGTCCTCCAGAATGCAAGGCGAGAGCGTTTCCGATCACCACCATACTCGGTTTAAGAACTGAGATTGGGTTTTATTCCCGACTAACACTATTATGAATTTGTTGCCGACAGCAGTATTTTGAGGATATCGAACATTTTCGCCTGCATTTTATCTTTGGTCCAACAAACTTTGGGATATGTTGTATATCCAACGACGAGTTCTTAAGCGTATTAAACAGTCTGAAAATCTGAAATAATCGAAATCCAATCGGGGCCTCCCCCATAATAGTGTTTGGCGCCTGTCACGGGGTTAGCTGATTCGAAAACCGGAGACAAATTTCAGCCATTAATACTTTGTTTCTGAGTCGGCTTCTGGTGCTGACCCAAAAGCTTCCTATTCGTGGAACAGTGCATATAGAATTACATGTGAAGAAGACGGCAGAGCCAGTCGTCGAAATATTACATTCTCACAACACAATCTGGAGGAACACTAGTGAAGACAGCATTGAGACCATACGGCAGGGAATTCTGGCAAGACTTTTTAATTATGGATTTCAATAATTCCTTTATATGTCGTAGGGTAGTTACACGTTGAAGGGAGTTTATGCGACGGGCCATCTTGTCCCAAAGTTAATATAACAGCATAGATACTAAGTAAGTAGGAGCTCAATCGACGGTATACGAGCAGATGGACAACGCTCTACTATGGGTGTATGGATGGATATGGAAGCCACAGATCTATCTGAGTCAGTGTTAACTGGGGCCAGACAAGCGCCAACAGGTCGCAAGATCACTCGCCACTCGCCTGGTAAAGTTATAGTCAGGCAGTCACGATGTAATCCCACAAAAACAATATTAGCAAAAACAGACCTAATCTCGTGGTTGTTTAGTGATAAAAAGTGATTAGGCCTATTCTTAAGCCAAGAATACGCTGTAAAATGTGTATTCACTGCACTTTCTGAATAACTACTAAAGCAATAACAGGAACTTAACAAATTTGAACATGTTTGCTAAGATTACTGATGTCTCTGGATAATAGAAATTTACTAGAACATGGAATGCTAATTTATTTTATTTTAAATCGACAATCGTTAGCACCAAGAGAAAGCATTCTATCTGAGAAAGTAAATTGAAAGCACACTCAGAACAAGATCTCATAATTTTTTCTCACTAAACAACTACCAGACGTGGCCTATTTTTACAAGAATTGTTTTTGTGGAATATCATTTCTTGGTGTAATTTGATTCTGAGTCGTCGCTAAAATCTAACGGTTCCATTTGAAAATCCGTGGATATGCATATTTCTGAATCCAATTCTTATCGCTATTTGCAAATAGTAGGCGTTCATACTGGCCGAGCAATGCCGACTGCCGTTGATTTAACTACCAGCATTAGTAAGTTCCAAGTAACTTTCATACCAAGCATAGTAAAAAAGTAAAATTTATTGTGATAGCTAAGCATTCTGATCTCTATGCAAAACAGGAATTTTAGGCATACGGCCTCATCCAGAGCAAATCAATTAATCTGCAAATATGCTCCGAAAAGTTCCACGTTTGGGATTGCCATTGGATAAACAAATAGAAAATCACCAATATTGGACTTTTCTTATGACTTGGGAGTGAAACCATTTATGCATACCAAATTACCTGTTTCTAGGACACGGGAAATACGTTGGAAGCATAATGACGGAATGTCGTAGTCGATTAAAAATTTCACTAACTTCCAAAGTAAGGAAAGGAACCAAATAAAAATTAACACATTAATTAAATTTAGTAAGCTCCGTCTCTATGTTAGCTAAGATGGATGATATTTATGTATAATGGAAATCTGATACGTGTAGCGTCACTAAGGCCGAAGAAATTGTGGTAAAAGTGACCAGAATCGCTTCGAGTAGTCAGTGCTGACGTTAACTCGACTTTCATGTTCAGAATGTAGCTCCGTATGTTGCAACTCAGTCTTAGCTAGAAATCGTTTGTATGTAGCTTTGTATATTTGTACAGTACCATATTTACGCTTTGCTGTGTAAATAAGAGGCAATACCCTGTTCGTCGCTAATCGACTCACTCTCACTTCTCGGCGTGACAGGATCACTACATATATGCGCAACATAATAGAAATCGACGATTGCGAAGTCTGGATGTCCCCTTGTGAGATTATAAGCCAGAGCATTCATCTCAGCAAACAACACTCAGAATAGCCAGTCCCACCTAACAAATTACACTTTGCACAAACAAAATCTATACTTTGCGTATAGAAAACTGACTATACGTTTCACAGGTTCCTTCATTCCAATAGCAACAGGTTATGCGGAAAGACAGCTGGTACACTTTTTTTTTCCTTATGGTTTTACGCCTCGTCGACGTGGAGGTCATTAGTGGCGGGAAAGGATTGAATACAAGGAACGGGAAGGAATTCGGCCATGGATTTTTGAAGGAAGTATCCTGGCATTCGCCTGGAATGATTTGGAGAAACCATGGAAAACCAAATCTGGATGCCTGGACGAGGATTCGAACCGCCATCCTCCCAAATACGAGGTCAGAGCCTGGTATACATGGTTGTTACATCTATACGTTGATAGTGCACCCAGCGGAAAGGACGGAGAACGCTACGAAAATTGTGAGTCGAAATCGAAACACCACACCGTAACAATCTCGTGAAGTGCTGCAGCTATTTTTTCATGTTTTACTTCTGTGAATTTAAATTCGTGGCGTTCGTCAGTGAAGAGCTTATATTTTACATATCTACTTTTTTGAGGGACAACAATGTCAGGTAAATTGCTTCAGTGCAGTCTATGATTACATTGGTTAATTTTTGGGCATCTTTTGGACTATTGTTCCATTCTAGAAAATTATTTCCAGACTATCTGAATTACTTATATGACGAGATTGGCCAGAAAACATTCTGTGGTAATATGTAATTGTGACAAAAATCAATGAAGTTTACAGTTCTATATTTCTTCAGGCCAAGAACAAATAATGTTAGATGTTAAGAAAATGATTTAATTAAACTTTTTACCCAACAAACCGAGCCCAGGAGAGCGGTAAAGGTTGGGCCTTTCGTTGGGGATGACGCGGGTTCAAATCCCCGTCCGGGCGTCCAGATTTCGGTTTTCCATTGTTTCCCTAATTCACTTCAAGTAAACACCGGGATGGTTCCTTAAAAATGCCGTGGTAGTAGTCCTTCCGGTTCCTTTCACCCGCCCTCTTCCGCCTCAAACTGCCTCGACATTGACGCTGACAAAGCGTAAAACGATAAGGAAAAAAAAAAGAAGTTTCCATCAAAATTAACATCGGGCAAATGAAAGATATCTTGATCTCGGTAACTCTCTGAATCCATTTCAACACACTTGAGAGGCAATAAAATTAGTTTGTTTCATAAATTTTATAAAAAATCTATTGCACATCGTTGATTTTTGTTATGTGATGTCGCTAGATGTCAATATGATTTTTAATTCTGAACGTAAACAAGTAACCCTTTTAATGAAATCAAGTTAGAGGTAAGAATTTTATTTTAGTTGTACGAAACTGGTGTTCTCCTCATATTTTCATTCAGTGGTGTCATATGGCATAATGTTTTGAGCAAACAATTCACAAAGTAAAAAAGTTTTCATAGCACAGAAAAGAGCTATTAGGATGCTGTGTAGGGTAAAACCAAGAACTTCTTGCAGACAACTTTTTTAAAAAACTCAATATTCTTATAATGAATTCTCACTATATTTATTCTCTCATGTGCTTTGTCATAGATCATTTTAACTTGTTTACTTCTAATTCACAGGTACACAATTTCAATACAAGAAACAGAAATAACTTGCACAAAACACAAACTTCTGTTATTAGTACTGAAGTGTCACGCTAATTGCGACATCATAAAATGTTTAATTACTTTAAATTATTAAAAACTTATCAATTATTAATATTTATCATGAGGGATTTGAATTGATCAGCAAGGCACCAATTTAAATTACTATTTATTGGATCACGTACATGGATTGATTAATTAATTAAACGTGATTCAGAGATGCGATTTCTTATTATAAACTGTCCGGCATATATTGTTTTTCATCAGGGTCGTTACTGGGCTAGTGGACGCGGTAGGTGGACGCACGCAATACACACAATACCGTATGGTTTCTCCTGCGACGGCAGCTGCGGGCTTCTTGTGATGACAGCTGTGGTCGGGTCTGTGGTGGCGCTTCTTGCGACACGACTGCGGGAAGTGGTCTCCTCAGCTCATGGGTGGCGTCGTTCGCCTCACGTTCGACGCAGCACAGACGTAGAGTGACCCCTCAAGCAGCTAGGACGCAGTCTGGCGTCGAACCTGCTCCCTGGAGATACGGGCTGGAAGGCTCTTCAAGCAGAAGCGCGCACTCACACTTTCACTCGCGTCTTATATTCCAACGTCCGGCCGCGTACGAGGTGCCCACCTGTGTGGCCTCCAAGCGAGTCTCTCCACCCCTTCCTCTAGCAGTCCAGCGGATTCGGGGAAATACGAGGGGTTGCCACATTCCTGTGGGCGACAGCTACCTGCCTACATCTAGCTGCACCCTCGCAAATCCGTTGGCAAACATAGGTTGCTACAACTTCACACGTATGTACTGTGTCAGTACATAGCCCACTTTCCCCGGAAAATTTAAAAATTTACGTCTATAAAATTTTTAAATTTCTTATTTCACAGTCACTGAACATATTTTCACCACTTTGCACTTGCCTTCACGTTCACACAATGGATCTCGCATCAACATCTCTGAATTACGTAACCTAATCTACTATTTACAATCTTAGAGCAACTCGTGAAGTGTGCCATCTCACATCCCCATTAACATTTTGAATTTTGAAATTAATTATAGCTCGTGCCTTGTTGCAAATCTGCTATCACAGAAGGTGATATTAAATTGACTGGGTTTGGCAAGGTGATCTAATTTCAGTCCAACAACCCGTGAGTCGCCAGTATCAATGGCTCAGATTCACACACTCAATTATTCACAATAATACTACGGTTAGCCTACGAAATAATGAGAGAAATTATTAAAGGAATTTATCTAAGCTACTTATTCATGCACTAGAGTAATTCTATTTTCTACAGGATTGTGATTATTTATAGGATGTGGTTCGGTTAGTTGTGCCTTCTTTAACAACCATAACCTTATCTATCGATGGAACTGATAGCATGGTACAAAGTTGGAAGCATGTAATTTTTATTTCTATCTCCGTTATCGATAGTTAACATTTCAAGCCACCTTGGGGCATAAAACGAGGTATTGGGAAAGAATGTCTTGAGTCGACGGTTAGCTATGAGGGTTTCCTTAACTATCATTTTAATAGCGGCTCCATTTCGCTCTGACACATTTTTGTAGAAACTTTTACTCTCACGGGAGCATTTTTCTTTCACCTGTCCGCCATTTCAACGAAACTTACGCAGCTAGATCAGATTTTATCAGTAATCTATTTCCAGGAATTCTTATGGACTTATTTTGCCATTTACTGTTAGTCCCGGTGGCACTGTAAGCTGAAGTTTGACTGACGGTACTAGTGTAGTTTGCCCTGCAATCCTGCAGAACCTTTTCGATGATATATAGTTTAATTCAAGCAGAAACCTCTCTGCAGCTAACGCATCTCTCAAATGTCGACCAAAACCTTCCGTTTAACCACTCAATGCAAAAATATTCGTGTGACTTCAGACACAAACAACACACCTGGCTTCTAGCTCTTAACATATTAAGTGTTCTCACTCTGATGTTACCATTAAAATGTTATTATTAATTTTGATTGAAGTTATCCTTCTGACGAGGTTACATTACAAGATTTACCGTACCACATCTCTAAGTAAGATAGCATTAACAAAATATATTATTATGTACAGAATGTGGTCTTGAAATACAAACTCACGTGACCTAAACATGGCAATTCCGTCTTCATTTCATACGAATCAAAGTCTCATTTTAACTTTTAGCAGTTGTTTTCATCTTCCCGGTATATCTTAACTACAGATTCTTTTGATATATTCTCACAGATTAAGATTGCGGCAATCTTGCAATAATTTCCGTGCAAACAATGGAAATATTTGAGCTTTCCTTTCAGTGCACAATGGTACCTCATGTATACAAATGAGAGGCCACATTTCAGCATGGGACGAATGTTTCGATATGCAATAGGAATCCCTGAACATTGATAATATTTATTATAAATGTCACACTCGACTGAACACACATTCGTGCGGCAGCCTAAGTTCGGAATGGAATTTATCCATCCGCGAGCAGGAGTGATTTTCCGCTGCTTGTGTGAAATGATCAAATCAGCTGATAGCTGCTCTGTCTCGATCTGCAAAATGTAATACCAATCTCTCCTTTCCCAACCAAAAACTGACGTCCCAAACCGTTGACGGCTTATTGTCCGACGAGGTTTGGAGGTTGCTGCTAGTGGGGTTTGATTCTGATTATGCTCAGAGAAAACTGCGTAGGAAGTTCTATGATTAGAACCTCTCTTACTTTCAGCGCATGCATAAATGTCAGTTTTAACTTCAGGGGTGTTCTGGCCACCTGTTTTGACTTTATCAAGAGCCTCAATTGTGACTGGAATGGAAATTTCTAATTTCTCGTGTTCACCTACCAAAACCTTCTCTGGCAAATTAGCTTCATTGTTTTCCGCCTCCGATTCCAGTGTAAGGATTGTGTGTTGTGTTTGCCTAATTTCTTTCTTAATTGACTCAGTGCAATTACCAGTTTCTTGCGTAATGATTTTGCGGAGCTCAGTTTGTGTCTCAGTGAGCTTGCTGTTCAATTCCTCCCCTTGAGATCGCACTGTTAAATTTAACTCTTTTAAGAAAGCCATTACCATCCCCAAATTTGGTTGTTTAGGGTTGGCACTGTCCTCACGAACACGCGTATGATCGGAAGGCAGCGGAGATGCCATGCTCTTTCGATTTTCGAAACTATTTGGTAGAATTAGTGGTTCCATTCCTGCACTTTTTAAGACACAACAATGTTAACAAGTGCCACCACCAATTGTGGATCCACTTCATAACCACATGAACAAAATACATTATGCAAATGATTTCCGAAACAAATACAGCACAGAGATTGCCACTCAACTAATCAGCAACAGAAACAACGACGAAAATGAACTTCCCTGCAAAACAAAACATCACCATATTCTACCACATGCATATAACTACAATATGGAACAAACAAGACATATATTCATTCATTCTGCCATAGATACGGGACGATATCACCGGATATGCCATCTGAAATTATTAACATGACAGTGTTCTTCACCCAGTTAATGTTTGGGGTAAAATTTTGAAAATAGGAATGATTAAATTACTTGAATTATCAATTATTAAATCACAACTGTATTGCCTTAATTATTAATTATCGGTAATTATAATTATCGGGCCCCACGTGATAAGCGCCAAATGAAGTGTCACGCTAATTGCGACATCATAAATATATACTTTAAATTATTAAAAACTTATCAATTATTAATATTTATCATGAGGGATTTGAAATATGATCAAAGGCACCATTTAAAATTACTATTTATTGGATCACGTACATGGATTGATTAATTAATTAAACGTGATTCAGAGATGCGATTTCTTATTATAAACTGTCCGGCATATATTGTTTTTCATCAGGGTCGTTACTGGGCTAGTGGACGCGGTAGGTGGACGCACGCAATACACACAATACCGTATGGTTTCTCCTGCGACGGCAGCTGCGGGCTTCTTGTGATGACAGCTGTGGTCGGGTCTGTGGTGGCGCTTCTTGCGACACGACTGCGGGAAGTGGTCTCCTCAGCTCATGGGTGGCGTCGTTCGCCTCACGTTCGACGCAGCACAGACATAGAGTGACCCCTCAAGCAGCTAGGACGCAGTCTGGCGTCGAACCTGCTCCCTGGAGATACGGGCTGGAAGGCTCTTCAAGCAGAAGCGCGCACTCACACTTTCACTCGCGTCTTATATTCCAACGTCCGGCCGCGTACGAGGTGCCCACCTGTGTGGCCTCCAAGCGAGTCTCTCCACCCCTTCCTCTAGCAGTCCAGCGGATTCGGGGAAATACGAGGGGTTGCCACATTCCTGTGGGCGACAGCTACCTGCCTACATCTAGCTGCACCCTCGCAAATCCGTTGGCAAACATAGGTTGCTACAACTTCACACGTATGTACTGTGTCAGTACAGTACAAAGAGGAGTTAATTATTCTGGTATAGGCCTACATCTGTTTAATAAACTTACCAAGAGTATAAAACAGTTTGCAGATAATAAAGATATATTTAAAGAGAAACTGAGAGATTATCTTATTGGCAACTCCTTCTACTCCATTCAAGAATTTGAGCAAAATAATTACTTGTATTCAATATGACTTTTGCAAAATTCAGTTGTAAAAATTAATGTTTATTGTTATTATCTTTATTTGTCTTTGTAACATATAATTGTTTTTACTATGATTATGACTCATATTGTATGTATGTGTATTAACCATGACATGTTTCACATCCCAGAGGTCTTTCCTCAGCAGGGATCCATGAAACAAGATTGATAAATAAATAAAATAAATACAGTAGTTGTTTGATTACGAAGGCTTTCGCGGTCACTGTATGTTTTATCTTGGTTCTCTGGGTGGAGCTGCGTCGATTTATTAAAACCTAACGTTTCTTCCATCTTACTGTGGCTTTCATCAGAGGACTGATGAATGCCACAGTAAGATGGCAGAAACGTTAGGTTTTAATAAATCCACGAGTCTCCACTCGGAGAACCAAGATAATAAATACAATAGTTGTTTGGAATGTTTATTTCTGATATATATTTTATGATAAAACCACATTTAGCATTTAGAATAAATCAATCGGTTTGAGAAAGATGGACTGTTTGGTTATCACGGACATTCGGAATGTTCTGTAGCTACCAGCTTCTAAAAGACGGTGATCTGTCCAGAATGCCTCTGGTAAATTGCCTATGAAGTCTGATGTTGCACGTCTACTTTCACAGTGGCGTAGTTATAAGTGTGTATGACTTATATGTAGCTAATTGGTGAACAGCGTTTTTCCTTAACAAGTAGTAATTTTCAAGTATAAAAATTATGTTATCCTATAAATACTGATTTAAGTTTAAGTATGAAATTACATCATGGTGTTAGTTTATTAATGTTGATCGGAACTTTGAAACAACGTTAAAATTTTAGTCAGCTAGGTTGAAATAACTGAAAATACTTCACGATTAAGGTCATACGGGGAGATATTACAATAACATATAATGATAACTTAAGCGATTTTAAAATTGTAAACGATGAATAAAAATCTCTGGTGGTGTACCAGACAGACGTATCTTCTGTGTACAACTTGCTTTAAGCTTTTAATCCCTCACAGGATTATCGTACTAGGATTAGCCGCAAAAGATGCGGAATGCTGGCAGGTCTAAACTTTACATGAAATTAATAAGGACTCACGAAATCATTTCATGTGTATTTGAATGCTGAAGTGACACGTTGTCGGTTGTTGTACCTGTATGAAAGAATATTTGAATCGTTTATTTATTGGATGAGTAAAGAGGAGATGATCATAGTGTTTACTCCGTTTGGTCAGTAATATGTTGCTTTTTGTCCTTTCTGTTTGCGTACTCCTTGGAATACTAATAAAGCGTGTAAATGTTAAACAACTACTAAGGAAGTCTGGAGTGAAACTTGATTTCAACTGAAATTGTAACAAAAAATACTCAAACTGTTAAAGAATAGTCTGTAATAATTACCAGTTTAAGCAACACTGCATTGTTAACAGAACATATTGAGTTACTAGAAACAGAATGTTTATTGAGAAATGAAAATTCTAATATTTCAGAATAACAGAAATATTTCTGTACTGACATTTGACTCGCCGTTATTTAAGAGATGTCGTAGAACAACTATGCAGGTACAGATTTAAAGAGGAGATTGAGAGCAGCAAAACGACTGAGAATCGCACAGGGACCCATGGCCGGAGACGTGACTGTTCATGAGAGAGTGGGCGTGGTGGACGAGTTGCCTGTCCCACGGTCACCTTATTTAAGCAGCCTGGATTTGTTTCTTTGTAGATCACTTAAATCAGTTGTCTATGAAACACCTGTTGATTCTAGAATGGATCTGGTAGGAAGAATCATCTGCGCTGCTGTTGATATCCAAGAAATTCCACGTATTTTCGACCGTGTCCACCTAGCTATGATCTGGCAGTATAACAAATGAACTGTGAATAATGGTGCCGCGTCCCCGTCGCTCCCCGCGGTCACCCACATTGGTGGCGAAGTGTGCCTAGCCTCACCATCCCCACTGTAATGGCGGGTAGTTCTGAATTCTTCCTGCGGTGGTGGCGAATGCTGGAGGTGGATGGTCGGGGGGGGGATTCCGTGAGGAGGTGATAAAGTAATTTAGGTACCCCCGTTGACCGGACTCATCGGTCCTAGAACCTGTGTGGTTCAATGACCATGCTGAACGTTCTCTCCTGGATCGATTCTCTACTGTCCTACAGAATGCAATACAATATTCATCCCGTTTCAGTGTATTCTTGTTATCCTACTTCGAACATCTCCTGTAACATTATGAAATAGAATAAACGTGTTCCCCCTAATCTCTGCCTTGTGTCCTTTTATTTCTTGCGCGCTTTCCCATGACTTTTCCGGTCGTGGATTGCTACGCAATTCTGAATCGGTTTGATGTTCTTCATCTCCTCCTAAAGTCTGTACCACTATTAATGGAGCACCCTGTATAAGGTCTCGGCGAGAGAATGTTATTTTTTTCACTGGCGTGTTCGCTTTGACTGATTGCGGAAGCCTGCCCATCAAATAGACAACTTTGTTGAATAATTACACAGTACAGAAAAACGGTTGAAATCAATGTATGTGTCTTGGTAGTTTTTTTTAATGATCTTACTTGACAAAAGCAAAAGCTATTAAACTGGCATGTTTTTGTTTCCAGAGGGGGTCTGGAACTACTGGAGCTGAAACATGGATCAACAGTAAAGACGTTTATACCGAAGGTGGCGGAAGGAGTCTTCACAGTCATTTGTTTGTTCGATAAGACTGACGAGTACGTCTTGTATTACCACAGTGGAAAGAAGACTCTTCGAGTTTTCAGGTTTGAGTTCTTTTGAGATATTCAGAATTTCGTCTATACACAGTTGACTATAAAAATAATAAAAACTTCACAAGATTTTGAAAATCCTGCGTCTATAAATTTTACGAGTTGCCAAGGCTAATCAAAATGGCTTTACGCGTGGCTGACGTCGAGATCATTAGAGGGGAGAATTGACGGGAAAGGGACGGTGAAAGAATTCGGCAATGGCCTTTTTTGGAACCATCCCGGCATTCAACTCGAGTAATTTCGGGAAACTATGGAAAACCGAAAATTGGATGTCCGAGCTAACGTACTACTGAATGAGAGGTCATCTGGCGTTTGAATTCCAAAAATATTCAAGGGTGTGTCACCAGATTGCGCATTATAAGAAAATGATTTAATATTGTTGAATTCATTTCATTCGTCGTTTCTCACTGTTTCTTGTTTCAGCATCCTTATACTGTCGAATGCTGAAGTTAGCTGCGACCCCCTTGTAAAGAACCTATTACTTCTTGCATTCCTGTAATTTACTTATGGTTGAATAGATTACTACCGTACAAATAACGAAGCATCAGATAGAGTAGACTGCTTCTTTTACACAAAACGCTTTCAGTTAATCCGTGTACATTAGACTTCTCACTAAGTGGTTCAAAATTAAATAGATATTAATAACATAGTTAACTAATACCAGTTAATTTACGTTTTGAGGTTTTGTTCCAGTAATGGTCTTCATAGTAACAGACTATTTCAAAATTCTACATAATACTGACAACGTGCGTAGCTGTAAGCGCGTCATTTCTAATTGAATCGAACAATCCAGAACTTTTTTTTCTAGCTTTACGCCTCGTCGACGCCGTGGTCCGTGCAGGCGGGAGAGGATTGTGGGAGAGAAACGGAATGAAATTTGGTCATGGCCTTTGGAATGAACCATCCTGGCACGAACCCGTGTCGTCCTGAGCTTTACAGCTCACCCACCACGCTCGGTAATCCAGAACTTGTTCGAGAGTCTTTAGAATGGGTACAACAGTAGACGAAACAGTTCAGCATTGTCAATTTATTACATAAAAACATACTAACCCCAAATCATTGTTAAAAAGATCTTTGAATAAACTGATTGGTGGGTAAGTTAACGGAGACTCCTGGATGGATTTTGGGGAAAAAATCAGTAATAGAACGTCAGGTGCAAGCGAGTGGGAAAGATTTTGTTTGCAGGTAAGAGAGTACCTATCCTTCTAACCATGTCTTCAATGTTCTGTTGACAAATGTTTAGCCGTGGAGCACTTGCCCTCATATGAAACTCTGTGAACTGTTAGGTAAGTAGTGATTATCTTGGGTGTAAAGCCCAGAAGAGCAGTACGGCAGCGTCTGATCACTGCCACTCATTTATCACTGCCCACGGAGCCCTCTATCTGCTGCCTGGGGGTCAGATGGTTTGTACTTCCACCAAAGCTTTAATATCGATCCTTGAAGCTTCTGTGATTTTGTGTAACTGTTTCACTTTATTACGAAATGATGAGTCGTCTGTTCTTCTTCGTTAGTTAAAATTTGTAAAAATTAGACTGACATTTATCTCCAAAGATGCTAACAAAGCACAAACTTGGTTAAAAACATCTTAATTTGAACAGGTAGTGGAGAAATGGGCAGGAGATAATATTTACATGATGCAGGAGCTGACTGGCTTGCAGCTTCTACAAACTAACCGCTGACGCCATGACGCGCTATAATATTTTTTTTAATTGCAATGGAGCGCACGCTCCGGTGGCATTTTTCCTACACACCCTTTTCCCCCCTTTCTTGCACCCACCTACATTTTCCCTCAACAAATTTCAAATTTAAATTCTTTCAACGTTTATGGTAAATTATTCATCATTTCTCCTGATAACTTATTCCAATTCCTGACACCCTTGCCTAAAAAAGAGAATCCTCCTACATCCTTGTGATTGAAATTGAGTGACAGCTTGTAGTCGTGGTCATCTTTTCGCTTCCATGCACTACTTTTAATTCCCACACCAATATCTTTCCATGGCTCATCACCAATATACAGTTTTTATACTCCCATTCTTCACCCTCCTCCTGTCTTCCAGTGAATCCCATTCTAGCTCTTTTATCATATCTGTTACTAATGGCGTTAAGCAGTAAATTTCCAGAAACAAGTCTAGTAGCCCTTTTTTATACCCTCGCTAATTGCTGAATTTGATACTCAAAATGTGGGTCCCATACTACACTACCATATTCAAGCAATGATACTTAACGACAACTGAATGTTTGAAACAATCAACGAGTCTCGACAAAGCACAAAATTAGAAACTTTACCAAATAAATTATTTAAACGCTTTAGAAAGAGTTTTTAATGCGATAAACAAACTGAAAAACAACATTGAAATATAGAGGCATAACGCCTAGTGCTGCTGTCTTACCAAATTCACTATTAATTTGAATTTAAATTAGTCTGATAAGAACAAAAGGCTTGTTCCGTTACAAGTTACATTTAAAACAGTGAAAGAATTTAAATGTAAAATGCTAGTTAAGCATAAGTAAATGCTTTGAGAAACTTCCACCTGGACATAAGTTTCATTATCGTAACTAATAATAATAGCAGTTTGTATCATCCACACTTACCGATTGTGATTTGTGTCTAAAACTAAGCGGATCACAGGTCTGACTGGGTTGGTGCTCGGACACACCATCACAGTGTCGTTCTGGGGAAGTTACTACGGAGGAGAAGTGCCAAAAGTTAAGAGATACCACCTAGTATCATGTCGGAACTCCTTTTCCCCGTCGAAGTGCAGCAAGCTGACGTGGCATTGACTCATCAAGTCATAGGAAGTCCCCTGAAGAAATAACCAGCCATGTTTCCTCCGCAGCCGACCATAACTGAGAAAGTATTGCCTCTGTAGGACGTTTTGCATGAACATACCTTTCGATTATGTCCTAGATATGTCCGACTGGATTCATTTGTGGCCAACTCATTCTCCGGAACTGTTCAGCATATTCCTCAAACTAAACGTGAACGATTTTGGCCCAGTGACATCGCGCATCATCATCCTGGAGAAGTCCATCATTTCTTGGCAACATGTGAGCCACGAATAATTGCAAATGGCCCCTAAGTAGATGAACATAATCATTACACGCTTTATATTAGCTTGACTTGTATGTATGTATGTATGTTTGTATGTATGTATGAATGTAACGGAATTTTACAACTCCATTTTGACCCACTTCTAGATGTCCGAGCTGGTTGAAATTTGGCACACATATTAAGAACCGGTGACAATACAATAATTTCATAGCTATATCCTGCTATTCTCATTACTTTGACAGTAACAACAGAAAAATTGTTGAATGTCGTGAAATTTTTCAATTTAATTTTAACCCAATTCCAGATGTCCGAATTGTTTGAAATTTTGCTGATATATTGATAACTGATTACAATACAATAATTTCATAGCTATATCTTGATATTATCATTACTTTGACAGTAAAAACAGAAAAAATTTGCACACGTTTTAAAAACCGTTAACAATACAGCAGTCTCTTAGCAACGTCCTGCTATTCTCGTTACTTTGACCATCTCCAGTTTCCCGGGTGTGATTTACGAGCCTTGGTTGCTGACGACGATCGTCTTCCACTGTCTCTTATCCAGAAAGGTTTCTCTGTCTGCAGTCACTTAACGTGATATTGAATAGTGAGTATTCGAAACATTACTTCGTACTATTATAGAAGAGTAGTCTTCCACATTTACCCTGCTATTGGACCTCTGGCTGAGCTGCCATTTAATTGTATTTAACTCGTGGAAATAATAATTAAAAATGAAACTACAACACAAAGATAAAGAGAGATTGGCGAAGAAAAGCCAACAGTAGGAAACATACTTTTGAAACTATCTGAACTAAAAAGTTAAAAACAAAATTGTAGTTTAAAAAACTAAAAACACGCTTTCGTAGTAATGTGAACTAAAAGGTTAAAAATAATCTTTAAATATAAAGATTTTGTTTAACAGTGATGGGACGTCCCACAATACAGGAAAAAAAAAAGCGTGGGGTGCTCTCTACACAACTTTTGACAATGAATCTACCTTTACAAACAGCGAACGACAAAAAATATAAGACAACTTATATAGCACCCCATGCTTTTTTACATTAATGTTAATTTTGTAATCAGTGACTTTATTCTTTAAGCTTATTCAAAAAAAAAAATTTATCCTGTGTTGTGGGACGTCCCATCACTGTTAAACAAAATCTTTATATTTAAAGATTATTTTTAACCTTTTAGTTCACATTACTACGAAAGCGTGTTTTTAGTTTTTTAAACTACAATTTTTTTCATTGAACAGTCGGTTCAGTTTGAGCAGAGGATAAAGCCCACACAAGATGGAGCCATTACCAGATTGCACGATGCCTCCTCACAACCTGGGTTCATGGCCTCGTGGGATCTGCTTCAAGCTCGAACCCTACCATCAGCTATTGCCAACTGGAATGGCAACTCACCTGACGACGCAAACTGTTACCAGTCATCTAGCGTCTAACCGATATGCTCACGAGCCCAGGACAGGAGCCGCAGCCGATGGTGTTTTATTAGCAGAGGCACTCCTGTCGGTCTTCTGCTGGCATATCCCATGAATTTCGGTGCACTGTCCGCACGGACTCGTCTGTCGTACGACCCACACTGAGTGTTGCTTTTGTTTGTCGCAGTGTTGCCTGTGTGTGAACAATGACAATTTGACACAGACATTAATACAGAGGCTGGACAAAATAATATCAACACCATGCGATAATGTACAGGTTGTTTCATGTTGGCACCACTACTTCCGTGTTAATACTGCGACGCGTATGTACGCCGTAGCTGATGTGGCAGGTCTTGTAGGTTATGTGTCAGTTTATTGTACACTTTCTGCTGCTACGGTTATAACAAGCGATCGGTGAAATGCGTGATCTCTCAGACTTCAAAAGAGGGCAAATCTTTGGAGATCGGTTAGCGGGAGTGTTTCTGACAAAAACAGCTTAACTGTTTAACGTCTCACAAGCTACGGTGTCAACGGTAATTACAGCAAACACAAAACATGGTAAAACATCTTTGGCGAAGAGGAATAGTGGTCGAAATCCAAACTTAACCGCCAGAGACCGACGAACATTAAAAAGGATTGTGGCCAGACAACACTAAACTACCGCTGTAAAAGTGACAGCAGAACTCAACACACAACTGAGTAGCTAACAAAGCTAACATTCATGGAAAGGCCGCAATTGCAAAACTCCTTAAAACGCTAAGCTGCGAAACAAGTGGTGCCACGATCATAAAAACTAAACACTTGATGATTGGAAGAATGTGGTAAGCCCCGATGAATCGTTATTCACATGATTTTATACTAACGGCCGGGTTTGTGTATGGAAAACCCCAAAAGAAGCCTACGATCTGGACTGCCTGCGTCTTACAGTCAAGCAAGGAGGAGGTTCCGTTATGATTTGGGTGGCTACATCATGGTATTCAGCTGGTCCTCTCATTCACATCACTGGCCGGATTACTGCGAATGAATATCTCGACATCCTCAATGATGAAGTTCTTACTATAACTAGCATACTACTGCCAAACACTGCCATCTTCTAAGATGATAATGCGCCCATACACACAGCCAGAAAGGTTCTGTACTGTTTCGAGGAGCATCAGAATATCATCAAACATCTTCCCTGGCAGCACGATCGCCAGACCTCAACATAACTGAACCAGATTTCCACCTCCAACATCACTGATGCAATTGGCGGATACTTTGGCACAAGAATGGGAAAAAATTCCGTTGCAAACTATTCAAACACTCTGCGAATCTATTCCGCGAAGAATTGCAGCTGTTATACAAGCAAAAGGTGTCCCAACTCCATATTAATAAATCAGTAGTGTGTAAATGTCAGGTGTTCATATTATTTTGAATACCCCTGTAACTAAAAGTGGTCTGGCACCGCGTTGTCAATGGAGGGAGGTAATGGCGAAAATTGCTGTGGATCGAGAAATGTCGATTTTTAAAAAAATTTTTGGTATGTTTTTTACTTAAGGCTTTACGTCTCGTCGACTTCGAGGTCATTAGAGGCGGGATGGGACAGGGAACAAGGAATGGGAAGGAATTCGGCCATGGCATTTTTTGAAGGAAACATCGCGGAATTCGCCTGGAGTGATTTGGGGAAACCATGGAAAACCCAAATCTGGATGCCCGAACGGGGATTCGAACCCGCGTCCTCCCGAATGGTCAACTACTATTTGGCATTCATAACCTTTCACACGACTCATAACATTACAAATGAAGGTCCCGACACTGTCAGGCACATTTGTACGTTTTTTCCACAATGCTACTGGCATCTGGATATATGCATTTTCCTCTCCTATGACGTTTGGCAGTTCAGTGTATATCTTTCGTACATAGTTCTTACACAAGATTCGAGTCACTGTTTCAGGCACCAGTTGTTAGTGTTTTATCAGTTTCAAAGTTGAGAAGGAACTCTTAAACGTATTCGGCTGCCTAAATCACTACAGTGACTCGCTTTACGAGGTCGAATTACAGGTCCCATGCTCAGCCTCATTTCTGAAGTACCTGGTCTTCAGATTTTCAGCTCCTTCATGAGACCTGCAAACCTCAGCTACCAGTTTTGAATTTGTAGGAAGATATTTCTTCCACCTCTTTAGCCATTGACAATCTGTATCGCCTTCTTCGTTAAAGCTTTCGGATATCTTTAACTTTCTGCCAACTACCTCCTTTCATCAGCTAGTTTTCGGTAACGTAACGCGTTGAGTTTGCAGACAGCTGGAAGCAGCCACCAACTGGCAGTAAGCATGCCCAGCTGAATAGACAGCGGGATTAGAAGAGGACAGCTGTCTCACGTCCGGGTTACCCTACACAAAAGTAACACCACTCTAATGCCCTGGCACACATTAATCAGATTAGCTTGATTTCATCTACAGAATAGAGCACTCACTGCTCCATCCTCAGATATTGCGTGATAACTCAAGCTGACATGTAGCACTAACGTTTTCTTATAACTCACAATTAACATATGTATTTTAACACCGTGGCATTATGAACAGTAAGAGCAGAATTATTTTTTAGGGTACGGTACTGCTGAATGATAGAACCCCTATTGATCTTCGTCTTTCGTTCACACCCTCTTAACAACTGAACCATTTAACTTAGAAATTTGTAATTGCTTTTATTACAGGATTATAACATACAATTTCAATAAAATTATGGAAGATGGAAGTAATTATAAGGGGTTTGGTGGGCGGCTGAAGCAAAATTTCCTTTAGATAATCTTCAAGGTCACCAAATAAATGCTGGCAAGTTGCCAACTTTCGAAATGTTTGGATATTCCTCTTTATTCCACGATTTGTAGAAGCTTTTGCCGGAGAACAATCAAAAGATTACCATTCCCCTTCCCCTTTATTTCCGACACTACTGATCCCAAAATTCTTTTTAAAAATTACAGTGATGTATAGCTAATAAAGTTTTTAAGAAAGTTTTAGCGAACTTTATGGAGTTTGTGGTTTTTTGAAAAATAACTGAATGAGTGTTTCTGACAAGTTCGATAGCTCAGAAAAAAATTTTTGGATGAAAAATCATATACATGATCCTATGTTAAGTTTAATGAATCTAATAATAAATATGGCATGATAATATTGTTTTAGATAATTTTCATTATTTTTACCAAAAACTATTAATTTTTTAACGTATTTCTTTTTATTTGATTTACATACACCGTTCGAAAGACAAATTTGCAATACGCTTTATTTAAAAACAATGGGTATTTACTTTTTAAAAAGTTTTCACTATTTTTTTTTTTCTTTTTTAAAGTGAATTCAGTTTAAAACATAATCGTCAGTACGCTATGGTAACTTGCACTTGACAGTGCATCGTTACGTGAAACATTGAGGAGTAATTAGATTGTGTTTCGATGGCTTTTAGGTTATACTAACAACTTCTATAGGCGTTTAATTTAATTTAATTTAATTGTAATCGAGTGCACACTCCGGTAGCAATTTCCTTACACAACCGTTCTACCCCTTTCCTATACCCGTCTTCTTTTGCCCTCTACAAATTTCAACTTTAAATAATCTATTTATCATATCTGTTGGTAGTTTATTCCAATTCCTGACCCTCTTACCTACGAAAGAAAATCATCCCACATCTTTGTGCCTTAAATCGAGTGCCAGCTTGTGGTTATGGTGATCTTTTCCTTTCCAATCATTACTCCTAATTCTTACACCAATTTCTTTCCATGCCTCATCACAAATATAGGCCTTGTACACTTCCATGACTCTCCACCGTCTTCCTGTCTTCCAGTGAAGCCAATTTAATTCCCTTTATCATATTAGTTACCGATTGTGTTCTGCTGTAATTTATAGAGACTAATCTAGCAGCCCTTTTTTACACCCCCTCCAACTCCTGTATTTAATACCCAAAATGTGGGTCCCATACTACACTACCATATTCGAGCAATGGTCTGATGAATGTTTTGGATCCCAATTCTCTCACTTCTCTGGTACATCTCCTCATCACTCTTTCCAACAAGTGAAGGATTTTGAAATCTTTTCCTACTACCTGTCGAATGTGTCCTGTACAGTTGAGGTTTTTTTTTTCTTCAATTTTAAGGCCAGACATTTCCATTTTACGTCTCCCAGAAACAATTCCTTCTCAAATTATAATCATAATCAACCTTTGGCTTCTTATCTGTGAACTAAAATACCTGACTCTTCTTTGCATTTATCTTTGTCCCAAGTTGACTCACCCAGCTAGATACCCCAACTAGATTACTATGCCGTTGTTTACAGTCTTCTACTGTTTTGAGCCTATTATGCAGCATTATGCCATCTGGAAACACCCTAAACTCAGATAATTAAGTATCAGTACAAGCATTCATTAGAGTAATGAAAGGCAGTGGACGTAATAAACTACCCTCTGACATTCCCATTTTCACTTCCACTTCTTTTGTTACTGCATTTACTGCCCTGACTTTTTCCTTTCTACCTTTTAAGATTTCTTTTACCCAGGAGATCACTTTTTCATCAATTCTAATTTTTTTTACCTTATTTACCATCATTCTATGGCTGACTTTCTCAAAAGCCTTTGAGAAACCTAGTACTGCACTAAATATTTGGCCTCCTCTGTCCATTTCATCCGAAATATTTCGCATGTAGCCTACTAACTGAGATTCGCATGAATATTCTTGTCTAAGGACATGTTGTCTACTTGAAAACCACTTACGTTCCTCACATACATTTCTGATGTGGTTGCATATCAATATCTCCGTTAATTTACATACCACTGATGTCAAACTGATTGGCCTATAATTTTCTACCATATTTGTCACCCCTCATTTATGAACCGCTACTAGTCTCACACCTTTCCAGTACTCTGGCAAGCAACAAGTATTCAGACTCAATTTAAATATCGTTTCAAGATAAGGTACAATGACACACCTGCTAGCTTTAAGACATGCGTAGTAATATTATCTACACCAGCCACTTTATGCTTCCCAACTTGCTTTGGTCCTCAGGATGAATTTCATGTTTTTTAATCTGCAAATTTCGAAATGTCTCGATAAGCTTGTTCTTATTCCTATTCCTGAATCATTGCTGCTAAAGGTCTCACTAAATCAGTTGATTAATAGCGCTGCCTTTTCAAATCGTCAGTAACTACTCCGTTTTTATCTATAATTGTCTCAATACCCTTCCTTCCTCTCAGTTTTTTTAACATAGCCATAAATATTTCTGCCTGTGGTCTCCCTGCACCAAAAATATTCTTCACACACCCATCTTTTTCCACCTTCTCTGGTATTATTAATCCCTGCTTATTTGTTGCAAGTATTCCCTACTGCCTTGCTGTCTCTTAACTGTGTTATAGTTTTCTTCTCGCCAACCTCTTTAACCACCTCACCTCCGTATAATAGTACGTAGGTTCTGTATTTCTCTTTATCTTCTGTTTTAGAATAGATATTTCTTCACCTTATGTGTGAGTGGAGACTTTCCCGGCGTATCGATGCAACAAAATCTTCTAGGCTGGACACCCGAGAAGATTTTGTTATTTCTTCACCTTTTTTTATTATCTACTTGAACTCTTCTCACTTCAACTCCACTGTATTTTTTGCCATCCTTCCATTTGCTGAATCTTTCCTTGAAACATCTCTACAGTTGTACCTATTTCCTCTTCAGTATTGGCCACTGATTTACTGAATGCTCTAATAACCATCAGATCTGCTTCATGATCGTTTATTACTCCAGTTGCTTGACACCCCATAACGTTATCTTCAGGCTTTATTAAAATGTTATCCAAACTGTTTCATCTCCTTTTGTTCTGCTCTACCAATTGTGTAACGGCTCTTTCCCTTATTAATGTATTTGCAATCTTTGTTCCCTTGTGTTATTAATCTATTTCCTACCCTGTTGATACCTGGTAAATTTAAATCCCCACCAATAATAAGCATTCTACTCTTACTTGTGAACTCTGAATATGAATTTAGTTTCTCCCCAAGAGCCTAATCTTCATCATTCGTTCTTCCACTATGGTAGCAGCCGATTCTTTTTTATTACCTTAGAAATCTACCTCAAGATACTAATGGTCTTGATATATAAGCATCAGTGAACTGTAGTGTTGCTTCCTAACCAGTATGAATTCCCCTCTACTAATTGCTCTTGTATTTCTGTGGTACACTATGTACCCATTGGGGAAAACCTAACTTTTAACCATTACTCTACCCCTATATTAACTTGTGGTTTTATTATTTCTATTAAGTTTGATAATTCTATTACTTAATTCACTATATTTCTATTGTTAACAATTGACACGCTTATTATTCACTTTGTTATATTTTCAGCATTAACCTTCCCTTTACTAGTTCTGCTCCCGTCGGGCATTGTTTCAGCACCTTGGTCTATTTCTTCAGCACTTGTGAGTTTTGTCTATTCGTCTTGAGTAATGTGACCTTAAACCTGAAAGCTGGCTTTACAATAACAACATGCTGTCTGTTACCGAACGTGGTAATAACACACAGGGATAATACACGAAAAAAAGAAAAGAAATGAAAATGTGGAGACAAAGTCTGAATGACTAAGAAGCCGACAGGAAACAAATCAAATCATCGTAAGCCATTGTGGGCCGGGAGATCCGGAAAAGTTATACGACCACTAGATGACAGGGTTTTCGATACTCAGAACAACTCGAACCTAGTGATGTTTTTTTTTATTTTTATTATGACTTTACGCCTCGTCGACGTCGATGTCATTAGAGGACTGGGGACAAGGAACGGGAAGAAATTTGGCCTTGGCCTTTTGAAGGAAGCATCCCGGCATTCGCCTGGAGTGATCTGGGGAAACCCAAATCTGGATGCCAGGACCCGGATTCGAGTCGGCGTCCTCCCGAATGCGAGGCCAGAACGTTAACCACTCACCCACCACGCTCGGTGTACCTAGTCGTGGCTAACTAACTTAAACCGGAATTTCTGTCAGGTATAGGAGAACTACAGTTTAACGTGGAATCCGAACCACTGAGGCTTTATGGCGTGATTCACTTGCCGTGCCACAAGTTAAGGTCGGGTTAAGTGCCTTTGAAAATTCAGCTCTCCAGTCAGTCGCCTTACCCACTGAACCACCAGACAAGTCTAGAAAGTGGCACATAATTATGCCGTCAGTATCAATGGCGAATCAGTGCATGAAATTATCGTTGACCACATTCTAACTTCAGCATCTATTAACGACCTAAAGCTTGGGATTCAGCTAGAAGGTTGGTTTCATATTCCCGGAAGAGGCATACATAGCGTGGAATCCGAACCATGGAAGCTTTCTGGTGTAGTTGGGTTCAGGGCCCATAAAATCCGCGCCCACGGCTTAACCACCTAGCCAACAAGCAGTTCCGATTAATGATCTAAATGTTGATAAGTCAACACACCAAATATTTGATATTTCTGTTAATAATTATCAGTCTGATCGAAAGTTTCCTAACTAATAGACAGTCGGCTGGGATAGTAAAATTAAAATCTTAAATTTTATATTCATTTTATGATTATAATCAAGTAACCGTTATCATTCAATGAAGCCCACAGTTTTTTTTTTTGAACTTGCCAATTTTACAAAGAAAAACTAGTGCGCTGGACACTACTTAAACGAAAGAAATTATCTTCCAACGTTGGACTAGCATGTGATGCCACAACATTGAGCGGTCAGGTGGCTCAGTGGTTAAGGTGTCTAACTGGGGATTTGAAACGTCACAGGTTCGAATCCCTGTCTGGGCGGGGAATTTCATTGGCCCTTAACTCGACCTTCACCTCTGGCACAGCTAGCTGAGTAATGTGAAGTACGTCAGGACGCACTTGTGGTTCGGATTTCACGTTAAACTATAGGTCCACTGAACCTGGTAGGATATCCGGATTAGGTTAAGGCAGCTCCGTAGAGGGCGGAATGCGCAGCCAATAAAAAAAACATTACGACCACACGCAATTATTACTATACTACAACAATTTTTTATTTTTTTACTGCTTAATGTCCTTAACAGTGAGGTCTTTAGAGACGGGAAAGGATGGGATGCAAGGAATGGGAAGGAATTCGGACATGGCCTTTTGAAGGAAGCATCACGGAATTTGCCTTGAGTGATTTGGGAAACCATGGAAAACCCAAATCTGGATGCCCGAACGGGGATTCGAACCGCCGTCCTCCCGAATGCGAGGCCAGAACGCTAACCGTTACACCACCACGCTCGGTAACAATTTTTCATAGGGCTCTAAAGTCCTCATAATATACTGTACAAGCTTTTCTCCATGGTGTGGGGAAAAAAGTTCTTGCTTTTTTGGTCGAATTATAAAACGATAAAGATTAGTATTAATTTACTAAAATTTAGTAACAATTAAGTTTATCTATCTCCGGGATTTACGTCTCGTTGACGTCGAGGCCTTTAGAGGCGGGGGGATATCGGGGAACAAGAAACGGGAAGAAATTCGGCCCTGGCCTATTGAAGAAACCATACCGGCATTTCCCTGGAGTGATTTCGGGAAACAATGGGAAACCTAAACCGAGCGTGGTGGGTGAACTCGCATTCGAGAGGACGCAGCCGCGGGTTCTAATCCTTGTCCGGGCATGCAGATTTGGGTTTTCCATGGTTTCCCCAAATCATTCCAGGCGAATGCCGGGATGCTTCCTTCAAAAGGCCATGGCCGAATTCCTTCCCGTTCCTTGTCCCCAGTCCCATCCCTCCTCTAATGACCTTAGCCATCGACGAGGCGTAAAAAAAAAAACAGAAACAAAAAAAACAAAAAACAAAAACAGTGTTACAGATTTACCATATATGATTGTATGAATAGTCAAAGTATGCTTCACTTCCAGTATCCTGGGACTTGCGTTTTCTATACCGAATATGACATGGCATGGCATTCGGGAGGCCGTGTGTTGAAATCCCCTTCTGGCCATCCAGATTTCTGTTTTCCATGGTCTCCCGGAATCTCTAATGTGTTATCCATGAAATGGAGCAACAAAGTGAGTTTCAGACGAGCGTTGTCCAGCGCCTCTATTACTAATCCCTCCATGATGATACTAACGGTTATGGGAGAGAGTGAGGAGCTCATAGCTTAGGGCAATGTTGCCAACCTGTGGTCCGCAGACATTATTCATTTGGCCAACAAATATTAAACGCGTTTAATATTTAATTCACTTTTATTAACTCACTTGCATAGCTGAATTTAATTAGGAATTCACAACATAATTTTAGATTAATTTTATGATGGTAGAATACAATATAGACATTAGGCTGTTTTTTTTTTTTACTTATGGCTTTACGCCTCGTTGACGTCGAGGTCATTAGAGGCGGGATGGGACTGGGAACTAGGAACTGGAAGGAATTCGGCCATGGCTTTTTTGAAGGAAGCATCATGGCATTCACCTGGAGTGATTTGGGGAAACCCAAATCTGGCTGCCCGGACGGGGATTCGAACCCGAGTCCTCCCGAATGCGAGGCCAGAGCGTTAACCGCTTACGCACCACGCTCAGTCATTAGGCTGCTATAATTTGGTGGTTTGCATAATTATTTTTGACATTTTACTGGTCCTTGGGTAGTAAACACGGAGCTAAGCCATACAACGCAAGTCACAGCCCCGCTGGATTCGCCCATTCCACCGATAGGAATCTAAAGTTATACAACTACGTTTGGCCCCTGGAAGAGATTATAAGACATTTATGTGGTATGTATTGTAGGTCGCGAAATCTATTCTCTCAACACGAACTTAGTGCTTACTAAAGTTTGCAAATTATTCATGCACAGTTCCAGAAGCAGGTTAATTTAATTTTTAATAGTTCGTTATTGCCATCAGCTCGCCAGGTGACGTACCAAACCAGCTCGAAACAGGAGGTGGACAAATAATTTTAAAAAGTCATCAAGTACTGTACCACCAAACGTTTATTGCAATAGCTTAGAACATCGAACCGGTTGGCCACCACCACGTTTTGAATATTAAGGCTAATCGAAACTTCGTCAACCGTAGATTGCACAATTCTTCAAGATAAAAGGAAATTAACAATCTTGTCAGCTTTACGCCAAGTTACTTTTAATGTTCTTCTGCATTCCTGCACTGTTCAAACTTTATATAACACACGCATTGTCCCGGCTAAACACATTCAGTTCCCTTGATGATGCTTAATACACCGCACTATTACTATAGCGTCTCACGCTATTCGACGCGAGCCGTCCGCCACCATAGTTAGGTCACGACTGACTTGATAAAATGTATTCGTCCGCTTACACAGGTACTATTTGCAGATCGGCGGTAAAGTGACTGTGACGTCACAAGATCTTTGAGCATTTTTACAATTCTCACCCAAAGATCAACTTTACAATGTTTTAATGAGAAGGTGGGACATTGGGGCATTTGGTTTATCGCCCATTTGGTTTATCGCCAATCAATGACCGAGCGTGGTGGTGTAACGGATAGCGTTCTGGCCTCGCATTCGGGAGGACGGCGGTTCGAATCCCCGTCCGGGCATCCAGATTTGGGTTTTCCATGGTTTCCCCAAATCACTCCAGGTGAATGCCGGGATGCTTCCTTCAAAAGGCCATGGCCGAATTCCTTCCCATTCCTTGCCCCCATCCTTTCCCGTCTCTAAAGACCACGTTGTTAAAAAGGGACGTTAAACTGTTACAAAAAAAAAAAAAAAAAAAAAGCCAATCAATGCACATTCATAGCTGATGAGTCGCTCCACCATCCCACAATAAAGAGAGGTGTTTGATTGCTTGTTTATGGCTTTACGCCTCGTCGACGTCGAGGTCATCAGATGCGGGAAGGAACCAGACCATTACCCTTTGAAAGAAACATGCCAGAATTTGCCTAGAATGATTTCGGGAAACAATGGAAAATAGTAATCTGGGCCGTCATTCCGAATGCGAGTCCCTACCATTACCGCTCTCTATACTGTGAGAGTGTGTCCATGGAACTGCAGATACTAGAGCAAACGTTCAGGTCTAACGGATACAATTCCACAGTGAGTCGGACTATGAATACAGCCACGGCCACTAAAGCCTCCAATACAAACGCTACAGCGTTCAACCGAACAATACACACCATGCAAAGTACACCACATGAGAGGCATCACGGATCACATTGGGAAGCTGTTAAGTTACAAGGCGCGTAGTAGGATCAGCTCCTTCTTGACAAAAGTAACAGACAGGTAACTAGCAGCACAAACTGCGGGAGATTACTCGGTGCTGTGTACACTGAGAGGATCCGCTACTACAAATCAAACGCGGACAAGTCGGTCCTTTGCTGTCCGTCATGGCATCTTATTTGAAAACATCAGACTTCTTTCGAAAGAACATCTGTGTTGATCGGGGCGGATAAAAGAGACGCCAGAGATTGATAAATACCCTAACAATATCAAGGAAGACAGTGGCTTTTTTTTTCTTTTTTTTTCCGCTGCCTCAACGGCTGTTTGTGCAGTCATTGCCTTTGGCAACTTTACTGCTTTGTTTCAGATTGGGTTGTTTTGGGGACACTTTTTACTATCACTTTTGGGGGGAAAATGGCCACGGCGTCCTTATTTCAAACCCCTACTGGCTTCGTATGGTCAGTTTGGGATCATCGCCGTAATCAGCTATGTTAGCAGCTGGACAATTTTCCCCAACTGATTTTTTTCGTCTTGGCTCTTGGTTGCAGCATAGGTTCACATGTTGGTCGTTGGTCGGCGGTTGATTATTGTCGGGGCTTGATGTCCATTTCCGTGGTCAGCCCGGTCCTTCCATTGGTTGGATGTGGCTTGATGTACATTTATGATGTCCGCCCTGTCCTTCCATTGGTTGGATGTGGCTGGGTTGGTGTGGTCGTTGAGGTTTTCTGATGGCTGCATGAAGCGTTCTTCTCACAGGGCATCCCCCGTAACTGGCGGCATGATCAGAACCGCAGTTTGCACACGTCAGCGTATGAAGCTACAGGTACTAGTGCATGGCGTGCCTTGCTGACGCCGAGATCCAGCCACGTTGCAGCTGCTCTCTCCTGATTGGCCGAACTATTCACATCTTTCAGGAGCTTATTAGTGCGTGTAAAACACATCTAAGTGAAGTTTCGCCGAAGAAAAGCGAAAAGAAGCTCTGTCAAAATGTCAGCAATCAACACTAGAAGGCAGCACCTTGCGCTAGGAAACTAGGATTTAAAAGTACAGACAGAATACGCAATGATGAAATCAGATAAAAATTGGAAGTAAGGTCCCTATTGGTTGAATTACGTGATTGTGAAGCTAGATGGGTTAAATGTCAGTATCCAAAGAATTGATAATAACAGAATAACAAATGTTTTGCATCAGTATCAAGTCATTGGGAAATGGGAGGTTGGATGCCCACAGAAAAAATTGAATTTTCAGTTTTTCTTTTACAGCCTGGAGACGAAACAGCTTTGAAACTGATGATGATGACAATCGCAGAGGTAGTATTGCTGAGCTCGCACATCTGTTTTCTGGAGAAAAATTATTGTGTGGTTTTAGTACTGAAAACAAAGTTTCAGTAACAATTTTCCCCTCAATGAAAACTCATATTGAATTGCCGTCGTAGAGGCGCAAAACCATTGTTTCATTTTTCGAGGACACTCTTTTCATCGTTGCGTACCCAGCGGTAAACGGGCCCATACTACTGGCGCTCGGCTGATCATCTGTCGCAGGATTTCAGTACTCAAACGGAATGAGCTGGAGGAATCAAATTTGCAAATGTGTTTCATTAATAACCCTTCTCCCTGCCAATATTGTACTTTACTTGTTCTTATTCGAGATTTGTAGTAAAAATCGCAGTCTTTATGCTTAAAACAGAATGCGTATTTGATATAGTTCGTGTGCCTTCTTTCTTCGAGATTCACTCCTGTTTGTTACCAAACCCTTGAGGGTTAGCAGTAAAGCTCGATTATCTCTACGGATAAGGAGCTGATTTGTGATTTGGGAATCATTGGAAGACAAGAGTCAGGGTATGAAAGATTAGGGGGAATGTGATGCATGTATTGGTGATGACATCTGGGTGGATATTGACAGAAGAATTGCAATTAGTTCATATAAGGAGAAGACAAGCTTTATCATTTCCTTTAGTGGGTAACGGAGTCAGGAACTGTGATAAATTGCCGAGGAATATTGTTAAAAAAATGCCTGAAATACTTAAAGAATTTAAAATAGGAATGGTTGAAACGACAAAATATGACTGTTGGGAAATTACCACTGTAGCAGATGCTCCATCGCAATTACCTATCCGATTATTATTAATATCGAAGAAGTTCTCTTGAAAATATTCATGCGGGATTTCTACTATATGGAACGGCTAGAAATCAGACGGAGTCAAGTTTGTAGTGATTGATGGACCTCGTCCGTCTCGAAACTCTGTATCAGATGCGACGTTCTATCATTTCGGTCAGTGTTGAAAAAGAGAATGTACCACACCACGTCACCCACTGGCTACTGTTTTTCTTTTTAAATAGGGTTTAATGTCATGACACCATAAAGGTTGACCTAGCCTAATGGAGAGCACTAAGCACTACTAAATATACAGGAACCATGTAAGCCATCTACAAATACATTTCATGCTTGTGTGACCATGTCGTTTATGACGCGGAAAGATGGAACTATCCCAACATTCTCATAATTTACTTCGGAAAAAGCGCGTACAGTGTTTCCATCTTTCATTATTTTTTCAGATGATAAAAATAAATAAAACAAGGTAAAGTTGGTCAATCACCCATGTTTGTCCTAAATGGAGTCATTTTAGTCGTAGATCCAGAGGAAGGGTGGACCGTTTCTTTCTTCTGTGTGCTTAATAGCTCTTGGTGGGTGAAGATAATTTTTTTATTTTTTTGTTGTTATACGAAGAAAGAAGAAGGGTTAGGAATTCAACGTTCCCCTAATCTACTGATGAGCTTTGGTAAGTTTTACGTCCCCATCCGACTCACAAACTGGATAAAGTTATCGTATTGAACCCACCTAACAATCTGATACTTAGGAATTGTGCACCGAGCATCTTTTTTAACACTCCCAGTTGGCTGAGGTCGTTGTAGCACCATTGCGGTCTCCGTGGTTATCTGGTTTGACCCCCGCCGGCAGAAGAAATGTTCATTGTCGGGATTGGCCGGCATGGTAGGAGAGGTGGTGATGCTGGATTGCTTATTACCGTTGTACACCAAAGTTTTGGGTTAAATCCCAAACCTCTCCGCAGTGCTTATGGAGTGAGGTCATGTGACAATGTTGATGGTGATTCGTCCGCCGGATGGACACGTAAGGCTCTTTCGGAAGAGGGGGACTGAATGGTCGGGCATCGGACTTCGCTCTCACATTTTTCTTATTTCTCATCCACGACCCAGACAAACTCCGCACACATCACAGCCATTCATGTTTACAATGACACTTATGAACACTTTCATACATTTCCCTGGGTAACACTCTCGATAGTAAACGGTTATGCACGGATGGCGGGTATGGCTTTACTTTGACTCCTGGATGAGTACCGAATTACGCGTGGTTAAAAATTTCTTCCACCATCGGGTATTGAACCAGCTTACCCCGTGTCAAGCACCATTCACCGTAACAGTGCTTTAGCGACATCTTTTATTATTATTATTGCACGGATGCCGGGTATGGCTTCACTTTGACTCCTGGATGAGTACCGAATTACGCGTGGTTAAAAATTTCTTCCACCATCGGGTATTGAACCAGCTTACCCCGTGTCAAGCACCATTCACCGTAACAGTGCTTTAGCGACATCTTTTATTATTATTATTATTATTAAGATCGCAGTTCCGGCTTCGTTGCTATGATTATATACATATTCATATCCTGTTAGATCAAGGACATTGGTATTACAAATTTCTTGAAGGTGGGCTATATCTACATCAGCGGCATGTAGTGTAAGGACATAGACCGATACCGGGGTTGTAGTATCGTCTAAGTGCCTTAACTTTAACTCTTGATAGCACTTCACTGTTCGGTGTAAACTTACTGAAAATGTTAATTTGCTTTGACCATGTTGCCTGGATTCAACTAGAATGCTTAAAGGTCGCCACAATATTTGATGACCCCAAATATTGAAAAGGTATTACAACAGCTACAGAAATAAACAGTTCACTTTCCCAAAAATTCTTCAAGTTTATTTAAAATGAAATTCAAAGTTCAAACAGCATTCTTAAAGTTGATTAGGCATATCGAACACTCGTTCCAACAGTTTTGCAGATTGTGGAGAGAAGTAAAGACCGACCGACCCCTGATGAAAAATTATATGTCATGTTGATAAACAAAGGCCACGCCCCAAAAGCCAACATACCATGATGGCCGACCCGGTGGTACCAACACAAAACTTGAGTTACCAACCTCACCAACGCACACGCACCTAACACGTCATGTCAGTACAGCTTCCAGACCCGACAGATGGCGTCATCTCCCCGTCTTCTGATTTATAACCTCGCTGACGTCAGAGCCAAAATACAACTTTCTGCTAACACCTAAACGATTTAGATCGGAAATATCTCAGTAACTAACCAATTATGCCAAACTTTAGGTGTGACAGTGTTTATACTTATTTAATTGTGAAATAATGGATATTTAGTGATTAACTTTAAGTGTTTGGTTTAAAAGATCTTAGCGTAGGAGTGAACTACTTTCCTACTCTGGGGAATTACTATTGTTCGAGAGGCTTCTATATTTCGTCATTTTATTAACGCCACTATTTATGCAAATAATATTATTATCACCGTGTTTTACTAAAATTCCTGAGTTTATAGGTGTAATTTTTATTAAGATTGTTGCAGGGAAAGTTTAACTACGACGTAACCAAAGTGCAATTTCAGTTTTAATTTTATAACTTTATTTCTCTTACTTTTATCACAAATATAAAATTACCAAGGAATTCACTGAATTAAACTACGTATTCTGAAAGTTGTCTTATCTCTGTATCTACTTTAGATCGGTTGAAAAATATTTCTAAGTTGCCCATATGGCTGCAATGAAAAATAAATTTTAAGATCTCTATAAAATCGGCTCTATTACGTGGAATTACTTGAAATTATTATATGTGATATTAGATTTTTAGGTCTTCCCGGAAATCTACTTTTTATTTCAAATGTTCTCTAGGATTTTGAGATAAAAATTGTTAAAAGTGAAGTGCATCTGACGAAGTATAAAAAAATTGATTTAAGTTATTTAAACGTTCAGAAACTACGAAATTTTAGTGAATTTATATTTCCACCGATTATTACTTCATTAAAACTACTTTATTCTGTTCGAAAGTGTGTGAAAACAGTGAAATACCAAATATTAGAAATTTCTTGTGTGCTGAACTGGATTATTTTGGATTATCATATTTAAGGTTAGTAAAAGGTGTTAATATTATTACAGAAATTTAGTGTAGTTGGTTTACTAAGTATTGAGTTACTTTCTTGCTCGTAAATCGGTTTAAAAATGCCAAAATGCTCCCCAGTTAGAAGCTCATAATTACAAAGTTGGATTACTGATGATTATTTAATTTTCAGTTGATTTAAAGTTTATTTATTATTATTCAAAGTTTATATTCGGCATTTAGCAACTACTAAAAGTCTTTACTGCATTCAAATTGGTTTAGAAACTGTGAAGTTAACCTATAGCAAAATCTATTATTTGAAACTGAACTTGGGGGATTTAACCTATTTCCTCCCAAACTAATGTTTTCTTTCTATTATAGAAGGTTTATTTAGGGCATTTTATTTACTTCTGAATACTTTTATTATTCCTAAAGGGGTTTATTTAGTGTGTTTGGTTACAGTATCTTTATGCTATATAAAACTTCACTCCCATAACCTATACCTGAAATGAAAACTATCTTTTCCTACAGAGTAAGCTTTCTCCCTAATGCCTAAAGGTGAGAGGCTAGAATTTACTAAAATTCTAAGATGCTTACAGTAGGAAGTCTGTTTTTGTTTTGCTTGTTATTCTGTTCAGGTTTATCGTTGCTATACAATATGTTTGCATCTTGATCAGTACTTCGTTTTTATCGTGCTGTCATTTTCTTGATACAGTTTTCTTCTTTGGTTCTTTTTGTCATTGTTGCTGTAACTTCGTTTCAGTTCTTTGCGGATGTTCTGAGGTTTCAGACTGTTTGATTACGCTCTGTTGACTCCCCTTTTGGTCGGTCGTCTGCTCAACTTAGATAGGTGTTTGCTTTTTCTCTATCTCCTTCTAATAGCACATTGGTATCAGAGGGTAGTTCTTCTATTGACATTGGTAGGATCTTTTCGTTTGCTTGTGTTCTTATTTTCTTCCCTTTTGCTCTGGTGTTTTCATTACTTTCCACTTCTTTTGACTTTATCCTTGTTTGTATAGTGTATGTCTCGGGTCTCCTCTTTGCACGCTTCTTTCTACCAGCCTTGTCGAGTTCCAGTCGTGTCCACTCCATTTCATCAGCCGTCGACTGAGGGTCATTCGTCTTTGTGAGATCACTTCTTTCGTTTTCTGATTCCATTGCTTCCTCGATTTCATTTGGTATATAAGTATTTCTTCTAACTCTTTCCGTTTTTTTGTTTGTGTTGTTATTGGATTTCCCTGTTCTTTACAGTTTGGGTTCTCCTTCTCCTTCATTTGGAGTTTATCTTCTTCTGCTAGGCTTGTTTCAACGATTTTCGGTGCCATGTATTTTTCCTGTGGTGTTATTTCTGTCGTTTTCGCTTTACCGTCAGCTTCCTGCAGTTGAGGGAATTGCTGTGCGTTTACTCTCGATGGTTTCCGTTGTTTTCCTGAACAGCTGTCCGATTCACATATGTGATTGGCAGCATTGTTGACTGTATTTATGCTGTTTCCTCTATACTGTCGACTTCCTGCGGTGGAGCAAATTGCTGTGCGTATTCCGGTCGATGGCTTTCGTTGTTGTTTTCCTGAATAGCTGTCCGCTTCATATACGTGAAGGCAACGTTGCTGTTTGTATTCTTGGACAGTTTGCTCTTACGTGTTCAACGGAATTGCATACAGCGCAAGTTTTTGGCTGGCCATCATACACTACCAAAGCACGGAAACCACACACATTGATATAAGAGGGGATATGCCTAGATACTTCCATTTTTGCTATTCTCACTCCGTTTGACTTTTTGTATCTGATGTTCCCACTCCACTTATCTTCCATTATCTCTATTACTTGTTGTAGCTTTAGGGCACGTCGACATCGGGGTCATTAGCGATCTCTATTACTGTTCCGAATGGTTTAACTGCATGTAGTATGGATTCACTGGTTACTTCAAAGGGGCGATATAGTATTCTCACGTGTCTAATTCCCATTCCTGCATTGGATACTTTGACACTGCTAACGTTTCCGTCTGAGTGATTGAATTTTAAATTTCCGGAGTTCAACTTAATTATTTTCTCACAAAATGTTTCGTTTGTCATTTTCACAAAAAAACACTATTCTGAAAAGAATCTAACTGAATCACTAAAATTTCTTTGTCATTCGGTTTGACCATGTGATATAGCCACTCGTGAATCACAAAAGCCGTTGGTCTAACATATGCTCGGTCAAACGCAAATTTCCCTGCATTCTTTCTTGTTAATGTCGCATGCGCCTTTCCTTACCTCTTCTGTTTCTTTGGCCGATGACCTGCCTGATGTATGTAATTCTTCAACTTCTTACAATATCACTTTACTCTCTTGAATATTGCTTGAAACACTTTAACACTGTAAACACGGAGCTTCGCGGCAGTTGTCCGTTTATACGTCCATACTCGCTGGCTGCTAGCACCGAACTGATCGGACAGGGCCTGCTCGACAAATATTTTTCGATTTATTTGCTAGAGATGAAATACTATAGAGAAGTGTAGTAGCTTGTTTGATTGTAACAGGACAGCCGACGCACAGATGATAGCCAACTACAGAGTGCAGGCGGAATTGACCGCTATCGAGAGTACAGAGGACGGGAAAGCTCTGGTGCTGGGAACCGTCGATGGCTGCTTGTCGGTTCTCGCTATCGCCGACCCTGGAAAACCAGCCATGAGGGATTTCCTCGCCTCTCTCCCGTCTCGCGACGAGGAGGTAAGCTTTTTACCAATAAAATTTTTTCTCTTCAACGATAAAAATTGTCTATAGCCCCGCAAACCTGTACTTAATTCATTTTAGATTTTAGAAAGAAAGTAGTGGAGAGCCAATCTAAAAAATTTACTGGTAATTATCAGTTTCGACCATAAATTATTCCACTGTATTGTTGCTGAAATGAGAAATAAAGCTACAGGATACCTTAAGAAATGATTTTTTTTTTATAGAAAGTGATTATCAGGAAATTAATGCATTATATTGTTTACTAATACTGTTGTCCTCTGTCCCAGCAACATGTCTATCTGACCTCTGTTGTGTTTAAGTTGTGCATACTCATATGTTTACTCTCACTACTGGCACCGAACAGTAAGAAATTGGTGCATCTGCAATTGAATAAGGATATTACATGAGGTAGAATTCTCTTTTTGAGACTGAGTTACAGTATATCATCTATATATACAGATGCAAACATTAATACTCTAGTAAGAAGACACAACTGCACAAGTTTGCCGGCCTCGGTAGCGTAGGGGCTAGAGTGCTAGCTCCACGTGCCGAAGGTCGCCGGTTCGAATCCGGCCGCGGGCATGGATGTTAAGTGTTGTGTGTCTGTGTGTGTCCTGTCCGTCCTGTGGCGTCCGCACTTTGAAGACTATATAAACACTGGATTTAACTGATTCACTGGAAGCTTTAATATAACACATTGAGCTGGCTGTATGGCCTTAGCTGCCCAAAGCCATTAAAATAAAATTAAAAAAAACTGTACAATCCTTAATTCAGTCTACATAATTCATGATTTTAGAATAATGAACACCTATAGATAGTAGGAATTAAAAGAATTTATTACTTTAGATATATGACTGAAAATTTAAACAAAGTTTTGTATAGAACCAAAAAAACTGTCAAATAAAAAAATATTCCGATAAATTGATGCCATTTGTTAGGAGTGTATAACTGCAATCCTTGTGTGGAATTTATTTTGTATGGAGGTAGAGTGAAATTTGTATATGTCTAACCTTTCAATGAATAATTTTGATATCGGGAAATGTTGCACCCTTTAATGTGCCACACAACACCCACCAATTTCCTTATCCGCATTTGAATGCATAAAAAGAATTGAAGAACATACAATCTACACGCTGTGATGTTGCCCATTGGCATATAAAAGACAGGATATTGAGAATTACTGGTGAGGAATATATAGTAGATATAAGCCAAAGCGAAGCTAAGTTCATGAAGTGCAGCAGAAATGATGAAAATAATTAAATTACTGGATCAGCTGTAGTAGTAGACGCAAAATTTTAACTAGTGGTTCAAACGAAATGCAATCTAAACGAGAACTGCTTTTTTTTTTATGACTTCAGTGGTATGTACCAGACTCAATACAACAGTAACGTGTGCTGGAATGATGGAAGAGGAAAGACGTCTGTGGAAGAATGTCAGAAAAAGAATGGGCAGAAAAGTGGGTTAAATGTTCAAGATATGCGGGATTGTTTAATTTCTTAGTGCAGGGAATAGTCAAGGAGATGAACTGTTGAGGAAATCAATGGTTATAACATGTGAAGCAGATAACTTGAGGATTCAGATAGTATTGAATAAATTGAGATTAAGCGATTAACATAACATAGGAAGAAATCTAACACAGCCAACTGAAAAACTGCCTAATTACCAGGGTTATTATGTAAGAGTACATGGGCAACGGATAATGCTTGCGACTTACATATTAACACTTCATACCAAACAGGTTTTCCCATTTATGAGAACATCTGTTTATAAACTATAACATTAATTACTGTGATAGACGTTTTTGGCATGAATTATTGTTACATCTTAATTTAATGCATTTTTTGCCTATCATAATTTTCTTTTTAACATATGTTACATGAAAAAATTATTAACTTTTTTATAAGCTGATCTTAATTAATTATGTATTTCAGTGGAAGAAGAAGTCGGAGAAGATGAAAGCTACCACGAGGTTTAAGGCCGCAGCATCAATCGCCAAATTATCGACGCATTTCATGAGCAGCACAGGATTCGCTGCGTATTCAGATGAGGAGGATGGAGAGGAAGAAACTGAGAACAATGCAAAAGAAGAGGTCGAGAAATAATTGTACAATAAACCTCACCTGTAACAGTGACACATTTTAGTGTCTAGTCTATCATCATCCAGAATAAGTGATTTAAGCATTGGTGGTATTTAAAATTTCAGAAACTAACCTTGCAGTTTGTGTTTAATGAATTCTCCACATCTTAATTTCTTATCTTCATGTGATCATGCGAGGAATAATTTCGATTTTAGGCATAAGGGGGAGAGAATTGTTTCTGTTTTTTTTTATTTATTTTTTATTTTATTTTTTTTTATGTCAGGAAGCCATAGATTGGAATCAAATTACCAAGAGATGTGCTGAACAATTTACCAAAGAATTTTGAATTCAAATTCGTATACGGCAAAAGTAGATGGGTGGGGCAGTAGCACTCAAAAATAAAATAAATAAAAAATAAGTAAATAAAAAAAATAAAAAAATAAAAAGAAGCTATGTAGGGAAATTGCCACAGGAGCAAAAGCTGGATCGAAATTAAATAATTAATATTCTTCCTCTCATCATATTTCATTTTTATAAAAGCTGGTTTTATTTTTCAACTTTTACATACTATAGCACTTTGTAAGTTCGTATACTCTGTGGTGTAGTTTTGATGTCTATTCCACTCTCGTATTTTAAAACTGGAGCAAGTCTACGTTTTTAACAATCTGCAAGAATTAGTTACAAAATCTCAAGGTTCCAATTTTACTTGATTTCTAGCCGTTGCTGGAAGAATGGTAAAACCCCAAAAGTTTCACGTGTATGCAGAAACATCATATAAATGCATCTCTTTTCAGATTTACAAGTTTTAACTACTGAAGCTGTTAAACAGTTCATTTGGAAATTTTTCTTTCTAGTGATCAGAGGCAACTAGCCGTATTATAGTGCTACAGAGTAACTGTTTTCAGTTGAAATTTGAAATCATTTTAAATAAGAATGCGTTAACACAATTTCTGTATTCAATTTTTCATCTAATGTAATTTGGGACAAAACTAGACTGATGTACCGAGCGAGCGTGGTGGGTGAACATAACGTTCTGGCCTCGCATTCGGGAGACGCTGGTTCGAATCCCCGTCCGGGCATCCAGATTTGGGTTTTCCATGGTTTCCCCAAATCACTCCAGGCGAATGCCGGGATGCTTCCTTCACAAAGGCCATAACCGAATTCCTTCCCTTTCTCTTGTCCCCAGTCCCATCCCGCCTCTAATGACAGTAGTCGTCGACGAGGTGTAAAGCCGTAAAAAAAAGAAAGAAGAAATAGATTGACGCAATATAACCAAAACCATAGATGCCAGAGCCCGGCACCTAGTATGGAGAACGAAGGTTCAAAGCCCCGTCCGCCCATTAATATTTCGATTATCTGAGGTTTCTCGAAATCACTCCAGGCGAATGCCGAGATGGTTCCTTCAAAAAGCCGTGACCGAACTTTTTCCCTTCTTCCCCTCGTTTGCCCCCATCCCAATCCCATCTCTAATTAATAAAAACAAGAAGTTAAACTTCCCGCTTTTAGCGATCATGACTTACTTGAGAACTTCATGCCAGCAATATAAGGAAGAAGTACTGGCATGAATTCTTGATGCACTGATGTTTTTACTGTAGATATTATTCGCTTCTTTTTGATTAGGTTTTTTACGCCACGTTGAGGTCATTAGATGAGGAGAGGATTGGGGACAAAGGCCTGAAAGGTATTCGTTCATGGCCTTTTGAAGGAACCATCGCAGCATTTGTCAGGAGTGATTTCGGAAACCATAGGAAAATGAAATCTGGATTGCCGGGACCTCCCGAATGCTACACCAGTATCTTGCCACTCACGCCACTCGATATTACATTATGCTGATCTACATGGTACTTCACGGCAGCGTATCTGGATGTGTGCGCTCATCCTACCAGAGACTGATGCTAACGTATCTGGCCGTAGATCGAAATGTTCCGCATCCCGTTCGTTACGGTAATTTCAACAGGCGTGAATTAAGCTTACTATTTTAGGGTTAGTAGCTAATGCCCACGACTTCATTCGTGATTGTAAAGAATTTTGATTGACAACTACCGACATGTAACCACTATAGTTCACGATGGAAGACTTGAGGCTAATACCACACACAGACATCAGTGATCTGCGCTAGGTAGTTTTGACTGAAAAGTGATACATAGGGACACATACGTCTTTGGTGGAAATATGAATGTGCCCAAGATCGACTGATTTCAACCACCATATCTCCCACACCCCTATAGCTACCGACATCTAACTACCATAGTGCACGATGGAAGACTCGAGGCTACTACCACATATAATTACCAATGGTCTGCACTAAGTTGAGGCAGCAAAGTGACATATACGGACACACATGTCTTTGGTCGAAATACGAAAATATCCTTGATCAACCACAAGATCTCCGACACTCCCCCAACTATCGATATTCGCCAACGTTTTGCACGATCGGTGACTCTATGATACTACCACACACAAACACCAGTGATCTGCGCGAGATAGGTTTGGCTGAATATTGATACATAGGGACACATACGTCTTTGGTGTAAATGTAAATATGAAAATGCCCCTCGTCGACCACTGTCAACCATCATATCTCCCAAACCTCCTTAGCTACCGACATCTAACCACCATAGTTCACGATGGGAGACTCGATGCTACTGTTACACACAAAGATCAGTGGTATGCGTTATATTCAGTAGTTGTGGCAACAAAGTGAAATATACGGACACATATGTCTTTGGTCGAAATACGAAAATATCCTTGATCGGCGAATTTCAATCACCATATCTCCCACACCCCCACAGCTACCGAAATTTGCCCAACGTTGTGCACGATCGGTGACTCTATGCTACTACCACACACGATCACCAGTGATCAGCGCTAGATAGTTTTGGCTGAAAAGTGATACATAGGCACACATACGTCTTTGGTGGAAATTTGAAAAAGCCTCAGGTCGACCACTTTCAACCACCATTTCTCCCACACCCCCATAACTTCGACATCTAACCCCCATAGTGCACGATGGGAGACTCGATGCTACTACCACACACAAACACCAATGTAGTTGTGGCAGGAAAGAGAAGTATATGGACACACATGTCTTTGGTCGAAATATGAAAATGCCATGCATCGACCACTTTTAACCACCATATCTCCCACACCCCCACAGCTATCGGCATTCGGCCAACGTTGTGCATGATAGGAAACTCCATGCCACTACCACACACAAACATCAGTGATCTGTGCTAGGTAGTGGTGGCTGAAAAGTGAAATATAGGGAAACACTCGTCAACTTTTTATATATATATATATATATATATATATAAGATAAGATTGTTGTAAATGATACTGTAAACCCATTTAAGATGTGGTTAATTCTCGGGTATGGGATTCTGGAGGACGTGGGTTCAATCCCATGCCCGGCCACCATGATTTCAGTTTTCCATAATTTCCCGAAATGACATCAGGTGAATTCCTTCAAATAGCCATGGCCGAATTCCTTCCAGTTCCTTTCCCCACTCTTCTATTGGCTTTTAATTACCTTCACGTCGACGAGTTGTAAAACACTAAGATAAATGTAGATAGTAGTATTGTGACACGAGACTTGCCCAGCATCTGCTTGAATGATGTTGATCTGCAGTACCAAAGTCTTTTCAAAGAAATATCTCGTTCCAGAATACGATTGTAGGGGTGTCGATTCGAATCCAGTTAGGAGAAATGATAGTTTTAAAACGAAAACTATGGTGGTCTCTTCTCCCTCTTCTAACACCTATGAACGTTAGAAAAAATGCGTGATTAAAACAAAAATTATTTAATTTACACCGAGCTGCCTTAGAGGACCATAAAGAGCAAAAAATCTTTTCGTCCTAGAAAATAATATTATCTGATCTTTAAACATACCATACATTAGTGGTGAGGTACGGGACCGATTATCGTCTGACCTCATGTAAGAAAGATGCTTGATCTATGGTTTTAACACCTTTTTAACATTCGTGATAGTATAAAATGGAGCACAGAGGTTGAATTCGACAGGCAGTTGTAGGTAATTGCAATGCTTGAAAGCGGGTAGAAGAATGTTTCCAGTTATCATCCAATATATCTAAACCCACGATCCATGGTGTTTTGAAGGCCTTAATCTTGTGTTATTACAGAAAAACCGTAATGACATACCTCTTGCCTCCCTTGAAATAAAGGATTGGGCCACTCGTTCAATAAGAGGTTACACTAGGCTCTGCCATAAAAAATATTAGACCGTTCTGGCATTTGTAGTGGATGTTACTTTGTTTACACAATAATTTCTCTGCTGCTCATAGCAACGTGTGTGCGCGTCTATATTAAAGTTCCGGACCATAGCGCCTGGACGGAAACGAATATTTTAATGTTAATAAAGAGAGCCCTAAAGCCTGGGATCCACCAAGCGCGCATAGTTTGCAAACGTTTTTTTCGCGTTTGCAAACGTTTGTGTGTTTGCAGTCGGGTGGTTTGGTTTGTTGTCTCCACCAACAAAATATTCGCAAATAACAGTTTGTGTGCAAACATTTATCGTCGTTCCAACTGCTACCTGTAGTCTCCAAATCGCTCCGAGAGGAAAACTTATTGCTAGTGCTGCATCTTGGGTAATTATGCCTATTTTAAGTGAAGAAGAGGACATTATTAAAAAAAGAAAGAGTATACCTAAATTTTGGATATAGCATTTTTTTAAAACAAGAAAAACCACGCTAATGCTGTATGACTTAAGAACAGATGATAGGAGTGGTTTAGTAAGATAAACACTACTATTTCCCTACTTACCTTGAAACAAGGTAATAATATAAAACATAAAGCAAAATAATTTATAAAATTACACACTTTTTTCCTGTCACCATTGAGTTCTGTTGTTTAACTTTTTCTCTTCTGAACGAGGAGAGCAAAGAATTTACTTTCCTCTTAACATCAATAGTGGTTCCCATATCTGTAGCAATTCTTTCCAGGCATCGTGCTTTTTAATTTTGTTGTGGTAATATTTTTGACTGTTCTACCGTATCTGCGGCTTTGATTTATGTGATTCAATTAACAGTAAACATTTTTCCCTATCCCAGTCCATAGTAATATTATTTCTAGATTTTAAAATGCACTTAAAACTGAAACTGTTTGGAACACGCACCCCTGCTGTTGAACCTATCTCCACTGAACGCGCAATGTCCGTGCACGAACAACGAATTCGTTTGATGTACCGACATAGGCCGGAAAACCTGCAAACACCCGCAAATCTTTGTTCGTGCGCGCTATTCTCGTCTCCACCGGACAAATTCTGAGTTCGCAAACGTTTTGCGAGCTTGGTGGATCCCCACCTTAAGCTGTCTGTCCGCCTGTGTAAACGGAATAACCTGCATACAGACAAATTTTCACATGTTACGAGATGTTGCGTTGAACAGTAACAGAATATTGCATTTAAAATATTTATATGTTAGAGGAATCCCAAAGGGTACACCTCTACCCTACGAAGGGAAATGTTAAACAGAAAATTCTTACCACTAATAAAGTTTTCAAGTTGCGAGCAATGCATGCAGAAGATTCCCTTTTGCGGTTGACACACAATAATACTATTTTATTGGAAGTGTTCAGATTTCTTAGTAGATTGCATCCTGACGGATAGTAAAGGTAATAATATAATAAATTTGATTATTTTGAATGATTTAGCTGGTGGGGTGAGCATGAACGCGGTGAGGAGTTTTTATAAACGTGGAAAGGAGCCCGGTATATAATTCGAAAATATGTCAGACATTGATTGTGGTGTCAACTGAATGCCGTCTGACATGCCAAATCCACTTCTGTTAACGTCAATATGCCGTGTGGTTATAATTAAACTTACCCTATTTAACACGTTACAACACGAAAACTAATTACCGTACGAGTACCAAACTTGGTAGCATTAATGTAAAGGACATGGGGAAGCAAATTAATGCAAAATCAGTTCAATCTAAACACTTTTAATGTGCTGCTACGGTACATCATACCAGTACATGCCGGTACCATTGCTGCTACAAAAGAGGCTCGATATGGCGCACATCAGTGTCCAGAAGAGTCTGAAAGCGCAGGATTGCATTCTGCATAGCAGAACGAAGCATGTCCGTAGGATGCTGGCTACCTCTCTTGATATGCTGCGCTTCACATCAGCACATGTGTGAATGTTTCCCTGGTAAACCCTTCAGGTAGCCCCACAACCAGAAATCACAGGGAGTGAGGTCGGGTGATCGTGCCGGCAAAGCATTTGGAAACGACCGGCTGATAATTCGATCGTTTCCAAATCACGATAACTGATCACGGCACCTGGTGGCCATAGTTGGAACTGGACGGTGGTGCTGTGACGCATGGTAATCATGCACCCCATACTCTGGACATTAATGCCACCAAGTTTGGTACTCGTGTAGTTATTAGTTTCCGTGTTATAACGTGTTAAACAAGGAAGTTTAATTATAACCACCCGGTTTTACGGAATCCAACCTGCGTGAGACGAATGGAATTTGACCGATTTTCTGATTGTTTATTTTAATGTACCGTACCAGATCAGGCAATGGATGAAGTATTATGTTAAATGTCATACCTGTTCCGTAACCCGATGGTTGGTTGATCATTTCAACGTAAACGTACAGACGTAGGACAGCCAGTTCCTTTCATCCATTTATTTTAAACATTGAATGTATTTAGATGATTGGGATAAGTGCTTTTAAAAGAACACTAAGAATCGAGAAGACATTTATGTAGCAGCATTTTTGCACGTGGACGATTTAAGAATATACGCAAAACTAAACATTTCACAAACGAAAAATACACTTATCACACGCTGAAGATACACTGATCAGCCAAAACATTATGACCACTGCCTGCTGTGAGATTGAAAACCGTCTGGTGGCGTTGTTGGTAAGATTACTATATAAGCGGAGCAGAGATGCTTGGGGAGTCATTCTAGCGACGATACGTGTGGCAAATGGGAGAATACACTGACATAAGGGATTTTAACGAAGATCAGAACGTTATGGCCCGGCGCCTGGGAACAAGCATCTACGGAAACTGGTTGAAGGACGGTGAAATCACGAGTAGGCGACAAGGTGGTGGATGTCCACGCCTCATCACAGAACGTGGAGGTTGGAGGCTTGCCCGCTCTGTAAAGCAGGATCTGTGGCAGATCTGATGGCGGAGTTTCGGAGCAAACCGTTCACGGAACATTGTCGAACATGGAGCTTCTCAGCAGGCGGCCCCTATGTGTTCCCATGCTGAACCAACAACGTCGTCAATTACGACTACAGAGGGCACAATATCATCGAGATTGGACTGTGGGTCAATGGAAATGTGTCGCTGGGCGGATGAATCACGTTTCTTGTTACACCAGCTCGACGGTCGTGTCCGGATACGCTGTTTTCCAGGTGAAAAGCTGCGCCATCGAAGCAGGGTGGTGGGGGCGGTATTATGCCACGGTGGACATTCACCTGGACTTCTATGGGACCTGTGATAGCGATCGCATGCACCATGACACCTGTGATCAACTAGATACCATCATGCTTCATGTCTTCATGTCTTCAATTACAGCAACAGCATCTTCCAGCTGGATAACTGCCTGTATCACAATGCCAGAATCGTGTTATATTGGTTCTAGGAGCATGTTAATAAACGCACGGTGATGTCTCTGCCACTAAATTCACCTGGTCTCAAACCGATAGATCACATCTGGGACGCTATTGGGCGCCAACTCCGCACCCACAAACCACCGGCCTGTCATTTAAGGGAATTTCGTAATGATGGTGAAGAAATCTACTACCAGATATCTCCGGAAACCTACAAACAACTTGTCGAATCCTTTCTGCACCAATCCGCTTAAGTATTGCGCTCCAAAGGTCGACCAACAAGCTATTATGCAGGTGATCATAATGTTTTGGCTCATCAGTGTAGTTACATGTTTCAAATACAGATGGAACCACTTCACTTCCCCCATTATAGTAGCCATCATGAAAATAGACCTCCGAAGGTCAGTGCGTCTCCATACAATGATGCAAATCTTCAGAAAAAATCAGCTTTCAGCAATATGTGCGAAAAAATTGTAAAAAATAATATTGAATTTGTGGAACAAGGGGATGTGTTTTCAATTCTAAATGTTTACAAGACTTAAAAAAAAAAACTAGTTCCCATGAAAGTTACGAATGAAATTACTTTCTTCACTTCAACCAACCGAAAAAGCTGAAAAAAATTATGCGGCTTCCCGAAAGATAACAGATTAATACAGAATATATTATATTCATTATACGGCGAAGAATGTAATGAAAAAATTTAAAAATGTTTACAAATCGCTTGTTTGTTCCTATTGTGTGATGTAAAAAGTTGTCGTTGATTAAATTACGTTCTATTTGTTCACACAATAACTTCCAGCAAGAAGGTTTGTGAGAAATTAATTTTAGAAAACACAACAGCATCTTTAAACGAATCCTTCTTGTTTATTTAATCATTTATCTAGGCGAATGTTTTCACGCTGCGCTCGCTTCCAAAACTGGCCAACGAGCGAGACAATCGTAGTTCCTGTACCTTCTCAAAATATTCAAACTGAAACTCATCTAAGAAATATTATCATAACCGAGAAATATATGATAAAATATACATAAAAATGAAGTTCCTAAATTTAAAACCAAGCTTTTTCAGAATACGCAGAACGGATCCTTCTGAGCCTGAATAGCTGATTTTACGGCAAAGATCTGATCGTATTTTCATAGCCGTTGTGTATTTTCCTCTGTCGTAGTACTCTAAAACAGTCTTGCGTACAATTCCTTTATTAAAATCATTAAGTTCAGTGTATTTGTGCTCCCGTCTATTCTTCTTTCATGGTGATTCAAAAACATGGCTTATACTTTCGGTTTCTGCCGAACTTTAAATACCGGTGATACATTGTACCGACTTCTCCGAAATACCACAAGCCACCGCTGTCAATGCTAGAACTTGGGAAAAGTTAATGTTTCTCCTTGCTTCTTCGTTGTGGGAAAGGTTCCTAAAATACTTGAAAACATTTGCCACGACAACTTTACTTTACTTTCTAATACCTGGACGGCCAGCTCAGACTCCGATATTACTTCTTTCCGGTAACGCACTGACTGTAGGATTCTGTTCCACAGCGTCACTCATCATAAAGACGAACAAATTAACCTTGATACTAGCGAAACAAACCGACCGCAGCGAAAACTTCGAACCGACTGGCAGCGGAGGAACAGTTGACAACCCCGCCGTCCCAACTGATGGCAAGGTGGGTAGTGCGGGCAGAGGATGGAGGAAAGACTGTGTGACCTTGGCTGGACTGATTTGGCGTCTTGGACTATAGTACTTCTTACGACCTGGCAATGGGTTTAAAATGCTTGGTGTCAGCAAGGACATGCGGCCGTAAAACCATAGCTCCAAATTTGATCATGCTAATCATGAGTATAAATCATTAATGGTACCGATCTCAAGATGTTGAAGAAAGGTGGTAAAGAAGAACCCAACTAGAATCACACTGACTGACAAATGTTAATTACTCTGCAGAATTAGTTCTTAACATCCAACAAAACATTGACAATAAATGATGCAATGCAGTGGGAAACTTACAATTTTTGACAAAACTCTTACCTGTAAACTTTTACCAATATGATCCAGACAAGGGATAAATATGAACACACTTCCTCACATTCTAACGTTGTTCTATTTGTTTTTCAGTCATGTAGATTTTCTCAGTACTAATTCCATTTTCAAATCGAATCCTCTACTGACAGCAAAAATCTTTCTGGTTTCATCGTTGTAATTTTTAAAAATTGTTTTAAATGTCAGAATTACTTAACTCAGAAATTTTAAAAATAAGGAAAGTCGAACTGAGAAGATGGAATTAGTATAGTTAACATGACGTTACAGATTTCCATTTACCATCAAAAGTTATCCTGGGCACTGGCATAATATTTTTACATTGACTTTGGACTGAAAGTACAGAATTCTAATGTTTAAAATTCCTTTATTGATAAACGTGTTTTAAAACATGGTGGAGTGTATGATTAACCAAATATTTTCAATACTAAATTGCCGTTTATGCTCACCAACCAGTAAATGTAATCAATAATGTTAACATTAAATGTTACTACTTTATATTAAAGATAATTGTAAACGTATTGTTGCAAACTGACAATCAGAATTGTATCATGGTCTCGTATCATGAAAACACAAAATAACAGTGAAGTAGAATATAAAGTAACTAAATTCGTGCGGTCTTACTATTCAGTGATATGATTTCTATTTCCCATGCACTTCGCCTCTCTCACGACTAAGCTAGAATTTAACATGGAATCCGAAACACGGAGCGTCCCGGCGTATCTCATATGATGAAGAAAGCTACTAGAATCCCTAGAATGGAACTCTGAACCATGAATTTTGAAAGCAAGTGCCTTAACCGTAAAGGTACGACAGCGCTCAAGCGTAATGTGGTATGTGTGCAGGTATTTCCTTCTGTATGGACACCACGATTGCTCTAATTTTATCCGTCACACGAAAATTGGTAAAGAAGTTGTGCAATTTTCACTTTGTGGCGTATAGCACCTCATATGTGTCATGATTCAGCTCATTTTAAATGAAGTTTAAATAATTTATTGCAGTTATTCATACATTTGTCGGATCGGGAGTACGGAACTAATCTACTAGATGGCACCACAGACGCAGCGAACAGGATGCCAGCGCCACAGCGACGGTAGAGTGACCTACTTAACGGCAAGGCACAGCACACGGTGACTCACTGACTGACACTCACTCACTCACCATTCACACTGAGAGACGGACCATGGTAGACATCACTGCATCTGCCGACAGGACGACGGACGACACAGCAGGTGATGCGGACTTCTCTGGAGTAGACGATGCTGCTTCCGAGAATGACGCCATTTACCTGGAGGGTCGTCGAGAGAGTGATGATTTTGTGTACATTTTTGACTTCAAGCAGTCAAAGTAAACAATCAGCCAACTCAGGGAGGCGGCGTGAAAGCACAAATTCACGTCTATGGCACTGTGGGTCATCCATGCTGGCCTTAGGTACTGCTGGTCGGTACCAACAGACTATGAAGACTGCTTCACGACGCTGAGGTTCGAAGATTTTCAACACCATGCTAAGCTGATCCAAGACGACGCTGAAGCGAGAGGACTCACGCGCCCTGACGCCCTTGCGACTGTTTCTCTGGTCTTCAAGGAGGACTTCTGTGGGAAGAGACTTTTCCGTAGACTAAACGGACGGCGCAAGAGGCATCGCAGGAAGCACCAATCTGCAGCAACTGACGCCTGGCAAGTCGCTGGTACCACGGACTCCACCGTGCCAGAGGTGGAACCAACGACTGTTGGCAACACAGAAACGCCGAAACCGCCAGAGGATGCGGAGTCAGTTGCTGCAAACGAGGAGACACCCGACGACCAAGCAGAGCTAGAGCCGGAGGTGACCTCACCCTCTAGCCCAGCTCAGGAGGAGGAGGAACCTGTCCTAAGATTGAAATGGGACCGGTACTGCCAATAACAGTTCCGTTCTCCGGCAACTGGGCGGGCCTGTACGTGAAGCTGCTGTTAGCAACTGAGCTTCCCGTATTCTGCTGGCCAGCGGTCGGGGGACTCAGGATCCTCGCATCCTGCCCGCCGGACCTGGAGAGTGCCTGCAAGACGCTGCGGGACATGGGCCTCCACACCAGCCCGCCGAGACAACCGCTCTCTGCGCCTGCGAATGCTGAGGCACAGCCGAGGGTGAGGGAGAAGAGGGTTACCAAGAAGAAACCCTCTCCCTTCGAGTTCCGGCAATACTTCAACTGCCAGCTCCATGGGCACGGGCCGAGGGAGTGCAAAAACCGGCGCAGATGCACCAGATGTGGGGCTGACCATCGTGCTACCGAATGTACCATAGCCAGGGAAGAGGCTGTCTGCTGCAACTGTGGACTAAATCATGCAGCCTGCTTCTCTGGCTGTGAAAAGAAGAAGCAGCTTAGGGCGAAGCATCGCTCTAAAGCTGCCACGGCGCCCAGGAAGGCCCAGCACGAGACCAGCTCCAGCAAGCCACCCCACACCGCCAGACCGGCGACAACGTGCGGGCTCCATACGCGGGCCGCACCGCGTCGCCAAGACCAGCCCACGACGGCACGAGGGTTCAGTCGGCAGCCAGCCGGCCAACATGAATGTCGGCCAGCGGGAACCTGCCACGCCTGCCACACTGGACCCGGTGATCAACTCACGCAACTCATCACCGTCCTCATTCCAAGAACGCCTACAAATTAGACTTCTCATGACATATCACAAAAAGCCAACTTAAAAAAATCAGACACAGGCAGCAGTAAAAGGGTTCGACCCTCGCACTGTCAAAATCACCGTAGCCATGCTACAACAGATGACGCTGACGACGGAGCTCTGTTCATGCTTGACCATCGAGGCAACATCACTCCACTATCTGTCATTGTGTACGGTATTGTGAGACTGAGTCTAATAAACCAGATCCTCGTACCTGTGTTCTCGTAGCTACTTCCCACTGTCCGAGGGATATCCACAACCTACCTTCACTAGTGAGCCAGTTACTTTCAACCGGGGAACTCCATTCAACCCGCCCTACTCCTGATCTTTCCCGGATGGATTCGACACATATAAGTTGTACGAATCGACAGCTTAAAAAACACAGAAGAATTACGTTATTCCCAAAGTTGTGGTATCCATGACTAATTGAGACCTTCAGCCTACGAAACACACCGCGAAGGAAAGTTATGATTACATCATAACCCACACAGCCCTGTAGCTGATTTGAAACAGTGCGCACACTTTGAAAGAGATGGTACAGTATTTCATTGCACAACTTTAAATGTAATGTGGGAAACAATATTTCTGTCGTACAAGGGATAATTGGGAAAGGACTGCTTTTATTTAACTCAAATTTCTTTGCAAAGTTATGTAAAACACAGGGGTTTAGCGCTATACCATCGTTATCAGTCAATGAGTAATGAGTATCAGGTATTGCGTTTCGTAAACAGACAGATGGTTTTAGAATAGCAATTAAGTGGACACCGATCAAATGAAGGGGTTCATAGGCTAATATACAATTACACGGAATTGGGGGGAGATGAATTATTTTTTTCGGGTCAATCTTCATGGGTATCAAATGAATGCTGCCAACCAAACGACTCTGAAAATGTATAGATTTTATTTTTATTCCATGATTTGTACGAGTTATGGAGAAAAAACATAAAAATATCTATTCACCCAATTCTTTCCAAAACTAAAACTCTTTCATAATTTGCAGTGATATGAAGACTTCGAAAGATTACGGGAGATTCGTACCGATCGTCAAACCATAATTTTTTAAAAGTTATCTTTTCAATTTAATACACCATCTGTGTACATTATTCTTATCACGGTAGAGTGACGAACTACACTCCCACCAAAGAAAGGTTTTCCTTTTCCATGTTGCAATATAGGTGTCTTTATCTCACACTGCGGAGTGTCTTCGTCGATTGTAGACTGCGCCTCCAGTATAACAGACTTTGGCGGCGCTTAGTCGGCTGCGATCACCCCATCAGGAACGACCATCACTGCTGGCACAGACAGTTGAAGGCTCTCACGCCGACAAACCCGAGGTAATGTGTAAGGAGATTCAGTATTGGGTTACAAGTTTAAAATGTTTATAAACCGCACAACTCATCAATAGCAACATGTTTCACAAATTAAGGCCTTTAGTGGCAGACCGCCGAAAATAAAGAACAGAACCCCAGTTTTCTATGGCTAGCTAACACATTCAGTGCTGAGGACGTCTTCGGCCGTCCGCTAGGGAGCATCCCAGTGACTGTGGGTGGCTTGAGACGTCCTTTCCCTATTGGATTGTATAGAAGGTTGATGATTCCAGTACCTGGCCTACGAGCTCGCCCTTTCTCTCAGCCATTCATTAAAGTGTTACCTTTCATCGAGTGAAAATCGTTTTCAAATCGGACAACTGGTGTTTTTTTCCAAGTGCAAAATATTATTCTATTGATTAATTTCTCCCATCTACTTGATAATTAGAAGAATTTTAAGGTAAGTCTTATTTAAATTATTTACTTTGTAATATGTAAACTGGCATTTGCTGTAAAATTCAGAATAAATTTTTTTTTCTCAAATCTTGAACTTAAATTATTATGTTTCGCAATTCCATTCTAGATTAACTTTCCTTCTTATAACAGTAAATGTTTAAAATATATTTGCTGACAGCGGGTATTTTGTTATTTTTCATTAAATATACTTTTTAAAAAATGAGTTGAAATATTTGTGAGCTCTTACCTCAAGTAAATTATGTACAACTTTCATTCTTCTTTAAATCAAATTTATTTGAAGGTTTAGTTCGCCAATTGTTTTCATAAAGCAATTTTCAATAACAAATATAATTTACTATAGATACGATATTACCGATTTATTTTTTCCCTAAACTTTTATTTATTATATTTAATTAGTCTAATTATGTTTTTTCAATTAAAGTAAAATAAATAGCATAAAAGGGCAGAAAATTAAAATCATCTGCCGTCTCAGGTAAGATGGTCAATAGCGTGACGGCGGACGTCTAGAGACGTCTTCGTTATGCGGGTTTGCATTCAGAGTTAGTCACTGACAGGACTCTTCATATTGCCGGTAGCGTTCAATGTGTTAAGACCTTATTCTCGAGTCCATTAACCAGTAGGGCGCTGCCACATTATCTGTGCGCTGTTTCCGGAACTATCTAAATTCCGTCAATTTTCACTGTCTTAATTTGGGATTTATAGGTTTGTAAAACATCAATATTACTTTTTGTAATGAGCTGGGATAGTATCTTCAATGCTGATGAACTTTGTTGTACTATTCAGTTATGCTGGTTTTTATGTCTGGTGGTGGTAGGATTGGCCAAAATGGGCACCACGTGGAGGTTCCACGATGACCCTAATTAATATCAGTAGCTATAAGTTCCTCTACGGCTTTGTGATCACATTCATGTTGCTTAGGCTGCTAGAAATTCCATCGAGATTATCAACTGCAGGTAACAGGGGTTTTTGACAGATCTAACTTCATGTCTTTTGAAAATAATACCGACGAGCTAAGTTATCCCTGTAATACTCCTCATATACTGAATTTTGGGATGAATACTGACAAATTCTGACTAAAGAGGATTTTATTTCATTGCTGTGGCCAGATTATCGCTGGCGTAAAGACTCGCCATGGTGTAACAACTGTTGTAACCTCTTGAGCGGACAAAGAGTTGGAGGATACTTTGAAGAAGTGCACAGACTTCAGTGTTTTCCAAAATATAATGCAGTTATTCATATCTGAATGACTCGCGAAGAAACGTTACCACGAGAACTTGGTCCACCGACAGTCAACTAATAGCAGTAAATACATGGTATCCATCTAGTGATAACCATTGTAATATCTAATGAATCTGACACTGACTCTGACTGAAGAACTAGATTCCAATTTTTGAAACGGCTAACAGATACGGCAATATCTGCATATACACGATTCACAATAGACCAGTGCACCTACTCGCTGGGTCAAAATTTTGACCGGCAAATGTCTGTATCATAATAGGAACAAAAAATTCATTGATCATCTGAATTGAATTAATGAGTTAACCACGGAGAAGGAGGAAAGAACATAAAACAACACTTGCTGCTTTGGTACATTGAGCATGTGGATGATACAGTACCCTCGAAACTATGCCATTTGCGAGAAGAATCGGGAGAAGAGGACTACATCCAGAAAACCTAGTAGAAGACTTATCAGCCGGAGGAAAAAGTCTGTTCTCACTTGCTAACTTTCGGGCTTCTATTGCCTCTACATTTCTTGTTATATACTGAAACGAGGCCACACGCCTGACGGGCATTCCAGACCGCGGGAAGCCAATCCTAGGCGCTGCAACTATGGTGAAATCCATGCGGCTTGCTACGGGCGCTGATACGTCAGTCGCAGCAACTAGGTAAAAAATAAAATAGTACCGCCAATCAGGAAAATCTCTGGACTACGACCGACATAAAGAGCTCCTGTTCCGGCCGCAACCGTAGAGGATCAAACAGCTAACCATAGAGGAACCAACTGCTAATAAAAGCTCAACAAGCGACAGTAAAATACCCGCTGTGAGCGATCGGCGTGCAGAAGCGCTATCTGCTGTTCTTCCTGTTGTCAAATAAACTTGCATTGGAACCAACCAATTTGTTTACATTTTGCAGTGACCACGTTGTACCCACGAACGAACAACCACCTTCGCTAGGTCCCTTTTCCCTCCACCACATCTTGTAAGGATACAGGAATATTTCTGCCATCTTATATTCGTAATGAATAGACAAACTGTTTGGTTTCCTGGCTGAACTAGGGGCAGCCTCTTCACCTGATAATCACAGATCGTAGAAGTGCCTGCCCTCACGGGCAGTATGCGTACGGAGAGAACGCAGTGTAGATTCTTACGCACTGTGAGAAGGGAAATAGCATAGAACTTGGATACAGAATATAGGTAGTAGTAAAGACACTGCGAGATCTGCGAGTAATCATTTCTCGACTTATGTTCGCGATGGAGTGTCAGACAATTCAGTAACAGGCAGATGGAGAACTGGGAAACACACAGCTGTTTAGCAGCCGAACGGAAATATGCTACAACTGATCACTGTCCACAACTCTACCTCACCGTCGATGAGCATTAGAATGTGCTATCGCTACTTACAAGGGATACCTTTGACCTAGGACGCTCGGAACCGCACGAAACCATGCTTAGAATAACAAGCAATCATAAACAAAACAGTGGTGTGTGTCATTTTCATGCAAAACGTTGCATTCTACCTCAAGTAACATACCGATTTTGTAAGACCACAATGGCCGTCTTCGGTAGCGTAGAGGCTAGAGTACTGGCCCCCCGTGCCGAAGGTCGCCGGTTCGAGTCCGGCCGTGAATGCCCTGTACGTCTTGTGGTGTCCATACTTAAAAGCTGCAATGTATATACTGGATGGCTGATTCACTGGAAGCTATGACAATCACATTGAGCTGGCTGTCTGATCTCAGTTGCCGGATACCATTAAAAAATAGAAATAAAAAAAGACCACAATGTGCCAAACCACAAGTGAAGATACATGATCGTTATTTCATCATGAAACTTCAGCCTGTGATTTACAATCAATCTGCTGCACCTACGTATAAGCCTATGTTGCAATATGCTTGGCGAAAGCCAGGTTATGACATTGACATACCAACATCATCATTTGAAAATGTAATTAGTGTGGATTTTAATACTCGACTGCGTGAATGCGAAAGTGATTTGGAATGTGATAACGTGGCTTTAGTGAGGTATGCACATTGTTCTCTTCCACTTTGTTTCAACCACTTCATCGAAATCCTGCATCTAAATTTTGAGGAATAATATAAGCACTATCAGGTGTGTGGTACTGCTGTATATACGTGTTTTGAACTATTTTAAGGACTTTAAGCAGAGAGGTTTTGGCACTATTGATTGAAAATATAATGATACAATGACGTCATTGAATTACTTATAATTTACTTCATATGGTATTGGTATCTTGTTACTTTGTTTCTCTCTATTAAAATGTTACTTGAGTTAGAATGCAACGTTTTGCATGGAAATGTCACACACCGCTGTTTTGTTTATGATCTCTTGTTATTTTAAGCATGTTTTCGTGCGGTTCCGAGTGTTCGAGGTCAAAGGTGTCCGTTGTAAGTGACATCACGTAGATCCACTAAATTCAATTTTCTCTATAACTTCTCGTAATTAAACACATACACACATAACAATTTTCACAATGTTCTTCTACTACTATTTGAAATTAAATGTTCAATCTTTTATAACTCTCATAGAACTCATTTACAAGGCTTTTCAGCCCTAGTTCCCTACAAGCCTACATCTCCATGCCACTACTTCCACGTACTACTGTTTATGTTGATAGCTAGCGAACCCATTCTCGCCCGACACGGAAAATCCACAGACTCCCAAATTTTGTTATAACAATGAGTTCCCCGAGAAACCGAAACAATGTTTCATTATTAATAATGAAATCAATAATATAGGAGAGCCAGAAAAGTTACTTTAAATAAAACGACAAAATTAAAATATTACTAAACAGAGATAGCAGGAACCGAGGGATTGGCTGGTAATATTTGGCAGTATATCACACTCAACATATTCAAACGAAGATGCACACTAACACAAACACCAAATTTTTCTGTTTCACACACTAACACTTACTGGCGCACTCATGGATGCAGTGGGCGTTCTTTTCTTAAATGAGTACTTTTATGTTATTCTTACAAGGGGCAGATATTGTTATGTTCACATATACAGTAATCTGTGACCTGAAGAGAGAAAGTACCGATTAAAAAACATTTGCGGCGTATTGGTGGTTTGGTTCATCTACACATATTCAAGTACAATGCAAGTGTGCATTATAAATTTTGATTTTCCCCGAGAAGTCATTTCAATAAAACCTCTATCACTCCTGTTCTCAGTAGAAACTGGCAACAAAAATATAGGAAATAATATACATATTTACTTTTGCATGGCTATCATTGGTAGGACTTTTTGTATTTTAATTGTGACGTAAATAAGTACGAGTGAAAAACCATCAATTTACTGAACACCAGAAATACGAAGTGAAACAAATATAAATTGAGCCAATAGCTGTAAATATTCTTCACAATACCAACCGTCCAAATCAGAGTTCCGAGTTGGCATTCGCTGAGTGAGGATGTGCGATGAGGAAAGTGCTCGCCGCGCTGTCGCGCCAGGCGGGCCGAGTGCCCCACCGCACTCGGCTTTGCCGGCGGCAGTAGCGGCCACGTTGACGACCCGGCTAACGGAAACGGACTTGGCAACGGATATGAATAGGACGGCTACGCAAGATGGTACGACAACCTGGCAACCGAACTCGGATTCGAATATGGATACTACTGGGACCATCCACACAACGCAATCGACAACCGGGCCTGCCCACGGACTTGACTCCCGCGCAACTAAGCGATGCACCTCACCGCTCCTCGGTGGTAAAGCGAAGATGTCGAGGAGTGAGAAGAGAGCCAGCCATAGTAAACTCAGCATCCCTGTGTCGCAGCTCGCCACGACCAGCAAAGACAAGAAGGCGGGAAAGAAGAAAGTCATCGGTGCCTTCAGTTTCCCGGAACCATCCGCCACTTTCCCGTTTCGCGGTAAATCCACGAACAAGAACAGAAAAACAAGTTCAGCTGGGGACCAAACAGACGGTGCAGGGTTCACGGAGGCGCGTCGCACCTGTAAACCTCCGCCTACTCTAGACCCTGGCAGAATTGAACTCAGCAACCCATATGACGTGCTGATCCAGGAAGAACCAGAGCAGCATCATCAACAACAACAGCAGCAGCAACAAACACAGCCACAGCAGAAGCTCCAGCAGCAACAACAGCAGCTACGGCAGCAACACCAGCAGCCACAGCAGCAACAACAGCAGCCACAGCAGCAACAGCAGCAACAACAGAAGCCGCAGCAGCAACAACAGCAGCCGCATCAGCAGCCGCAGCAACAACAACAGCAGCAGCAGAGCTCCAAACAGCAGATCCCGCCCATCGTGGTACAGTACCCCAACACATACAAGGAACTGTACCAGATGGTGAAAGGAACACTGAACGGGCGGCCTTTCCAAGCCAAGTCCGCCGGTGGAGATAAAGTCAAACTGACATTATCCAACACTGAAGATTACCTGGACGTCACCGCAGTGCTGCAGCGGAGGAAAATACCTTATTATACATTCCCGTCCGCGGCGGAAAAGTTACTGAAGATCGTCGTCCGTGGCATGCCCTCGAACATGCCACCGGAAGATATCAAGGAAGAATTAGAGGAGCTGGGACTCGACATAAGAACAGTAACACAACTAAAGAGACCTGGCGGCTCTGAAGTAATGCCTCTTTTCCTTGTGGTGCTTCCAGATCGGCCTCAAAACAGGAAAGTGTTTGAACTGGAAGTACTGATGTCCCTACGGATTAAAGTAGAAAAATTGAGGTCCTCCAATGGCCCAGTTCAATGTTATAATTGTCAGGCCCTGGGGCATGTTGCGAGACATTGCAACATGCCCCCAGTGTGCGTCAAGTGCGCAGGGGCGCACCTGTCCAACGCTTGCACCATGAGGAAGGGTGAAAACGCCCCGACATGCGCTAACTGCAAAGGCAGCCATGTCGCGAGCTATAAGGGGTGTCCAGCGTTCAAACGCGCCCGAGATAGACAACGGGGTGTCACCTCTACCCAGACAAACAAGGAGCAGAAGAAGACGAACGCAGAGAAGAAGGCGGAAGAAACACCTGCCCAGGAATCATCAGCTACCAACCAACACAGGCGCCAACGAGAAGATAAGAATAACGCCCAGAACCCACCTCAGAAGAATGGCAAAGGCCAGCAAAAAGGAAGCAAGAAGAGTGAGGCACAAATGCCAATCGACCACTCGGAAATCACCTCCTTTGCTGAAGCCGTCACTGGTCAAAGTCAACCCAAGGGAAACAAAAAACCTGCAGCCAACAAGAGCAGCCATCCCAAACCTGGCCAACAATGCCAAAATTGTAACCACAACAGAAATTCTTCTGATTCTGCGAATGGAGGGACGATGGACCAAATGCTAACAATAGTAGGCAACCTTTTCAACATGGTGACAACGCTTCTCACTAAATTCGACCAACTAGCCGCGGACATAGCAACCGCAGTTAAGACGGCCCTAACAACCGACAACCCTGGCAACCTTTCTCCCCACAATGGCTAGAACGCATATACAAGGACTAACCATGTGCATTTGGAATGCTGACGGCATCCACTCACAAATTGGTGAGTTCAGACAATTTCTACGAGACGAGGATATAGACATATGCCTCGTGTCTGAGACACATCTCAAACATGGCCTCAGAGCCACAGTTGCCAACTACTGCTGCTACCGGCAAGATCGACCAACAGCCGGAGGCGGTGTTGCAATTTACATCAAACACGGCATCCCTCATCATGAGCTGCTTTCGCCCCAGACAGAGCAGCTGGAAACAAAGGCTATCGAGGTGCAAACCAGTAGCGGGCCAGTCACGGTGGTCTCTGCCTACAGACCACCGAGCAGAAGACTAATCGAAGATGACTTCACCCAAATATTAAACTTTCGAGGCAAACTCCTCATAGGGGGAGACTTAAATTCTAAACACACTGACTGGAACTCCAGAGTGACCAACACTGCAGGGCAGCAACTACACAGAATTGCACGTCGGCACAACCTACTAGTCTGGGGACCAGAGCAGCCTACACATCATCCTTGGAATGGTGGTAGACCGGACGTCCTGGACATCGTTATGACACGAGGAATCACTGGTTACGTCTCCACCACCACGATGAACAGGCTATCCTCAGACCACTCGCCGGTCATAATTGAAATCGACCTCGGCCCCTGGAGACCAGCCACTATAAATCATCCCAATTACAAATCAACCAACTGGGACAGCTTCCGAGCAGATGTAGCGGAATCCATGATAAGACTGCGACCTATTGACGCCATGAACCTTGAGTCAGCCATCAAACAGGTCACAAAAACCATCTTAGACACTGCAAACAGAGCCACGCCTCCAGCGGTCGACAGAAGTCAATCGCGCCAACTACCTCCACACCTATTGGCGCAGATCCGACACAAAAACAGAGTTGCCAGAGAATGGCACCTAACCAGACGTCCCGACACCAGACGCCTACTCAATCGGCTGCAGCGAGAGCTGAAGGCGGCGATCCAAGATCACCGCAACAGAGAATGGTCCGCACGCTTAGCCACCCTCCAAATTAGTGACGGTACCTTATGGAAAGAAACAAGGCGTTTCACCAAGAGGAAAACAAAAATACCACCGCTGCACGGTGAAAGGGGCATAGTGTTTAGCGACCAGGACAAAGCAAATGCACTGGCAGATCATTTTGAGCGGCAATTCAGATCCGCTCAGGACTATGATGAGGATGAAATTGCGGACATCCGTCGTCGACTGACCAGATTCCTCTCAGTTGATGATGAAGACTACACCATAGACGAAATAACACCTGAAGAAGTTCGCAGCATTATAAACCGGCTTCATCCTAGGAAGGCTCCTGGGATCGACAATATTAGTAACCAACTATTGAAAAATCTTCCCCAACAAGTCGTCGACCACATCACTGATATATTCAACATTATCATAAGCAGCCAGCTCTTCCCTCGCTGTTGGAAACGGGCCACGGTGGTTGCAGTACCAAAGCCGGGGAAAAACACCCTCTTCCCCCAAAATTATCGACCAATCTGTTTGCTTTCGTCAATTAGTAAGGTACTAGAACGACTTGTACTCAAGAGACTGGAGGCCCACATTAACAGGGAGCATATAATCCCTGATTATCAATTTGGATTCCAAAGGGGTCACTCTGCAACACAGCAAATCATGAGAATCGTCGAGCGTGCGACCGCGGCCTATAACCACAGAGGTTATTGCCCGCTAGTTCTTCTGGACGTGGCCCGTGCGTTCGATTCAGTTTGGCACAGTGGGCTGTTATTCAAGCTTTACACACAGGGCATCCCCGGCCCTCTGGTAAAGCTCATCAAAAGCTACATTTCTGGGAGATCCTTCCAAGTACGAGTCGGCAGCGGCATCTCATCTCGTAGACCCATCAACGCCGGTGTACCACAGGGGTCGGTACTCGGCCCAGTGTTATACAACCTATACACTGCCGACATACCAGCCCCTGCCACAGTTCGCACAGCCCTCTACGCCGACGACACGGCATTCTTCACCGCACACAGGTGCAAGGTCGCAGCAATTAGGAGGCTCCAGGAGGTCCTTCAACAAACAGAAGCTTGGGCCAGGAGATGGAGGATCTTGCTTAACACCGCCAAGACGCAGGCAATATTATTCACGAGACGCCTGGGGAAGCGTGATCGGGAGAGAAACCATACACCAAACCTGCACCTCAACGGGGAAGATATCGTATGGTCACCTACAGTTAAATACCTCGGCGTAGTCCTTGACTCTCGCCTGACGTGGCAAAGACACACGCAAGAGGTAAGAAGGAAAGTGGCAACTAGGCTTCAAGAACTCTACCCCCTGCTGAACAGGGACAGTGCCTTGTCAGCCAGCACCGGCGTCAACATCTATTGCAGTCTCGTACGCCCAATCCTTGAGTATGCATGCCCAGTGTGGGGGTATGCTTCCAAGACTAGCATCAAACGGCTGCAAATAATGCAAAACCGCGCACTTCGGCGTGCACTACATGTGCCATGCCGGTTCCCTACAGCCCCCTTGCATGAAGCCGCAGGGATACCATTACTCTCGGAGCGAATCCTCAAAGTAACAAGAACATTCTACAGAGCCGCCAGAAAATCACTGAATCCCATCATAGCCAATTTGGGACAGTACTCGACCACGTTTGACAAGCACAAAAGGCCCCTGTCAATAGTGACAGACAATTAAAATATCTCAGAGCGAAAACAAAGACACACCAACAGTAATGATACGCATCTTGTAACATTGAAGGAAATGTCAAAAGACAAAAACTTCACCAAAACTGCAAAATAAAGTAATTTTGCAGAAAATGCTCGGGTGTGTGTGTGAACCGTCCAAATAATCATTAATAACTGATTCTAAATATTTATAGAAATAAAATTATTCTACTACAGTACAATCAAAAAGTGTTAAAATCTCTGAAAAGTTATAGTATTGGTGAGTAATGGGACGTATTGCGAGGCCTTTTATTTTTTTTTCTTCAAAATTATGCGAAATATGGGAGCTGAATATTCTGGTTTTGCATAGTAATGCATAAGCAAGAGGTGGGTAGTTCTAAACATATCTTAGGAAATTTAACATTCGCAGCAGTGAATTTGGTTACGTATTTGTGACAGTTAATTGCAAAAGTATCAAACACTATCAACTGCTCGACAAATAATGTTTTGCAGTCACACGTCAGAAGAATATACAACGAGCAACAGAAAACTATTCGGCAACAGCCAAACAACATAACGGCTTGCAGGAGTACGTCTATGATTGTAAATACGTTCTATATTACTTATAAAAGAATTGAACTATCAATGTGGTTTATGGCTATAACAGAACGAAACAAGACACGCAAAGCCTTGATTCTCGACGTGGTTTGTAATTAAGAATTTGTTTAAGATTTCTTTTGGGTAGTTAGAAATAGAGATTGTCAGTTCCTGGAATAATTGGGGGAACTTAAGTGTTACAATTCGTGTAACTTATGTGTAACCACTGTGGTGGTGCCCTGCACTGGCGGGTATGTTATACACATTTTCTAACTGGACTATATGAACCGTGAACCTCACTAACAGAATAAATCAATAGTTTCTTCATAAATGTACGCAGCATGCAACCAGTCTTCATATTTTTTTATAGTTTCCGTATGCATATCGCTTTCCTTGCATAAGCATAATCAGTGTCTTATCTGTTGATGTTATTCACACTTTTAGAGAATGAGAGTAATGCGCAATGAATTGTTTAACAGTTTAACGTAGCTAACCCAACTAACTTTGGTATTTATGTCAGCTGAAATTCAATGGTGAGTTTGTTCCACCAGTTCATAGCACAGCCAACGAGCAGTAAAGATTTCTGCGCAGCGCAATGCAAGGGAAGGATTTAGTTCCACTCCATCCCGTTCCATACGTAAGTATCGTTGAAATTATTTCTGCAGTAGGGATACGGAATAATTTGAAGCTAGGCGTGCTCAAGAGATACCGAAATAAAATATTGTACAAATTTGGTCCAGAGCACTAGACAATGACTGTGTTCCATGTATTTTGTTTTAATTTGTTGCTGAATGCATAAATTTCTTTCAATATATCTCGACTGTAATTGTTATACCCTTTCTGTAATAAGTATTGAGTAGTTTGACAGATAAGGTGGATCTACATGCTTAAATGATTTTTCAAATTTCTTTTAGATTAGTACTATCTTTATATATGACTCTTTCTTAACGAATTAACGAACTTTATTTGTAGATGCGACCGAGCAGAGATGCTGAAAATCGTGTTTTCAAATCATTTATTCCTATTTTCGCTTTGAAACAAATGGCTACCCTTTCTCTTTTTTTTAGATTTATTGCCAAAGGATACCCTTCACAGTTTCTGATTAGTTAAGCTTCCACGAAGTGTAACGAATAATTTTGCACTGCGCAGTGAGGACTCGCCTGACAGGGCGGCTAAGAAAGAGGTTACACCTCCGAGCGCAGGTAATTTTTCAAGGCATGAGAGTAAGCCAGGCACGCCTGTCCTCGGAGGGAATACTAAGCAGGAGATTCTGCTTGCTTTCCATTCACCTCTTCAGCACAGTTTTTTCCTGACACAGGAGACGGAGGGTAAGTAACTGCAGCTGTCAGGTTTAACAACGCATTCCTAAAACAATCAGTTATAGATTAAAATTAACAGATATTTCGCGTGTTTCATGTTGACTCAAACGATAATGTAGTTCTTTATCCTCAGTTTCTGTTATTACTGGAAACCTTGCGGTAGGTGTACAGTATACACTAAATATATTTTGATGGCAACAAGTGTCGTACAGAAACAATGTAAGTTTTTTGTTTTGTTTATGTAGCATAATTTTGGTTAGTACATTAAGACAAATTAAAATTATGAAATAAATACTTTGCGAAATACACGTGGAGACGAGTCAGTAAAGGAATAACAATAATGTTAAACTGTAAAATGTTTAAGCACGAGGAGTCTATAAAAAAAAATTCAAATATCAATAATCTGTAGACCACAGAAACCATACTGATACACTTTTACGTGAAACTAGAATTAAGGGAATATTTACTAAACATTTATGTTTCTGTACTGAATCTAAATTACCTAATCTTCAGCTTCTAATAGTTATCATGAGAATTTTTTTCTTGAGTATCTCACTGCAATTGGAAATTAAAAATAAGAATGTGGTTTATTTAATAAATTGAAATAATGAATTTCTAAGCAATCGGCCGAATTTCTTACTTCCCTATAAATAACCGCATCATCAACAAACAATCTAAAAATGACATGACAGAAAAACACTCAATAGCCTAAAGAAAAAACTCAATACAAACAATATTATAATAACGAAAGCAGACAAAGGGAATACAGTTGTTTTAATGGACAAAGAACAATACACAAAGAAAACTGAAGAATTCATACAAACAAACCACATTACTCAATTGAAATCAGATCCCACTAACATATTCCAAACAGGGCTAAAGAAAATGCTTAAAAACATCAAATTCATTCTCACTGATAATCAGAAACAACATATTACACAAACAAATCCAACGGCACCCACACTGAGAGGTCAGCCAAAACTTCACAAACCAAATGTTCCAGTAAATACCAATAATCAATTTCAAAAAGCTCCAACATATTACTTAGCTAAACATTCCAACAGATACCTCATGCAACATTACATACTAAATGAAAACCGAAGCATACAGAATACAACACAGCTCATTGAAAACATAAAAGACATACACATCCCCGACACTGCAACCCTGGTATCTTTTGACATTCAGAACATGTATACAAACATTCCTACAGTACAAACAATTCAAATAATACACAAGAAGCTACAAATATATAACACAATACCAAACACATACATTAATGAATTAATAAGCATACTAGAACTGATAACAGCACAGAATTATTTCCACGTCAACAACAATCATTACCTACAACAAGAAGGACTCCCTATGCGATCCCCAATATCAGGAACACTAGCCAATATCATCATCAACTTCATTGAACGAGAAATATTCAATATAATAATCCCCCCAAAAGGTTTTCAGGTAATCTATTGGTTTCGTTACGTTGATGACATATTGTGTCTCAGAAACAAACCGTTAGAACGTATAAAGGAATTACACCAAGATATCCACACACTACACAGAAACATCACCTTCACACCAGAAATAGAACACAATGACCAACTAAATTTTCTGGACCTAACAATAGCAAAAAAACCAAAACAAACACACATTCCAGGTATACAGAAAACCCACAGCATCAGATCAAATAATACACTTCTCATCAAACCATCCACACAACCACAAATAGGCTGCAATAAGACACATGCTGAAGAGAATAAACAGTATCCCTTTAACAAAACAGAATTACCAAAAAGAACTTAGCACCATAAAAGAAATAGCCAAGAATAATGGATACAAAACACACATGGTCGATGCATTAAATAGGAAAATAGTAAATAAGTTGCAAAAAGCTAAAACAAAGAACAATATCACCACACTACACCAATTCAACAACCAAAGCACAAACACTTCAACAACA
>CM061921.1:220888486-220957634 GCA_031002005.1 Vandiemenella viatica | reverse complement strand
TTATATGTAATTTTGTAACAAATGCTAAAAATGGAAGTATTAATACCATTAAAAACTTATTGATGACAGAATATCATTAGCTATTTGCTCGTGACAATACATAAGGCAGATAGAAACATAACAAAATAAAAATATTTGAATAGCAAAAACAAAGTCCGGGTATTTAAATTCCTGGTGTATTGATTAATTCTGAATTTTAAGCAAGTTTACATTTTATTAACGGAGCCGAGTACTAAATTAAAACAAATAATGTATGGAGTGAATAACAATACAGGTATGTGGTAGTAAATCTACGGAAAATTATTTCATTTTACTGTTGTTGCTATTACTTTCTTTTAATCTTCTTCTATGAATTTTTAAGCGTAGGCAGTTACCATGGGGAAAGTCTACCGCTCCATGGGAGAGTCTGGGAAGATGTTTCCCAGTGTGATGTGTTATTGTATAATGTATATCACTGTGATAGTGTGAGTGCTCATTGTAATGTGTTTTTTGCGTTGTGGATTAGAGACGAAAGAAATGAAATGTTTAAACTCGGTACCGTCCCTTTCAGGCCTACTCTTCCAAAAGATACTACAGGCCGCCAAGCTTAACGTCCCCTTCCGACAGGCGAAAAAATTTATTTCAAAATGGAAAATAAAGAGAATTGCAGAACCTTCATACTGTAGCAGGAAGTTGAGGTGGTTAAATAAGTTGGTAAGAGGGGAACATAACAGAGTTAGAGACAACGGGGTAGTATGGAATATTTGAAACAACTAAACAAGGAATTAATAATAGCAAACAAGGTGGCTAAAGATGGGTTTATGAGAAAAGTGTTATTGGTGCAGGGGGACCACTGACTGGCGCATCCATAAATTTCTATGGCTATGTTAGGAAACCGAGGAGAAGGGAGGGTGTTTAGACAATTGTGGATGAGGATGGAGAAGAAGTTACTGAGGATTTTATAAAAGGCAGAGATTTTAAGTAACTGGTTTAGTGATACTATTAGAGACAGTGATTCAGAAATGAGTGGGTGTACATCGGAGAACGTACTTAATAACACAATTAGAATTGAACAAACTAAAAATGTTTAAATTAATCCTGAGGATATCATAAAGGAACTAAGAAAGCTGAAAAAAGTAGAGGGATTGGTGTAGATAATATAACAACGAATGTCTTGAAGATAGCAGGATGTGATATTGTACCTTATATTGAAATATTTTTTTAATTGAGTCTGGATACTTGCTGCTTAATAGGGGACTGTAAAGTGCGGTAGTGGCATAGTACGTAAAGAAGGGGTGACAAATAGAGTAGAAAATTATACACCTGTTATTTTGACATCAGTGGTAGGTAAATTAATGGAGAGATTGATATGCAAACATCAGAAATATACGTGAGCAGCGTAAGTGTTTTTCAAGTCGGCAACATGGCTTTAGGCAAGGTTATCCATGTGAATCTCAGTTAGTAGCATATATGCAAGATATTTCGGAGTAGATGGACAAGGGTGGCCAAATTGATAGTGTGGCGCTAGGTCATTCAAAGGTTATGACAGAGTGAACCATAAATGGAGGTAAATATGGTAAAAGCTGTTGGAGTGGATGAGAACGTGATGTGCTGGGTTGAAGAATTATTAAAAGGTAGAAATGCAGTATCAAAAGAAGTGGAAGTGAAAATGGGTGTGCAACTGGGTAGCGTATTTGGACCATTCCTATTCATTATTCTAATGAATGATTGTATTAATGGTTTGCAGACGACATAATGCTACATAATGGGGTCAAAACAGAAGATGACAGAACAGCTGCAGGGTGACCTTGACAGGATATCTAGCTGGGTTGATAAATATCGGAGGAAGATGTTGAAAACTTGAAATTTAACTATCTCTCCATAACATTTAATAACTAATTCATTTGGGCAGGACAAATTGGACAAGTAATAGGAAAAGTTTTCAAAATCTTACACTTGTTGGAGAGAGCAATGAGGGTACGACGCAGTTGATGGGGAGTTAATTGCGATGGAGCGAACGTTTCAGTTAAAATTTACCCACATAGCCACTTTTCCCCTTTCCTGTACCAACCTACTTTCGCACTCTACAAATGAGAAGTAAGAGAATTGGGTTACAAATTTTTTGTCAGACGATTGCTTGAATATAGTGCTGTAGTATGGGATCCACATTTTGGGTACCAAATACAGGAGTTGGAGGGGGTGCAGAGGTGGACTGCCAGGTTTGTCTCTGGAAATTACCGCAGAACACAGACAGTAAGCGATATGATAAAAAGAGCTGGAATGGGATTCATTGGAAGACAGGAGGAGGGTGAAGAGTGTCACGGGAGTGTACAAGACGTATATTGGTGATGAAGCGTGGAAATATATTGGTGTAAGAATTAGGAGTTATGGATGGAAGGGAAAAGATGACCATGACCACGAGCTGGCAATCGATTTGATGCACAAGGGTGTGAGATGATTTTCTTTCATGGATAAGTGTGTTAGAGGGTTCGAATGAATTACTAAGAGAAACGATGAATAATTTACCAAAATAGAATTTAAAGTTTATATTTGTAGAGTGCAAGAGTAGGTGGGTACAGAAAAGGAGAAAAGAGGGTATGTAGGGTAATTTTAACTTAAACGTGCGCTCCAATGCAATTAAATTAAATATCCATCAACTGCGTCTTATGCTTTCACTCCGTAAACACTGGATCTATCCAAGGACACTGGCGCACAATCTGGTGATTAGGAAATGTGCACCACCACCTTTCCTACCCTGCTGGCCAAGTTCTGATGTGAAAATTTCTTCCGCCACCTAGACTCTAACCAGCTAACCCCAGCCTCTGCACTCCACCGCAGTGCCGCAACCAACTGTGCAAACGGGGTGAGCGGTATCATCAGCCTCTGGCACGGCCACATCAATGATAAACTAAACGATCCATTACTGTCATTCATTAATACCAGAGAGAAGTGCTGCGAGGCTTTCTCATGTCACAGACTGCATTTACATATGAGCAAAGTTCATAAATTTCTGTTAGAAGCTAAACAACTCAGCCCATTAACTTTCATTTCCTCATTATTATAAAAAATCTGGATTATGCGAATAAAATTTGAGTGCAATATGTCAACTAACGATGTATTGGAACAAAAAACTTGTACTCGTTCGTTGACTGCCAATGAGCTCACGATATTTTTATTCTTTTTATTTTTTAATGTCACATTTCTTTACACAAGGGATAATTTATAATTTGATATTTTATTAAAGATTGATTATTTAATATATTAACTAACTGGCAGTTGCGCGCTAGGTCATCAACGTGGACTCATTTCATACACTGCTTTCTGAAACCAACATGATCCGCAGCAGCTACAACTCAGTGAACGGTCTCCACGACTGTCTGCATGTTCGTTCCTTATAAAGCGATGCCGTTCGTGATCAAAAATCACGATAAACATTGAGACTGCGAGAAGTAACTTACCTTAAAAGCGATACTAATTTTTGGATCCTTTGATTGTAATTCTTCGGCTTTTCGACGTCACATCAAAATGAAACAGACCCTGTATTACCCACGTCACCAAGTTAATCTAAACTCCACAAAAATTAGGCCAGTGAATTTTTTTATTAATCACGTTCAACTAAAAATGATAATTTTGAAGTTTTCCGGGATCAAATCAAATGAAATATCTATACTAATATTATAAATGTGAAAGTAACGTTGTCTATCTGTCTCTCTGTCTTTGTTACGTTTCTTGGGCTAAACGGCTAATCCAATTGTTATGAAATTTGACAAGGAGATGCGATTTGGCATTAGGATGGACATAGCATACTTTTTTCTGCATAAATAATACATGTTCTCATATAATTTTGAAAAATTACTGAATGGCAATAGACAGACACATAGGATGTGTAAATATGTGTAATATTTTTCTTCATAGCCGGATGGTAGCTCAGTGGTTAAAGCGATTTTCGGAGCGTGGTCTTCGGTACAAATTCCGGTGGAGGCAAATATTTTTAAAAATTGTTTGTGATCCTATGAGTCACTCCTGGACTATCGGTTGTTCGGAAACCATGTTAAACTGTAGACACCACACTTATCTAGGGGGGAAATGCGTGGCAAATCGTAGGTGGTCTATCAATGCTGTAGGTGTACACTTTTTTACGTCATATTGATCCCTCAGGGGTTGTTACTGCCGCAGTCAGTATGTGTGTAATCTGCACTAATAGTATTATAAATGCGGAAGTAAGTCTCTGTATTTTTGTTCCGTTTTGACGACTAAATCGTTATACCGGTATTAATTGAATTTGACAAGGAAATAAATACTTTGTATCTGTAGGAACGACGCATTTTTTCGGTATGAATGACAGTTATAGTTACGAAATTTTCAGAACTTATCGAATGGTGACAGAGAGACGGATGCGTGTGTTAGTCTGTAATGTTACGTCGGTTGTTAAATCTGTGCATCTCCCGCAGTGTGTTAGTACATATATGATTTGTTAAAAAATTTCGTTTAGAGACAAAACGTATTATTTAGTATAGACGTCAATTTTCTCTGTACTATTACTTTGTGTCAGCCTAAAAGTTTCTGGCACCAGTTTATTTTGTCTTCTTTTTTTGACATGCCTTGCGGGCGTAAACCTATCCTATAGTATAGCTCTAGCAGAGCACGAGCAGTTATAGTTATTAGAACCCAAGAATCTAATGCTCATGCTGAAGAAAGAAGAAGAGACTAAACTGAAATATAGCTGCCCTTAGTTAACCCCTCCCCCTCCAATATCGCCGAACCTTCGTTAGTTTTTCTGTTTTTAAATACGTTGGAAATCGATTCTCTTCATGACACAGGTTCGACGGTAGATTGATATAGTGATGCCGACTCGATGTTGTTTGGGACCAATCCTACGTTACTAACAGCTTTTTATATTCAATTCTGGCAACGAAATTCTTAATCCACGCGTATGAAGTCGCGGGTACCATATAGCATCACCACTGACTATACATTAATCGAAGCTCCATGAAAATCCGACCAGTATTTGGCGTGAGTTGTGTTCAACCAAAAATTGTCCATATTTTTTCATTTTTTCTACGTCACATTAAAATGAGACCTATTTGTTTCACTCGCGCGAGGATGGGTTGTACATTATTAAGACCAATATTTTTTTGTGATATTAATTTGGGAAATTTTCGATCGTTTCAACATTACATCAATTTTAATCATACACTATTTTATTCGCATCACCACGGGTGGCAAAATAAATGAAACCCCAAAGAAATCAGACAAGTAATTTTTGCGTGAATTGCGTATCTTAATCTTATCACTTTACGATGTCACATCAAATTGAAACATTCCCTATTTTACCCTTGGGAGTGAGGGCTATACATTAATTGAAGCCCCATCAATATGCAATCGGTAGTGTCTGCCTTAATCGCGTTCAACGAAACATTATTCTTAATTTCTCACTTTTCTGACGTCACATCAAAATGAAACACCTTAATTTACCCGCGGTATCATAGTCTATACATTAATCGAACTCCATCAAAATTCAAGACGCAATTTTTTTAACTGTTTTAAATTTATTATTTTACGATGTCACGGAAAATTGAAGCATACCATATTTTATCCGTGGAACCAAAGGTTATACATTAGTCAAAACTCCATAAAAATCCGATAAGTTTTAGCATTAATAGCGTTCTGCTATAAATAACCTAAAATTTATTACTTTAAAATGTGACATAAAATTGAAACATCCCGTATTATTTCAACGGAGAAAGTGCTATACATTAGCAGAAACCACATCAAAATCTGACCTGTTTTTGCGTGAATCGCGTTTAATGAAAAATTATCCAGAATTTCTCATTATTTTCAAGCTCTTTTTTATCCGCTGGACCACGCATTGTGAATTTATCAAAATCCATCCAGTAATTTTTCAGTGATTCGCGTACAACGGAAAACCGACAGTAAGATTTTTTAATTTCTCATCTGTCGTCATCACATCAAAATTAAACAAACCCTGTTTTACCCGCGAGAACATGGGCCGTACATTTAACGAAACGCCAACAAATTCCGATTACTAGTTTTTGCGTGACTCCCGCTCATCCAAACGCAGACAGAAACAAATTTAAAAAAGGTCCATCCCTTCTCTGTAGCTTATTAATGGTACTTTTAACTCATTTTTTTTAAAAAAAATAATATCTCCGATGTACAGACTTTTTCTAGGTTACAGTTTTACTATAAGATCAAATGTACAGGACGGTATTGTTTAAAAAGCTACGCGAGGCAACATTTCAACATTAATTTATTCTGTAAAATTAAAGATTTTCATTTCAATCATTAATGTGTGATATTATGATGGAAAATTAAATTGTCGTTTGCCAAGGTTAACGTTAAGGTTGTCTCTGTCATGGGTGGTACTGGGTATTAAGTGGCGTTAGTGCTGTTCTTCTTCACAGTGCCGTCAGATGCAGGCAGATCCAAAGTGGCGTTTCCATGCATGTGTTGACCACAACTTGGATGAATAGCAATTGCTGCCCGCCTTCTACAAAGCAGACCCTCCTCAACCAGAAACTCGCAGACGAGGAATCGACCGCAGAGTCATTCCATGGGACACGAACCAGCGTCTTAGCCTCTCACTGAGCCGACCAGAGTAGATGTCATTCCTTTCTGTGTCACCTGTGTGTCCTTCATTGGTTCAAGTCCCCCCATCCCCCTCTCAGGTTAACACATTCAGTACTGAGGAAGTCTTCGGCCGTCCGCTAGCGAGCATCCCAGTGACGGTGGACGGATTAAGACGTCCTTTTCCTAAGGGGTTGTATAGAAGGTTGGTGATTTCAGTACCTGGCCTACGAGCTCGCCCTTCTCTCAGCCATTCATTAAAGTCTTACCTTTCACCGAGGGAAGACCGTTTTCAAATCGGACAACTAGATGGTTCGTACCAGAGGTGGTAAGACTCCTGCAGGAGTTGATGATGAAAGTAAGACGCCTGTTCCCGTGGAAAGGTTTGCATCTTTGTTTCCTTTTATTTGAAATATTTCAATGTTACGTTTGTAACTCACATGTACGACACGACATACCAGACGGAAAGACGAGAGCCCCGCAAAAGAAATGTCGACAGTGTTCGAAAAAAAAACTAAGGAAAGATACCACCTATTATTGTCCTGTCTGCCCGGAAAATCCTCCTTTGTGTCGGGATCAATGCTTTGAAATTTTTCATCGAGGAAATTAAAATTTTATGTTTTTTCATTTTATTTACGTCCTATTTTATCAATTTATATTTTCCAAGACTCAATAATTAAATATCTTTTTTTTGTGACGAAACTAAATTTAAATATATATAAATAATTAGTATTTATGTAATTCTATATGATTCACACGTTTTTTATTCAATAAACTTAATTTATACGATATTTACCTATTTATTTTTTCCATAAACTCTTATTTACTATATTTAATTAGTCTAATTGTATTTTTCAATTAAAAGTAAAATAAACAGCATAAAAGGACAGAAAATTAAAATCATCTGCCGTCTCAGGTAAGATGGTCAATAGCGTCACGGCGGAAGTCTTATTTGCCCCGAGAGCGTTGTGCCAGTCTTCGTTGACGGGAATTTCGCTTTGCTGGTACAGTTCTTACTGTTATAATTAATTATTCCAGTAAGTCGCGCTTGTCGATCGGGAGTGTCATTGCAAGTGATACACTTCAATTTCCGGATCATGGAATAATACTAGGAGGCGACTTCAACTTGCCGGATATTGACTGGAGTAATTACGCCCACGTTACTGGTGGCAGGGATAAAATATCCTGTGAGATTATTCTCGACCTTTTCTCAGATCTTAATCTTGAGCAGCTCGTCACTGAACCAACGCGGTGCGACAACGAAAACGAAAACATTTTAGATATTCTCGTTACAAATAGGTCTGAATTATTTACGGACATTTCTACCACCACGGGAATAAGTGATCATAAAGCTGTAATTGCTACAGTAAAATTAACAGTCGAGCGCAAAAAGAAAAAATAAAGGGTCGTTTACAGGTTCGAAAAGGCCCCAAAGGAGAGTTTAAGAACGTTTTTGAAGGATAAATACATTACCTTTGTAGAAGGAAGAGGCTCGGTTGAAGAGATGTGGCTTCGATTCATAAATATAGTCAGGGAGGGTATGGACTTACATATACCGAAAAGGATAATCAGGGACGGGAACGATCCCCCGTGGTATACGCGTGAAGTCGGAAGGTTACTTAAAAAGCAAAGGAAGATTCATGCACGCTCAAGAAGGACGATGTATAGGAGTGATTTAGAAAAACTAGCTGAGACAAGAGGACAGGTCAAGAATGCGATGCGCGAAGCCTTCAATGACTTTCGATGCAACTCACTTTCCAAGAGCCTCATTGAAAATCCAAAGAAATTTTGGTCGTATGTAAAAAAAATAGGTGGTTGTGACAACAATATGCCAGTTCTACTAAAAGACGGTCGGGAAGTTGATGACAGCCGCGACAAGGCTACCGTACTTAACGCCGAATTTAAAAATTCCTTCACTGACGAAAACATGGAAAACATTCCCGTTTTTCCACGGCGTGTTGAATTTGAAATGGATCCAGTACAAATTGATAGTGTAGGTATCATAAAGCAATTAAAGCTCCTGAAGTGGGGGAAAGCGCCGGGTTCCGATGGTGTACCAGTAAGAGTATTTTCGGAATACGCGGAAGAAATAGAACCATTTCTTTCAGATATATTTCGTAAATCTTTAGAGGAAAGAAAAGTACCTTCTGACTGGAAAATTGCGCAGGTGATTCCCGTTTTCAAGAAAGGAGATCGGAGAAATCCTAGGAATTATCGTCCGATATCGCTAACATCTGTTTGCAGTAGAATTCTGGAGCATGTCATATGCTCTAACGTTATGAAGTTTCTAGATGAAAACGAGCTACTTACAGCATACCAACACGGATTTCGGAAGAACCGATCATGTGAAATGCAACTGGCTCTATTTTCGCATGATGTAATGAAAGTTATTGATGCGGGATCACAAGTTGATGTTATTTTCTTGGATTTTCAGAAAGCTTTTGACTCTGTGCCACACAACCGACTCTTAGCGAAGATCCGAGCGTACGGTATATCTGATCAGATTTGCGAATGGATACGCGATTTTCTACCTGGTCGGTCACAGTATGTCGTTGTAGACGGGGAAGCCTCTTCTAAACTAGACGTTACTTCGGGCGTTCCTCAAGGAAGTGTAATAGGACCACTTCTTTTCTTAATGTTTATAAACGATCTCGGTGACAACGTTAATTGCAGGATGCGATTTTTTTGCTGATGATGCACTTATTTATAGGGAAGTGAGGTGCTCCGACGATTGCTTAGAAATTCAGCGCGATCTGGATGTTATTTCGGAATGGTGCCGTGAATGGCAGCTTACACTTAACTGTAAAAAGTGCAAGGCAATGCACATAAGTAATAAAAAGACCCCGCTTGCTCTGGAGTACAAAGTTAACAATTCAGTTGTTGACACTGTAGATTCCCTGAAGTATCTAGGCGTAACAGTACAAAGCAACTTGAAATGGGACTTGCACATAACTTCCGTTGTAGGAAAAGCTAATTCCAAACTACGATTCATAGGACGTATTTTGAGAAGTTGTAATGCTCATACAAAGGAAGTAGCGTACAAAACACTTGTGCGTCCGCATTTGGAATACTGTTGTGGAATTTGGGATCCGTATCGCAAGGGATTGATTAACACATTAGAGAAAGTACAGAGAAGAGCCGCTCGATTCGTGACTGCTAGTTACAGTCCTTACGTAAGTGTCACAGAGCTAATTCGTGGGTTGGGCTGGGATTGTTTGGCGGACAGACGACGTCGTTTTCGTTTGAATTTGCTGAAGAATATGCGAAAATTTTTAAGTTACGAGTGCAACGAAATACTTCTTCCGCCAACCTATTTAGGTCGCAATGGCAGGAGGGATAATATTAGAGAAATAAGATGCCGTACTGATTCATTTATGTATTCCTTCTTTCCTCGATCTGTTCGGGATTGGAATGCGCAGAATTAGGATTGGTGCTTAGCACCCTCTGCCACCCACAGTATTTGTGATTTGCAGAGTATAGATGTAGATGTAGAATTGAAAATAATTCTAAGATTACTTTGGCGGAAGTTTTTTTTTTTTTCAAAAGTATGAGAACGTCAGTGAAACGAAATCACTATTTAGTAGGAAGTTTCGCATAGATCTACCAATGGTCTCTTCGGAAAAATAATCGAAGCCGAAGGACAAGTTCACGAATGGAAATGCATTATTTTACCTTCTGTATTTAGTATCATGTATTTTGACTTCTGAATATTAATTTACATTCCCTTTTCTTCCTGTACATTATTAAAATTATTAATCAATCATTGCTGTAAATCCTTTCCATTTACAGCCAACAAATCTATATCATCAGCGAATCTGATAGGCAACAACCTTATCTAACTCCTCTGCTATTTTTACTACATACGATATTTCAGTTCCAAACCACCGAGCGTGGTGGTGTAACGGTTAGCGTTCTCGCCTCGCATTCGGGAGGACGCCGGTTCGAATCCCCGTCCGCTCATCAAGATTTGGGTTTTCCATGGTTTCCCAAATCACTCCCGGCAAATGCCGGGATGCTTCCTTCAAAAGGCCATGGCCGAATTCATTCCCATTCCTTGCCCCCTGTCTCTAAAGACCTCGCTGTTAGGAGACGTTATGCAGTTAACAAAAACATCCAACCCTTACACATATTATCTGATTCGAATGAATTCTTTATTAATTTCCTTTGTTTTCAATCCACCACTTTCTTCTTGATAATATTCACCAGCTTGTCACATCTCGCTCTAAATAAGGCTTTTTCAAAGTCAATAAAAATAGCGCACACTACAATGCTTTTCCTTAGGCACATCTCATAAAACGTTATTAGTAGTCTTATTGCATCTTTTATTCTTTTCCCTTTCAGAAACCAAAAATGATCTTCATGAACTGAATTGTTCAGTTTTCTATGTCTGTTTTTCCTTGAAATCCAATTATTAATGTAGAATATCAAGTAAATCTACCAGTGATACTTTCCAGCACGTTATTTCTGAACTTTTATACATTTCACTCTGAACCTTAATAACCTGTTACGAATAGGAAGAAAAAAAAAAAAAAAAAAAACAAACAAACAATTTGCTGTGAAAAATACTCATATGTTACAAAATTGACAATTGTGAGTTGTACTCAACATCAACTCCTTTCGATGATTGACGATGAACTTCATATTCCTCTCTGCTCAACCAATCAAATAAAATCAATGTATGGTTTCCTAAATTGCAGTCTCGAAGAAAAGCACTTATACATTTTTTTAATTCCGTAATTTTATTTTCTATATCGAGTAAAGGATGGATCGATTTACTGACTAAAAATATATTTCTCGGCTAGGTTGAAGTAGAGTGTATCTTGCGATTCCGTAGCAAGGCCGTGGTCGCGATCCCTCCACATTAATATCCACGCCGATCTCGAGAACAATGAAAGGTTTTGAGTTCCATAGAATTTCATTCGGAGTACCAAGCGCCTATTTGATTTCTGAAATAATATATACGTCATTATAACAATAATGCATGTAATTAAATAAAATTAGCATTTTTAAATAATATTTATAACAATAAACAGTACAGGCTGAAAAACGAACGAAATCGGTATTATCAAATTCTACACGTCAGTAAATTGGCACATTTAAAAATAGTTAAAACATAGTTTCTTGCTGGTTTATTATTACTTCTTCCAAAAATTGTTCTTTCCCATTGAGGAAAGCTGGAAAACTTTCTTTTCGTACTGCCTATCTTCTTCGGTTGCGGAGTTTATCTTTCAGACAAATAATAATAAAAAAATATTCTTATCAAGTGGCGTGATATCTTTTACAGAAATTGTTCTCTTGTTATTCTGGTAGAATTATTTTATTAATTAATTCGTCCATCGACTCATTAATCACTTAAATTTTAGGCTGACTGTAGGTTGTTTTAATTGACGACGGAAACATTTAAGTAGTGCGAACTGGTAACTGTTTACTTACAAATTATACAGCAACCTAATTTCCACGACACTGAACTATCTCCGTGGTTGCACGCTCTTGCCTTGTTTGTTTACTGTTTGTCGACCCTCCCGAATTAATGGCAGGAAGTGTGGCGTCCTCTCGAGTTCAACAACTTCACAGAGTGAGAGGGAGGTGGATATTAGCGCTGTCCATCCTACTTACTTTCTGTTTGGTAGAACTATCCTGGTGACCTTTTCCGAATCTTGCTCCAGAAATAAGTCACTTTAGAAACAGTGAAGAGATATTTGAAGTCTACGGGATTTGCCTCCATCAAAATGGAGAACTGCTAGCGAGATGTAAGCACATTTCTGGATGAACTTATCCAAAAACATTGATTGGGCTAAATGGTAGCATTGTGGTTCACTCGCTTCCGAAAATCCTCCGCCCATAGAATCCTTAACAGGGTGACTAGTAGTACAATAAGGATGGTTCTACCTCAGTTTTGGCACTACCTTGAAGATGAAATGGGTTTTTCGGCACAATTTTCTTGCTGGTTACATAATTTTCGCTGGCAAAGACTAGTTACGCCCGTTCACTACGACCGATCACACGCTTCGCGCGAAGAGTATTCCTTAACGTTCCCTTAATTTCAATACCGAAACACTCTGATTACCTCACTAGGGTTCAATTTCATTTAAGTCCCTTGTTTGAACACGAAATGTAGCTACAAACTACAGCGATTAAAAATACGATTTTTCATAATTAATAATACATTCGTTATTATGTTGAGATTCTTCGTTGCACTGTCACGTAAATGAGAATGATAATAGTATCCTGTCGGAATATCTAGTTAATTCCTGATCGGACTGCGGAAATTCCCCCAACTGCATTACTTCACGCAGACATAATACTGTAAATGGTAGCAGAGCAATACACGCCATAGAGTAACGTAGCAAACGTTCAAAACTTCCACTATACGCAAACAAATCAAATAACTTCACTAACTTGTTACTATACCAAGGCCTGCACCCCGCACTCTAGAGTTTGAAAACGAAGGAATATGAGCGCGCCGAGAAACAACAGTTCAGCTATGAATAAGTTATACTGCTGATTGTTTGTTTGCACTCAGTGTTCACTGTCGTAGCCTGTCGTTATATACTACCGTCTGAGTTTATGATTTTTCAATTCCTGCTACTTCCCATTCACATCTGTATGGATTTGGTTGGTAGCGATAAAATCTTCATATCGTTCTCTTTTTTCTGAGACTTCGCGACTCATCGAATATAGAATGGTTACTTAGAAATATTGATAAAGAACTAGAATGTAATCGGCCATTCAGCATATCAGCCAAGAGTCTTGGAACCACGTGGGTGAGAAGGAATTTTTTGGATAATACTAAAGGGTTCGTTAAATATCAGATATATCGGGATGTAGGGTGTCGGGTTCGTGTTCATAATCTTATCTAGCCAAGTAGTAACGAACGAGGTATATTTAATGTAATTTTCAACGTGTCGATTTCAGCCACAATGGAATGAGCAATAATATCACCAAATGCAACTACTAAATCACTAAATCTACTAAATCAGGGGTGGCCAACCCAAATCATCTTGCGGGCCACTTTGGACATATATCATAACTCCGCGGTTCGCATATAAAATTATATATTCCTTATTAGATTTAGACCCACTACAGACATTTTTTGCAGTGAAAAGCAGAAACATAAGGAGTTATTATTATTGTGCTTACTATTATTCTTACATGTAAACATAGATACTGTAATAATAATAATGACACTAAACGCACATTTTAAAGAACACTAAAAATTAGATAAAAAAATATATAAATATAAATGAAATAATTTTGAAAATGTGGATGCACAAATAATCTATTTTTAATAGATTGGTTTTCACTACTTTGGCCATTATAAAATAAATATATTATGTAAAAGTATGATGAATCTCGGGGGCCAGAAAAATATTCAAGGCGGGCCCCGGGTTGGCCACCCCTGTACTAAATGAAAACAAAAGGTCTGGGCTACGATGTGAGAACAATGCATCACACACTTCAGTAACGTACAGGCAGCATATGACGTCAGCTAGGAAATTGTACAGTAAAACAGTTAAATCCAATGATCGATGTTGATAGATTGTAAAAATATTTTAAAAATTGTAACGTTAGTGAAAAGTGGCATAAATTGTACACACTTTTGTAGATTTTGACAATTTCCAATGCCAGTGCGACGGGTATGTAACAAGCATCATTGTGTAATCTAAGTATCGATAGTAGTGTTCAGGGCCGGATCCAGGATATTGTTTTTTTTTGGGGGGGGGGCTTGAGCGGACTTTGGTTTGGGGGGGGGCTTGGCTTGAGTGAATTTCTGTTCAGAGGGCTTGCGTTCAGTGGATTTTGGTTTTTGGGGCGGGGGCTTGAGTCGGGAAAAAGGTAGTATTTATAGCCTCCTCGGGCCTCAAATCCGTAGAGCTAAAAAAAAAAAGGTCTCAAAACTACAATGTCAGGGGTGGACATAGATACGTTTGGGGGGGCTTGTGCCCCCTAGACCCCCCTCCTGGATCCGCCCCTGATAGTGTTTGTAATCCATGTACATCAGAAATTAGGAAAGAAGTTGGCCTAAATCCTTCAATCACAGAAGAAATTTCAGAGTTGATGCATCAGGGGGAAAGCACAAAAATGCGCAGTATGTAGCAGGAAAGGAGTTCTGCACATACTTTGGAAAATAAATAAACAGGAAATTAAAAAATGCCAGAGAAAAGTGACTGCAAGAACAGCGCCAAGAAGCAGAAAAAGAAATGGCCGTAGGTAAAGTAGATGCGGCTGATATGAGGATCAAACAGAATTTTAGAGAAATGGAGAAAAGATCTTTACACATCAAAGGCGCTAATGGGGAACGTTCGTTGACTTAAAAAGAGAGACCAAACCGAGGGAAAGAGTACTAAGAGAATGATATGGGCTGAGCAAGTGTACTGAAAAGAGAAAACGATATCGAGTTAATGATTGAGGAGATCCTATTCTAAGTACATAATTTGACAGAGCTATGAAAGATTTGCATAAATAAGGAAATAGGGACTGATAAGGTTCCTGCCGAAATCATAAAATCTCTAGGAGAAGAAAGTTAGGATATTACCACCACAATACCGAAGAAAGCTCAAAATGACAAATATATTACTTCAGAAGAAGTCAAACATCACGTGCTTTAAAATTACTATCTACAACAATGGTTCCCAAACTGGGGGGTCTCGCTTCACCCCCTCCCAAGGAGGTTTAAAGATATATCGGGGGGAGGAGGACAGCGCGCTATGTAGTTTAGCATCACACAGTCGGAAGTACTATATCTCGTTTCCCACCTCTTAGAGATGAAACTCTTTATTCTAACATTACATCGTTAGTACTTAAACGTAGGAATTTACTTTTTTAATTAAAAAAATATGGCGTGGTAAGGAAACATGTGAGAACCTTTAATAACCTTTAATATAGCATTATATATGACAGAAGAAAAGAAAGGATAGAAGAACAGATTTTTGGTAAAGATTAGTGTGGGATTAGGGAAAATCGGGGTTGAAAAGAAGCAATTCTGGCTTTATCATTGGTTGGGTAAATCAAGGAAAACATGGGTACTTTAATGGGATTTTTTTGAGCTAGATAAAGCTTTTGCCAATTCTAGATGAGACAAGATATTCAAAATTTTAAAGAACTCGGATCTAAATTATGGAGATATAAGAATATTTTATAATGTGTATATGAATCAGGTGGTTAGAATAAAAGTCGAGAATCATGAGAGACAAACATCAGTTAGATAACGTGCGAGTCGTAGTCAGTCCCCATTGGTATTCAACTTGTAGTTTGTAAATATTAATGAAATAGTAGAATCTTTGTGAATTAGTCTGTCGACGGTGACCAGGTACGGCACAGTACAGCACGTCACACGAGGTCGACATGTCGCACCGTTCCCGGCCAGGATCCAGCAATATCGTCGCACTTTACAAAGGTAAGTTCAAAAGCTCTCACCATCTAATGTACATAGGAAAAAGAGTATCCTATCCTGTCATACTAAATACATGTTGAGTTTTTCGGAAGGAAGTTATATTTATTTAAAGTGTCCTGGAGATCATCAAATTTTGGTGACATATTGTGTTTTGCTATCGATGCCATCTATAGTAGATATAGAGTTTATACGAGACCTATCCTTTGCTGTGTTTCGGGCACCTTTAGCCTATCTCAGGAGGTAGAGTTGGTGGGGGTCCTAAATCAAACTAGGGCAATTGCAGTGTAATTAAGCAAACTGTTGGTACTACATCAACTCATTTAGTCGTGACACTAATATGGTATGCAGAAGAACAATAATCAATCGATAAGTTCTACGTAGAACAGATACTCTGATATTCCCCTTGAGTGATGATGGTATTTAAACTCTGGTACTGACGCACGTCATGTCCGTATGTCTCCGCTTACCCCATCAGGTTCTATGACGGCAGTCGAGCAACGTAAAGCCTGGGGTTGAAGAAGTTCTTTGAGGGTTTTTACCACATATTCGGCAGAAGTGAAGGTGCCCTTCTCCAGTGAAAAATAATAAAATTATACTGTGTGAGATTTAAAAAAAAAAAAAAGAAAACCTATCAAATTTTTGTTCAGTTTTTACTAATACGCTATAATTTACAAAAAATTTCACAACTTCTCCTCCATATCTATACTGAAAATTCATGGGTATTTTACCTTTAATTGTAATTTATATTAAAAAAATCACAATTTCAGTCATAAAAATTGCAACATTTACGGAGTTTTTTGTTGACAAGACACTATTCTCGTACCGTTTAGTTTTTTCGTTTTCTATACGTTCAGTGCTGTTATATGTGGCTTATTTGCCTTTGCGTGCTCACTGTGTCATTTTTTTTTTTTTGTTGCGTGTAGGATGATAGGACACTTTCAGTATGTACATTCCTCCAAGGTAGTCTGCAGCCAAGCCTCTTTCGTTACTTAAGTACCTTTGACTTGCCATATCCACATTTTTCGAAGCTACAAGATTTTGTGACCTGTTGTTACGGCCTTTCAAAAGTGTCACGGACTTGATACATAGATTGGGCTAGGATTTTATAATAGATCGACGACATTGATTCCGATCAATTTGCTAACAAACACCTTCATTTATGATTGCGGACAAATGTTTCGCCCACCACCATATTTGGGTCGCATTGATAGAGATTAAGGAAATAATTTTGCCGCGTTGTTACTTTGTATTCCGTATTTCATAACGTGTCTATGTAAATAGTTAATTGTCGTTTGCGTAATGTCTGACAAGCTATGATTGTGGAACAAGGTCTCGAAGTGACGAAATCGGAATCATCAAGAGACTCAACAACACTCCTGTACGTGGAGATACTGGTATGTGCAGAAAATGACATTAGACCTCCCATGTTAAATCACATCTACGTCTACACTCTACAACAACCCGCCAGTGTGGCTCAGTGCACTGAGGAACCAAAAATTGGATCGGGGAGCTACAACGGGTCCAGGCACGGGCCCAGACATCTGCGTACCGCCCGTCCTTACTGCGGCTTTCCGCAGCAATCAAGGCAAATGCCGGGATGTTCCCCATAAACTACACATTCCACAGTCAAACAAACACAGTTACACAGATGGCAACACTTCACTTCCTTCATCAGCTTGTAGTATGATCTGGCAGTAGGTATAAAATGCTTGACCTCAGCTCCAAATTTAAATGATAAGTAGAACTCATCAAAGGCAGCTGACCCCTAATGATGGTAAAAGGTGATGAAGAAGAAAAAGAAAAACATCTATACTCAGCAATCCACAAAAATTGTGAATGGCAGAGGGTGCTTTGCATCACAAGTAGTCTTCTCCGTGCATTCCAATCCAGAATAGCACGAGGGCAGAAAGAAGCATCAAAACGGAACGTCATTTCTCTCGTCATATCTCTCCCATCACTGCGACCCGAAGTATTTCATCTCACTCGGAAATGAAACGTAAGGTACTCTGACGGCGTCTGCAATATAACGATGGTAGATGTCTTCACGTGCTCTGTAATCAGACACTGACGGAAATGACGTCGTAAAACTCATTTCACATGTCACACGGAGGCGGGGAATCACCTCTGTATGAAGGTGTTTCTTTTTCAAAATGCCACCTTTGAATCGCAGTACACAATACGCTTCACCAGCACCCGGAGTTGTGTGCTGAACTCCTTTCTAATAGTGAAAATAAAAACAATTATCCGTAGCGAGTGTGTCTACATGCAATTCATAATCTGACTCTTGAATTTATGATTATTTTACTACAATTCATTATACTAAAGTGATTTATAAAGCTATAATTTATCACATGTGCGAGTCTATATAAAATTTGTAATCTGTATCTGACATTTAAAATCCTACGGAAGTATAGTGTTCTACCTTAAGTCAGATCTCAAATAGTCGTTGGATTTGCACGAACCAATGATATAGAGTTGCTTTTCCTACCATGCGTTTGTAGTATACTGTGATGTAATGAACTGTAATTTATCAAGCTGCTGGGTGAGCGGTAGCAGTCTGGACTCGCATTCGGGAATTTGCGCGTTGTAATCCCCGTCTAATCATCCAGACAAATGCCAGGATGATTCCTGCTAATGGCCATAGCCGAATCCCTTTCCGCTCTTTGCCCCTAGTCCATTCCCGACTCTAAATGACGACGATATCAACAAGGCTTGAAGCCATAATCAAAGAAAATGAAATAAAGCCAAAAGGATCTTTTTCTGAAAGACTTTAAATAGCCAGAGGAAACCGCTGTTTCTTTCGGCTCACTCGTATGAACATTGGTACAAATTATCTTCAAAATTTAACTATTAAATATTTGTTAATAAATAAATTTAAATAAACTTCCAAGGATCTGATACATAGCGAAGGTCCCTGTCCCGACCCGTACTAATAAATAAATCCTCCTCGACTGCAGGTTTCCAATAGACATGGCTGATAGATCCTTAAATGATCTCTCGTGGATAAGATACACTTCCTACTGTTCTTCGCCATTTTAAGTCTTATTCTTTATCAATAAGTCTAAGTAACTTGTTAGATTCCTCGTGGTTTAATTAATATAATAAAAAAACTAGTCCACGATACAGTTTCAAATTTTAACTTGTTTCATTGCTAGTAAGACATCGGACATCAAAATACAGTTCACATATAAACACAACACTCCAACGATTACAGTCAACACTTCCTCCGAAGACAATACTACCAAAACTGTTCGTTCAACATTGTCCTTGGCCAACGTAAATTAATGCCAAGATACTGATACTCATTCTTTGCTGGTCGCTTTATATAAGCTCCATCGAAAGATCTAGAACACTACAAAGGCTTCCGACAGATATTTCTCAACCATTAACAATACTTGAACCATTGAAAAGATATTAAAAAGAATCAGAATTAATACATAAGCATTTACAATCATTTCAAAATACTTAGAAATGAAAATTAAAGATACTTAAAAACAAAATTATCCACATAAATCATTTTAAACTGTAGTAAATCATCCTTTAAACACCGTAGCTCACCGTGACACTTACTATTACAAACATTTAAGTAATTCTCTTGGGTAGTTCTGTCCTTAAACATATTAAATGGTATTTACATAATTTCTTTTCACAAAACAAAAGCCATTTACACTGATTTACAATAAAATACAAGACAAATATACAATACCATTTTCAATCACAATCTAGCTTGTTACAAATGCTTCATAAAATACAATTCCAGTTAAAGTTTAGGTTTGTGGGATGTTGCAAACTGCCTCTGGCAATGAGTAGTTAAGCGAAATCAAGGCTTTAACGTTATCAACCAAATCCCTACAGATGTAAAAGAGAATTAGCAGGAATTGAGAAACTGGGGTGTGACTCAGCCGGTAATACCACCAGACTGGGTGCTACAAAATAACGAGCAGCGTCTTCGAGTTGACACAGCTGAACGTTTGTTTTTCAGTGCCGGATCTAGGGTGAGGGGTGGGGGGGGGGGGCAAATTGTGGCTCTTGCCCCGGGCGACAACTTCAGGGGGCGCCAAAATCATGTGTTGGTGGTATCTTTCTATAAGCGCCAGGGCGAAATATTCATGTGCTGCCGAACCTTTTTTTTAGGTAAAGCGCCTTGGTACACTGACCGCGGTGGCAACTTGGAAGGACGGAAAATTCATTGTTCTGTGACAGAACGGCCTTAAAAGAAAGCTCTATTCACGGAATGGAATTCATTCCATCATTGTTAGCGGGAACTCCCGATATTATTGGATTTATAAATTTTTCCATCTGATGTTCGTATTCTTGCAGCTGCGTTCGAGTGATTATCCCAGTTTTGTTTTAATATCTACTTTTGTGCTGAACAAGTTCAAATATTTATTACTGGAAACGAACCATTAACAGGTAAGGAAGAACCTATCGTTATCAAATATCTCAGCGTTTCTCATCCTTTGTCAATTCGAGGACCTGTGAAATGTCAAAAAAATTCGGTTGTTGTTGTTGTTGTTAGGGCTTTAGGGCGCGTCAACATCTAGGTTATTAGCGCCCTAACTAAAACCTGGTTTAACAGCGTGATTTAATATCATTTTCGTAGCCGACTGTGGCTTGATCGGTTACGCAGAAGGTAAAGCAAACTAAAATATTAAAACAGCAAAAGAAATACCGCCCGCATGGCTGACTGTAAAGGTGTCAGCCACACAGATGGGGGGGGGGGGGGGAGGGGAAACAAGACTAAAATACTGGAAGAAATGCCAACTGCATCGCCGGCCACAAAGAGGTCGGACATACAGACAGCTAAAAAGGGTACTAAAACGATCGCTGCAAAATGGTCATAAAAAATTCAAGGCAAAAATAACTGGTTCACTGTAAAAAGGCCGACCAGGTTAAATGATAAAGGAAACTCGCTGGCTAGTTCCTTTGGGGTGCATCGATAGTGGGGTCATTAGCGCCCTATTACCAGCTACCTCTGTGGATTAAGAAAGTACTAAAATGCTGTCTGCATGGTCGACTGTAAAGGGGTCGGCCATACAGACAGCAAATAAAATAAGTAATAAAATCAGACGTGGCTTTGAAGCGACCACAACGACTTAAAACCGTACAACACCTGTAAGGCTGTAAAGGGGCCAAACAGTTTCAAAAGAGGATAAAAAACACTACATGTCTTGCTGGCTGTATATTGGCCAGACAGACATGAATAATAACAATACAAAAAATTAAAATCATGCATATGGATTGGGAGACTGTAAAGAGGTCACCCATCAGTCTTAAAACTGGACCGATCTGCCTAAAATTGGTTTCACCCGCCTCGGTTCGGGTGGGTCTTCGATCATTGCCTGCTGAGGAACGGGATCAGGCTCGTCCACCAGCATTTCTATTTCTTCTGGCTCCGAAGAGTCAGACGACTCCGACTCAGATGACTCCTGGCTGTTCTTCTTCTTCTTCTGCTTCTTCTTCACCCCTTTCCCCTTCTTCTCCCTACTACTTGGTAGTCTGGGAGGGGACGAAGAGGGGGATTTCACAAAGTGAGTCGGGTCCGTCAGTCTAAACTTCGGGCCACGGATCTTCTGATTGCCTCCATTCTCACTTGTAGCAGTTGGCAATGCTACCACTGTGATAGCACGTGGTGGTATTGGAGGTGGCGTTGTTTTCGCTATCAGTGCTGGTGGATCCATCTTCGCTGCTGCTGGTGTGGTCGAGGACGCAGGCGTGTTGCTACCAACGTCCGCGGTCTTAGATGTTGTGATCTTAACGGATTTTGCACCGCATTTGCACTGACATGAGCACGTTGTGCTAGTGCTCATGTCTGCAACTGATGTCTGGGTAGCAACACTCTGCTTCCTGACGGGAGCTGAAGCCATCTTAGCAAAAGTAGTTCCGAAAATTGGAGCGGCGAGCGACTTGGCCTTCTTTTTAGCTTCCCCATAGGGAATCCGCTCTTTGGTCTTCAGCTCCTGTATCTTGCGCTCTTCAAGATACACTTGACACTCCCTACTCCAGGCAGGGTGCGACCCGGAGCAGTTGACGCACACCTGTGGGGGCGTGCAACTAACACCCGGCTCATGTGCACCCTTCCCGCAATTACCACAGGTTGGTTTTCCTTTACATGACGCCGTCGTATGTCCGAACCGCTGACACTGGAAACAGCGCATCGGGTCCGGAACATACGGACGGACGTTCAAATTAATGTACCCTGCTTTGAAGTTCTTTGGCAGTACTGGAGTGTCAAACGTCAGGACGAAGGTGGCAGTCTTTTCAATACTGCCATTTACCCTTCGAGTGATCTGACGTACCTCGACCACTTTCTGTTCCTTCCACTCCTCAACGAGTTCCTCGGCCCCTATGTCAACTAAGTCACGGCAGGTGACAACGCCTTTGCTGCTGTTAAGGGATTTGTGGAGTTCGCAGGTAACGGCGAACTCCCCGAGCTTCTCACAGTTCAGGAGTTGGGTAGCTTGCCTACTGGAAGTTGTTTCCAGCAGCAGCGTCCCGTTCCTCAGCTTTTTTATGGTATTTAGGGTCCCTACCAGACCCTCTAAACCCTTAGAAATATAAAAGGTGAAACTTTTTCTAAAGATCCTTCCACTCGTTGCATAACTATAAAAGCATTCCCAAGCGAACAAACTTTTCTGTTACTATTGCTTTCTGAAGAGGGGGGGCTATCAACCCTCACCCTCTTCTTAGAATTGGGTGTATTTTGATTATTCTGCGGCACACCCGTACTGCAGGGTTTTTTGTTTTTATTGTGAGGCTTAATTTTGGTCCCACGAGTAAAAACAATATAGAAGGAAATGCTAATACAACAGGGGTGCGCAGGTGTCCCTGAGGTTGCACGTTAGCGGGTGATTTCCCTCATCACTCATTCGCCTCCTCGGCACGTGTCTGACCTTGAGGTTGAGGGTTTTTTTTATAGAGGTTTGTTCCGTCCTCGCAATCCGGGCGATGAAGCCAAGATTCCCGTTCTCCTAGGCACACAACGTTCCACCGCCACGCCTTACGGTGGTCGTTGAAGCATGGTAGGAGCTTACGGTGTGGGAAACTTGTGGCGCTCACAAGTTTCCAGCTCGGGCACCGCGGGTTCGCCAAACCCGTACCTGGCACTTGCGTACCAGGCCCCTGCGGGGGGGGGGGGGGAATTCGGATCATTAACTTATATGGGCCTTATTTCTTACCTCTGTATATATTATGAACCAAACCTATCAATTGTTAATAGAATATACCGCTGTTTCTCAAGACATATACTGTGCCAACAATAAAGCACTCATAAAACGTCGCTCTCCGAAAACGTATTTAGGGAATAGCCTGTTAAGCAGCCATATCCTGAAAATACCAGATTTTTGATGGTAGTTGAAATATTGTTTTTTAGAAATTTTGGATTACTAGCTTATTCTCGCTTACAGTCTTATGCAGGACGAGACGATATCCATTTTTTGTTTGTTGATATGATGCCCTTGAGAATCAAATTTTTAAAATTCTGCCTTCGGATAGCGTGCACCATCTTCGTATACCACCGATTGGAAACGATGAAATATATTATAACGTTAACTTATTTCTTTCTGACTCATTACTGTTTTTGTTAGCGCTTAATCCACAATATAAAATAATGAAAATTTTGCCCACGCCTTGTCTCTCACATCAAATAAATTAAGATGACAGAATTTGGAATCGTTGGGAAGGGCATGACTTGATTTTATGCCTTTGGTAGTTTCAACTGTTTCTTGGTTTTCTCAGTTATTTGAAATATGTTTAAATTTTTCGCCAAAGACGACCGTTCTTTTTGTTTTCCTTCTTTAAATGAACTTATGATTTACTTTATCGATGTATATTGCTGTTATTGACAAAATGCACATTGAATAATAACATTATTTAAATTATAATCGCAATGTTTGTAACATTTTGGTTGGGAAACAGTGCTTATTGTTATAAAAGCAATATACCGTGTTCATAGTATCGAATCTGTTTCCCACAAAAACAATTCTTGTAAAAATAAGCAAAGTCTCGTGCTTGTTTAGTGACAAAAAGATATGAGATCTTATTCTGAGAAATGTAATATTCGTATAGCTCTGAGAATATGCTGCACGTTACCAACGACGACCGCAAGCTGCGAGCGGAATTTTAGTAAACTAAAAATCATAAAAACCTACCTGCGATCAACAATGAGCCAGGAACGTCTTTCTAGCCTCGCGATCTTATCAATCGAAAATAGGACAGCTTATGAGGCGAATTTTGATGAAGTTATAGACTCTTTTGCAGAAATGAAAGCTCGACTAGTGAAGTTGTAGTAACAGTTAGTGCAAATTTTGCTGGGGCCTAAGGACTGCAAGTGTGAGTACGGTCTGGCTCGTGCGTTATGTATTCTGATTGTGTGTATTATATATATAATGCAAGCAATAAAAGAACTAATTTCCTATTATATCTGTTGTCTTTTTTTATCACGTTAGTGTAATAGTACCCAACTGAGTGTGGTGTTTTCTTTAATAATTGGGGGGGGGGGCGCCAGCATGAAGTTTTTGCCCCGGTTCGGGAAAATCCTAGATCCGCCATTTTCATACACTAATGTGTGAGGCGCGGTCCTTGGTATAAGAAACTGTAAGGTCGCTTGAGTTGTCGGAGTATGGTGGAATATCTGAACGACTGCTACGTTTATTTTTTATGGAACGAATTCTACTACAATTTATGGCAGTGTGTCTCCTGTATGAAGCTAGGCATTCGGAGGAACGTGCGGAATATACATAGTATTCCATACTCTAGTTTCCTCATTTATGTGGCAGAGCAACGAAGACTCAACTTAATAAGGGATGTAGTATTACTGTTAATAAATGTATTTTTTTTTATTGTTAAAGTTCCTAGCTGAATTGCATTTTCAGAAAAGAATTTTGAGTGCAAATTGAACCGAACCGGTGTATTTGGGTGTTAAACCTAAGGTGACTTTAACCGGTGCCCATGCAAAAAGCGTTCGGTTGCTCGGGTCGGTGTCAGATATGCAGGAGTAATAAGTAAATCTCTGTAACTAGCTCATGCATCCACACTCATTGTGCTGAACCCCCCTCCCCTCTTTCCGGTTATTGACAAAAACTGGAAGCGAAACATCCTTATCACACTACTATAATACAAATATAAGATTTACGGAGCAAAAACCGGCAGTAGTCATTAAGTTGAAAGATAAATTGAAAGACTCTGCCTCGCAGTTACAATAATAGTCATTGGGTTCACATTTTTGAGCACATCAAAGAGACAAGAATTATTTATATCTAAACTCCCTTGATTTTCTTTCATTTAAACTTTTTAACTTGTATCTGTTTTTGTAAGTATTGCATTTCTTGCCATACGAAGGGGAGGATTTGGCATTTCTTCAAGACGTCTTGTGTTTTCTGTAAAATTTTATGTATCTAATATATTATTTTTTCTTAATATTATTTATTTGCGTATTTAATTTTAATGTTCGTTTGCAGCCATTTCTTGATTACCTGTTTGAACAATAATTTTCGTGACTGAAATTTTTGAGAAACGGTATTTTTGTAATAATGTGAAAACCATAATGTGTCGACACTCATGCAGTTACTTTACTTACACAATACTTTTTCGTATAAAGTAAGGCGTAATTAACTTTTGTAATGAAAGTTAAAAACGTATCATTCTAAAATTTGTATTGCACTATTTTGCAATAGGTTTTCATTACAAAAAAAATGTATGATGTGTCTAAATTATTATCCTAGGTAGCCACAAAATTTATATTCCAAAATCGTTGTGAAGCGATCTCCCTTCTGTCATTAACAAACTGGATCCCAGAACCTCTGTCAATGTGTGTGTATGAAGGATGATTCTGTAACATTGAGGCTGATTCTAAGACAAGTTATATCTAATTTTCTTCTTCTCATTTTACAGTACAGTGTGCAAGCAATACTGCAACTGTCAGTTTAGATGACAAAAATGCTGTGACGTATTTTCGATTTTCCAATGCATTTTCATTTCCTATTCTTGAGTTAATTTTATTATTTTAATATGATGAGTCCTGCATATGCAAATTATCTGGTAGAAAATTGTATTCTGCAAAGTGACCTGTAATACATGCATAAAGGTTTACAAGATAAAAAGTGTGAACGAAATCATATCATTGACATGCAAATACAAAAACGCAATGGTGAAGTGGAATTTTACCGTATTAAAGAGGTAACTTTTAAATCAGCGAGACAGTAGAAATGCGAACTTGTATAAAAAATTCTTAAAGGCTCAGGTACAATTGTTTGGTACTGACATGGTACTGAAAACTCCATTGAATTTTGTAAATTGCTGTCGAACTCTTAACACATGTATAGATTAGAAGATACTCTCAAATATAGCTAGCACAACGTTTTGCATTTCTGCAATATTCCAGCAGGTAACGGAAGGCCCCACGCTAAGGGTAGGAATACAATTGCTCCAAAAATATATGTTCTGTGTGAAAGAAGACAAATGATTAAAAAAAAATGAGCCGAAGATATAATTTGACATCTCTGAGAAGGCTGTTTCAGATTACAAATGTATGTTGAATTTCTCCCTACCTGATGGTGGGATACATTTCCGTTTCTTGCTTGTTGTTTTCGTCAGTCCTTTATGATTTATTAGTTTTAGCAGATCACATTATCTTCTGATGAGATGTTCCTGTGGGAAAAAAGTTTATAAACTTCAGATATCATTACTTTAATGTTTATGATATTACCGCACACAGTAAATTAATTTAAACATTCAGTCGAGAAGTGTCTTTTGTCGGAAAATCTCTACACAATGAAACAGTTTAGATAACAGGGCAATTGTTATTCAGAACCTGCCCTGTGGATTCTACTGGTTAAACCATAAAGTGTTCAATATGTTTTTCTTATCAGTGGCAAGTACTGATTTACCCACTTTTTGTTCTTCTTTCTATACAAATTCAAATTTTAAATATTTGGTTATTCTGTTCACAAAAATCAAGGTCCATTGTTCCGATCTGCTTTGCGTTAGAACTATGGACTAAAATCTGCATGTATCGTACAACAAACCTTTTCTTAAATATTATCTATTGCTGCATAGAACGTTTCTTGAAGTCTTTAAAAATTGATTTGAGAAATTTTTATTGCTCATACTGAATTAAAATGTCTTCTGTCAAATCCAAACTCCTGCTGACATAATAGGTAGCTTTAACACAAGATGCTAAGGGTGAATAAACCCATTACAGGGACAGGATGGCACCAACATGGATCTGTTAGTTGCATAGTTATGTGCGCAGGGCACATTGGACAGTAGATCATGATATATTTTTTAAGATATATCAATAATATGAATTAATCTTAATTAAATAAAAAAGTATTACCAAATATAAATTCACCATAAGTACATTTAGCGGATATGCATAGAAGTAGCAGTTGCACTGCTACGTAAGCATCACTGCACATACCCTGTCTCTACGTACGTTATCTTCTCGTCCCAATCAGATTGGGAATTCCAAGTTAAAATATTTTCCAAGAAGCGGGCTATGAACTAGAAACTTAGTTTAGGTTTAAAACTACGAGGTTTTTGTAGTTTGATTTTTTTTTTATGTCTACACTGAATCTGAAGTACTCTTTACTGGTTCCTGCGATCTTACGGGCGCAGACCACTCTTGCAACGCAACAGGTTTTGTAAGGTCTCGAGAACTCTGCCTCAAATACTGTTAGTGGAGGCAGATTAGACTTCCAACATCCAGGCGATGAAATCATGGTTGGCCATAGCTGAAAGGAAGCAACAACAGATTCCCAACAAATAGGACAACATCGTTATAACGGAAAGAAAGCAAGAGTATAAACCAAGATTGTTGCGAAGGAAGTAATCTTAACATGCGACAGTAAGACATCATTCATTAAACTTGCCTACATGATTCTCTGAATAGAATCATAATGCCATATTGTGTTCTTATTTTCATCAGCCTTATTTAGAAGCAGTGAAAATGGAAATATGATATTAAGCTACTTTAAATGCAGATGACGAGTCAATGAAATTTAACTACAGATTTAGGCATAATTAAAAGGACAAATGCTTAAACGATTTCTCCATGTAGTACAACCATAATAAGTGATTGAGATGACAAGCATGTAGGCTCAACAGTGCCACTCTCAGTCAGTGCGGAGCCGTCACACGTGTAAACAAGTGCCAATGTGCCTCGCCAACGTCAAAGAATGCAATATCAGCAGGTGACTGAGTTCGAAATTGGTCTACGGCAAACAGGTTTGTCGTACCGTGACATTATGGCTGCTACAACAGTGAAGCGTCTATGGAACGAGTGGATAGAGTAGGGTCACACACAGCAACCAGCGGGTACAACATTCTCCTGCTGTATTACGCCAAAAATTAATGAAACAGTTTAGAGGACAACTACACTGATTATACTTACAAAATATTATGATGCAAACGATTAGAGCTACACAAAGATATAATAGAATAATGCGATAGGGAATAAATTGCAAAGGAGTTTCTTTATTGTTGTTGCCTGAAATAGCATCAACATTTTTGATAATGTTTTCCATTGGATGATTCAACTTTAATTCTAAAAGATTGCGTTTTCCCTTGTTTATGAGACAGTAATAAAAATATAAATTCAGAACAGATATAATATATGGACTGGATACATTAATTATTATCGTTTATTCTGATTCAATTAGATTATTAGCACCATAGCTTTTGCATCGTTGGACAAACCTTAATTTGAATGAATGTAAGCTTTCTCGGCGAGTCAGTTGCGTAAAATCTTCTAGGGCTTTCCACCGAGGTAGCGCGTCAATGTAGGGCGACGTTTCGAAGCCTGCCTCAGGCTTCTTCTTCCGGCGAAGTGTCGGATTCTTGGAAGCGTCTACGCTTAAAAGGCTTTCGTTTGCCAGGTGACGTCAGTCACGTGCATCGGGGCCAATCAGGACACAGGTGGTGGGGCAGGGAAGGACCTGGTAGGGCGGCCGGGTAGTGCGGACAGAAGCGTGGTAGGGGTACGCACGGTGGAGGGGAGCGTCGGGAGGCGATAATCTTGCAGCATTGATCTCTGCCTCCTAAGATGATTTATCGCTGGATTTCATGCCGTCCTAAAGTGGTATCCTGAATCCCTGTTCACAAATCCATTCGCCAGGTGAATCTACACGGATTCCTTTATCACACTGTCCTAAAAGCCATTAGCGAAAGATAATATTTTTGTTGCCTCGAAGTCGAAGGTATGCCCTTCAATACTGACGTCACATGGCAAACGAAGGCCTTTTAAGCGTGGACGCTTCCAATAATCCGACACTTCGCCGGAAGATGGAGCCTGAGGCAGGATTCGAAACGTCGCCCTACATTGACGCTCTACCTCAGTGGACAGCCCTAGAAGATTTTACGCAAACCTTAATTTGCCTTGAAAACTGTGTCCGTGGGATTACCCTCGTTGCACAGAATTTGCATCTCCTCTTTCATAGGAGCAACGAATTACCATTCATTATTATTTACTGAGTAAATGATCTTTCTTTGAAAGAGACTAACTTCTTTCTGCAGTCCCTAGCAACCGCGCTGACTCGTGACTCGGTGTAATAATTTTACACCACATGGCGCATTTTCGTAGGATGCTGACAGTACAAAATTTGGTTGAGAGATACGCAGATCAGATATCAACTGCTTACAATTAAATTTAGCAAATAATCTACGAGAGTCATCAACAATCATAGTATCTTTTTCTGACGATATGAACAAACAATTATAATTACTACCAATTGCAACAAATATTATATGCATTAATATCTAAAAAAGGTACATTATGACATAAGAAATGTTGTGAAAGAAATACATCCAAATCTACCATTTTTAACAGTAAATAACCATTTTTTTCTCTCTGGTTTAACTTACATAACTGACCAGATGTAATGGATTAATAATAAGAGGTTGAAGAATTCTATATTGTGTATTTACTGTGGCAGAAATTACCAGATCGAACTGTTTTTACAGTTCAAAAATAATTGACAAAGATCTTGTAAGGTGGTCTTTTGCAGATACCATAATAGCATGTTTTCGAATGTATTGGTCTCTATTACCAGTGATTCCAGAATGTAAACACCTGGGATAATTTTCTATTTGTCAATAATGGCTTCAGAACAATTTCTACATTTAACTTGAACACGTAAAATGCGCTCTTCCCACTTTATAGTGCAATCATCTGCAAGGATTACAGCGTCTTTTACCGAGCGTGGTGGGTGAGCGGTTAACGTTCTGACTTCGCATTCAGGAGGACGCCGGTTCGAATCCCCGTCCGGGCATCCAGATTTTCCATGGTATCCCCAAATCACTCCAGGCGAATACCGGGATGCTTCCTTCAAAAGGCCATGGACAAATTCCTTCCTGTTCCTTGTTCCTAGTCCCATCTCGCCTCTAATGACCTCGATGTCGACGAGGCGTAAAGCCATAAGAAAAAAATACAGTGTCTTTTGTATTCTTACAACTACTACTCAGCTGATGGGAATTTTAACTGTATTGACTTCCACTACTGGAATCTCTCCGATCAGGTGCTTCTATATGTGGTGTTTTGGTTTCTTCACTTTCTTGTTGTGTACTGTGAACTTGTTGGATGCTGGGTTCGTTATTATTTTGATTATTAGCCTTCTTTTTACTACCGGGCCTCTTCCTTTTATTTACATTATTTCCTCGTATTCTACGAGAGTTTTTCCAAGGGACCTCAGTCTTTATGCTGCCCACTGTTTGAGAGAATTTTTCTAGTGAGTTTCTTGTCCCCTTTGAGACTATTCTACTACGCTGACATTGATCAATAACAATTGCTGGCCCTCTCAATATTGGAATAGAATGACTGTTGATACATACATACAAACATGTTTTCATAAATAATTACGGCAAACTTTTTAATAAGAAGTTCCCTTCCAATAATCCCTTCTTTGACTATATCTAAAGACTCTTCAATCACATGAAACTTGTGCTTAAATAACGTGTTTTTACTTAATTTTAAGTGCAAAACTACCGCCTATTTTGTCCTCACTGTTTGTGACAAATTCTCCTTGCATCAATTTGGACGTCATTTGCCCTTGTGTGTAAGGCTAATTTGAACACCTGTGTCAAGTAAGTATAGAATTTTCCTTTATTTAACAATTAATTTTGGTAAAGTCATGTTCATGTTGACAGCCTGCAATGTGTATTTTCGCATATTGGTGAGTGTACGTGTGGCTGCCATTTCTCTCACTCTTTTGTCGTTTTACGAACCTTTGTTTACTTTTTGTGTTGTGTCTTTCTTACGACAATGTGACGAACAGTGTCCCACCGCGTTGCAATTATAACAGACATCTTTCTTTACATTCTGAAATAGAATAATCTTTCTCATGAAATAGTTATATGAATAGCAACTGTTACTTCAGAGCGATTTTAGAGCTCAAGGCAAGGCCCCTCTTTCAGGCAGCCTCACTTGCAATATTTCTGGAGGATATTTCCCCGCATCATGTGACGAGGAATGTCCAACATTTCTTGTAAAAACAACGGGTACCATTTCTTCCGTGGCTTGCACGTTTGCCTGACATTACGCCCATTAAACATGTCTTGGATATGAACCCTAGAAACTGCGGGACATTGTGTTCCACAGCAGCTAATCCAGGCTCTCTTTGATTCAATGCCACGATGTATAGAGGCTCTGATTAGCAGGACGAGGCTACTGAATTCTCACGGTCTGAATGCACGTGCAGCTCTCTAATCATTTACATATTGTCCCTACTATGTGGAATGAATTTTATTGTAATCACATGTATCATTCTTCGTGTCGCAGTTTTCGCAAACAGTAGTGTATGTACAACTTGTTTACTCTATTATTTCATTTCAAGGTGATACTTGTTGACTATCATGAGACAATGCTGAAGCATGCGAGTAAATCCTAAGTTCCTGCGGGTTTCAGAGCTTGTTAATCGTTATAGTTTTATTGGAACCTCGTCCAGCTTATTATTATATTAATGAACTAATCCTTTTGTTGTACTTGTCAAAATAACGTTTGTAAAATTATAAAAATTAAAAGTTCGTGAGTAGAATTTTTAATGCAACAACCACACTCTTACAAAAACTGACAATGAAACCAATTTACTGTAGAATGAACATAATACACAAAATTCTTTGGTATCATCACCCTGACAACAAACTAGAATTCTGTGAAGTTTCTTAACTTCTCTAAATAACACGTAGAGGTGTTCACTTGAGAAGGATGAAATAACGATTTTTATATGGACCTTTTTTCCAATGCAGTTTCTTCATTTTCCCAACATTTTGAGGTCGGATGCCTTCGATGAGTTTTTCTCACTGTGGGCATGGTCAAATTTGGAGCTATGGTTTTATGCCGCATGCCTTTGCTGATTCCAAGTATTTTATACCTACTGTCAAGTCGTACTAACAAGGAACGCCTTTGACCTCGAACGCTCGGAACCGCGCGAGAACTTGTTTAGGCCGACCCCGGCAGCGTAGGGGTAGCGTGTTTGCTTCTCGTTGCAGGGGTCGCCGGTTCGAGTCCGGCCTAGGGCATGGGTGGTTTTAATTAAGTGTTGTGTTCGTCTTGTGTTGTCCTTACACATTAGATAAAATAATAATACTTGTGAGAAATCTGTACATTGTAATAGAAACAAACACATCGAGCTGGCTGAATGGCTAACAAGGCCGAATGCCATTTAAAAAAAAAAAAACTTGTTTAGAATAACAAGCGATCATAAACAAAACAGTGGTGTGTGTCATTTCCATGCGGAACTCCTTAACAAATGAAAAGAGATGTGGTCGGGTCATACAGATCGTACCCTTCTAGACGTAACTTTTCCAAATAAAGATGTTATGCTGAAGATATTGCCACTGAAAACAACAAAATGTTTCCAAACCCTTGATGTTTACTTCTTTCGGAAATATAAGCTCTATCTAAGAAATATTACTGATTTTCTAATACCAGAATGTGCCAAACCATAAGTGAAGATACATGATCGTTATTTCATCATGAAACTTCATTCTGTTATTTACAATCAATTTGCTGCTCCTACGTATAAGCCTATGTTTGCAATATGCTTGGCGAAAGCCAGGTTATGACATTGACATACCAACATCATCATTTGAAAATATAGTTAGTGTGGCTTTTGATATTGGACTGCGTGAACGCGAAAGTGATTTGGAATGTGATAACGTGGCTTTAAAGAGGAGTGCACATTGCTCTCTTCCACTTTGTTTTAACCGCTTCATCGAAATCTCGCATCGCAGTTTGAGGACTAATATATGCACTATCAGGTGTGTGGTATTGCTGTATATACGTGTTCTGCACTATTTTAACGTACTTTAGGCACTGACTTCATTGAATTACGTATAATTTCCTTCATATGGGATTGATATCTTGATACTTTGTTTCTCTCTATTAAAATGTTACTTGAGTTATAATGCAACGTTTTTCATGGAAATGACCCACACCACTGTTTTGTTTATGACCGCTTGTTATTCTAAGCATGTTTTCATGCGGTTCCGAGCTTTCGAGGTCAAAGGTGTCCCTTGTACAGGGTGTCCAGAAAAGGACTCCCTGATTTCAAAATTAAATATCTCGAAAACAAAGATCGATAGAGGAATGCAGTAAACGGTATGTTTATTGTGACAGCTGTAAGAAGTGTATACAGCAGTGTGAAATAATAGTTACAAAAGTTGCTAACAGATGGCGCTGTACGCTGTACATCTCATATCAGCATACATAAGTGAAATAATCGTATGAAAACAATCTTTGCAAACAATGACATCAACTCTTCCTTCGGTACGCTAACCTCCTTTCACGTTTCAATGGTGGAACTGATCGCCCTGAGCTTCTGATCACTATTTAGGCATTACGTATGGCGATTACAGCACCATCTGTTACCAGCTTTTGTAACTATTATTTCAAACTGCTGTATACACTTCTTACAGCTGTCACGATAAACATACCGTTTACTGCATTCCTCTATCGATCTTTGTTTTCGAGATATTTAATTTTGAAATCAGGGAGTCCTTTTCTGGACACCCTGTAAGTACTACTCGGGAAGTGAAGTGTTGTCACCTGTATGTGAAATGTGCATTACGTTCAGCGTGTGATAAGTGTATTTTACTAGGCAGAGGTTGGCATTTGACTTGGTAGCTGCGGAAAACCGCCTGCAAACCACAGTCAGCACATTTAACAGTCCTGCAGTTTGTAATGTACATTATGCTACATTGGAAGTTAATATTAACTACTGGTTACATTACAACTATTGATTATAGTTCACACTGAATCTTATTCAGTTAAAATTTAGTTGTGTAAAATATTTGAAAGTATTCTTCTATTAAAAATATGCATTGGTTTTTTTTTTCACTAGAGCAGTTACCGAACAGATAGGCTTCCACCATCACGTGCATATCTAAATTTTATATCTTTTCCTAATACAGAAAAATCCTAACTCTTTCGAGTACGTCTCTGTAATGCAGGCCTACAGTTGTAAACTTAAGAAACAAGGCTGCAAGCACAATATTTCTCTAGAGCTAAGAATTTCATTCAGAGAAACGAGGAGTATCTAAATAAACGATCACAGAGTAGCAGTTCTTGCAATGTAATGAATCATTCGGAAAGGCCTAATAAATAATATATTAACCTTTTTAATGCAGCTGACATGAAACCATGTTAATAATACTAAACAACACGATAGTTTCATTTAATTCTATTTTCAAAGAGGCAAGGGTTCACAGAAAGCTCTTGGCCTCTCAAAACGCATGTTTGTTCATTAGCTGCTCCCAGCACTCCGATTTATTTCACGCTCACCATCTTGCAGATAAAATGTTTCCTCATTTTATTTCCCGCTAGTTATGCGTTTTTAGTGAATCGTGTACGAAGGTAGTATCATATGCATTTATTTAAAATTATGAATGTTTGTGGAATTATGTTGCTTTAATCCTTTCAACTTTGTTTTTCTCGATGTTGGCGATCAAGTGACATATTGATTTATTCAGGCAATCTGTGTTAATGCCAAAGAAATTTTTTCAGCGTACCCGCCGATAGAGATTTCATACACACACCTGCAACCAAGGGTGTCTGAGAAAACAACGAGCATTGTATTCCAAACGTGCTGTGACGTTGCGTCGATACCACGACTGTTTACAATCTCTGCAAGTGAAATGATTTCTTTTATACCCAATCAAAACAGTTTTTTATTCATTTTCATTACGTAGCGTATGAGAACAAATTACTGTGTAACAAACAAGATGACGCACAAACTTCACCCATCTCTCAAAAAATTATACTCACAAGTCAGTTCTGGAAGCACATTTTACATTCCGATCAATACGGAATACGTATCACAAATCTCTGAGACTTTTGCTCAATGTATAAATGCGTGGTTTCCTAAAGCCTAACTGAGCCACAGCGGTGCTACGGTAATGAAAGAAAACTGAACACAGCAGTTAATTTTTCTTGATGTACACTTATATCATCGGTTGGCTTTCTGAATCCCATAAAAAATTCGTACTCGCTGCTAAGCATCGTTCCTAGTCAAGGTCAAGTCCTAGCCGTTCTAGAAATTCGATTCATTTATTTATATATATATATAAAATCAATTTCGTTTTTATCAATCGATACAGCTTAAATAATGTGTTTTGAGAATATTTTGATTGAATTTGGTTGATAATTGAATACAGCGACCAGTCACAGTTTATGGTGTTGCTTTATCTTATTTTACCATTACCGGTTTCAAGCATACATTGCTCATCTTCAGATGGTTTTAACAATACAGATGCAAATTGCAGGCGTGTATTTGTGTCCTAGAATAACAAAAATATGATGATTGACGAAATAATTTAAATCTGGAGTGATGATAGTAAAACTTGGTATATAACTTACATTTGGTGTCTGCTTATATCCGAGAACAAAGACTTGTATGGAACACAGTTGAGGAGGCACATTTTTGTGTAACACTATGCATTTATAAAATAACATGCACAACATGCTCACAGACCTATGTGGGTCAAACAGGTAGAAACTTTTCTATACGTTTTAAAGAACACCTTGATGCCATTAGACTATGCAACACAGATAAGTCCACTTTTGCTGCCCACATATTAAATGAAAAACATTCCCCACCCACTATAGAAGAAAACCTACAGATCATTCATATTGCAGACAAAGGGAAGAAAATGGATATCCTTGAGGAACTTGAAATATACATTCACGATAAGCTATTGCCATACCATCTATTAAATGAACAAAAAGATCTTTCTAATAAAGCATTCCTGTTCAATTTTATTGACCTATTCGCTAATAAATGATTAAATAATACATGTCTCTCATATGCCCATATACATATTACTATATGCATATTAAATTCAACAACTATTTATAATGTTTATTGTTATCCATTATTCCGTTTTTACCAATATAGTTATAGAATTAAGTTCAATTTTGTCATCATATCTTATTTTTTATCAATTACTCATTATTGTCTGTATAAACCTTTTTGTAAATACTTCTTTGTAGATTAACGTCTTTGTCATGTTTGTAAATACAGTAACAAGTGTGCAGCGTGTCTATTCCACATATATGTGTGCAATATAATGGTGATAGTGCATAGTGTTACACAAAAATGTGCCTCCTCAACTGTGTTCCATACAAGTCTTTGTTCTCGGATATAAGCAGACACCAAATGTAAGTTATATACCAAGTTTTACTATCATCACTCCAGATTTAAATTATTTCGTCAATCATCATATTTTTGTTATTCTAGGACACAAATACACGCCTGCAATTTGCATCTGTATTGTTAAAACCATCTGAAGATGAGCAATGTATGCTTGAAACCGGTAATGGTAAAATAAAATAAAGCAACACCATAAACTGTGACTGGTCGCTGTATTCAATTATCAACCAAATTTGATATCACAGTCGCTGATTCCACAAGTCCACCATGGACAAAATATTTCAATTGAAACTAAGTGATATTTTGTCCGGACACAATCATGACGGCAATAACAACACGGACTCAGAATCGCGATATGTAATTACGAATTTGAACCTGGGAGAGCGAGAGTTTTAGGTTAGAGGCAGCAAACAATCGCCAGCTACTGCGCTCGCCGCGTCAGCAGTTGGCTGTACGGCGCCTGCGTGGTTGCAACCAGTGAAACATTTCACTGGAGGGAGCAACTAGGAGTTACATTACTGTCCTGAATTTGCCCTCATTAGATAGTTGGTGAGATGCTGTTCGCTAAAAGATGCATTTACCCTCTTAGAATGTGACGCCAAAAATTCAGTGTAACGTTTAGTTACGTCTGTACCGTATTCATGACTATTAGAATACATTATCAATAAGCATCTCAGTAGGGAACACATCTATAGAGCAATAAACGTCCTGAAGCTTATTACTGTTATCTTAAATAAAATGTGTATCAAGAACGTTTACCGTCACACAGGCTGCTACGTCTAGGAATTTTTGAAGAGACTTCTGTAACGCCGATTTCAAGAGCGTGACGAAAACGAGATATAACATTTTGAAGAGGGAAAAGACAGAAGCAGGCGTTGTTGCATTACGACCATTACGTGTCATGTTAAAGAGATAGAAGAGATTAGATCGTTAGCGGCATACTATAACATGTTCCTTTTCTATGAATTTTTTTGTATTATTTGTTACATAATAACAAATAGCGGTACCTGTAACTCTAAAGCAACATATTAGTAATAAAGGTATTAATTTTACAGAATTCGCAGTCATAAAGGGGAAAAAAACTAACCAAGAATGAAAAAAAAATCCAAAATTGAAGCTCAGTGTAATTGAAAATTGAGAGCACGGGAAAAGGCTTTTTGTTTGTTACCTTGTTTATTACCATGTGATAGGTGAAGCTACAACTATTAGTATTTTGTTAAATAAAGACTGAATCATACACCATTACCTTAACAAGATGCAGCTGATAATTTTAAGCCCTCGATTTTTTTTATAGTGTTTAGCAAATATTCGCTTTACCAGTAACAGCACACCCTGTATGTATATTGGGTATCATCTTCTGTCATAATTTATTGCCATACAATTAATATTCACATGTATTTGATATTAGGATGACCACTTCAAAACAGTTAAATAAACTTTTCTAGCATTTATTTGGAGGAATATACGTAAACTGAACAAAGCGGAAAAATTCGAAATGTGTATGCGTAAAAGTTACCAGAAATTTTATGTTAAGTTAGCAAATCGAGCATGTTGTTAATTCTATGGAATGGCATAAAAAAGATAAAATACTGGGATCGTGGCTTATTCAAAGTTTGATTATTATTTGAAGTTCCATTTATTGGGAATTTTAGTGTTTAATATCAAAGAAGCGTGCTTTATGAGTCGGATTATACTTTTCTCTTGATGAAAAGTGAAGTCAAGTGAGTCGGAACAAGACATAAAACCGAATATCCTGCTATACGACTGCTCGATGACAGCTCAATTCTTGCGTCGCTCCGTTCGATGTCTCATACATAATTCAATACAATCTTCGAGTCGATCCCTCTAGACGTCGCGGCGGCTGCGCGGAAATGATTTTTATTTTCCCTGGCGGTTTCCTGTCGGAACTGACTCGGTGTGTGGGTTTCAAATCGTCTTATTAACCTAACAGTCTATGCTACAAGTTGTCGAAGCACTTCTACACAAATCCCCTGAGCTCGAGTCGAATAAAAGGTGCTTGTAGCTTGCTGCCTGAAAAACAATCACTTCAGATCCTTTCACAGCGTTCTGGAGGCTCAGTGGAAAACAGTATGACTGGGTATTGTAGAATTATGGAATACACTACATGTGACGTACCAGTTTTCCAATCTTTTCACTCGGTTTGGTGAGCGCTAGCAAGTTGTGGACATTCTAGAGAGCGCTCTGGTCAAGATTGAGTGAGATGTGTGCAGTGTGGACGACTGAGAAAGAGACAGTTTCTGCCATCAATTGAGAGACGACTAAAACGTAATTTTTGTTCCATGTTTCCACAAACGGCGCTGATCGGCGTGGAGAGAACTGATATTGGCTCCCGGAATTTTCCTGCGAAAAGGACCAGGCTACCGCTTGGGTGCCTGGTGGGACAAAGGGAGCTCATTCTCGAGGACTGTGGGAGAGCAGATGTGAGCGGATATGGCAAGATTTTCATTTTTCGGGATGATGGTGGTAGTTTTGAAAGTTTCTTCCTCCAGAAGCAGTTATCAGAGTTGGCAGTTGTGAGGACCACCAGCTCTAATAGTTTATTGTAGATGTGAAAAGTTTAAACTAGTGTTGTTTAACGCCAGTGGCCTAAAGAAGTTTCTCTTATTATCCGTGCAGTGCTGCACGTCACAGAGAAACTGGTAATGCTTCCACTGATTTTATAGAATACATTGTTTTTCACTCAAACGTCCCTTTTTTTTTACTTATGGCTTTACGCCTCGTCGACATCTAGGTCATTAGAGGCGGGATGGGATTGGGTACAAGAAACGGGAGGGAATTCGGCCATGGCCTCTTTGAAGGAAGCATCCCGGCATAGTTTTTTATGTCTGAACAAACAGATTACTATTACTATTATTATTACTCCACGGTTCACTAAAAGTGTGTGGCGGAGGGTGTATTGCACCTGTCCGAAAGGGCAATAGTTTGGAAACGCTATACGGGATATGGCAGGAGGCGCCGATGGGCTATTGTGACTAACCATCCCAGCATTCGCCTGGAGTGATCTGTCGGATGGGGACGTTAAGCCTGGCAGAAAAATGCGTGTTTCGGAAGAGCAGGCCTGCAGAACCAGCACCAGATTTCACTTTTATCTATTGTGCACGACAAGAACAACGCACTACGCTCAACACAAACTAATCATAGATATCTACACATAAATAGGGCGGTGAAAAAGTAACTTACCAATCCTTTATATATCATATACCTTTCATGAAATACACTTGGTGAATTTCAATAAACAAATGATATCACATCTTTTTATGTTCAAAATACTTCCCATCTAACCTGGAAAACTTTGGCATTGACGCAAACACCTTTGAATGTCAATTAATGCAATGTTTGGGGGTAGCTAAACATGATGTTTTTACATAATCTTTCAGTGAGCAAACATTCTGTCACGGTTTTCAAGTGAAGCGCTTATCAGGTCGCAAGACGGTAACTTTATAGAGCTGAATGTCGTTATTCAGATACTTAGAGGCGTACACAATATTAAAATTCACCTCTTCAGTAGTTTGTGATTTCATCCACACTCTAAACAAAGAAGTCCATGGTGATAATATTGGAGGATCGTGATGAATATTAAGTTACTGTAAGTCATCCAATCACGTTTCGCTTAAAACGTTGCCAACGTAGTATATTAGAACGTCTGTAGCAATATGGACAGGAGCTCTTTCATGCTGGAAATAAAGTTGATCAACGTTGTCCATAGGGAAATTGATTACTGGTAGAGAACCAATTACTTGTTTCAGTTGAGGTTACCGTCGTTATACTACAGCACTATTACATAAACATTTACGCTGGTGATTTAGCACTTGCTACAAAACAGCTTGTCGGTTTTCCGAGTACCAATATTAAGTAAAGTTTGCTGATTTCACGTCCCTATAGCCTGAAGATATCCTCAACAAATATTATAAGATCAAGAAATAAATGCTGCATGATGGTGACAAGATTAGGCGCTCTGAGTCATCGCCAGTTGATAATGCACAATTCCTAGTCACCAGATTGTTTGCCAAAATCCTGGCTTAAATACCAATCCTGTCCACAGGATGTATGGAGTGATGTCATACAGCAGCACCGCTCATGGTGATTTTTTTGTCGGGATCTTAAGCCTGGTGGCCTCAGTGTCTTTCGGAAGAGTAGGCCTGAATGGGCGGGCAATGGGTTTCACCCTCTCTCTTCTTCGTCTCAGACTCATATTGGGTAAGGCAATGTGAAGACACCGCAGTTAGTTTTCCCAAGAGAGTTCCCATGGGGGAGGGGTTCATCATCCATGGTAACCCTCTACGCCCGGAATCGGGCATGTTATCATAAGAAGAAGAAATAAATTTGGGTGTTCCCGATATTAATAGTGTATACTCTCACAAAATTGTTGCCGCCTGTTTGGATCATCTTTCAACAGCTCACATATCAGACGTGGAATATACGAAGACTTTTGACTTCTATCTTGCAATATTTTTTACAGTGAGCGACGTGAAATTTCGGGAACATATTTTGATGGTTCGTGACAGCCAGACAGTGAATTAATTTTCTTCAGTCCATGCTGACCTAGGTCGCCCACTATGAAGTGTACTCAAAACATTACCTTCAGTTTCAAATTTGTGTATTACATCTTGTACAGCTACAAGCGATGATGGATTAGTCCCTAAATGTTCTCAATATTCCTTCAACACAGAACATACACCTCTGTTTCATGGCGAAAATACTTTCTTCTTAATTAAAAAAAAAAATACAGACATGAAGCGCAACAACACTCAATTTTTACTGACCACTCATTTCCTGTTTCCTTCTCTTCTCATGTCGGTGACGGTATTACCAATCTTGAAAGATGCAGTTGAAACACAAATAAAAATGATGCTGTACTTGATTTCTATGTTAAGTGGAAAGTTAATTTAATGATGCCCGATGCATTTATACTACTAACACAGAGGAAAGTAATTCGTCTCCTTACATCAGTATCGCCTGGCTTATCAAGACTCCTATGCGAGTCTGGAACATGGCCTGAGGCATTTAAACACCATCTACAGATTACCATTGAACACAAATGGAAAGATTAACTCTCTTTCTACGAGTATATTTTTATTTCCTTCAGGCTTTGTGGATTTAAAATCACAGCACAGAAAGAATGATCGAAAGTTATAGAAAACCAAGCTGCATGTGCATTTGTGTGAGAACGTGAGTGAAATAGCGGACTGAGTAGAAAACGGCCAAAACAATTTTTTGGTGGAACACTAAGAACACAGTGTGTCCCCCAAGTTGAACCATCTGAAATGACATTCCTTCGAGGCCTGGAAAGAAAAGTCTTCATATATTGTATGTATCGTCGCCAACGGCGGCCGTAAAGAACATGTGTAGCAAAATAATTGTTTAAAAAACATAAAAACCGCCTTCAAAAAAGTGCACTAAAAATTTTAAAATAACTTTATACCTTGCTTAGAAGAAATTAAATTTAAATGGACAATTAATTAGTTATTTTTGGAGTCGGTGGCAGCTGTCAGATAGCGCAGATCGAATTACTGAGATTTTTTTCGTGTTCGAAGCGAACCGAGAGTACGAACAAAAATTCCAAATATTTTACAGCATTGTTTTCTACAGTGCTGCCGCCGCGAAAACGTTCACAGTTATTCACAGTTATTTTACAGCATGTCGTGAGTAAGATAGTTTTATTGCAGGAGACAGCTTAGGGAAACAAATTAACGGTATGTTATCTGTGGCTCGGCCTCGTTGGTTATCCAGGCATATCTCTTAAGCCACAGTGCAGTTGGTAGGCTGCATCATGCAGTAAACACTGTATAGTTAGTATAATATCGGTGTATCATCTATATGTTTCAGTTTTGTTGAAAAATGTTTCTAGAATTAATTGTAGGTAAGTAGTAACATGATTTTTTATGTATTATTGTTACTTATTATTGTTTTTATCTTTTTGTTTTTCTTGCTATGGTACCGAGCGGGGCGGTGTAACGGTTAGCGTTCTCGCCTCGCATTCGGGAGGACGGCGGCTCGAATCCCCGTCCGGGCATCCAGATTTGGGTTTTCCATGGTTTCCCCAAATCACTCCAGGCAAATGCCGGGATGCTTCCTTCAAAAGGCCATGGCCGAATTCCTTCCCATTCCTTGCCCCCATCCTTGCCCCCCATCCTCTCCCGTCTCTAAAGACCTCGATGTTAAAAAGAGACGTAAAGCAGTTAAAAAAAAAATCTTGCTATGGCTGGCACCGACTCCAAAAATAACGAACTGATGTAAAAATTTCAATAACAGTAATGTAAAATATTGTCCATTTAAATTTACTTTCTTCTAAGCAAGGTATAAAGTTATTTTAAAATTTTTAGTGCCTTTTTTTAAGGCGGTTTTTATGTTTTTTAAACAATTATTTTATTTTTAAATTTTTAGTGGTATTATAGTTAATTTTGATTTAAATATGCCGCAGCAGTTCTCATTTTGCGAACTTCCTAGTAGCTCAGTGGTTAAAGCGAATGCTTTTTTTTTTTTTTAAGTAAACTGTTGTTACAACAACTTCTTTCAGAATGGGGTGAATTGGATGCTGTGTTAGGGAATGTCAGTTTACATTTTGATCCAGGCTGTGTTTCGATCTAATCATAACATCTGTTTAAGCTGCTGCTTGATAATCGAAAGATGTAACATCTGGACATTAATACATACCATGATACCACATACACAAATCTGTCTCTGGAATATATCTGTTCGTTCCGGTATCACACAGAAAATATTGATATTTAAATGGTTTTCACAACTTAAAAGCTCGGGGTCCAAGGTGAAATTTGAAGTACATGTTGAGACATTAGGACACATATATTTTATATATCTTCTGCAATGACTTAAAAATAGCTTAATTGATTTTGACGGTACTTAAAACTGTGGAATTTGTAAAGAACATTGGAAATAATAAATGATGGGGAAAGGAGAAGAGGAATTGGGCTTTTGTATACCAAATGTTGACTGTCTTTTCTGATTGATTTAAAGTATACGTTTGTAAATTTCTATTGATATCATATAAAAATTTTAGGTTTGTATAAAAAAATAATTAAGGGGTGTGGAGGTGAAGAGTAGTTTGGATTTTGTGAAGGTAGTGTAAACAATATTTTTCTCTTTGTTTTAAAGTATACATGTGCAAAGTTCCATCGAAACCAGATAAAAACTGTAGCTTTGGGTATAGAATATTTACAAAAATTAAATGGGGTAAGGGAGTAAACGGTTGGGTTTTGTAAACAGAATGTTTCTCTTTGTTCTTAAGTATACATTTGCAGTGTTTCATCGAAATCTGATGAAAATGGTAGGTATCTATAAATAACATCGGACATTAGGAAGGGTGGGAGTAGAAGGGAAGAGGGGTTGGGCTTCTGCAATCTAATTTAAATACAATTGTTATGTATTTTTTAAAGTATACGTGTGCAAATTTTCTTAAGAATCACATAGAAACTGTGCTTTCTGTAGATTAAAGGGGTTGAAAGGGGGAGAGAGATTTTGCTTCTCTAAACCAAATGCAGATAGTATTTTTCTGTTTGTTTTGAGGTATACATGTGCATACTTCCTTCAAAAACTGATAGAAACGGTAAATTTATATAATGAACATTGACAGTAATTATAGGGGTAGAAAGGGGAATGTGGTTTGTGTTTTTGTCAAAGTAATGTAAGTAGTATGTTTCTTTTTCTATTTGCTTTAAAGTATACACATGCGAAGTTCCACCGAAATCGGATTAAAATATGGGTTTTTTACCAACATTAAGGGTTGTAAAAGGGGAGCTAGGGTAGTTTATTTTTTGGTCAGAAATCTTCTCCATAAAAAAAATACATATATGTGCCAACTTTCATACACATCGGTCAAATGGTGTCAACTGTAACTTTTCGAAAAGAAAATTTACAAAAGTCAAGGAGCGGAAACGGGGAAAAGGGTTCAGTGTTTGCAAACCAATAGCTGACATTATTTTTCTCTTTGTTTTACAGTAAAAGTTTGCTAAGTTCTATCTAAACTGGATACAAACTGTGGGTTTGTATAAAAATTAAACGGTTTAATGGGGAGTGGGGGTGGTTTTTTTATTTTTTGGTCAGAAACCTTCCTCGTGAAAGAATACATATAAGCGCCAACTTTCATGGTAATAGGTCAAACGGTGGCGACTGTAGCTATTTATAAAAAAAATTGACAAAAATTAAGGGGTTGGTAGGAGGAAGAGGGGTTGAGCTTTGGCAGACCAAATGTTGACAAGATTTTTCTGTTTGTTTAAAAGTATACATTGGCAAAGTTCAATGAAACTCAGATACGAAATATAGGTTTCTATAAAATTAAGGGGTGTAAAGGGGGAGATGGGGTGGCTTGTTTTTATTTTTTGGTCAGAAACCTAGTCCATGAAATATTACATGTATATGACAACTTTAATGGAGATCAGTTAAATGATATCGACTACAGTTTTGTATAAATAAATTAAGGGGTGGATAGGGTGAGAGGGGTTCAGTTTTTTCAAACGAAATGTTTACAGCATTTTTCTCTTTATTTTTGACTATACATGTCCACAGTTCCATTGAAATCTGATAAAAAATGTGGGTTTGTATAAAATTTAAGGGGTGTTTTTTTTTGGGTCAGTAACCTTTTCCATGAAAATTACATGTATATGCCAACTTTAATGGAGATCAGTTAAATGGTGTCGACTTTAGCTTTGTATAAAGAACATTGGCAAAAATTAAAGTGTGGATGGGGGAGAGGGGCTCGGTTTTTTCAAACCAAAAGTTGACAGTATTTTTCTGTTTATTTTTTACTATATATTTCCAAAGTTCCATCAAAATCGGATAAAAAGTGTGGGTTTGTATGTAAGTTAAGGGGTGCAAAGGGGTAGAAGGGATGGTTTCTCAATTAAATTCATATGGGACCACTTTGTAGGTATACTCTATCCACTATAAAAATTTCATTTAAATCGGTTCAAAATTGGTGAAGATATCGCTGAACATACATAAAAAAAAAAAATTCAGACGAATTGAGAAACTCCTCCTTTTTTGAAGTCGGTTAATAAACATGAAATGTGTGTAGAGAGTGTGTCTTTTTATGCTAGTACAGTTATCACATACGAATAATCTGGCTCCACTTCAGCACGCACCATCTTTCTGAAGTGAAACTTCGTTACTGGCGTTGGGAGTAAATTGGGTTACGCGCATGTGGGTCATGCTGAGGAGGATGATATTGCGTCATACGAAAAGGTATTCGCCTCAGTCTTATTAATTTTTTTATTTGTTTCTTTTTTATTATTGTTTGTTCTTAGATAATCATTTTAAAGGAACCTGCAGAATTTAATTAAGAATTGGAAAAAATTAAAATGAAGCATGTAGAAGCTTCAAGTAGAAAAGAAAAGAATTGAAGAAGAGAAGCATACCCTAAAGGATGTTTATAAAATTAAAAGGAGCAAGTAAGGTCCTGAATATAATATTTTGTAGACAGATAGGGATGTAACAATGTAAAATAATGAGTTTTGAGATTTTAGAGGATTTAAATCTCGAAAATGCGAAATAATGCCTGAATAACATTTATAGGGAGAAAGGCGAGATATACGGAGGTATTTAAAGATGATTTAAATAGGTGAAGTAAGTAAGAGGTTTTTGAGAGAGTGCAGGATAAATTGGGGGAATTAAGAAGAAACCTATTACAATAAATTAGAGGAATATTTCCTGTAAATTCGTAGAAATAATGAATATCTTAAGCAAATTGAAAAAATATCTTAGTTATGAAATAATGTGAAAATGGCTTTTGGAAATCATGGCGGGAATTAGTTGAGCACGAAGTTTGGAGAAGCCCTCTGTGGTTGCGTAATTAAGATCATGTGGATGTGATGCTGTATATAACTGATTTCGGAAACCGGTAGCCTACTTTGGTCCTGATAGTTTTGGGGTAAAATTCTTTTTCGGTACTGACATTTATCTTTTGCCACACTGTTTGAATAATTGTATCACTATCGCACATTGTCGTAAAGTGAAGAGGAACTCTAATATTCGTTAATGCAGGCTTGACCAACATGAAATTAGTGACTGGTATTGTTTTAGTGTGTTATCGTCATTTGAGCTTCTAGTTCGAACTTGCAATCTGAGGATTACTTACGAATATCCAGTTTTTTAGCATTTGGCTGTGTTGGCTGGCTTTTTTTTTTTACCAACTGAAGCAATTTTTGACTGCACCGTTCATATTTTATTTTGTTTAAAGTTAGAACCTTTGCACGAATGACAATTCGAATCTTTGTTTAACTATATAGCAGTTAATTTTCTCAATGCTACTTCTCTGAGTTGTGACCGAACGAATTACGCAACATCACGTGTCATAAACTATTTAAACAATCTTTCAACAGCCAACATTGAACGGTCACACCTGTCATAGATTGTTGTAGACCTCCTTTAGTTAGCTTACAAATTCCCTCTACAGTTTGCTTTTGTTTGTTTGTTTTCTTGTATTATTGGTAATGATAATTTTCTGGTAATTTACAAGTAACTGATTCAATAATTATTATCTCTATCTTTTAATTAAATCAAGTATACAACACAATAATTATAAGACAATGGGAAAGAGATACTAGAACAAGCTATGATTACACATCATCATGTTTTGTTGTTTGTTAGTATTATTTGCTAACTAATAATATATTTACCAGTTGAAAGATAACGCCAATGCAACTGTTTAATTTATTTATTGTTGAGTCGTACGCGTTTCACCTCTCATCGAGACATCATCAGCGACGAATCTGCGTTACAGTTTTTGTATACAGTTTTATATACATTTTTATCTTATTAAATTGTGAACATGAGATATTTCTATAGCTGAATTTTACTTACTATTTACATTTGATAATATGGTATGCAGCTGCGCATCTCCGTTTTCTTATCCAAAGCATGTTTTGCTTGTATCATATCTATATATATATATATACAGATGAATGCATGTATGTTTGTTTGTTCTTCATACAAATCCACATTTTTCATCCGATCTCGATGAAACTTTGCACACTTATCCTTTGAAACAAGGAGAAAAATACTGTCTATATTTGGTTGAAACATTATCTGTATAAAAAATACATGTTGTCTTATAATTTCGAAAAATTACTGAACGGCGATAGACAGACGCGTTGAAAGTGAAGATTTCTGTACTGCTTTTTCCGTGTAGCGGTCAGGTAGCTCAGTCGTTAAAGCGCTTGCTTACTAATGTTTGGGTCGTGGTTTTGTGTTCAAATCTCCATGTAGACTAAGATTTTGATCGTAAGAGTCACGCCTGGACCATCGGTTATTCGGATTGATTGTTAAACTGTAGATATTATAAATTTAAGGGTTCAATGCAAGGCAAATCATAGGTAGTCTTGCAATTCTTTACACTTTTTTACGTTATAATAATCCCTCAGGGATTGTTCGCAGTCAGTGTGTGTGTGTGTGTGTGATCTGCAGTAATAATACTATAAATACGGAAGTAAGTCTCTGTCGTTTTGTTACGTTTTGACGACTAAATGGCTATATCGATATTGATGGAATCTGACACGAAAATCTGTAGGAAGGGCACAGGACATTTTTTCGGGTATGATTAACAGTTGTAGTCACCAAATTTTTAGAACTTATCGAATGGTGACAGAAATATGTTGCAAATTGATTCTCTTCAAGAGACAGGTTCGACTGTAGAATGATATAGTGATAGCTTTCCTGTCATATTATGTAGACTCGTTGTTTTTTGGGACCAATGCTTCATTACCAACAACTTTCTATATTCAATTCCGGCAAAGCAGTTCTTAATCCACGCGTACGTAGTCGCGTGTATCAGCTATAGTTATAGTTTACAATATTGTGCTTTCTCATCATTCACGCGTCTGTTGGGCCAGCTGCTTTGTTTATGTCCTGTCTCTGGTGCGCTTTCACGTCCTTCGTTTGTCTGCTGTGGCCATCTTGTTTGTATATGTCATTCTCGTGCCGATAGCGCGAGTATTGAAAAGTGTATGTATGCGTGATGATCTTGTTAGTGTGTTTTATATTTGTGTATGGTGTATATGTGTTTTTTTTTAAAGTTTGCTAGAGTTTATGTATGTTGGATTGAGTAACTTTCAACTGGTAATTAATTAAGCAACTGCGGAAACATGGCCTGCAACAACATTGCAATAATATATAATTCCAAGTGTAACGATAACTTTACTTTGTTCTCCGTATACGCGTATGAACGCCTTGGACGTGGCCGGGCGTAGGCAGTTGCCATGGGAGATGTTTGTATGCAGTGTAGAGTGATGTTTGTATTGTGGATGAAAGAAGAAAAAAAGGAAAGTGTGAAACCCGTAATTCAGGCTTCACAGGAGCCGCAAGGCATAACGTCCCCATCCAACGAACTAATCACCATCAACAGTGTCGTATGCCCTCACAGCCAGCACTATTGGACAATCTAGTGCACCACCACCTCTGGTATCCTGTCGCACCAGTGATGAAAATTTCCTCTACCACCACGACTCGACTCCGCTAACCCCGTGTCAGCTCGGAACACCAACACGGTGCCGCAGCCAACAGCCAACGGGGCGGGTAGCTTAATTTTACTGATCATAAAAAAAATAAAAAAAAAAAAAATGTGATGGTATACTGCGAAAAGAGCCTCAGTGGGTACTGAGCAAATAATTAAGATATTAAAAATAAATAACCCTAACCGTAAATGGCAGCTGAATAGCTGAATGCCATAGATAATATCGAAAGAAGTCTGTTACAAAGTTTGTCTTTCATCACCAATCCTTGACTGAAGCCCAGGCAAGTAATGTTCCGTTAAATAAAGTGGCGTGTGAATTGAACCGTGAGTCATGCTATCGTCGACATTCTAAATAGCTTAGGAACGTCGAAACTTGATAATAATTTCAGTTACGACGATACAAACGTGTGTGCTATTATTTCGCTTACTTCCCATTAACCACAGTGATCCGTGTAGTTCTGTTAAAAGACAATTACATAATAATTTTACAAAAAAATTCGTTTGGGATGATGCCCGTGAACCAAGTTCCACATTACTCTGTCCGTTTCCCCTATTGAGTAACCATTACAAGTAATTACGAAAGAAAAATAATCTATCAACATTTTATTGTTCTGTCATAAACCCTAAACACACTACATTCTTTACTGTATCTTAAAGATTTCCATCGCCAACCGCGGCAGCATAGGGGTAGCTTCCTCATTCGCGTTTCAGACGTCACCGGTTCGAATCCTGCCTCGGGTATGGGTGGTTTTAATTAAGAGTTGTTGCCGTCTTCTGTTGTCTATAATTTTTGGGACATAATGTAGTACGGAAATAATCGTAATAGTACACAGTTGTTGACTAAATGACTATAATGACAAGTGCCATTATATTCATAAAAAAAACTCATTTTTGCTTAGGGTTTTACGACTCATCGACGTCGAAATTCTTTAGAGTCGAGAGAAGCTGGAGGGGAAGGAAAACCGAAATGCCCGGCCCTCATCCATTACTGTGCTAAGCGTGCGTTCTTATTCAGTACAATTTTTTAACATTGCGCATTCGAAAGCACAAAATAGAGTAAAATAAAGTGGCAAGTATTTTATGGTTGTATATTCGGTGAAGTTTTCTGGTTTTCTAGACAATCGTCGTGGCTGATCAAGAGTTACAGAAAGTAACACTATAGAAATATGACTTTCATAGGAAAAAATTATAGTAACTCAATATATATTCGTATCATCTTTTTCACAGAACTAACTAAACACTTTCTGTTCATATGGCTGAGGAATTTTCACACCTGTACAAGATTCTTGTCTATTTTTCGTGTCGTCCGTGTCTGCTGTGTGCCCCACCCGCCATGGAAACATCCGGAGCATTTACTCTTTCGGAGGAATGTTGTGTAGCCATTTGTCTGCTATGTTCTGTGTGATACGTGTATTTTTATTTGTGAACTGCGCAGTTTATGACGACCGTCCGAAGATTCGCTTTGATGAGTGCGGGAACAGCAACCAGGACGGGTGGTCCGCCGGAACCAGGGCGGGCGGTCCGCGGGAACCAGGACGGGCAGTCCACGGGAACCAGGAATCGATCCTGGTTCTGTTGTATTTACCTCCTGGGTACAGTATGCACACGAAAACATATTGTCGGGTTGTACTGGATGTTGAAATCTTTATATATAAAGATGAATGTATGTTTGTTTGTTTGTTGGTTTGTTGGTTTGTTTGTTGGTTTGTTTGTTCTTCATACAAATCCACAGTTTTCATCCGATCTCGATGAAACTTTGCACACTTATCCTTTGCAACAAGGAGAAAAATACTGTCTACATTTGGTTGACAAATTACCTGTATAAATAACACAAGTTGTCTCATAACTTCGAAATACGGCGATAGACATCACGTTTGATATGGTCGCCTCCGTACCGTGTTTCCGTGTAGTGGACTGGCAGCTTAGTGGCTAAAGCGCTTGCTTACGAACGTCGTGGTCTCCGCTTCAAATCTCCGTAGAGGCTAAAATTTTTAAAAATTGTTTTTCAGTGTAAGAGCCAGGCCTGGGCCGTAGGTTATTCGGATTGAATGTTAAACTGTAGATATTAGAAAGTTAGGGGTGCAATGCGAGGAAAATCGTAGGTAGTCTTGCAGTGTTGTAGGTGTACACTTTTTTACGTTATAATGATCCCTCAAGTGTTGTTCGCAGTCAGTGTGTGAGTGTGAACCACAGTAATACTAATATAAATACGGAAGTAAGTCTCTGTCTTTTTGTTACGTTTTGACGACTATATGGCTATATCGTTGTGATGGAATTTTATAAGGAAAGCTGTATGAAGGGCACAGGATATTTTTTCCAGTATGATTAACAGTTGTAGTCACGAAATTTTGAAATCTTATCGAATAGTGACAGAAATATGTTGGAAATTGATTCTCTTCAAGAGGCAGGTTCGACGGTAGAATGATATAGTGATAGCTTTCCTGTCATATTATGCCGACTCGATATTGTTTGGGACCAATCCTTCGTTACCAACAACTTTTTATATTTAATTCTGGCAAAAAAATTCTTAATCCACGCGTACGAAGTCGCGGGTACGAGGCTAGTTAAAAATAAAATAAGCGAGCTCGTTTGTTTCCCAACAGGCTGTTGTAGAAATTGGTAGTTTCAGTAGTTCTCTGTTATTCTAATATTAGTAGAACTAAACAAATTTTGATACCGCGTATTGCAGTCATCTGAATACTGCTGCATAGTGCCATTGTACGTAAACGCCGTTACGTCTTACAAATATCAGATCGAGTGAAACAACTTCCTTCCTCCCTGAACAGTAGAACTATACTTAGTCCGCTAAGAACTATGAAGGAATAATGATGAAACATAATAAAATTAATAAGGAAGAGGTGATTGCCTTTTTTCGACATTTATAAAGAAATAGCTGTTCACGGCGATTTCATACGCGTGGACATAGATTTTTTTTTGAAAGCTATAAGTTATGTAAGACATGTACCAAAGATCACGTAATGGGCATAATATGAGGGGGAAGCCATGATAAGCATTCTAACATCGAACCTGGCTCATGAAGAGAATCAGTTTGCAATACGTTTAAAAAGAGAAAAAGAAATGACGTGAAGAGCTTAACTCTTCTCTTTTTTTCGTCAGCATGAGCATCAGAGTTTTCTGTTCTATTAACTTATGCTGCTCTTGCTCTGCTAGTGCAAGGCATGTCAAAAAAGAAGACAAAATATACTGATGCTAGAAATCAACAATTACACTATATAATAAGTTTTGCCTTTAACCAAAATAATTAACAGATCGTACACTAACTGACTACTAGTGAAACACAGCCTGAGCTTCCAAAGTAACATTACAGATTTCCACACTTTTTTTAAGTATGGCTTTCCGCCTCATCAACGTCGAAGTCAATACAGGCAGGAGAGGACTGGGGGAAGGAACGGGAAGGAATTCGGCCATGGCCTTTTCGAAGGAAACTTACCGGCATTCGCCTGGAGTCATTTGGGGAAAACCCAAATCTGGATGCCCGAACAGGGATTCTAACAGGCATCTTCCAGAATGCGAGGCCAGAGCGTTAACCGCTCTCCCACCATGCTTGGTCTTACACACGCATCCGTCTGTCTGTAAGTTATAAAAATTTCATGACAAAAAGTGTTATTAATCCCGAAAAAATTATCCTGTGTCCTTCCTATAGATACAAAGTATTTCATTCCTATCGTTTTAGCCATTTAGTCGTCAAACGTAGCAAACGGAGAGATACAGTTACTGTTGCATTTATAATATTATTTGTGCAGATCGTACATGAACTGACTGCGAGAGAAAAAAATCCTGAGCCACAAATACATAATAAAAAAAATTAAACGCTTATGTCATTCCTGGCTTTGAAATTCCGTTGTTCGGCCGCCTACGATTTGCCAAGCATTCCACCACTGAATTGGTGGACCTAAAATTTAACCTAGTTATCCGAACAACGGAACGTACAGAGATGATGGCTCATATGACCAAAAACAATTCTTAAAAATTCCTGACCCTACCGGGATTTGAACCCGTGAGCACATCGAGAACTTTCAAACGAAAGCGCTCTCGGTGGGGGGGGGGGGAGGGGGGTATTACATAGACTTACACACGCTATGCGTCTGTCACCGTCCAGTTAGTTTTAAAAATTCCATGTTAAATATTTACAGTGGAAAAAGTGCGGTATGACCTTTCCGATGTCAAAGAGCACTTCCTTGTCAAATTTTATGAAGATTGGTTATGCCAGTGAAAATGTAACAAACAGACAAAGAGTAACATTCGCATTTATAATATTAAGTATAGAGGGATTAGAATGAATCTTCAAATATCTTTAAACAAGGAATTAACAAAAACCTGGATTCAGAAAGATAACAAAGATCAGGAAAGAAATAATATAAGTGAAAAAGAAGCAATAGAAAGAGAGACTTTTAAGAAAAACTTTTAAAAATGGAATGATTCCAAGGCAGGGAAAAACAAAACAGGCTCGAAATGGAAATGTAAGAAGATACAAAGCGAGAAGATGGTGGAGTAGTAGAGAAAGAAGAAAAATAATAAACGACAAAGTATTGAAATTGAGACGTCCTTCAACGAGAAAAGAAGGAGAAAAATTTTGCACTATGTATTTGAGGACAATTTGTTTCAAACTGAGTGATTCTGAAAACAGAACATTTAAATTGTATGTAACACAGTTTATAAGAACTTGGTTGGCATGTTACGTGTTTTCTGTTTTGAACGGTATGCACTATTAAGATTTTGAGTGAAATAGAAGACGCGCTATGTTTACATCGCAATTAAAGCTAAGCGGAAACCATTAATAAATGCATCTGAAACATCAGATATTGGGTGTTCAACTGTTAAGCTTTTCGTATTAAAAACCGCATCAGTTTTTAAATTCTTTCGGAGGAAAAATCTGCTTTCTGTTTTCTAGATACGATTTTAAACCTCTCTAATGAAGCCCCTCTTGGAGAATTTTCCTGCAGTTACGCAGAAACTGCATAAAATTCTGTCAGAAGCTTTCCAGGTCGAGTATTTCATCGAGAAGAAAATTACAAAGTTGGCGGCGCCTAAGTTATGGAATTCCTGAACCAGTAAGAATATTCGAAAAGCGTTGAGGGCAAGTCCAATAAAGTTAGTTGTGCAAGTGAACAGCTCAAAGTTCATTTAGTACCTCTTTCTTTCATCTCGGCTTGTTTTTGACACAAGATCGAAGACATCAGAGACAAAATGAAGAAAGTTAGTTGGAAAATTTCACTAAGTGATAAATCTGATGCCTGAATTGCGTCTGTACGAAACAGTGTCGTTCTTAAGAAATAGAAAGTATTGTTACTGATACTGGTATTATACTCAGAACATCACACCCAGAAGAATACAAACTATAATGATATCGATGTCGACGACTTCTAAAGTCCCATTGAAAGGAAAGAAAAAGCTTTAACAGTATGTTACGAATAGTACTTGACTGAAAGATATCATTATTATTTTTTTATACGTATTTCAAATATATGTTTTTGTAAAACCGATACACAATGTGTCATATTACTTAATTCATATTTGAAATATTATAGGTGACTTGCTCAATTTGTTGACTATCTTTTGGATGACAGCATCGTCAGCGTATGTTATTACTGCAATGCTGAAATTGTTTTCAAAATCACCGACATAAATAATTTAGCTGCGATTCTATTTTGCATACTTACTAAAGTGTGAATTAAATTGTGCTCCACCTGTTCAAATAAGAATTGTTAGGGTACTAAAACAACAGAACGCTGTTTCGCGTGCGCTGATATGCTAATAGAGATGATCTAATTATCATCTCAGATTCTCTCTGCTATGTCTGCTTTACTTCACTATAGAGGATTGCTTTTTGTAATTTTATTTGAGTCACCTTGCTTATTCACATAGGTCCAATGAAAATGCCTGAGGGGTTGAACTGACATAATTAGTTTTATATACACCGATTTACTTCCCCTTCCCGAGTTATTTTCCTCCCATGCGATTTTAATCACAAGCTTTCAGGGTATGTATCTTCTGGCTTTGCGCTTCGTGGACGTCAGGCCAGTAGAGCCGGCATAGGATTGTGGAGTGATTTCGGGAAATCGTAGAAAACTGAAATCTGGATGACGAGACGGAGATTTGAACCAACATCCTCGAGGCCCGCTGCATATAATATCTCCATCCATTGCGGATAATACAACGGGAAAATTTACGCAGGTAGTAACACCGTCTTTGGTAGAAGAAAAATCTTCTCCCAAATACAATCCTAAGTAGCAAGTAAAATGAGTTTAGAATAAAAACTGAATACAAACGCATTATTTATGATTTCAATATTCCCCAACGTAAATGGGGTTTCGAGCAAGATTATGGCACATAATAAGTTCAAAAAAGAACGTAAACGTGTTGATGTCTCATTTATTCACACAAATTCCAATTTTATTGTTTTACTAGCTGATACCCGCGACTTCGTACCCGTGGATTAATAATTTATTTGCCAGAATTGAATATAGAAAGTTGTTGGTAGCGAAGGATTGGTCCCAAACAACACCGTGTCGCCATAATAAGACCGGAAAGCCATCACTATATCAATCTACCATCGAACCTGTCTCTTGAAGAGAATCATTTTCCATCATTTTTAAAAACAGAAGAACAAACGAAGGTGAGGGGATGTGGGGGGGAGGGAGGTGTGGAGGTGTTAACTAAGGGCAGCTTTATTTCAGATTGGTCTTTTCTTGTTTCTTCAGTTCTAATAACTTTAGCTGCTCGTGCTCTGCTAGAGCTACAACTTAGGCCAGTTTACACCTGCAAGGCATGTCAAGAAAGAAGGCAAAATAAACTGGTGCCATAAACATTTAAGCAGACACAAAGCAATAGGACAGAGAAAATCTAAATACTAAATAATACGTTTTTTCTCTAAACGAAATTTATTAACAAATTGTACACTAACATAATGCCCGAGAAGCATAGTTTGAGCAAACGACGTAGCATTACAGACTAACACACACATCCGTCTCTCTGTCACCATTCGATAAGTTCTCAAAATTTCGTGACTAAAACTGTTAATCATACCGAAAAAAAGTGTCCTGTGCCTTCCCTACAGATTTCCTTTTCAAATTCCGTCAATATCGGTACAGGCATTTAGTTGTCAAAACGTATTAAAAGACAGAGACTTACTTTCGCATTTGTGGTATTACTACTGCAGATCACACACACACTGACTGCGAATCACCCATGAGGGATCAATATAACCCTCTCGTGGGCGGTGGGAAACCTTCTTCCCACTCGACAAATTCAAGTAAAGCGTCTGAGGGATGCGCATTTACCACCTCTGGCAAGTGCTGATATCTGCCAGAAGCTTGAAGAAACATGTTAAAATCGGTTTGTGGTGCATTTTTACATCGTGGTCTGTGCAACACAAATTTCGTGAAATTTGCGTCCATTTTCCAGCTGTGTTGGGCGAAATTGCCGTTTTTTTCGTATAAATTGTTATTAAAGGAATGCATTAACAAATTCTGAATACTATTTATATAATTAGGTACCTTAGCAATATTCTCAAGTGTTGCACACAAAAAAATATTGTACACGTAATTTGTAAAGTTAATTTTTTCGAGTGGGAAGTAATCTTCCCACGGCACTGTCCGATGTTAGTATTATTTGGAGAAGCTCAATAACTTGTTGGGAATATTTGCACCAAATAGGGTTTCTATGTATCAAATACAATTATATATCGATGTTCTTTTTGTGAACCTAACGTATTATTTGATAGTTCATGTACAAATATTTATCGCTGTGGCCCTAACATTTCATATTATAATTATAGTGGCACACATTTGAATAATAGTGACATATTTCCTGCCTTGTATGCTTTCATACATTTTATTTATTTGCTTATTCAACATTCAGATGTCTGAATACTTGGACCTGAATAATCCAAGGGATCAAGATGTATTGTATAATATTTTGTTTTCATTGCCTGATGGTGATGATTCTGATGTTGAGAAAAAGTCCTGAAGCTGCAGATGAACTGAATGCTTTGGATGATTCGCACATGGATAAAAATAGTAACTCTGAGAATGAAGTTACAGAGACAGATATTGATATAAGTATGCCTGCAAATTTCCTAATACTAGTGGAGAGTACTCAGATCCGGAAGAAAGTAATGAGGAATGGTGAAGTGACTGTTCACATTTTCACAATATCAAAAACAAATTAGTGGTGGATTGTTACAACAAAATTATGGGAGGTGTGGACAGATCTGACCATCTTCGGGAACGATATGCAGTAGGAATGCGTTCTGTCAAGTAGTGATCTAGCTATAGTAAACAGCTATCTAGTATGGAAACAAAACAAAAGAAACTCCGGTAATTATGATCAACTGAAATATAGGCTTCACCTTGACAGGCAGTTGATTGCAGGATTTTCTTGTAGAAAACGGTATGGCTGCCAGTCAGCATTTCTGGCCAAAAGAGGGAAAGTGCCTGATGATGTGAGATTGATAGGCGTGGGGACTCATCAACCAATTGTAAGCAACACTTACAGAAGGTGCAGAAATTGCAGAACTAAAGTGGCTGAAAAACGCACTAGGTAAACGTGCACAACATGTGATGTACCTTTATTCAGTAAACCATGCTTCAGAAAATTACGTGGGAAGTGATAGGAGCATATTTGTGTGTATGCTATGTATTTTATGACAGTAAATAAAAAGAAAATTGATACACTACGATTTTTTTATTACTTCCCAGAAGTGCCAGTGGGAAGATTACTTCCCACATCCTCGTATAGGTGAAGGGAAAGAGAGAAAGTTGGACTCTCTTCTCCATAATATTAAGAAGACAGTTCTAGATAGTTTTTAAAATTAATTTGGTTTGGTAGGCTGCCAGATCTATTTTGCCCGCGAAAGGGATAATGTAAAAAAGTGTACACCTACAGCATTGCAAGACTACCTACGATTTTCCTCGCATTGCACACCTAACTTTGTGATACCTACAGTTTAACATTAAATCCGAATAACCGACGGCCCAGGAGTGAATCTTACGATCAAAAACAATTTTTAAAAATCTTAGCCTCCTCGGATATTTGAACCGGACGCCAAAACCCAAACATTAGTAAGCAAGCGCTTTAACCACTGAGCTACCTGACCGCTACACAGATAAATAGTACAGAGACCTCCATATCCAACGCGTCTGTCTATCGCCGTTCAGTAATTATTCGAAATTATAAGACAACATGTATTATTTATGCAGATAAGTTTTCAACCAAATGTGGACAGTATTTTTCTCCTTGTTTCAAAGGATAAATGGTAAAAGTTTCATCGAGATCGGATGAAGAATGTAGATTTGTATGAAGAACAAACAAACCAACAAAAAAAACATACATTCATCTTTATATATATAGATTAAATTAAATACATCATTTTCCATAATTGACACCAGCTACAGGTAAAGTGTTGACTTTGGAGATTACCATGAAGGACATTAAGCCTCCCTACGAAATTCCTAGGAAATTATCAGAGTGTCTTCCTGACCTTTCCACAGTTTGGCTACAGCTATTACATGCAAGTAACTGTAGATACAGTGTGTTAATTTGTATTTATTTATTTTTGCCTCGTCGTCGTCAGGGTCATTAATATCGGAAAAGAATTAGGCTTAAGGAACGGGATGCAATTCGGTCATGGTGTTTTGTATGAACCATCCGTGCATTTGGCTATAATGATTTCGGGAAACTATAGGTAACTGAAATCTGAATGGCGAAACGGGGATCTCAAACCGCGTCCTCGCAGAGAATAGAGTGTGTAAAAAGCTCTACCGAAAGACACTCCCACCGCAGTGTTTATCGTCTCATATGACGCAAGAATCACTAACAATATCTCCCTTTTTCCTCATACCTTATGCTCTACGAAGGGGTTTTGCATGTTACTCTGATCTTAGATTCATAGTCTCGTCGTTGGGAACTGTGCATCGCCACGTATCTTATCCTGCTGGCAAATTTACGTATGGTGAAAAGCTTATCCGTAGTTATATTAACTACGTGCTCGCCCGGTTTATTAATACCAGGAATTCCAATACAACAGAACATTAATTCACTCCATTACTGTGAAAAATTTAGTGTGATCTAGCTTTAACCCAATTTCAAATACATTGCTCTCCTTTAAAAAATTAATTTTGTGTAAAAAAAGGAAATGGTATATTTATTGTGATTACTTGAAATTGTTTTGTTAATGTGTGGTATTTTGTTTTTGCTTATTTTGTGAAACTGTTATGAATGTGTGCGACAGACTTTGTAGGTGTGCTAACTTTATTATGATTTCTGGAATTTTAATTAAAGGTTATTAATATCTCATATTTGAACGTATTTCGGTGGTTTTAAAATGGTTACTTTTGCCCAATGTTAGAAGCTTCTAAATTTCGTGTAATTTAAGATTATTTCCATTTATTATCAATTAGTTTTAAGTGGGTTTTAATTTTTTTTGATTGTTTCCTATTGTTTGGGATTATGGAAGCGGCAGTTTGCACGTTTGTTCGCGTCTGGAATGTTCTGAGTTACAGATAAAATGTTGCTCTGCCAGCGCTCGAAGAGTCGCCCAGGATAATGCTAGAAAATGTGCTTTGAAATCTTCAAAATAGGGACTGCTGTTCGTTTAAAATATGTTTTTACAACAAAAGTGAAGTTAAATGTATCTAAAACTTTCTCACTTAAAGCCATCCATCATCGCTACTGAGAAACTTAAGTGACTCACTTGACCTGGTAATTCTGCAATTCTAAAGACTACTATACATTGAAATTACATTTTATATTATAAAAGGTCATAATATATTTGAACAAATATAGTCACATAGACATGCATCTTCCCATAATTCCATCCAAATTTTATAATAAAACGAATTGAGCGTGACGTTGTGTGATCTGGTGGCTTAATGGTTAAGGCGTCTTACTGGCGTTCGGAATGTCCAGGATTAGAATCAGGGTCTCCGCTGGGATTTTCAAAGGCCATTAACCCCCACCTTCACCTCTGGCAAAGCTTGCTTTATGTACGTGAAGTACAATAGAACGCTTCCATGATTAGGATTCCACGTTAAATCTTAGGTCCCATACAGCCGTTAGGATTACCGGGTTTGGTTATTGTAGTATTGTAGCCGCGACAAAGGCGCATACGCAAAAAAAAAAAAAACCCTCGGCGCCCGAAACCTTCGGAGAGATCCCACCCAACAGTCCCATATAAATTTCCAGTTTACAATGTGACGTTGGTGTTGAATAAGCGAATAAGCAGCATTACACGGAAATGCTAAGTCATGAGATACCTTTTAATATAGAGTGGAAACCTCCTATGCCCGGTGAAGTGCAACAACCCGACGTGGCATTGACTCAACAATTACCGGCTCAGGACGTAGTGCACTCTCTGCACCTACGATCACGTTAGATTGGATTAATGCCTTGCCATGTAGGTGGCCCAATCATTAACTGGAATTGTACAGAAGTTTCTGAAGACAATTGTCAACGATTTTGACCCATTGACATGGTGCATTGTCTTCCTGGAAATGCAAATGGTCTCCAAGAAGCTAAATATAAATATTTACAGTCAATGTCAGTTTAGTTTGATCTGAGGTATCAGACGATGCCAAGTAAACACGGCCCATACCAGAATCAGGGAGCCGCCACTAGTTTGCACAGAACATTCATATCGGCCTCTGGCTTCGTGAGATTTGCGCTATACTCGAAACTGACGATCAGCTTTTACCAACATGAATAATCTGATCACGAAACCTGTTTCCAGTCATCTAGGCTCCAATCGATGTGTTCCCGAGCTCAGAAGAGGCGCTGAAGCAGATGGCGTTTAATCACGTCGGCCTTCTGCTGCCATATCCCATCTAAGCCAAATTCCGCTGCACTGTCCTCACGGACACGTCTGTCGTATGTCTCACATTGAGTGTTGCTGTTGTGTGACGCAATGTTGCCTGCCACCTCGACGCAGACGTCGCTGGTCTCGATCATGAAGTAGATGTGATTGGCCACTGCATTGTCGTTGGTGGGAGGCAATGCTGAGAATTATACATTCGCTACGCAATCTCGAGCCGTGGGTCGAAGAATTATGAATTTACGAACAATTTCAGAAATGGGATGCCCTATGAACCGTTCTGTGTGAAAGTCTGTTAATTCATGTGGTGCGGCCACAATCATGTCAGAAAACCTTTCACACGATTCACAAGAGAACAAATGATAGCCCCGACACTGCAGGGCACATTTATACGTTTCTTCCGCGATGCTACCGCATTTCGATGTTTGGCACTTCAGTGTATAATGGTGATCTAATTTAAACACGCGTACCTGGAGGACGAAACACTACCACCACAATCTCTACAAAGAAGAATGCTTCAAATAAGGCTACTCTAATATTCCTAGTCACAAAGCACGAGTGTTTGCAGTTTTTAGTGTTCCGTACTATTGCTGTATTTCCACTGTCTATCCGGCTGCAACAGGGCTCTAGCTCTTAAACGCAATAAGTTGCAGAGGCCAAGTTTGCACTATGTATTTCCGTACAAGTAAAGAAGATTTTTCCCCTGCCGTAGTTTGTGACGTAAAGATGTGTACAGCTCGTTAAGCAGGGAACCGAAACTTTTTTAATTTTTTACACTCCGAAATTAACATGTGAATTGCCGTCATATTTATCAATTTTATACCAATTTAGTTACCTGGTCTATTTAAAAAACGAATTTACCTATGAACTTCAAATTTGTCTTCACTATTGACCATATTCTGTATTCAAACGAAATATGTTAAAAATATTGATATGCTGTGTAAGTAGGAAGCAATATAAGCAAATGTTTTACTTTATGGTCACTTTGCCGTATATTAGTACTATTTTATTGAAAGCGCTTTTAATTTAGATTGCATTGCATCGTAATGGATGGGGTACCACCTATAATAAACTTGTTTTGAATTCAACGATTGCACTGCCCGAGCGAAAGACAGTAGACAGCTGTGGAGTGGAGTATGCTAATTAACATAAAATATGTAAAATATTAATTTCTTGGGACAAGCGACTGCCTTCTGACTTCCACATACCATATTAGTTGGAGTAATAACCCTAATTGCGTGAGACTAGACTCGTGCATTTGCCCCGTCTTTACATTTCCTCTAGGGACTTCTGAGCATTCTGAGTATTCAGCGGACTTAATGAACCCTTATTATTCCCCTAAGGTTTATGCGTGGCATTAATACATTATTACAAGTCTCTTCTTTTTTACCTACGGCTTTACGCCTCGTCGACGGCTAAAGTAATTAGAGGCGTTATGGGAACGAATTCGGCCATGGTATTTTTGAAGGAAGCATCCCGGCATTCGCCTGGAGTGAATTGGGGAAACCATGGAAAACCCAAATCTAGATGCCCGGACGGGGATTCGAACCTGCGTCCTCCGGAATGCGAGGCCAGACGTTAACAGTTCACCCACCACACTCGATATACAAGTGTCTCCGCCACGATATTGCTTACAGCTACCGTTCGAATGCGTCACAACAGTTCTGCAAGGTGAAGAATGGTTTGTTCGTGCGAAACACCAACGGCGTCAACTGACTTCTGAACAACACAGAATGAAACTGTTGGGTTTCATTGCGCGAATAAAACACTTCAAACAATATCACTTCTCAATCAAACTTGGAGCAGATTTGTTCTTTAGTCCTTAGGGACGTAGGCAACTCAAACTTCCAAACGAAAGAAGCCACTGCGAAGATGTAGTAAGAGAACAGAAACTTTGTTTCAAAAGTCACATGCCACTTGTGCGGCAGAAAATGAAAGAAGGTGTTTTGCGAACTTTTGTTTCATTCGCGCACTCACTTTGGCATTAGAAGATTTTTTTTTTAATCTAAATTTACGACTCATCAACGTTGAGGCCTCGGGTGAGGACAGGAGGCAAAGAACCGAAAGGAATTCCGCCATGCCCATTTGTAGCAAACATGCTGGTATTAACCCGGAGTGATTTCGCGAAACCAAGGAAAACTGAAATTCGAACCCATGTCCTCCAGAATTCCAGACCCACTCGCTATCTTTAGTATTCCAATTACCACATCAGTTATTCCTGAAGAATAATGTTTCTTCCTTGAAACACCTTAGTAACGCGAAACATTATACAGTTGTTTTTTTTAGAGAGCAGCACTGCAACTTTTATTTAAGCTGTCAAGGTTCTCACTTGGAAAAGCTTCAAAAGCAGTAAAGTTCATCAGCTTGAACGTCTTGTAAATTTTAGAACTGTATATACCTGAAAACTTATTTTAAGCATTCTAACACGTGCATTTTTCTACAATTACGAATGAAACTCAAAGGAATCAGTAGCACTACAAATAATTCACTTGTTACAGAATTTGTGACGAATAAAATGAACAAATTAGGATCAAGTTCACTGAACATTCGCATTTATCATCTTTCTTTATTAATTTAAAAATATAAATTATTCAGTTATATAGCAAGTAATTGCAGATAAATCTAGCATAAAAGTTCAATAAAGACTGGGGCTCTCTATGTAAATACTTTAATCCATAGTTTTGCTTTGTGATACCATTGTTTACTCTATAAAAAAAATGCTGTTACTTGTGAAAACAGTGTTTTCTATTATTTGCACTATTTTGGTGGTTTAAGTAAATAGATAATGTTCAAAGTTTCTGGTCAATTAAAACTCACTTAAAATTTGCAGATTTTCTTCAGACGGTCATAAATTCATTTCCATAACTGTTCCTGCAAACAATTTCCTCATGTTTAAATTACTGGTTCAGGCCCCAGTTTGTAGTTTTAATACACAGCTTTATGATTTATGGAATACAAAGCTGTGACCCAAACCAAAACATACTCTGTTAACTTTGTTTATCAGACTTCATTTAATAAATTACAGAGTTTCTGTAACGCAGAAAATACTACGTAAAGATTTTTTTTACAACATTTAAAGTTACATTCTTATAGTAAGAAACGCTGGAAAATCACTTCTGCCAACATAAATAGCTTGCAAAACACTTTCCATCATCCGTAGCCTCGGTTTAAGTTAGTTTGAATTGTTCTGAGTCCTCCAGATTGCGTCTATGGGGTTTCGGTTTGCTTCTAATCAAAGAATGATCAGCGCGTTTGTGCTGGGGTAGGTTACGATGGTTCCTAGACATCCTACCTGTCACATACTGGCTTAGTACTTTCTCCTTCGGAAGCATCCAACTAACTATCTGGGTGTGGACTACCAGTTCACCTTCATTAACTTATTATTGTTCCTACAGCTAAAATTTAGTAATAAGTCACGATAAGAGGCAAAAATATCTTCTAAACATTACTTCTTTGCTATGTTGCATTCAGCATTTTTCGGACGGAACTAATTATTTGCTCATCTTTCGGGTCCTCCTCTTAGTAGATTTTTCGCGTATAACTACACATCAATGATTCTTTTTATTCATTGTGTGTTGAATTGTCTTGCTAGTAGTAACTAAATTGCCACTGACGGTATTGTCAACATAACAACGCATCTGACGATACATCAGAGCGTAGACAAATGCTTCATGGAACAATGAAACATAGATTCTTTTCATGTTCTCTCCTGTTAGTTGGAATTAAGGGATTTATTCAGGTATCAATGGCCACATCTATATGTCAGTTATACAGATTATTCTTCGGTTCCGTGTATAGTTGAACTATATCCCATGAATCACATGCATTAAAGCATACAAAATGTAATACTGGACTTCAAGTCAGCCTCCCACAATTCGAGTTCAATGATATAGTGATTGATTCAGTTAAATAAAATGTTTAAACATATTTTCTTTAACGAGTTTTCTATGGTTATCAGACAAAAATTTGATTCCGTGGTTAATCGCTATAACTGTATCGCTGTCATTCAGGTAGAAAAATAAATTATTATTTTACTAGTTAAAAAAACTGTAATTTTTTATGTTTACGGTAGATGTTATTTTTGGAAGACTTAGTTACTTTGGACAAGAAAACAGTTTCTGAGTGACTCAACTACTATATAGTTTCTCTAATGTTTCGGAAACTAGGATATGATTTCCTGTTGCCAGTTTAGATTTCAGAAGAATCGTTGTATACATTAATATTATCCATTAGTCTCATCGGCGTATGCGATTATCCAGTAATATTCTTTTAATTTTTGTTATTTTTAGTATTTTCAGTAATAATAAACATACTAGCTACAGAGATACGAGAGGACGGCGGTTCAAATCCCCGTCCTGGCATCCAGATTCGGGTTTTCCAAGGTTTCCCCAAATCACTCCAGGCGAATGCCGGGATGCTTCCTTGAAAAGGTCATGGCCAAATTCCCTACCGTTCCTTGTTCCCACTCCCATCCCGCCTCTAATGACCTCGACGTCGATGAGGCGTAAAGCCATAAGTAAAAAAAAAAAATACAGAGATACATAAAGTCTCTTATAGTGCTTATATCATCTGAACCCGAAAGATTTCAACAAATGTTAGAATTATGTACGCCAAAAGTGCACACCTAACTTGTTTAGCTTTATAATCTTCTGACTCAACATAACGAATTTAATCTTAAGAATTTTTAGAATTTTAGTAGTTGCCACAAGGTGATTGATTGTGAGATGGAAACATGAAAGGTGAACATTTATTTTCCTTGTCTTCTCGCTACTTTTCTTTATCTTATGCTTAAGATTTGTCAGCCAATTCAGTAGAATATTGATTTGGCCTCTCAAGAAATGTTTCTTTTAACTTGGAAAATATGAAGCGCAATCTCCCATGCCTGACTGAATGTCGGATTCGTGGGGGGAACGGGGATGGAGAAAGAGACCGTAGGTTACTCCTATTGACTGTGAACTGCCAAACATTTTCCCCACGTATTACTTGCAATTTATGTGCGATTTACGGTTTGACGTATGTATCATTGAGAAGTGTGTTACTGATCTATATAAAAAGTATCCTAGATCCTAACCAATGACATAACGTATCACTGTACAGTTTCGTTAAAGTTTGTCCATTGCTTGTTGCGCGATGCGTGGATAGACAAATAATATGATGAAAGCATCTCTATCATTACAACTGAGTCATACATTTTTCCGTTATTGCTTTATGTCTCGTGAACGTCGAGATAATTAGAGTCAGACAAGGACTAGAGGAAAGGAACAGGGAGGAATAGGTCCATGGCATTTTGAAGGAACTGTCTCGGCATGTTTGTATTGATTTCGGGAAACCATGGAAAACCGAAATCATGAGGGGAGGGTCGGACGGTGTCAGATGCCTCATGGTTTAAATTAATAAAATAAATAACTCGTCCACGATCCAGTTTCAAATTTGAACTTGTTTTATTGCTAGAGAGACATGGACTTAAATATATAGATCACATATAAACACAAAACTCCTACGATTACATTAGACACTTCTTCCAAAGACAATACTACCAAAACTGTTCGTTCAACACTGTCCTTGTACCGACGTAAACTAAGTCTGTAAAAACTCTGTTGAAAAACTGACTCTGATTATCTTCTGGTCGCTTTATATAAGTTCCATCGAAAGTTCTAGAACACTACAATGGTTTCCGACAGATATTTCTCGAACATTAACAATACTCAAACAACTGAAAACATATTAAAAACAATCAGAATTAATACATATTCAATTAATATCATTACAAAATGCTTAGAAATGAAAATTAAATACATAAATCATTTTTAACTGTAGTAAATCGTCCTTTAAACATCGTAGCTCACCATAGTACTTACCATTACAAACATTTAAGTAATTATCTTGCATAGTTCTGTCCTTAAACATATTGAATGGTATTTACATAATTTCTTTTCACAAAACAAAATCCGTTTTTCACTGATTTACAATAAAATACAAAACAAATATACAAAGCCATTTTCAGTCACACTCTAATTTGTTACAAATGCTTCTTAAAATACCATTCCAGTTAAAGTATAGGTTTGAGTGCTGTTACAACGAGGATTCAAAATCTCCTTGGACTAAATTTAAGGGGGGTACGGAATCGCCTATCCCCGCAGTGTTAAATTATGCCTACTATAGGGAACATTTTCTCACAAACTGCTGGAGCTAGAAAGATAAAAATTTACTGTATGTGCATTGATATGTTGTAACAATACTGAAACAACAGTTTTTTTTGTCAAAGTATTTACTTACAGAGATATTTTATATTTACGTTTCAGTAAATTTTTTCCATCATATTCCACTAGATTATCACCTCTAAATCTTTTATAAATCAAGTAATTAAAAAATCGTTGTTTCAGTATATAAATGAAACCCATGTGACTATGACATAAAAATTTCAAACTTCTAGGTTCACCAGTACCTGAGATAATGTTCCTAGAAGAAGTAAAAAGTACACTTTGGGGAAACGGAGAAAGAAGATTAAAACATTCCTGATCCATAGGTAATAAGTGTATAACAAAAGCGCAATACCCTACCTCACAAATCTATAAAAATAAAATAGTTATAATTCTAGTAGAGCCATGTATGAGACGTCATTTTAAAGAGGAAACTTGGAGGAATATAATAAGCCAATAAAACGAAAATAGATTTTTTTACCTTAATGTACCGACACAACGATTCTACAATTTTTTTTTATAAAGTGTTGATATCTGTATTTTTTGTTGCGGATCTAAACTGCCGTAAGGATTCGCCTGTTAACCGCAATTACGACTGCCGGTTCCGCTTTGATTTACTACAATCAATTTGAGTTAAGGAATCTCGAAGGGCATCTTAATTGGATTTGTTTCCTTTATTCCTCTAACTGGATTAGAAGCGTTTATATCTTTATCGAAACATGGCGGATATTTTTTGCACTACTAGGGATACAAAATAAATAATGGTAAATGCTAAAAAGTTATCAGAAGAGAAAGGAGAATTCGGTTCGCGGAATAATCATCAGCAGTTTAACGACCCTCCGTTTCGTAATGATAAGTGGTCAGTTTCTGAAAACAGGGGAGGGTGCACATGATTTCGCCATTACGACCGCAGTAAACGCGAAATAAGGACCACTTGGCCGATATAGCCCGCTTTTATTTTATCGTCACTCTTATCTTCAGAGACTATCGGGATGACATATGGCAGGCTAGTGATTGGCGTGCCTATATTTTCCACTAGCAAGGAGTATCTTCAAACCCTTCTGTTACCAATACGTAAATCTGGGATTCAGTCACATTCGTATTAACAAATTTAGAGATATCAGTCCACCAATCGTTGCTAGAAGTTCTTGTCCTTAAGTCATCATTAACGAAAAAAAAGTTTTCCTACTTTTCAGTTGGGTGAGCCTGCACTTTATACCTTCTTTAAAATATGCTGCATTCTAAATTTATCTCCCAGTCTCGGAGCAGGAACCTCTTTTCAATTCTTTGGATCTCTACTGATGTTTAAATTTTAAACTGTACAATGGAAGCTAGCGCACGAAAAGTGGAAACAATGAGCAATTGTTCAGCCTGGACATCATGTGGAAACGAGGAGAGATATAAATCGACAAAGGCAAATTATATTACGCAGAGGAGCCTCGTTAAGAAAACCAAACAGTTGCGATTAATTCTGACTGCTGTTTGTACTTTTTGTGACTGTTAGATTTACATCTGCTAACGCAACTTGTTATCTACATATTTCAAGCAGTTATTACCGTACTCACTGAAGGCTATGAAAATAAAATTACCGCAATTCTGGTTTTGAAATGATACTGTTTTATCCGCTGCAATGGAAAGTGGCAATATTTTCAGTTTAAACAATTTCGTTAGCATTTCGTATTAGAAGTAGATGAAAACTATGTCAAAAAAGTAATATCGATCATTCGTTCAGAATAAATTTTTTAAACCCATTACCGGGACAGTGCATTAGGAAACCAAAACCGAAAGAAAATAATCTACGTCTGATTCTAACAGCCGAGACGCCAAATTATCAGGGACAACTAACTATATAATGTTAAAAAAAATATGTTGACTGAATTTTAACTGAATAATCAATGTTATTTGAGGGCTAGCGAACACTCCCGTTCCATTGTGCCTTAGTTGAAATAGAGCTCCTTTTTTTTCTTTTACGCCTCGTCGCCGGCTAAGGTAATTAGAGGCGGGATGGGACTTGGGACAAGGAACAGGAAG
>CM061921.1:220770726-220887486 GCA_031002005.1 Vandiemenella viatica | reverse complement strand
TTTGTGCACCTCACTCATGCTCCCCCCAGGGCTCTCACAACATACTCTTCTTGTCCATACTTCACTTATCTTCACCACCCTCATTTTCACCTATTCTACAGTAAAAGTAAGAAGATGGTTAAGTTATGCTTCATGCATTACTAGTAAAGGCACAGACCAATAGCTACCAACTCCAGCCTCACATCCTACCATCTTTTCTCCTTTCTTGATTCTCTTTTTCTACAGTTTCTTGTGGGAGTGGAGACTTTCTTGATGTAATACTGCAACATAACATTTGCGGGTGTTGTGCTGAATGATGGCATAATGAAAACAACATTTTTTGCAGCTGGTTCTGCTGCCTTTATCAGGTGTCACATGGCTTCTCTTTGTTGCAAGCTAGGAAGCAGGTGGCTTGGGTGCAGATCTGAGAGGGAACCAGGGCTAGATAAACTGCACACTACAAAGATTATGTTTCAATATTCTCGAATTCCTCACTACGTCATTACTTACATTGAACTGGCACAGACTTTTCTTGAATATGTCCTTCATATATTACTCCTTTCTGTAACAGCTGAATGTGACAGTACTTAAAAAAACCTCATTTAGACTTTTCATATGGTTCTTACACAGTGGTGATAATTTTTTATTGTTTAGTGTATCTGATCCTTGAATTCCTAAACTATAATAATGACAACCAATACTTAACCTTCCCCCATACTTAGTTCAGAGCTGCATATATATATATATATATATATATACACATATTTTTTAAGTTGAAAAGACAGTAACATAGGAATTAGCTTCACAGAAGCTATAGGTGCAAATAAGTTAAAGCTTTTAGCATTGAAACTAAATTATGCAGTTATAAACTTGATATTTAAGGATGTTTAAGTCAAGATCAGACCGACATCATAAAAAATTGAAGCCATAAAAACGAAATCATAAGGAAAATGGTGCGAATATTTCCATTAAAAGGAAAGTTAAAGATGAACATTTTGAAATGATATTTATAATACGGGAAACTTTTATTAAAGACTGTAGAGTAATTTAAACGTCTATTTGCTATGTGCTTAGAGGAAATTGGTGAAGCAAGCATATAGCCATCAGACAATGGAATATACAATAAACAATTGGAAGTCTTTTATTTTAATAGATAAACTCAATTTAAATATGGCAATATGTTGTCAACACATAGGACACTTTCCGACGATAGATAAAGCTTGTAAATAACTCCTCAGTATGTTTTTTTGAAGGTACAAAGAAACACAACTAAAATAGGTAGAAGGCTGAAAATATGATCAAATAATAGCTAAAATTAAATAAAGTAATAATACAGTAACAGTTTAAAAACAAAGTTATGGTAAAAGGGAGAAAAATTAGATTTTTGGATATTCGTTTATATTAAAATAATTGACACATGTGAAAATAGAAGTTAAAATTGGGAATGTGTTAAAAGCAAGATAAATATCAGAAAATGGAGCATACAATTACAAGAGAATAGCATGGTGGGTGAGCGGTTAACGTTCTGGCCTCGCATTCGGGAGGATGCAGGTTCGTTTTTTTATTTATTTATTTATTTATTTTTTAATCTGCTTAGCGTCTCTCTAACAGCGAGGTCTTTAGAGACGGGAAAGGATGGGGGCAAGGAATGGGAAGGAATTCCACCATGGCCTTTTGAAGGAAGCATCCCGGCATTTGCCTGGAGTGATTTGGGAAACCATGGAAAACTCAAATCTGGATGCCCGGATGGGGATTCGAACCGCCATCCTCCCGAATGCGAGGCCAGAACGCTAGCTGTTACACCACCAACCCAGGTTCGAATCCCCGTCTGGGCTTCCAGATTTGGGTTTTCCATGGATTCCCCAAATCACTCCAGGTGAATGCCGGGATGCTTCCTTCAAAAGGCCATGGCCAAATTCCTTCCCGTTCCTTGTCCACAGTCCCATCCCACCTCTAATGACCTTAGCCCTAAGTAAAAAAAGCACCAGGTTCATTTAAAACTATTCTCCAATAAGAGATATATGAATTTCTGAAGTTTTAAGTGACTGCCAATAGGGTAGAAACAAATTTAAAGAATGAAAATTAAAGATTATATCCACATAGATATGCTCACAAATTTGTTGCATAGTCATATGTAAAATTAAAGACTAAATTAGAAGGAATCAAGTGATCTAAAAATCTTTGAAGGATGAAAAACTCTTAACTTTCAGAATTTAACAACCGTGAAATGAAGATATTTAAGAGCAAATTTTTCATAAGCAAAACTATTCCAAAAATTCTGTTCTATAAAGCTGCCAAGTTTCAGAAAGATCAGATGAAGAAAGCTACTATAGTAAAAAGGAAATAAATACTTCTGGACTAAGAGAGTATAAATAGGCCACCATCTTTGCTTCTACACAGCAGTTTCTCAGGAAGCATACTCCACACCAGTTGTCAAAAGCATAGCATGACCAGAACTTTTCACTATGTAACAGTTTCAGAAATAGAATTATGTTGGCCAATAAAGAAATTTTCAAAGTGTCTTTTAAGCTCACTCTAACAGGGTTGCATGCCTCAATGCCCATCCTCAATTATCTGTTTCATATGTTCTAATCTGTCTTCCACTGTTGTTCTTACCTTTGACTGTTCCCTCCATTAACAAATTAGCCAATCCAGCATGTCTCAAAATATGACCTACAGTCCAGTCTCTTATTTCTGTGAGACTATTGCACAAATTTTTTCCTCACCCATCATTTTCAAAACTCATTCATTTCATACTTCATCTTTCCACTTAATTTTCAGCATACTTCTGCTGCACCACATTTCAAATGCTTCATTTATCCTTCTTTCTGGTACTCTTTAAAGTCCATGCTTCACTACAATAAAGTTCTGTGCTCCATACATAGAGCTTTAAAAAGTTCTTTCTAGATCGAAATTAAAAACTAAAATATTTCTCTTTATCATGAAGGTTCTTTTTGATAGTGCTATTCTTCAACATCATTCCTGCTCAGCCATCAGGTGTGATTTTGCTTCCCAAGTAGCAGAATTCACATACTTCTCCTATCACATTTGAACCTGTTTTGATATTTAATCTACTAAAATCGCTACTACATTTCATCACTTTTGTCTTGCTTTGGTTTATATTTAGTCCAAATTCTTTCTTCAGTATTTTGTTCATGCCATTCAGTAACTTGATGCATGTCTTCATGATTCTCTACTTTTATTACAGATTGAACAGATTATAAAGGTCTCTTCTATCTCAGTATTTTAGACCTGTCTTCTTAAAATTTTGAATATCATGTCCCATCGAACATTAACAAAAGCTTTTTCTAAATTAAAAAATGCCATAGAAGTATCTTTATTTTGCTGGATTTGCCCTCTAAATATTAATCTTAAAGCTAGAATTGCTTCCCTTGAACCTCAGTTTCCCTTAAACCCAAACTGATCTTCACCTACTGGCTCTTCTATTCCTTTTCTATTTTTCTGTATATTATTCTGGTGAGTAATCCTGAATCATATGAAGTTATACTTATAGTGCGATAATTCTCACATCTGTCAGCTTTTGGTTTCTTCAGAAGTGTGAAGATGGTACTTTTATAAAAATCAGTTGGAATTTCTCATGTTTCATAACTTTTTCATATCAGGTTGAATAATCTTTGGATTGATGTAAGAATGGAGACTTTTCTGGCATATGCTTGCAATGAAGTCTTCATGGGTGTACCATCAGATTGTGTTTTGAAAACATGATATTTCAATGACTAGCTCTGATTACTTCATCAGGTGTGGAGACATCTGCACACCTGATGAAGACAATGGTGCTAGTTGTCAAAATATCATGTTTTCGAAACACAATCCAGCAGTACACCCTTGAAGAGTTCATTGCAATCTTTCGATTCCCTTTTCTCCAAGGGATTTCAGAAGTTCTCCAGGGATCTCTTCAATTCCAACTGCCTTACTTGATTTCAAGTCATTCAGTGCTCTATCAAATTCCATCCTCAAAACAGCATCTCCTAAGTCATCAATGTTGACATTGTGTTCTTTTTCTATTACACTGTTGTTAAAGTCATCCCCATCATACAGTTTCTTAATGTATAACTTCCATTAGTTAGTTATATCTTCTGAGCTTAAAAGAAGTTTCACATCAGCATCATTTTAATATATCTTTTCCAATTTCTTCAAAATTTTGTTTCAATTTTCTTTATGCCACATCTACTTTACCTACAACCATTTTGTTTTCTAATCCTCCAGTTTTCTTGAGCCATTTTTCTTTTGCTTTTTCACAATTCCTGTTTATTTGATTTCTAAATTGTCTGTACTGTTCTCTTCCTGTTTCATCCTGAGCATTTATGTGGCTTCTCCTCTGATCCATCATTTCCAAAATTTCTTCCATGATCTGAGGTTTTCTGGTGGCTTGTTCCCTAAAGCCTAATGTTTCTATACAAGCTTTCATTACTTCTCTCTTCAACACATTCCATTTGTCCTCAGATAGGCTGCTCTTAGACCAGCACCTACCATTTCTGCATCCTTCACTTCTAGTCTGTTCTGCTTCTGTTGCTTCTTTCTTTATTCTCTTGAATTTCAGCCTGCACTTCATAACTATCAGATTGTGGTCAGGGTCTATGTCAGCTCCTGGGTATGTTTTACAGTCCAGAACTTGATTCTTCAATCTCTGTTTGACCATGATATAGTCTAGCTGATATCTCCCTGAAACCCTTGGACATTTTCAGGTGAATATCCTGTGTTCATGATTCTTAAATAGTGCGTGCACCATAACTAGTTTATACGTTTCACAAAATTCTAACAATCTGCTTCATCGATCTCTCCTGGACCAAAACCTCCTACAGTATTCTCCCCATTCCATTCTCCCAGTACCATATTAGTCACCCATGATTGTTAGATTTTCCTCCTCTTTCACGTTTTGGATTAATTCTTCAATTTCAGCATATATTTTCTCTATTTCTTCTTCATCTTCCTGTGACATTGGAATATATATTACTTCTAACATGCAGAAATCAGTTATTCTACAGTTTATCTAGGGATTAACTAGGGTTATTGATTAAAGTGCCGAAAATTGTTTGATTTCTCAAATTACCTATCTAAGCTGCAAATTAGCTAGCTAATTTGCACATTACCTACTAGGCACTCATTAAAGTGAATATAAGATTTTTGGTGGAACAACAGCCACATTTCTGTATGCTTCAATTAACATAATGTTATTTATTTATTTTTTGATATCCAAAGAATCAAGTTAATACAATCAAACAATCAACAAATTAGTTGATAGAATCAATCATCAATCAATTAAAAAACTGTAATACAAAGAATCAAACTGTTCAAATTATTATTACAACTAAGGAAATGAATTTAGAAAACATGATAAAACTTACTTATTAGTGGAATCTAAAGAGTGATGACACTTTGAATTACATAGCGTTTGGTTTTATGGCAAACACACCTATTTGTGGTACATTTAGATTTGCAGTCACATTTTCTGAAACCCTGCCCAGTACCAAGGGATTGTTTTATTGCTGCTTGACATAAAGATATTTCCACAGCAGGGACATCTTCTTTCATTAAAAATCTCTTTGCAAACACTGAATTCAGATTTTGCATACAACTATTTTAAAATACCCATTTGAGTACCCAGTTTATAAAAGCCATCTTCAGTTTGACTAAGAAACACAGCTAAAATCGAGTGGGCATCAGTTTTTACTCTGTCTACTTTAATACTGACAGTGACATCTTCAGCAACAGTTGGATGCTTTGCATTACAAACTGCTAGCATTTTCTTTGCCTGCTTTTCTGATACTTTCTTGGCTTCATCACACTGTATTTTCTGATCCATATCCTTTTTACAAATGTTGCCCAGTAGAGTCTTACCGTATCATTCATCTTTAAGATGTATTTCACCAAAAATTACATGTACAAACATATGATTTACACTTGTGAGCACCTGATGCTGCTTTTGAGCAAACAATACAGACCCTGTCTTGTATAGTCCTCTTTACAGGCTCTGTACAAAACTGTGAAGGTGATTCTGCTTAAGTTCAGGGTAACTCAGTGATGACTACTTCAACATGCAGAGGTAATTCCTTGGAGGTGCAAGGTAACTGAATATTCTTCATAACTGTATCTTCAATCAGTGTAAAAGGCAGTTTAAGATTACTACTGATAAATTCTTGTATTTCTACAGATTATTCTCTGAAAGCAGGGAATAACGAAATATCCTCTTGAGTAAGATTTGACTGTGATCCCATTGACATAGTCTCTTGTGAATCTTCTAATTTTTCAAGATCTTCTTAAGTATTTATTGAATGTAATGCACTTTGTGGTATAAGAGAATAAGGCAATCCCACTTTTCCTCGACAACTGAACATGACTTTGTTTAGGCTTCTTTTAATTGCAGAATGAAGGCATGATCCTTCATGAATTGTACTAATCATATGCAGTGGCATAGCTAGGTCAACAAGAGCCCTGGTGCAAAAAAATTATTTTAGGCACTCAGGCCAGATGGGCGACCTTTTTTTTGCATTGTGTTGTAGGGGCCCCCTGAGCTGAAGCTGGGGGCCCCCTGAGAAGTGAAGTCCCTTAGTGAGGGGCTCCCTGTGGGCCCTCTAAACTGCGCTTTGGGGGCCGCCAGACGTGCACTTGGGTGCCCCTAAGGTATGCTTGGGGGCCCCCTGAGTGTAGGGGCCCTGGTGCACTGCACCATAGTAGCTACTCTCCTGATCATATGCCCTCATTCCACGTGTTATTTTGGACCTTGATTTTGGCTTTGTCTATGTTTGACATTAGCATTTTGATTTCTGATCACAACTGTGTTACACATTCTAATATTGTATTACAAAATCCACATGCATTATCAGAATGCAAAATACTTGGAGTGGCAAGCAAGTTATAGGCTACTTCATCTGCCCATTTTGTTGTGAGTGGCTTCAATACAACAAGTTTTGCTAAGTGGTCTTAATACACGAGAAGTAACTTAAATTTTCCGTCTGGTTGAGACTGGTAATTAATGAGATGCACCTGGTATCTGCTATTGAAATGAGGTGAAATAATCGGCTTTACAGCAATCACCTTTTTCGCACTCTTCTGTTTTTGTTGACAAGGTTCACATAAATCCAAAAACATTTTTGTTTGAGTTTGCGTTATGTTTTTATAAAGTATATTTAATTGCTTAGTCTTTCTGTCTCTTCTACCTTGGCTAATTGACAAATGAGTACAATAGATCAAAACAATTCTTCAGCATGGACAAACATCTTCACACTACTTCACACATCTGACAACAGCTCAAGGATTTTCTCACAGCCTTTCACAGTCAACACAACATACCTTTGAATTATTTGATAATTTCAAGTTGATTCTTTCTTCTTGGAAACTTTTATTCATGTTACATCTTCCATTATGGAATAATACTTTCGTTTTGTTATTAAAATGTTATTGTATTTTGAATCTTCACTAAAAAGGTTTGCAAAGAATCTTTTCTTAATTTTACCCACCAATTTGGTGCTTGCTTGAATATTTGGACTTGAATTTATCTGCTTTTTTAAAAAAAAAATTATGACCAAAAATCATGCACTAACAAGCAGAAATGAATTTGTAAACAAAACTAGATACACTACCCACTGGTATCATTTTGCTGCCCCAATTGTTTCCATCCAAGGCAGTGGTAATGCTAACAAACAGGTCACTATGGAAAGCAAATGAGAGACAAAATTTTGAACTTTAATCATACACATTACCGAGGTAAAATGCATAAAACTCTTGATTCTGCATGTTAACAGAGCAAATAAGTTAATCTACTGATTAGCTAGGTAATGTACTCATTAATGGCTTTCAAACTTTAGGAGTAACATATACACTTGCACTAACATGGTTAAGGCTGGCTTAGTTTCTAACCTCATTAAAATAATCTTGTCACTAAACTGTTCAAAATAACTCACCCATTTCCCTATTCTCTTGATCATTACAAATCCTACACCAGTAACTCCATGGACAGTTTTTGCATTAATTATTCTGTGTTCCAAAGACCAGAAATCTTTTGCATCCTTCCACTTAATCTCACTAATCCCAACAACATCTATAACATTCTACACTCTGACTGTTTCAATTTATTCTAATGACTCCTCTTTGAGATCTTATTGGGGGACTATTTTAACTCCAGAGTATTTTACCCAGGAAGAATCCATCAGAATGTTATGAATAAAACGAAAAGAATTATATGTAAGTCATTATTGGAAAGTATAGTCTTATATGGATCAGAAACCTCGGCAATCAACCAAAAATATATTAAGAAATTGAAAGCATTGGAAATGTATTTCTAGAGAAGATCAGCAAGAATATCAAGAAAAGAAAAAGTAAGGAATACCAAAATAATAAGGCTAATGGAAGTGAAAGAAGAAATGTATGAATTTATAGAACAAAAAGGATGGAAGACATTAGGATACAAACACTTGTACAGAAATGAGATGTTAAAGGAGGGAGGAAAAGAGGACTGCCTATATTTACCTGGCTCCAAAGTGTACAAACAGCAATGAGAAGATTTTGTGCAGAAGAGGAAGATATACAAGGTCGAAATATCTGAAGAAATATTTTGAGAAGATGAAGTCGCGTTCTGTGTTCCAAGTTTTTATTATTCCAAGTTTTTATTGTCTGTATTGAGGAGAGTCTCTCTTAATAAATAAGAATCCATCATACTATATGTAACTTGAGAGAATTACATGGCCTCAGGATACCCTTTGGATCTTTAATGCAGTAGCTTCTCATTCCCTTCCACATCCCCATGCCATTGACTCCTTATACCAGGAATATTTCAGTCGCCAGAGCCTCATCACTGCAAACGGGGTGAACCATGTGAAGGAGAGCTTGACATTTGGTTGTAAGAGGCTAATATAGTCTCTCCCAAACACTTATATTCCAAAGTGCTATTGTGATTCTTACAGCAGTTTAAACTCGACAAACTTTTGAAAAATATATTGAGTGATTTCCATTAGTGACATTTTTATGTATCACCTTTAATCATTATCTGCTGCAGTGAACGTATTCAGACTGGCAACTGACTTATGAACCTTGCATAAACTTCAATAGGTATCAAATTCAAGCATTACATGCATGGTTATAGCTAATGACAGAACTAGGATACCCCAAACAACGTTTATTCATTGGGAGACAGATTTATGCTTTACTTCACAAACTTCCAGCTATACCTGTGTCATTGCTCTTTCATACCTTAATATTCATAGGTAGATACATCTGATCCCATGGGGACATTCTCACTCAGTAAGGGTAATTCATTTGAGTCCACAAACAAATTTATCTCACTACATATTATCCGATCTTCCTCAACACTGTTCAGTATTACGCAATGCCACCCAGTATATCTTGTAAATTTTTTCCCATCTTCCTGATACTGCAAGTGTAATACAATTTCCTCCAATTCTTCTCTAAAATAACATTGATTCTATCAAAATTCTCATTGCCCTTTATCACATAAGATCAGTGGACTCCAAACCTTCCTAATTTTCCTGCCACCATTTATCAACTTTGCAACTCTCAGAGATGACTCCAAAGTTCCTTTCAACACAAAACATTTACTTTTCTACATGCTACAGCCACGTGCTTGAATCCATCCACTGTGAAATTCTTCTTGGTCTCTTAATGTGCCAAATTTGCAATCTCGCACGTTATTTCAAATCCAGCATATTCATTGCCTCACATCATACACTGGCTCCACATGGGATGAGTTGCCAGCAAAAATAATTTCAGACAGACTTCACCCAAAAATTGTACAATTCATTGAATGCAGGTGCATCTCCTAAAACACAATATCTTCATCAGATATTTCGTGACATAGACAGTTATAGTCACTGCTTCAGATACAAGTAACTCTTATCTCGAAAGGGAGAAATGGGCTTAATAAAATGTCCTTAGCACAAAGTATCTATTAGCATTAATCTCAGTAACTTCCTTTTCCCCCTTGCTTCCCACCTCAAATTAACAATAAACACTACTTTGTACCTTTCAATATTGTGGTGCTCTGCTCATGGGCGCCGGGAGGGGGGGGGGGTGCAAGGGAGTGCACTTGCACCCCCCCTGACATCCCAGGTCGCCCGGAAAAAAAAGGTCGCCCGGAAAAAAAAGGTCGCCCAGCCCGTGGCTCTGCTTCATTTTTACTACTCTGAATTGAAATCATTATTTAGGGCTTCCTCAGTTATTCTCTGCTTGCTCTGAATACCTATGAAATACTTGTCTTACAGTAAGGTTCAGGCATGTATCACATACAGGGCTATTTGGCACTTGCCTTTTGTTTTGTTTCGAGTAAGGGCAGAGATTTTAAATTTGTTTAATATTTATGACATATTTTTGAGTGGTTGCCACTATGATGCCTTCATCACAATAAATCTAATAGACTCATTATACATAGGCCCAGCAACTAAACAGCTTTCCATCCCTATGAATGGCCACAGGCAAACAGTGTATACTTGCAACCTAGATGATCCAGTGGTAGTCCATGACAGTCCCCACAAACTTACCAAACTCAACAATCATTTTTCAGTCAGAGCTTTACAGTTTTCCTGGAAAATACCTCTGCTTCTGAACTCCACAGATGGGAATTAACTTGTTATCTTGGTTTCCTGGTGGAACCACATCAATTTATAGAAACCTAACATTTCAGCCATTATTCTGTGGCTTTCTTCAGAGGACTTCCATGGCTGGAATTGCTGCTGCCTATATTTAGCTCCTGAGGAGCACGCTAACGGTTAGTGTGTATAACATTGACAATGACCGTGGAAGTGTGAGCACTCACTTGGTAATTCACTTACCAACACCAGACATCCCCCTGGCCTCAACTCCTGATAGGATCCTACCAGTATGCCCATCACCAAATACTGTAATACTCCGGTTATCTGAGTCCCGATTATCTGAGCCGCCGGGTTAACCAAGGCAAATTTTTGAAATATGATAGGCAACTTAGAGAGAGGTAGCACTGTGACAGATTAACTAAAGAAAATAGTATCAGTGAAAGATGCAGTTTATTGGACAGCCATGGCGTGGGATGAAGTAAAACAGGAAACGCTTCAACGATCATAGAGGAAACATTTTGGTATGGAAAAGCCTAAAAAGGACGATCTAGCTCAACAGGATGTCAATGAACTGACACAGTTAGCCAACCAACTTCCAGTTGTAAAAGAAATTAACAATGAAGATATTCAAGAGTGGTTGTTGGGTGATGATCAAAATCAGCTTAACAATGATGAAATTGTTAATATGGTTGTCAGCGGACAAGGAGAAGAAGACAAAGAAGATATAAATGAAACTGTTCTAAAAATTTATCATGCTGAAGGTTAAAAAGAATGGAAGCAGCACTTGAGTATATTGAGCAACAAGAAGAAAGCACAGCAGCTGACATGATGCTACAGCGTTGGCACTATACTTCCACTGAGAAGAGAAACAAAATTATGACATAGAAGACAATTATTAAAGACTTTTTTTTGGCAAGTGATCATAATTAATGTACAAACACCAACTTTATTGCTTCACATATTAGTTTTACACTATAAATAAATTGTATTATTTCAGTTTCAATACGTTTTTTGATTCATTGTAATCTGTTTCCTTGACCTCCGGTTATCCGAGCTTTTCGCTATCCGAGGTGGTCCCAGTCCCATTTACCTCGGATAATCGGACATCTACTGTATTTATTTGGCTATTTCCCCACCACTAGGGTTATTGTATTTGCATAACTAATGATAGTTTCCTTCTATTATTTATGCCCCCCCCCTCTCCCACCCACCACTACCACCCCTACCCTCTTCTCCTTACACAACACAGCAATGCAGTGAGCTCCCTTGACTAATGGCTTGATTCTCCATGCATGAATTAGTTTTTAAACCAAAATGTTATAAAAATGTGTACCTTGCACCAGAAGTGAACAATAAGGCAAATGAAAGAAAATAAAGGCAAATAAAAAATGTTAACAGATTGAAACTTTGAGAGACGCTAAGAAAATAATTATGAAGTGTAACTAGAAGCACATAGAAAATAAGGGTGGATAGTGAAAATAACCAATCACTTACCACAGATGAAGACAGAGGGCTATGACAAACACAAAAATGTGAATATACTTTACAGTATTTCAGTAAAAAACCATGTGAGACATGGGGCAAGGGGAAAAGCTGTGTACAAATCAAGAACTTCCACATGACAGAGCCAAAGATGAATCAGATAGGAAGGGTGAGGATTGCAATGGTGGGGAGGGGAAGGGAGGAAGTTGACTAACAATCTTTGTGGGAAAGTATACTCTCTGTAATGACCAGTCAAAGCAAAATATATAAAATATATTTTCCCTATCCATCCTTATTTTGATTGCCTAACGGCAGTTTTAGTGTCCCTAAATGTTCATACATTATAACCATAATGACTATTTTTGTTTTATTCATAAGTGTTTTTTAAATATTCTAAGATTAAAGATTAACATTCATAACACTGGAAAATATTTTTACTTACCAGGTCACTGTTGACATACCTTATGCTTCACCTCCACAAGGCATGAAGTATTTTACAGTAATTGGTCCTCACATTGATTGCATGGATGAGCAGTATTTGGTAAGTTTATCCATTTTATACTAATAATTAATGTTTAGCTATAAGTGTAAATTGAATATTACAATCTTAACAGATAATTATTTAAAAAATGTCACACTAAATATACTTTCTTGCAGCATTAAAGTAATTTCAGGAAATCATCTTCTCAGTATGCTTGATGGGTTTTAATTTATTTGTATTAACATCTCTCCTAATGTAAACTGATGACAAGAGTCCTGGTGAATGACTTTGTCAGGATTTTACATGTTTGTATCTGGAAGTCAGCTTTTTGATAAAGGATGAGCATCCCCATCCTTTAAAGATAATCTTGCTTCCATTAATTCAGACCAAATTGGGATTAACTTTAATTTAATTGCAATGGACCACATTCTCCAGTGGTAATTTCCCTACACACTCATTTTTTCCCCTTTCCATTTCCCACCTACTTTTGTTCTCTAGTAATTTGAACTTCAAATTCTTTCAATGTTTTTAGTTAATTGTTCATCACTTCCTTTGGTAATCTGTTCCAATCCCTGACACCCTTACCTACAAAAGAAAATCTTACCACACCCTTATCCTTAAATCGAGTATCATCTTGTGGTCATCTCTTCCCTTCCATATACCTCTCCTAATTCTCTCAACCCCCCCCCCCTCCCTCACTATCTTTCCATGCCTCATCACCATTATATACCTTGTATACTCCCATTACTGTCTTCACTTTCCTTCTATCCTCCAATGAATCCAATCCAGGTCCTCTATGAATCATATCACTTACAGATTGTGTTCTGTGGTAATTACCAAACACAAATCTAGCAGCCCTTTTTCGTATCCCCTCCAACTCCTGTATTTGATATCCAAAATGTAGGTCCCACACTACACCACCATATTCAATCAATGGTCTGACCAAAGTATTGTAAACCAATTTCCTTACTTCTCTCTTACATCCAGGCATCACTCTTTCGAACAAGTGAAGGATTTTAAAATCATTTCCTATTAAATGCCCAATGTATCCTGCCCAGTTAAGTCTGGTATCAAATGTTATGGTAAGGTATTTACATTTCAGGCCTTCAATAAACAATTCATGGCACAGTTTATTATCATAATCAACATCTAGTTTTTTATCTGTGTACCCAGTAAGCTGACACTTCTTTGCATTTATCTTCTTGTCTTGTTGACTCACCTACCTAGATATACTTTCTAGATCACCCTGCAGCTGTTTGCAGTCTTCTACTGTTTTGATCCTATTATATAACATTATGTAATCTGCAAATAGTAATCCATCAACACAATCATTCATTACAACAACAAACAGCAATGGTCCCAATATGCTACACTGTGGTAGTCCCATGTTCACTTCCACTTCTTTTTATACTGCATTTCCTACCCTAACTTTTTGTTTTCTACCTTTAAAGAATTCCTCTACCCAGCAAATCAGTTTTTCATCCATTATAATAGATTTTTCTTATTTACCACCATTTTATGGGTCACGTGTCAAAAGCCTTTGAAAGTTCTAGTTCTATCCTATCAATTTGAACTCTCTTGTCCATTTCATCTGAAATATCTTGCATATACTAACTGAGATTTGCATCAATATCAATATCAACATCTACATCTATACTCTGCAATTCACAAATATTGTGGGTGGTAGAGGGTGCTAAGCACCAATCCTAATTCTGTGCATTCCAATCCTGAACATGAGGAAAGAAAGAATACATAAAAGTATCAGTATGGTATCTTATTTCTCTAATCTTATTCCTCCTGTCATTGTGACCTCAATAGGTTGGCGGAAGAAATATTTCATTGCTCTCATAAATGAAAGATTTTCACATATTCTCCAACATATCAATTCTGTGACACTTTTGTAAGGACTGTATCTAGCAGTCACGAATCGAGTAGCTCCCTTCTATACTATCTCTAAAGTGTCAATCAATCCCTTGCGATATGGATCCCTAACTCCACAACAATAATCCAAATGTGGATGCACTAGTGTTTTGTTCACTATTTCCTTTGTATGTGCATTACAACTTCTCAAAATATGACCTATGAATGGTAGTTTAGAATTATCTTTGCCTATGACAGAAGTTATGTGCAAGTCCCATTTCATATTGCTTTGTATTGTAAATAATTCAGGGAATCCACCGTGTGAATAACTGAATTGTTAACTTTGTAGTCGTTTATTACTTATTTTCATTGTCTTGCACTTGTTGCAGTTAAGTGTATACTGCCATTTATGGCACCATTCAGAAAAAAACATCCAGATCTTGCTGAATTTCTAAGCAATCGTCACAGCACCTTACTTCCCTAATAGATAAGTGCATCATCAGCAAACAGTTGCATCCTGCAGTTAACGTTGTCACCGAGATCGCTTATAAAAATTAGGAAAAGAAGTGGCCATATTACACTTCCTTGAGGAACACCTGAACTAACATCTAGCTAAGAAGAGGCTTCCCTGTCAACAATGACATACTGTGACTGACCAGTTAGAAAATAGCATATCCATTCGAAAATCTGATCCAATATACTGTATGCTCAAGTCTTCACTAAAAGTTGGTTGTGTGGTACAGAGTCAAAAGCCTTCTGAAAATCCAAAAAAATTGCATCAACTTGTGAACCTGCATTGATAACTTTCATTACATCATGCAAAAATAGGGGCAGTTGCATTTCACATTATCTGTTCTTCTGAAATCCATGTTGGTTTGCTCTAAGTAACTCATTTTCATCTAGAAACTTCATAACGTTAGAGCGTATGACATGCTCCAGAATTCTACTGCAAACAGATGGTAGAGATATGGGTTGATAATTCCTAGGATCTCTCTGATCTCCTTTCTTGATAACAGGAATCAGTTGTGCTATTTTCCAGTCAGGAGGTACTTTTCATTGTTCTAAAGATTTACAAAATATATCTGACAGATATTTCTGTGGGTTTTCGTTGAGGCTCTTTGAAAGCGAATTGCAATGAAAGTTATCAAAGGCCTCACGCATAGCTTTCTTAACATGTCCTCTTGTCACACCTAACATTTCTAAATCACTCCTATACATCACCCTTCTTAAGCGTGCATGTATATTTCTTTGATTTTTATGTAACCTTTTAACTTCACGCGTATACCATGAGGGATCATTCCGATACCTGATTGTCCTTTTAGGTATATGTAAGTCCATACCTTCCATAACCATATGCATGAATCAAAACCACATCTCTTCAACCGAGACTCTTGCTTCTATGAAGGTAAGTTAATTATCGCTCAAATACATTCTATAACACTTCTGTGGAGCCTGTTCAAATCTGTAAACGATCCTTTCTTTTTTTCTTTTTTGCGTGCGGCTGTAAACTTTACTGTAGCAATTACAGCTTTATGATCACTTATTCCTGTAGTGGTAGAAATTTCCATGAATAATTCTGTCCTGTTTGCAATGAAAATATCTAAAATGTTTTCGGAACCGTTGTGGCAGCACGTTGGTTCAGTGATGAGCTGCTTGAGATGAAGATATGAGAAAACGTCAAGAATAATTTCACAGGATGTTTTATCCCTGCGCCACTGGTAACATGGACGTAATTAGTCCAGTTGATATACGGAAAGTTGAAGTCACCTCCTAGTATTATTGCATAATCCGGAAATCGACACATTATATTACTTACATTATTCCTTAAGGCCTCTGCAATAGTTACAGCTGCATCTGGTGGATGATAGAAAGACCCTATTACAAGTTTTGTCCTAGCTACTTTTAGTCTAATCCATAGGATTTCACAGACTGTATGGATATCTATTTCGTTGCATGACAGGTGTTTACTTACAGCTATAAATATACCACCTTCATTAGAATGCAACCTATCCTTACAGAAAACATTCATTCTATTGTTAAAAATTTCTGCTGAACTTATAACCAGTTTTAACCGGTGGTATTAGCATCCAGTTTTCAGACTAAAGATCAAGACTTTCTGCTCAAGTGGGTGAAGTCAAAGTTCTCAGTATTTTCCTGATAGTTACTTTCTATGTCGCTTAAGGGACTCCCGTAACCTAGTCACCAAGATGTGGTCTTCATTCTGGCTGTACTCCTTGAACAAGTGCGTGCTCAATTGATCCTAGTCAGGGATATTGTCACGCCTGTGATTTGATGCTGCCACCACAGCCGTCAGAAATTTCTTGTAAGATGTTGAGGCACGTGGGACATTTTCAAGGAGTACATCTGTTGTTCTAGTAATATAATTTCAGTTTTCTTTCTTAAAATTCCAGCAGGATGCTGGGGCCAATATTGTTACCTTTAGCTTGTTTTATCTGTGTAATAAGTCTTGAAGAACAGTTCAGTTTTTGTTGACCTCTTATTCTCTGGATGCCTTGAAGGTCCTCTTACTCTTGGCATCATACTTCAGGTCCAAGTTGTTAAGCTCCAGCCATTCACACAATAATCTGTGATTCTTATCTTCTGTCATGTATCTGCAGTCAGGGTTGGGAAAATTAAAATCTGCCACATTCACAGAAGGTTGCTGCAAATTGGGCAGTGGACAGATTGGCCAGGAGATAATCAGTGGCTTAAAAATGTTATTTATACTCGTGCCACATGTCTGAACATCCACAATCTCTACACTGCCCAAGTCTTCATTGGGCATTTCATTCTGTTGATTCTGGAATACATGGAAATGTCATATTACATGTGATTGTTGCCATCTACAAGGTGATACCTAGGGCTGCAGCCTCAAAGTGTGATGCCTGTAATGTCATAGGGGTGAGTCACTTATATTGCCAGGATGCCCACATGGTTAATGAACTTCACCTTGGACAGTTTTCTCAATGGAAAATCCCTCTAAATTAAAATGGCACACCCGAAGGCTGTTGTCTAATCCCTGAAGAAGGCTAAATTTATTAACACTCATGTTTGTCACTTGTATGCCTTTTGTGAGAGTTAATCTAATTGCAACAGCAAGTAGTTTCCATGGGCATCAGCAGGTTTTCTCATTTTTTCATTGGTGTTCAAAAGCGTAAGAGTAAAACTGCTTATGCGAAGGTCTCTTGCAGTTTCCCTCCAAATTTAGGAAAGAATAAGATGACAATTGGCACCTACAAAGTTTTCCTGGAGTGTTTGGAAACCTTATCATAGAAGATTAATTATGGACTAAAAAATGCATAGAATGATTACTTGCTTTGTAATAGTCTCTGTATCTCTTGTAGAGCACAGTGGGAAATTTGGGAGTAAGTAGAAATTTTTCTTCAAAATAAATCAAGTTTCAAGTGAAGTCACTTTAGAATACTACTTAAAATAAATATTTGGTAACATCATAACAAGAAGGGTAAGATTGTTGAATGTGCTGTTCAAACCCCCTATAATGAGGGAATAAAATTGATATGGAGAGGTATAACATTGGTGGAAATGCTCCCTATGCCAGACACAGTACCACTAATGTAGAGAACCACCAAAGATAGAGATATATGAAACTACAATAATGGCTGTAATTTTTACTCTCTGCTCTTTGCCACTGACTGTGTAAAAGTTCTAATTAAAAATTTATCACTCATTTGTAGTAATAAATAAAAATGTATTGTTGCACAAGTTATTGTGTTCAGAGAAATATAACCACCACTCTGTATCAAGAGAAATGAAAGTTTAAAGTAGTTGTGACCAACCAGTTAGAATCGGTCAGGTAGGCTTAACAGCTGCTATGTGGGTATGGGGCAAACCTAGTGCTTCTGGTTGGAATATCAGTAGTTAGAATCTGAGCATTAATGATAGGATCTGAAAGGGGGAATAAGGCAATTCGATGTTTAAAAATGTAAGTTTATTGACATGAATTGGTGTGGATAAACTGCAACACACTTATTTACAGAAGTAAATACAATTACCAATAAGCAATGATCTCATATACAAGCATAGAATCTCTGAGGATTTCCTTCTTCAATTTAAACTTGAAACTGAATAATAAGCGATAATAATTTATTTAAGTGGGAAACTACCTAACCCAAAGATGAAGTAAACTAAATCCCAACCAACACATAGTTGCCCACCTGTTGTGAGATTTCTTCCATATTCTTCTGCAGCGTGTACTGCCTAGAAGTGACATGCCATGGTGATCTACTGCTGATGTGTGGTGATTGAGACAGTCATAATGAGCTGAAAATGAGAGCATAGTGACTCTCCTATTGTACTATAGTTTTTGGATGGGCCAAGCCAATTGCTAACTGTATCAATGTCACACTGGAAGTCAAAGTAAAATCTTATGTTGCAGAATTTCAGGTTCTCACTGCTGCCAGTTGCTGCTAATGTTAATTCCACAATTAAGTGTATATTTAATGTTGATGGGCATCCACTTCCCTGACTTTATGCATTTTTCTGTTCCATGCTCACTGTAGCTGATTGGAGAAAATAATTATTAATTCATAATACCATTTTCAACCTCAGGTCACTACAATCTGTTTGTCTAATATGTATACCTAATTTTTATTTTCTTGTTGAGCAGAAATTTTTGGCACATAGAAACCTCACATACTTTTCATAACATCACTAAGAGTAGTGAGGATGCTCATGATACAGTTCTAAAATCAGATAATGTACTCATTTCACAGAAACCGATGGTAGGACAAGACAAGAGAACAAAATGCTGCCTGTGTTGTGAGAAAGGACCTGTTGTGCTGCGAACTCAACTTGAGCGTTCAGCTTATGTATGTGGTGAATCCATCAAACTCCGTGCAAATATTGACAACCAAGGAGAAGAAACTGTAAGGCTTAAAGTAAAAGTTATCCAGGTAAGATAATAGCGTACTAAACTTTTTTAAAAGATGAAAGTTACTCTTCATTATTCATACTACAGCTGGTGTTTGTATATTACTAAAACCCATATTCATCAGCAGCTTTTCTCTTTTTTTTCACAATAGTTGGAATGAAAGGTACTTACTTACATACTCTAAGTTATTTTGTTGTTTGTTACTAATATATTTTTTACACAATTATTTATTATACAATACATTCATTTTCCATAAATCCCAGCACGAGACACTAACACTGGAATGTTGAAAGGAGACTACTTGCTTTAAAATCATTACACAACAGAACTGAAGTATACACCAGAAAATACACTGTCACAGAACAATATGTACATCAGTTATAACAACTACATTTATCCAAGAAACTAATAGTTATTTTGTAGATTTTTTTGAAATAAATTCTTCTATGGAGCACAAGGAATTTTCAACTAAAAATTATTTAAAATAAGATTTTATTTTGTTTGAAGTTCATTACTTTGCTGTCTGTGTTGCTTTAAATCAATTAACTTTTATTTAATGCCCTCTATTACAATTATTAAGTTCTTTTCGGTTAGGTATATCCCAAGTGTATTCCTACAAGCTTAAATCTTGCAAGAATTCAGATTAACTTTGCATGTGAACATGGCCAATGTTAAATAAAACACAGTAGGGAAATATCATTATTATTTATGTGGATGTTCCAGTGTGCTGTGTTGATAAATTTTGGTGATATTTTACCCAAAGCCTCCAGGCATCTTCTAAGCTGAAATTAGATTAACTCTTGACTGAATATATTATCTGGTTGTTAACAACAACATAACAAAGCAAATAAGGTATGTTCTTGAGATTTGATTACAATTTTAGTGTGGATGATGGATGTTGGTATTGCTGTTTGGTATAACAATGGAAAGTGCTGCTCTAAAATAAAAATTTAGAGCAATGACAACATGAATTGTTCAAACTGCAATCACAAACACATTTTTTTTGTTTTTGTTTTTTTTGCAGTTTGTGAAGTTGCAGGGGTGAGTCACTTGTATTACCAAGATGTCCACCTGGTTACTGAACATCACCTTTGTTAGTTCATACAGGGTGTGGCAAAAAGATTTGACGTTTTTAAAGTAAAAACAACATGAAAAATAAAAGTGATAAAAATATTTTATTGCTTATTACAGAAGGGTGTTCATGTAAATTAATGAAAATAACATCAGAACAACCAATTTCATCCGTTTAAGATGTGAAGATAACATCCTTTAAATGATGTCCGTCTTTGACCAAGCAATTACCAACAGAAATTAAATATTATCTACAAAAACCCAACTACTTTAAGTCCAAACTGAAAGAGTTTCTGCTTCAGAACCCATTTTACTCTGTAAAAGAATTTTCTTCTTGGAATTTGGTAACTAAGAATGACTGATAAAATAGTGTATATGGTGTATGGAAGGGGAAGGTGACAAAATTATCCACAATTACTAAAATGATATATGGTTTTTCTTTCTGTTGAAACTTGACAAATGAACTAATTACACTGTTTACAAAATTTCACTCATATATAGTAACTAACATGGGATAGCATGCACTCAAAAACTGCTGTGAAAAATTATCATATTAACAGGTTCTTAAGTAATTGACTGCTTATGAGTTGTTGGTAATATAATTGATATTGCTAATAGGTGTGTGTACTGTTCCACATAACAACTAACATAATATAATATGTAGTCACAAATTACAGTGAAACCTTACATGGTAACTGGTTGGTAAGAAAATAACTGGTTATTAGATGCTGGTAACAAGTGTATACACTGTTCCACATAATAAGTATTAATTAACTCGGGATTGTATTTGTAGATTACAGGAGATATTGGTTATACTAATGGGTTATTGCTAACTTGTTGTCAATATATAATAATATTATCAATTATATAGTAATATTGACATTACTAATAAGTGTATGTACTGTTCCACATCCCCGAGATTATTCTCACATGGGATCAAAGTGAACATATCTATCTATCTATCTATCTATCTTCTTCCAGCCTTCCGGTGAAGTTGTTGAACACCTGCTCTAACATTGCATGAGTTAGGTTGGCGATTTCTTGGTGTATGGCTTCTTTCAGTTCGTCAATTGTGCTGGGTTTGTTTGTGTAAACTCTTGGATTAACATGCCAGCTCAAGAAAAAATCACAAACGCTAATGTCTCGAGAGCGAGCTGGCCATTCAATGTCCCCAAAACGCGAGATCACTTAACCACGAAACTTGCTTCTCAAAACATCCATGACCTCATTGGCTGTATGGGCAGTTGCCCCATTGTGCTGGAACCATATCCTCCTGCACACTAAATGATTTCTTTTAAGTTCAAGGAAGAGGAAGTTTTTCCAACATCAACAAATAAAAATGTGAATTGACCGTAACGGTTCGACCACACTCTTCAAAGAAATATGGCCCAATGACATACCTTTTCGTTACACCACACTACACGGTAACCTTAGGACTATGCAGAGGATGTTCATGCAGTTGTTCCGGATTTGTAGCCGACCAATAATGAAAGTTCTGTTTGTTTACATAACCATCCAGATAGAAATGTGCCTCGTCATTCATCATTAAATTTTTTTTCATCAGTCAGAATAGCAATCATTTCTTCTGCAAATTCTTTACGCTTTAACTGCTGGACAATAGCCATTTTGTACGGGTGGAAGTGCAGATCGAGATGCAAAATTCGTCTTACCGAGCAGTCAGACATGTGCAAAGCAGCAGCTTGTTTGCGGGCCGACCACTGAGGACTGGCTTCCACAGTTTCACTTACTCAATCAATATTCTCTAGCAACCTGGATGACCTTGGTTGACCTGTCGACTTCTTTTTTAATGCTGAACAGGTGGCTCTGAAGGAGCTCACCCATAGCACAATAGTGTTCCCAGTTGGGATTCTTCCTTTTGGACCCACATTACAACATCTACGGAACTGCCGCTGAACATCAACGCAGGAATTACCACTTTGAAAAAACGCATTGACAACGGATGCACAGTGCTCACCCGACCACTGCTCCATGGCTACTACAAATGTTGACGTGTGGGCTCTGGATTGCGCCTATCCCCACCACCCCCCACGATCTACTTTCTCGACAATATGACGGCAAAAACCATCAGATCATTTCGCCGCACCCTTTATATTTATTTATCAATCTTGTTTCATGGATCACTGCTGAGGAAGGGCCTCTGGGATGTGAAACATGTCATCATTAATATACATACATACAGTATGAGTCATAATCATAATGAAAACAATCCAATGTTACAAAGACAAATGAAGAGAATAAAAATAAACATTAGTTTTTACAACTGAGTTTTGCAAAAGGTCATATTGAGTACAATTAATTATTTTGTTCAAATTCTTGAATGGAGTAGGAGTTGCCAAAAAGAAAATTTTTCAGTTTGTCTTTAAATATATCTTTATTATCTGCAAACAGTTTTATACTCTTGGGATATTTATTAAACAGATGTATCCCAGAAGAATTAACTCCTATTTGTACTAATGACAGAGATGTTTGTGTTTTGTGCAAGTTATTTCTGTTTCTTGTATTGAAATTTGTGTGCCTGTGAGTTAGATGTAAACAGGTTAAAATGTTCTATGACAAAGCACATGAGAGAATATATGTAATGAGAAGTTATTGTAAGAATATTGAGTTTTTTAAAATGTTGTCCTCAAGAAGTTCTTGGTTTTACACTACACAGCATCCTAATAGTTTTTTTCTGTGCTATGAAAACTTTTTTAGTTTGTGAAGAGTTCCCCCCAAAAATTAGGCCATATGACATCACTGAATGGAAATATGAGGAATACACCTGTTTTGTTAATTCTAGATCTGCTTTCAAAGAAAGTGTTTGCATTGCAAAGGTGGCACTTCTTAACTCCTTCAGTAGTGAGGTGATATGTATATTTCTGTTAGTGTTGACAACCAGATAATATTCAGTAAACAGTAAAATTAAATTTGGCATAGAAGATATCCAGAGGCTTCAGATGAAAGATAGCCATAATTAATCAATACAACACAGCTCAGCACCTAACTATACAAAAAGGTATGAATCTTAAGCTGTGAAAATAATTAAAACTTTTATAGAGAGGAAATATTAATTCTTTATATTGACAGTAGTCCCACCTCTAATTTGCTTCTAACTAACTTACACTAATATAGAAACATTAAAATAGCTATCATTACGGCACAATCAATTCTGTCCATTTAACATATTATGAGAAATAGTGGGCCAGTGGGAACTGACTGGATCTTATCAATCATCATTCATGTTAGGTTTGGTTAACATTTCATGATTATCTTTATTGTACCCATAATGTGATTTGAGATTACTAACCCATATTTTTTTTTCTGCTAATGATTCAATACAGAGCAGTTTGGTGGCTCAGTGGTTAAGGCATCTGACTGGAGATTGATAGGTCCCTGCTTCAAAACCATTTTTCATTGGGGATTTTTAAAGGTTTTTAACTCAACCTTCACCTCCGGCCCAGCTTCCTGTGTAATTTGAAGTACGCCAGAATGTTTGCGGGATTCAGTTTCCATGTTTAACTGTAGGTCTTGTTCCCAGTAGGATTGCCAGATTAGGTTAGGTAAGGATGAAAGGAACTGGCCATCCAAATTAGATATGAGCAGACTAAAAAAAATGTGAAATTCATCCTGAGAATATCATGAAGGAACTAAAAATGCATAATGGGGCTGGCATAGATAATATTACTTTGGATATCTTTAAGATAATAGGATGTGAATTGTATATCATCTTGACCATTATTTAAACTGAATTTGGATACTTGCTGCTTACCAGAGGACTGGAAAGGTGCAATAGTAGTAGCAGTCCACAAAGTGGGGGTGACAAATATGGTCAAAAATTATGGACCAATCAGTTTTTACTTCAGTGGTAGGTAAATTAATAGGGAGATTTGTGTGCAACCACATCAGCAAAGTCTGACAGAGACATGAGTTGTTTTCAAATCAACAAAATGGCTTTGAGCAAGGCTCATGCAAATCTCAGTTAGTATGCTATATACAATATATTTAGGATGAAATGGACAAGGGAGGCCAAATTGGCAGTGTAACACTGCCTCTTTCTTACACTATTAGCAGAGAGAGCCATAAAATGGATAAGGTAAAAATTATTGGAGTGGATGAAAAAGTGATTTTTTGGGTAGAAGAAATCTTTAAAGGTATAAATAAAAAAACTTACAGTAGGAAATGGAGTATCATAAGAAGTGGAAGTGAATACGAGTGTGTCATAGAATAGTGTATTGGGACTACTGCTGTTCATTGTGTAAGAGCGAAGCTTTGCCTTGGGGTGAAGGCAAAGGCTTGGATCTTAGCTCTGACCATGCTTAGCCTTGGATATTACAGTTCTGACTTTATAATAGTAACCAGGTTGCCACTTAGCTTATTTTCCTCCAAAAGCTAAGGAAAGGTGAAAGTTAAAATGATGTTCACAAGTCAATTGCTATTAGAATAAATATATTCTTCAGATTTTACGAAGTCAAAAACTGAATAGGCGATCAGACAAGTTCACAGAAGAAAAGTTTACAAGTTCGATTAACCGTTTGAGCCAAACCACTTCCCATAGTTCACAGTTGAAACTTTTAGTTGGAGAAATCTAATAAAAGAGAATCACACGTTCCCGTTTTTCAAATGTTTATTTAATGCCGAATTTAAACAATCCCGTGGCACCACATGGTGTAATGCTATTTCAAAACTGCATTGGAATAAAACTTAAATTCACAAAACTACATTACGCCAAAATAAAACTTTTGTACAGTAGTGCTTAATATGAAACTAGCTAGTCTACTAAGCTACATGTTATAACGCTCGCGGTTCCTGAAAGACTGCTTGCACTAGCTGCTAGTACGGGCCTCCTTTTCTGTGGGAAGGTTCTAGGCATCTACTTGCACTCTCACGACCTGTGGGAAAATGCTTCTCTCGTTGTTCACAGGGGTATCTTCTGGTGGGCTCATCAGATATCAAATCACATGTCAGAAAGATTTCATCATACAACTTTTGACCTTGACAACAAAAATAATTCAATCACTCTGAAATTTTACAAATAGCTAGATCCTGAAGGAAATGTTAACTTTGGTTATCATACAAAATATCCTAACTTTAATATTTTAACCAAAAAATAAATAATTTAAATGTGAGCTTTCGCAATCCTATTCCAGGCAAATGCTGAAGACTGATGCAACATAAAATATTATTTTGAAAACTATAAAAACCTGCTCTCTAGCTCAAATAAACACAGAAACTGACTTTAGATGCACAGTTACAAAATTTGATAGATACCTTGCACTTGTTTTAATGAATGATTGTGTTGATGGTTTACAGTCAGAAATTAGGTTGTTTGCATATGGCATAACACTATATAATAGGATCAAAATGATAGGAGACAGTCAACAGCTGCAGGGTGATCTGGACAGCTGGGTAGGTCAACATGGGATGAAGATAAATGCATAGAAGAGTCAGTTTGTTAGGTACACAGATAAAAAAATAAAAATAAAGACTGATTATGACCATACGGTGTGTAAAGAATTGCACGTTGAAGACTTGAAATGTAAATACCTTGGTACAAAATTTGATAACAAACTCAGTTGGACAGGAAACACTGGACAGATGGTAGGAAAAGGTTTCAAAATCCTTCACTTGTTGGACAGAGTGATGAGAGGACGTACCAGAGAAGTAAGGGAATTGGGTCACAAAATGTTTGTGAGACCATTTAGTATGGAACCCACATTTTGGGTATCAAATACAGGAGTTGGAGGAGGTGAAAAGAAGGGCTGCTAGATTTTTTCTGGAAATTACCATAGAATACAATCAGTAAATGAGACGATAAAGGAGCTGAAATTGCAGTCATTGGATGAGAGGAGGAGGGTGAAGAGAGTCATGAAAGCATACAAAATGTATATTGGTAATGAGGCATGGAAAGATATTGATGGAAGAATTAGGAGAGGTGCATGGAAAGGAAAAGATGATAGCTACCACAAACTGGCACTCAATTTCAGACATAAGGATGCGTTAAGATTTTCTCTCATAGGTAAGGGGATCAGGGATTGGAATAAGTTGCCAAGTTTAATGATGAATAATGTACCAAAAATGCTTAAATAATTTTAAGTTGAAATTAGTATAGGTCAGAAGTAGGAAGGTAAAGGAAAGGGGGAAATATGGGTGTGTAGGGAAATTGCCACCACAGCAAGCACGCCATTGCAATTACATTAAATTAAATATACTCTGATAGTAGGCTTAGTAAGCCACTTTCAGGTGGGTCCAACCAACCTTCTGGTTGAGGAGCAAACTTATCTTTAGATTCAATACAACTTAGTACCAGATTAACCACGTAGCAGGAGGTAGCAAATGCTATAGGCCTCGCGCCTTCTAGGAGGCCTCTTCTTTACATTTGCTACAGGGCCCCGTGCTGTCTTAATCTGGACCTGAAAACTCTATTTTATTTGTATCATAGCCAATCCATGCCAATATTTGATCTGGATACACAACATAATTTTTACTTACCATTTGCCTTCAATAAGAGATTTAACTATGTCTGATTGGAGTGATTTTATAAGAGTGATGATAGTGGGATTAAAGATAATACATATTATTACAAAAACCACCAAACCTTTTTGAAAAAACCTAGAATCACTGTAACGTAACCTATAATTTTTGTAACTATTTAAAAAAATTTGTTCTCAGAACCACGAGTTATATAGAATAGCATTGCATATCATTTTTAAAGTCAGTTACTAAGTTAATTCAAGCTAAATATCAGATTTTTACAGTTTTCCTATTGCATCATCCTGAAGCAGCGTCTACTTTAAAAATTCATAATAAATCGAAGAAAACGGGTAGCAACTTCAATATTGCTCAGTAGTCATCTTAAAATACGTACAGTCGTTAAAAGCCACTTTCAGATCAATAGCTTTAATAACTTAGGAAATATTAATTAGTTAAATTCTAGTTTTGTTGATGAGTTTTATATCAACCTTTTGAAAATAATAAACATGGCTTGCTTAGTATCAAATGAAAGAGCAGTCAATTAGAAGTAAAATAAAAGTTTCAGTTTCATAGCTGTAAAATTGTAAAAGTTATTAACAAGTTTTGGGAATCTCGAGAAATAATTTTTTACGGCCAAACTATTGAAGCTACAATTTTTTTTTATAAGAATCAAAATTAACACTTTTTAATCAACCTAGCTACTGCCAAAATTTCATTTCTATGGGAATATTTTAAATCGGCAAGGTCATAAGTGTGATGAAATCGTTAAGCTTGAGACCTGACATTTGATCAGATCATGAGAATACTTTCGTGGGAAACTGAACGACATTGTGTTCCAATGGGTTTTTCTATATATAGCAGGCCTGGGTTTCCCTCGCCCCAGTCTTCCAGAATAAGTTAGAGCATGACTACGCTTCTTTGTGGCACTAATTGGGTGCACAGATTATAGGATGTAGACTTCGGGCATGAGGAACTTTGAGGTTAGCGTGTGACGAAGCTAGAACACCTCATATTACTATAAATTTAGTTAGGGGTCATGAGGTTGGTCTGTTTCAAATGTGTTAATCGAATCTGCAAATAAAATACTTTTCCGGGGTAAAATGGGCGACCTTTTTTTTTAGCTCTACAAACTAGCTGGGCGACAATAGGCGGATTCTTGGCTATGAGGCCTGGGGGCCCCTGCAGAAGGTGATCGGGCCCCTCCCCATCATCCGGTGGCCCCGGGCACATTTGACCCGCTTGCCCCCCCCCCCTAATGCCGGCCCCGGTGGTGGCCAAGTTACTGTTGCAAATCACAGGCTAAAATTATTCAAGGCAGAATCATGGTTAGAGCTAAGGCAGATTGGTTTAGTACTCACCACAATGCTGTGCTTATAGCCTTACATCACCTGTGATAAATTAACTGGAAGCGCTCCATCATAAAATCTTTTTACGAGGCGCATCCAGAAAGTAAGTTCCGTTTCAATTTATCTCCGCTGCAGCGCTGCGATTGCAGTTCCACACATGCGCTGTAGACGATGTGTATCAAGGGGAAGGCCCGAACTATTAACGGAAATTTCTACCACCGCAGGAATAAGTGATCACAAAGCTGTAATTGCTACAGTAAAACTAACAACCACGCGCAGAAAGAGAAAAGAGAGGATCGTTTACAGATTCGAAAAGGCTTCAAACGAGTGTTAGAGCGTTTTTGAGGCATAATTACCACACCTTCTCAGTAGCAGGAGGCACCGTTGAAGAGAGGTGGCATCAATTCCTACATATACTCGGGGAAGGTATGAACTTGCATATACCGAAACGGACAATCAGGGAAGAGAACGATCCCCCATGGTACACACGGGAGGTTAAAAGGTTACTCAAGAAGCAAAGGAAGATACATGCACGATCAAAAAGGACGATGCATCGGACTGATTTAGATAAGTTAGAGGAGATAAGGGGACGTGTTAAGAATGCGATGCGTGAGGCATTTAATAACTTTCGTGAAAATTCTCTCTCTAAGAGCCTCACTGAAAACCCTAAGAAATTTTGGTCGTATGTAAAAAAAGTTAGTTGTAGTGGGAACAATAAGCCAGTTCTAATAAAAGACGGACGGGAGGTTGAAGACAGCCGCGGCAAGGCTACCTTATTTAACACCGAATTCAAAAATTCATTCACGCAAGAAAACATGGAGAACATCCCCACTTTATCACATCGTGTGGAATTAGAGATGGATCCGATAGAAATTGATAGCGTAGGTATCATAAAGCAATTAAAACTCCTGAAGTGGGGTAAAGCGCCGGGTCCCGATGGCATACCGGTAAGAGTATTTTCTGAATACGCGGAGGATATTGAACCATTTCTGTCAGATATATTCCGTAAATCACTAGAAGAGAGAAAAGTACCTTCTAGCTGGAAAATAGCCCAGGTAATTCCCGTTTTTAAGAAAGGAGATCGGTGTGATCCTAGGAATTATCGACCCATATCTCTAACATCGGTCTGCAGCAGAATTCTGGAACATGTCATATGCTCGAACATAATGAAGTTTCTAGATGAGAACGAGTTACTTACACCATGTCAACACGGATTTCGGAAGAAGAGATCGTGTGAAACACAACTGGCCCTATTTTCCCACGACATAATGAAAGTTATCAATGCAGGTTCGCAAGTTGATGCGGTTTTTTTGGATTTTCAGAAAGCTTTTGATTCTGTGCCACACAACCGACTTTTAGCGAAGATTCGAGCTTACGGTATTTCAGCTCAGATTTGCGAGTGGATACGTGATTTTCTAACTGGTCGATCACAATATGTCGTTGTTGACGGGGAAGCCTCTTCTAAGATAAATGTTACTTCGGGCGTTCCTCAAGGAAGTGTAATAGGTCCACTTCTTTTCTTAATATTTATAAACGATCTAGGTAACAACGTCAAATGCTGGTTGTGATTGCCGACGATGCGGTTATCTATAGGGAAATAAGGTGCTCCGACGATTGCTTAGAAATTCAGCGTGATTTGGATGCTATTTTCGATTGGTGCCGTAAATGGCAGCTTACACTTAATTGCAAAAAGTGCAAGGCAATGCGGATAAGTAACAAGAAGAATCAGGTTGTTCATGAGTACAAAATAAATAATTCACCTGTTGACACGGTTGATTCCGTGAAGTATCTGGGGGTGATAGTACAAAGCAACATGAAATGGGACATGCACATAACTTCCGTCGTAGGCAAGGCAAATTCTAAATTACGATTCATAGGTCATATTTTGAGGAATTGCAATGCTCAAACAAAGGAGATAGCGTATAAAACACTAGTGCGTCCACATCTGTATTACTGTTGTGGGGTTTGGGATCCGTATCGCAAGGTTCTGATTGGCTCAGTTGAGAGGGTGTAAGGTATCCCTCATTCTATTTTCAATATTGGGTTAGAATCGGGCCGAGTTTTGGGTTAACTGTAGTATCCGGTACCACACTTTAAATCAAGCTAACAGCATTTCTGGTATAATAAAGTGAATAAATAACCCATAAACAATGTAAATAACACCTAAACTGCATTAAATCAACGATATTTCAGTAGGAAATAGGTTATTTCACATAAGAATAAACTTTCGATAACAGACACTAGCATTAGTTGGAGAGATATTGGGAACCGATTTAAATGAAGTAAGTGTTAAATAATTGCAAGTAAAATGCATAAATAAACCTTTTATCATGGGTAATACACATTATTTCGGAGATAAATAAGTAATTTCAATAAAGGAAAAACCTAACCCATAAATTTTGGCATATTCCAGTTTTGGTATTTCAGTACAGTAAAGACAATAAAGAACCTATATTACACAGGCCTAGATGCACCATAACCATAACTTAACATTTAAATATAGTTTAGTAGGACTTTTAAAGAAATAAACTGGATGATAAAATAACAGTCTGAAGCAGAAATGAAAATAATTCATTGTAATAAAACTTGAACATGTTGAGGCCCCAAAAGCAGCAATAATAATTCCTGAGACAGCCTAGTAGATAAATTAACAGGTTTCTGATAATTTGAAAGCATCTAATAACTATAAGAAGTAATTATATGGGATTTGGTTTAATTCGAGATGGCGATACCACTGTGTCACTACTGTTAAAGTAACCTCATCGTGACGTCACGTTCAAGTACAGTCATAAAAACATATATTTAAAGCTGTACAATATCAACATAAACTGATATCCCAAAGCTGGATCAGATGCAGGCGGCCACTGGTAAGCGGCCGCAGATGTCTGATAATACAACCAGTTGTTCAATGTTTGAGGTGAAGCTTGCATTTCATCAGAGAAATATTAGAAAATATTACTATGATGATGAAATGAGAGCTTCACCTTAAACATTGAACATCCAGTTGTGTTATCGGACATCTGTGGCCGCTTGCCAGCGGCCGCCTACATCTGATCCACCTTCGGGATATCAGTTTATGTTGATATTGCACAGTTTTAAATTATATGTTTTTACGACTGTATGTGAATGTTATTTCACGATGACGTCACATTAACAGTAGCGACGCAGCGGTATCGCCATCTCGAATTAAACCTGGGATTTTTAATACTCATTTTTCTTAAACAGTTCACATGCATAATTTTGGTCTTTTAAGTAGTTTCAGGACTTTAAAAGTAGAAAAACAAGCAGTAAATAAAATAATCTTTCAATTTTAATAGGTTTTAAATAGTTTCAGTCTGTAGAATATGAAATATCAGTGAGTAAATAGACGCCAGTAAATCGATCAATTTGTCCAACTTTTAGGAATAAATTCCAGCACTTTAAAGCCATTTCAAGAGCACTAATGACATTTGAATACTAGCTAACACACATAATTAATTTTCTAAACACATTTTAAGACATTTCACTAACCTGTTGAATGTTAATCCGATCATGAAATAATTTGTTACAGACACTGCGCACATAAAATGCTTCAACACTGATTTTAAACACTGCCACACAATATAAAGTAGAGAATAAATTAAAACAGACAGGAAGCGATGTAAATTCACATAAATCTGATAGTTTACAACACTCTAAGTAATTTTAAACAGTAAATGAACACGTAAAAATTGAACACTTAGTTTTGGCAATTTATCACTTAAAAACCTACTTTGATTCCGGGATAAAAATTAGTGTATCATAAAAATCCATTCTTTTAGCTTCCTACATAATTATTTCAAGTCATTTAAGGCCATAGCACCGACGTTATAGGTTTCGTAAGTTCACGCTGCAGAAAACACACGTGTAAATCACTAAATAATTTATGGTATCACAGGTATAGCAGCTACGAAGATAAAATAAGCACTAAAAGATGCAGTTTAAGGCAGGCTTCACTGTGATAATTTTTCCGGCGCAATAAGACTTAAACTTTCGGAGCTATAAATAAAAACATGAATAATAGCCACATTTGACTGTTAGATTTTTTCGGTTTCCCATAACTCAATAAATTTAAACGAAGTTCACATTGAGAGACAGTCTAAAATCAGGAATAATATTTTAAACATAATTTCGAGAGAATTACTAAAGCCGATTTTAAATAAGAATATAATTGAACACTGACTTAAGTGGTAGGCAAACTAACACATCCATATTTGGTAATTTGTTGAAGACCAATGTACCACGTGATCTCAAGTTAATATAAGGCAACTAAGAGGCGGGAATTTGGTCGGCCGTTTCCAGTGTCATTTGTAACGCGGTGGTGAACACACGTCGGGAGAGCTCCGCTCAGTCTGGCGGAACGGGCTGGTCCATGAACCAACCAGGGACGAAGGAACGCGAGAAACAGCAGCCATGTTGTAGTTTTGTGGTGAACATTTACTAACCAAGCAACTAGTCAGTTACATTCAGTTTTGGGGGTTTTTCAAAGTCGCGTTGCTCTGGAATTTCAACTTGTAATTTTTTGGAGACGATTTCAATCCGATTGCCTGTGCTAACAGTTTTTTTTTATAACATTCATGTGAAAACTTTGAAGAATATATGACTTTTGATTTCGACTTGAGACTTCCATTTATTAGCATACTACCTTTCTTGCAGAAGGTTAGGCCTGCAAGTGGCGACTGTGGTCATTTGAACTGTTAGCAATATTCATTCTACACGGTTTCATAACTTTAGAAAATCTTGGAAGACATCTGGTTTAGGTGATGTAGCCGATACCTCAACCCCAGTACTCGGCTACGCCCTGACATGGGGATCGTAGTGACGCGTGTTCGAGGAGAACAGTGATTCCAGAGTAAACCGAACAGTGCAATCTTTCATCCAGTGCCATTTGGATTATTTTCGTCGACGTTCCTGACCGCCCACGACACCGACACCAGCGAGACGACACCACAGCCGCGAGTGGGGGACTGCTTTTGCCCGAGGAGTTCGCCGCACTACTACAGCTGTTGCAGAGCAGAAACGCCACCCTCCCTTTCGCTATCGCAGCGCTGACGTTCGTCCAGGGAGCCGCTCGCAGTGCCCACTACACTGGCAGAGCCTCATCAGACACTCCGGGTCTGCACTTCGCCACGGCGACGTAATTAAGATAAGTGACAGTGAATCATCTACACATTTCGTTTAATGGCCCCTTCAACCAGAGCGTAGTGAACTCTGTGCTTGCCGAAGGATTCTTTTCTATTAGTACAGTGGTTTCTTCCGGGCGCTTCCGCCGCTGTGCATCAACAATTTTTCTTCTAGCCATAGTTGATCTAAACATCCGCGGATGTCTACCACGTTACAATCACAGTAACGGACATTTTTCTACTTTCTTTAGCTGTTACGACAGCAAACTAGTGATTTTATATCACAAACCCAATTTTACCGGGTTCATTTTTCTATTTTGTCCCACCATTCTACGAAATATTGGTGCATTTTTCGTTTTTGTGTATTGGGGAGAACATTCTTTTTCGATCCATGTTTGTTATGGCCGATCAGCTGTGAACGAGTCAACGAGATTCATGTAACAGATATGCTACTTTACCTTGTCAAAGATTCTCTACCGCATACCAGCTGACTTCTACCCGGTGTGTTAGCATCGCTGTTGTTTACATTCGGACTTCCAGAAAAAAAAAAAAAAAAAAATTTTTTTTTGTTTGTTGTTGTCTCACTTTGTAATTTCTTTTTCAGGTTTGCGTGTGCTTATTTCTACAACATTTTATATCATTTTGTATGTGCATTTTGGGGGATTTTGGTTTTTATGTGTTTTGTATTGGAAATTTACCGACGGCTGATCATTTGACTCTCCATCAGGATTGCAAACCTAATTTGTGAACATCAGCTGATGTTATTTTTTTTCTTTGACCATAACTCTGTTTTAAGTATTACTATTTGTCATCATGGGATCTGTAAATAGTTGCCCAGCTACTAACATTCCGCTGGATGACAACCTAGAATTTCAGTGGCTTCCTTTTGAATCTGACGAAGTTAGGCACATCATACAATCTCTTAAAGAAAAAGAAACTGCATTATTAACAGTTGCTGGTAGGCATTATCTTACTTACGCCGAAATCGGAGCCTTCACTATCGATGTCGTGTACATTTGCAAGGCAGCTAAGCGTTTTTTAGAATCTAATGTCAATGCACTGTCAAATCATCTACACTATGGGGAACAGTCTGCAAATAATGGCTACAACGTGGATTCTATTAAGATTTCCCCAGCAAATCAGTTGGAAGAACTTGTTGTTCCTTTTAAACAGAGGCTAGATAATTGTGCAGTTCTTAATGAAAATACCATTAGTACTTGTTTTAATCAGCTAGTTCAAAGCAAACAAAAGGTTGAAACAAAATTTAATGCTTTTTTAGAAGATGTACCTTCTAAGGTGGAGGTTGATGAACTACAAACTATTAATGAAATGGTAATGCCTATTCACAAAGCAATTAATCAGCTGTATAATTTAGCTAACTCTTATATCCATGGATTTTTAGAATATAAAACTGAAACAATTAACAAAGTACTTGTAGATTTTCAAATCTTTTCTGAGAAAGTAGTTCAAGCTAGGCTTGCCTATATAGAAACCCACTCAAAGCCATTGGAGAAACCAAACACACATTCCCTTCAACCAATTCCTATTCAAAACCAACAGCTGCAAACACATACTGATGTTGTTGCTACACCTATTAGCAATACAGGCAGTATGCCCATAACTATTCCAGCTCAGGTGGAACAACCCCCTCCCACAATACCTCCTACTGACATGCAGTCATTTTTTAACCTATTAACAACAAAGCTAGATCAACATTTTTCCAGACAAAATGATATGCTACGTCGTTTTAGCCAAGACATTACTCAGACTTTCGATACTAATGATCCTACACATCCTACCCCTGTTAGTACACTTCAGCCAGAAGTACGTACAGTAGATATTTTGGAAACTACAGTAGACTCCTCAACCACAGTGGATCTGATAGTAGCCACAGAGGCACTTGCAACTACTAGTATACCTCAGCCATCTGAGGAACAACCTGTACATGTTTTGTCCTCATTGCAACATATAGTAACTGAGCAGATGATAGAAGACACAGCTGACTATGAAATACCCATCCTACCCCAGCACTCAGCTGAGCAAAAGATGATACCCCCTGCAACTCCACTGACTGATGTTTGCTCTGATTTAGTACTTTACCCCCCAGATCAGCTGATTTCTAATACCCAGGCTGTAGATCCTATATTGGATGCTGTTTGGGCATATACCCCTACCAACAATGTTTTTAAGAAGTCAAAAATAAGGAAGCCCACATATGTAGACAAATTGAATGGGCAATTACAGGCCAAAATGTTCCCCCAGAACATCAACGGTGATTTACTTTGCCATTCCCTTCCCAGGTGGGGACCTTGCATCTTTAAGAAAATTGTTTTGGGTGCATTACTATTCAAGAACCTTTCACCTGAGATAACTGATTCGATTTCAGGTACTTTTCACCTTCAATGGGGCTCACCCAACTTTGCAAAAGATTTTTTCCCTAGTGAACCCTTTAGCCCTCCATCCCATTATGATTTTCAGAAACTTTGGGCGTTTCTTACCCCCTTCCCCACAGTATGCCAGCACAGGAAAGTGGGTAGAAAGAAAGCAGGTGTAGTGGCCAGTTATCAATGTTTTGGGAGGGGTACTAAAATGAAGAGTAGATTGAACCCCTTACCCCCAAACGATAAGAGCAGTATGAAGGCTGTTTGTTTTGGGAGGGGACCCAAGTTTAAATGCAACTTCAACCCTTTCCCACCTAATGAGAATGCATTATTTGATGATTGGAGGAATGTCCTCAAACTTAAAATATTTGCCCTTGATATAAGGAGAGGTCCACAAACATTAATTCATGCTATGGTGTATATGTCAAGTGACATTTTTTTAGATTTTGCACTAATAGGTAACCATTTTCATAGTAATAAGACAGTCGATTTTGCCAGAGATTTTGTTTATCTTTTCCCTTTTCCCATTTTTAATATATGTTTTGTTGACTTCTTCATGAAGCTGAAAGTAATTTTTAAGGTTATATGGGAGCTTGAACTTTTGCTCAACTTTGTTTTTTCTGGTGTTTACATCCATATGTTATTTTGTGACCAGCTACCTAGGGAAGTTATTTGCCAGGCTGGGTTTGATGAGAAATTTGATACATTGGAGATGAAGCTGAGAGATGCTGAGAGAGACTGTCAAGGAGGGAAATTTATTTGGGATGATGAAGGAGTAGATGTGCTTGTTGAATAAGGGATGGAGATTTTACTTGTGTTTCTATGTTTACAAAAAGAAGGGGGGAGGCTGGAAGAGAAGAAGTACCAAAAAGGGGGGAATGCTACATTATTATTATTACCCCTGGGCCAGGAAGCGAAGACTTGCCTGCGACCCATCCCTATTATTATTATTATTATTATTGGCATTCCTACCCATCATTATTATTATTATTACCTTTGGGCCAGGAAGCGAAGACTTACCTGCAGATCCCTAATATTATTATTACCCCAAAATATTATTATTGTCCCACAAATATTATTATGTCCATTATGACATTATAGGCATCGGCCCAGAGAGGAGATGACCTCATTTATATATTACATTGAATTAGGAACACGCAGGGCGACCTCAGTTTGTGGACATGACCATGGAGGAGGTGCAGTAGGATAGTCAGGACTCTGTTCCTGTGTTGATTCAGTTCCGCAGGCTTAGCAGAGATCTAGGTTTTCCTGTTAAATGACATTCTATTACATCTCATATATGGGCATGACACAATTCCCCATTCCCCGAACACTTTGAGAGTGACTGTACAGGAACAGCACGAGCCCACCACATTTTCCCCATAGGCGCCACTGTCGTTGTTCACACATACATTTAGGATTAAGAGAAACATAGAACACAGTACATCAACATACTCTAAGGAGATTTGCGCTGACACAACTAAGTTGTTTACAAGCATTGTACTTTCTAAGATGAGATTTTGAGGTGGATTTTAGTTTTGTTTGTCATGGTAGAAGATGGATCGGAGAATCTGTTTGCGTAGATATATTTACCCTTGTGTTTTTATAAGATGTGACATTGGGAAGACTGGGATAAGGCAAGATGATTGTTCCTTGCGCCGAGAGAATTATTTGAAGGTTATTATGATAGGAGGCATACATACACTCCATACTATTTGATACAATGCTACCAATCATTTTTTATATATATATACCCCTCTGACATATATGGTTTTCAATATTGTGACACCTTGCATAGTCAATGAGAACTTTATTAACTTACATTTAAAAGATGTTTACCTATAGGTAAAATAGGTTGCCCTATATCTTGTCACTGTGAACCAGTGTACTGGTTCCTCGCAACTTTGTTGCCACTATTACCCTGATTTTGTCACAGCAGTATACTGCTGCAAGGAAACTGCGTTTCCATTAGCCTATAAGGTTTCTTTTATTTTAGTTTGTAAGGGTCAATTTCTATATTGTTTCTTGGAATCTTCTTACTTTTAAGGTCGACCTTTGTAATACTAAATTTTTCCTAGTAACAGTAGTCCTATTTTTGTAAAACTAGTCCAGGGACTGATAGTTTCTTTTCAACTTTGTATTTTGTTTGTGTACTGCCTATTATGTATAATCTTTGTATTTTTCTTATAACCTACCTATCTTCGGATATGGGCAATGAGTATTAATTTTCGCATTGCATATCTAATTGTTCATTTTCTAGTATAACTATCCTATTTTTGTTTAGTTTCTAAGTTTCTGTTTGTATGTTTAGGTTAAGTTTCAGAATAAGATATTACTCACACACGATGTTTGTTTTGTTTTGGATTGTTCGCAGACTGACTGACCGAGGTCCTAGGGGCCACTGCTGTGACAGGAACCCGGGACACAAATACTTCTCGGCAGTTGTAGGGACCTTTTGGTTTATATAAAGTTTTAGCACTACGATCTGCGACCGTGAAAGGACTTGGGCATTTACCCCATTTGTGAGCAAAAGTATAAAGGACTTGGGTATGAATCCATGTTTAGTAAGTGTGTGAGAAAGTAGGAATAAGAACGTTCAAGTAACGAAGGACAGAGAGAGGCAAAGCCTTAAGATTTTCTGTGAAAAACACTATTTTTTGTAAAACACATAATTTTTCTTTTGGGCAACACATGTAACTTTTGTAAATTTTAGGTTTAAGATGTCTTCATTTGTAATTTTGTAACAATTTAGGTTTAAGAGCCATTATTTTCTGAATATTTTGTGTGAAAATTCAACTTGATATGATACATTTTGTGTTACACTTTGAACTAAAGTTCTATTCCATATGTGGAATTTTTGATAATATTTGCATGTATATGATTTTAATATGTTGACTTTTTCAATGTTTGATATTGACAATAATTTCAAGGTGTGAGTGAGGAAACATTTCAGTATTTTTGTAGTAATTTTGGTATGAATGGAGACCAGAGCAACCGCACAGGTTTGGGATAGGATTAGTTTTGGGAATTTTTCTAAATTTTTGGGAGTTTCTTAGTAATTTTTGGGATTTTTAAATTTCTTTTTGGGTTTTCTTTCTTTTAAGATGTTCAGCCAGTTTTTGTTCCAAAAATGACTTCAATCTTCAGGGGGCATGTAAGGTATCCCTCATTCTATTTTCAATATTGGGTTAGAATCGGGCCGAGTTTTGGGTTAACTGTAGTATCCGGTACCACACTTTAAATCAAGCTTAACAGCATTTCTGGTATAATAAAGTGAATAAATAACCCATAAACAATGTAAATAACACCTAAACTGCATTAAATCAACGATATTTCAGTAGGAAATAGGTTATTTCACATAAGAATAAACTTTCGATAACAGACACTAGCATTAGTTGGAGAGATATTGGGAACCGATTTAAATGAAGTAAGTGTTAAATAATTGCAAGTAAAATGCATAAATAAACCTTTTATCATGGGTAATACACATTATTTCGGAGATAAATAAGTAATTTCAATAAAGGAAAAACCTAACCCATAAATTTTGGCATATTCCAGTTTTGGTATTTCTGAAGTGAATTTCAGACAGTAAAGACAATAAAGAACCTATATTACACAGGCCTAGATGCACCATAACCATAACTTAACATTTAAATATAGTTTAGTAGGACTTTTAAAGAAATAAACTGGATGATAAAATAACAGTCTGAAGCAGAAATGAAAATAATTCATTGTAATAAAACTTGAACATGTTGAGGCCCCAAAAGCAGCAATAATAATTCCTGAGACAGCCTAGTAGATAAATTAACAGGTTTCTGATAATTTGAAAGCATCTAATAACTATAAGAAGTAATTATATGGGATTTTTAATACTCATTTTTCTTAAACAGTTCACATGCATAATTTTGGTCTTTTAAGTAGTTTCAGGACTTTAAAAGTAGAAAAACAAGCAGTAAATAAAATAATCTTTCAATTTTAATAGGTTTTAAATAGTTTCAGTCTGTAGAATATGAAATATCAGTGAGTAAATAGACGCCAGTAAATCGATCAATTTGTCCAACTTTTAGGAATAAATTCCAGCACTTTAAAGCCATTTCAAGAGCACTAATGACATTTGAATACTAGCTAACACACATAATTAATTTTCTAAACACATTTTAAGACATTTCACTAACCTGTTGAATGTTAATCCGATCATGAAATAATTTGTTACAGACACTGCGCACATAAAATGCTTCAACACTGATTTTAAACACTGCCACACAATATAAAGTAGAGAATAAATTAAAACAGACAGGAAGCGATGTAAATTCACATAAATCTGATAGTTTACAACACTCTAAGTAATTTTAAACAGTAAATGAACACGTAAAAATTGAACACTCAGTTTTGGCAATTTATCACTTAAAAACCTACTTTGATTCCGGGATAAAAATTAGTGTATCATAAAAATCCATTCTTTTAGCTTCCTACATAATTATTTCAAGTCATTTAAGGCCATAGCACCGACGTTATAGGTTTCGTAAGTTCACGCTGCAGAAAACACACGTGTAAATCACTAAATAATTTATGGTATCTCAGGTATAGCAGCTACGAAGATAAAATAAGCACTAAAAGATGCAGTTTAAGGCAGGCTTCACTGTGATAATTTTTCCGGCGCAATAAGACTTAAACTTTCGGAGCTATAAATAAAAACATGAATAATAGCCACATTTGACTGTTAGATTTTTTCGGTTTCCCATAACTCAATAAATTTAAACGAAGTTCACATTGAGAGACAGTCTAAAATCAGGAATAATATTTTAAACATAATTTCGAGAGAATTACTAAAGCCGATTTTAAATAAGAATATAATTGAACACTGACTTAAGTGGTAGGCAAACTAACACATCCATATTTGGTAATTTGTTGAAGACCAATGTACCACGTGATCTCAAGTTAATATAAGGCAACTAAGAGGCGGGAATTTGGTCGGCCGTTTCCAGTGTCATTTGTAACGCGGTGGTGAACACACGTCGGGAGAGCTCCGCTCAGGTCTGGCGGAACGGGCTGGTCCATGAACCAACCAGGGACGAAGGAACGCGAGAAACAGCAGCCATGTTGTAGTTTTGTGGTGAACATTTACTAACCAAGCAACTAGTCAGTTACATTCAGTTTTTGGGGGTTTTAAAGTCGCGTTGCTCTGGAATTTCAACTTGTAATTTTTTGGAGACGATTTCAATCCGATTGCCTGTGCTAACAGTTTTTTTTATAACATTCATGTGAAAACTTTGAAGAATATATGACTTTTGATTTCGACTTGAGACTTTCATTTATTAGCATACTACCTTTCTTGCAGAAGGTTAGGCCTGCAAGTGGCGACTGTGGTCATTTGAACTGTTAGCAATATTCATTCTACACGGTTTCATAACTTTAGAAAATCTTGGAAGACATCTGGTTAGGTGATGTAGCCGATACCTCAACCCCAGTACTCGGCTACGCCCTGACAAGGGTGCAGAGGAGAGCCTCTAGATTCGTGACTTGTTGTTACAGCCCTTATGAAAGCGTCACAGAATTGATACATAGATTGGGCTGGGATAGTTTGGAAGACAGACGACGTAGCTTGCGTTCGAATTTATTGGAGAATATGCGAAAAAATTTAAATTTCGAGTGCAATAAAATACTTCTTCTGCCAACCTATTTAGGTCGCAATGACCGGAGGGATAAGATCAGAGAAATAAAATGCCGTACTGATACTTATATGTATTCCTTCTTTCCTCGCACTATTCGGGATTGGAATGGGCGGGTTTAGGATTGGTGCTTAGCACCCTCTGCCACCCACAATGTTTGTGATTTGCAGAGTATGGATGTAGATGTAGATGTAGATTTGGAGATCGCTGTCAGTTACGTACGCTTTGTTGTGTTTGTTTGAAATGTCGGCGTTGATTGAAAATCCCGCCGCCTGTGAAATCAGGTCTGTGATTCGGTTTCTGAATGCGAGGAAAGTGAAACCAAGTGAAATTTATCGGCAAATTTGCGATGTTTATGGACCAAATGTGATGAGTGATTTGATGGTGAGACGATGGGTCGAACAGTTCAATGGCAGGCTTAGTGATGTGCACGATGAAGAACAAAGTGGGCGTCCACCTTTGGTTACAGAAGAACTGGTTCATGCGATTGATAACAAGATCCAGGAAAACCGTAGGTTTACAATTAGTGCTCTCGCTATGGACTTCCCCAAATTTCACGATCACTGATGCATGAAATTGTTACCAAACAACTGAAATTCCGTAAACTTTGCTCACGTTGGGTACCAAGGATTCTCACTGAGCAACACAAAACACAACGGATGGGTAGTACACTTGAGTTTTTGACCCGTTATGCTGAAAGCGGCGAAGAATTTCTGAGATGGATAGTCACAGGAGATGAAAAGTGGGTTTCTTACGACACCCCTGAGAGTAAGCGGCAATCAATGGAATGGAGGCACACTTCATCCCCACCAAAGGTTAAGCCGAAGCAAATCATGACACCTCGGAAAATGATGTGCACAGTGTACTGGGACTGGAAAGGCATCCTACTCACTGACTTCTTACCACGTGGTCAAACAATCAAAGCAGATGCTTATTGCGAGACACTTCGGAAATTGCGCCGTGCAATTCAAAATAAGCACCGGGGACTGCTGTCAAAGGTGTTGTTTTGCTTCACGACATCGCAAGACCACACACTGCAAACGTGACGAAAAACTTCGTACAGGGATTTGGCTGGGACATGTTTCGCCATCCTCCGTACAGCCCTGACCTTGCTCCTAGCGACTTTCATCTGTTCTTACATCTCAAGTCTTTCCTTGGCGGTCATCACTTCACCAATGACGACGAGCTGAAAGAAACTGTTTCCAACTGGTTGAAGACACAGGTGGCAGATTTCTATGAAGAAGGTATACAAAACCTGGTGCCACGCTGTGACAAATGCTTGCAAAATTTCGGCAGTTATGTGGAAAAGTAGTATAAGAGTTGTAGAATTTTGTGCAATAAAAATTTCTTCTGTATCTGTGTACAATTTCATTTTATTACCAAACGGAACTTACTTTCTGGACACGCCTCATATATAAATGCTTAAAATAATGCACATGAAATGATAATTATTTAAACATGTGCCATAATTTCTATGCATCAAGATGTCAGTTAGAGGTCTCAATTCGTTAACAATATAACTAAATGGTTTTCAACAATTAACATCATCTTATTTTCTGATGAGGCTCATTTTCATCTCAATAAGGCATGTGAACAAGCAAAACTGCCATTACTGGAGTACAATGAACCCTAATGCATCAAAAACTCCTGTATTCACCTAAAGTACATTTTTGGGCTGCATGTGGATAATGGGTTATTACTTTTTTGAAGACGAAAGGGGAAACAGTTATTGTCAATTGAGAGCATTATATGGAGAAGATGGACAATTTTTTGGAGCTTGAATTTCAAAACTTTCCTCGTTTTAATAAAATAACATGGTTCCAGAAAGACAGAGCAATGTCATACACTTCCACACCATGTATACCATGAACTAGAGAAATTGATCTCCAGGAAAGGTGACATAAATTGGCCTCCACACAGGCCTGGTTTAACCCCAATGGATTTTTTAGTGGGTATATCTCAAATCAGAAGTTTACACTACTGAAACAAGTTCTCTGATGCTGTTTTAAGAAATCATTAGACACGAAATGACAGAATCATAGAAGTTAACATGGCGAGAAATTTTGCTGATATTTTAGATGAGTGCCATGTATGAGAAGAGTTACATTTAGATGACATTGTTTTAAAAAAGTAATTTCCTAAAGTATGTATTGTAAAAATTAATAAAGATTTTTTTTTATATCACTATATCAAATATGAAATTTCTTTTAGCACATCCTGCATTAAAAAAGTTTTGCAGTAACAACCACAGCATAGTGTGAAAAACAAGGCAAAGATTCCATGGGTTGGATGACAACTTAGGAGTTAGTTTTGTATTTTTATTTAAAACTTAATAAATGTGATTTGTGTTAAAATCACCGACTACGACATCATAAGAAACAGGTAGGAAATTGGCCATGATCTATACAAAATAACAATTCTGGCATTCAATTAAAGGAAGTAAGACTAAGGTTTGAATACATTTTGTCCTTGGGCTGAAATAATGGATGATATTTTCACCCAAATCACATTTCAAAATATTCATGAATGCCTTACATATTAAAATATATCAACAAAATAGAAACAAGTATTATTAATAAAAAGTGCAATAATATTTATGCTTCAATCATGACAAATTTCAATATTTATTTTTATGAGATTTGTTGTAAACTCTATCAATATTCAAAAATATTATGGGAGAAAAAGTAAGATAATTCAATGATCAAAAACAAAATGTACAACAGGAGTCTTTTCCTTGAGACCATTAACTCATCTAGGTAGACCTTGCATATTGCACTGTATCCTCGGTATCATTTATGAAAAAATTAATATCATAGAAGCATGTTAGGTCTCCTTGTTAGAATATCAAATATCTGTTGTGGAAGGAATTCAGCCATGGCCTATTGAAGGAACCAACCTGGATTTCGCCTGGAGTAGGTAATCTGGGGAAACCATGGTACACCCAAATTTCGATGACTGGACTGGGATTCAAACTTGCATCCTCCTGAATAAGAGGCGACTGCTCACCCACCATGCTCAGTGGAATGTTATGTCTCAAAAATTATTTTTATAGTATACACATGTCTTATAATAATCTTGTATACCTACACTTGCAGCAAGATTTGTAATTATTAATTTTCTCCTGTTCTGTTTTCTGAACAATTGGGTTTTACATACTGACTATTAAGTTAATATGGCTACACTGTAAGTGCAACAAGGATAGGTAAACATCTTTTTATCCCTTGGCTTTATGGGTTATCGCTATCAACTGAACTGGGAGAGGATGTGGTGCAAAGAATAGAAAGGAATTCAGCCATGGCCTTTTTAATTAACCACCCCAGTATTTGCCTGAAGTGAGAAACTATGGTAAACCAAAATCTGGGTGGCCATTGAACATGCATCGTCCCAAAAGCCAGGTCTGAGCATTACTGCTCACCCACCGGGCTTAGTGATATGGAAAATAAACTTAACACTTAACAGATTCGTTGCTGTACATCGCAGTTGCCACTCATCTGCATCACATTTCATGTTTTATCATCCTATCACATAATTAAGGGATCATCCAAAACGTTGTGTATTTGCGTTTACTTTGTGTCTTCAAAGCCTTCCTGACTCAAACTTTTGTGTGATTAGTTAACTTTTCCTACTCTTGTTTGTATTTACACCATTACCCTGTTTGGTATTATTTCAAATATTAATCTAGGACTCGGAAAGAACTTTTTAAAACTCTATGGGTGGAGCACAGCGCTTTATTGTAGCGAAGCATGGGCTTTAGGAATACCAGAAGGAAGGAAAATTGAAGCATTTCAAATGTGGTGCTATAGAAGGAAGCTGTAAATTAAGTGGATAGATAAAGTATGAAACAAATAAGTTTTGTAAATTATGGGTGAGAAAAGAAGTTTGTGGAATAGTCTTATAGAAAGAAGACTCAGGATGGTAGGTCATATTTTGAGACATGCAGGATTGGTTAACTTGTTTGTGGAGGGAACAGTTGAAGGTAAGAACTGCAAGGGAGGACAGTGATTAGAATATACCAAGTAGATAATTGAGAATGTGGGTTGTAAGGGTATGTTGAGATGAAATGGTTAGCACAAGATAGGAAGGGATGGAGGCTTGCAGTAATCTAGTCAAGAGACTGATGACAGAAAAAATAAAAATCATCAAACACTTGAAAGTGTGATTAATGCCTGATATCACCAAATACTATCACAGATTGAATGCTGCTATGATAGGATTTATTTACAATCAGTATCTATAAGATTCAATGTTAATGTTCTGCAAGCTTAAGTTATATCTAAGAATGGAACCATTACTTAGAAATGACATAGAATTAAAATGGGTGTAAACAAAATAGAGATAGAAAAATATTAAATTTATTGATATGAAACAATTCTCTGCTATAAAATGTAAAGGGTTTATTCTTTAAGTTAGAAATTATGACACTAACTGGCTTTAAAAGATGAAGGTTGCTGCGGTGTCGAAACATGGAAAAACGCTGACATGTATACAGTTAGAAATTTTTGGGTTCTTAACCCTTCTTCAAGAAAAGAGTGAGGTGGCTGCTTGGTGGAGGCAGATTCACCTGTCAGACATTAGTATGTGTACATCTAACTCCGCCATCTCACCCACTTGCAAGAATAAGGTTAACCACCAAACTATTGCGTTGAATCAGATTCACCTGTCAGATGTCAGTGTGTGTACATCTGACTATGGCAAGTGTCTTACCTACTTGCAAGAATAAGGTTAACCACCAGAATTTTGAGTTATTTGTGTTTGTCAATTTGGTGTTTGTTATTCCCAGCTGCAATCATCTATGGCAAGTGTTGGATTTCCCTATCTTTTCTTATTTTTACTGCATTAACATGTATATATAATTATACAGTTATAATGACGAAGCATATTTTAATTCTGTATTGATTAATGGTGAATAAATTTGATTTGTACCCTTAAATGGGAGATGGAGAATATATGGGAGACCACAACTTGAGTGAAGTAAATTTCCACAGTTATGAAAAAGATTGTTTCGTGAGGAGTGGTCTTATTCTTGTAGAAAATTGTGGTTAGGAAATAAAACAATCTACCAAGTTTTTTTAATTCAAACTACGTATGGTTCTACAATAAACATTTTTTAAAAAAAATATGTGTCGAGCTGTAATTGAGTGAAAAAATTGCATACCCTATTTATAAGAGATAGCTTTGGAGGTGGAATACATTAAATATCTGATTGTTCAATATGGTTTGTTAGAATGATTTTATTCAAGTCCTGTCACTGACTATGGTAAACTATGAATTTTTCATAAGTTACCATTACCAGGTGAATTCAATAACACCAAATAATGACTTCTAGCTGATTATGAGGTTTTGTTCCAGTGTTAATTATAACTTGTTGATTAAATGCAATTCTTCTTTTTATGTACATTAAAAAATGAGTATTTGAATGATGTAAGAATTTTACATGTAGAAATGAGCCTTACAGATGTTTGAGGTTATTATATATACTAATAAGTCCATCAGATTGACTTCACAACATACAGTATGCGAGAAATCATTTTCTATGAAAGCTCTTATAGACACCAGCCAATCAGAATACAAATTTGTGGCAAAGCCTCAACAGATTGAATACCTGAGGGTCAAACTCAACAATCACTTATTGTTAGTATACAATATAACAACCTACAAATTACGAATATTTACAAAACAATGCAAAAATACTTAGAAAATTAAGAGAAACTGTTTGGAGTGAGTTATAATTTGGATGCAATAAACTGTTTGTATGAAACAAAAAAAGTATATTTATGCTGTGCTAGTGACCTGTTATTCTTGCATAAAGTTTTAAAATACAATTAAAGGTAAGCAAAAATTATGCTGATTGTTACAAGTACCGTAACTAAAAAGCAAGTTCATGTGTAAATATTATTGAATATTAATTATTTCTTCTCACAAACGAAACCTACCTTGTTTCCAGGATGTTAGTTTGAGTTTTAAGCCTGTTGGTTGATTTTGGCAGCATCTCTCTCTCTTCATCACTGACAATATGCCCTACCAAATTTTCTTTATTTTTACTGATGTAGGACTAGTGATTACTATGGCAGCAAATTTTTAACTAATAGAACAAACAACAAACCATAAAGTTTAGAAGATAAATGTTGATGCCTACCACAATCAATGATATTTTGCATTGTTCAAATAAAAAATATAATATGTTTAATACATGTGTTCATGGTGTATTTAACTGTATTCCATTATTAACAGACTGATGCAAGCAAATTCTATGATAAATACTGATACAAATGTGAAGGTATATCTCCCATTGACACTGAATTCTAACACTGCTTACATGTTTTCTTCCTGTGTTATTAATATTCTTAGCATGCTTTACATCAGAGGTGGCCAACCCAAATGATCTTGTGGGCCTCTTTCGAAATGCATCATAACTCTGTGGACCACATATAAAATTATACATCCCCATATTAGATTTAGACCCACTATAGATATATTTTTGTAGTGAAAAATTGAAACATTATGAGTTATAATTAGTTTACTATTATTCTTACATGTAAACATAAATAATATTATAATAATGATACTAAACGTATATTTTAAAGAAATATATAACATTGAAAATTATATATAAAAATATATTAATATAAATTAAATAAATCTTGAAAATATGGATGCACAAATAATGTATTTTTTAATACATTGGTTTTCACTGCTTTGGCAATTATAAAATAAATATATTTTTTGAAAGTGTGATGAATCTCACTGGCCAGAAAATATTCAAGGCGGGCCACAGGTTGGCCACGCCTGCTCTACATGTTGCTCTTTTTATATATTGGTAATAATTAGATTAAAAAATATATTATTTCATTGCCGTTGCTTTTTTTCTTCTTGTATTAGTGTTATGCATGAAAACAGAATGCCTGTAATTCTCTTAAATCATAACAACAATGTCCTCTTTCCAGTATGTAGAGTATTTTATTGACCGTGGTGTTCTTGGAGTTAATAAGGAGGTTCAACATTTGGTGCTAGAATACAAAGGTGATCCTGTGCAGCCAAATACACGCTCCAAGTGGGATTCCGCACAAAGTTTGGTAGTTCCTGTTATGCCACCTTCACTTGTTGGTGTATGCAGATTACTTCAGATCTACTATGTTTTGAAGGTAAAATTTATAAAATTTATCAACTGTTGTTAGAACTTCTATAATTGATAATTTATTTAAGCTATGAAACATATGTGAGCGTCATTTACCACAGTAGAACGTGCTACAGTCTAGAAACATATAAAAACATACGTGAAAAATACTTCCAGGTAAGATATCTCTTCGTTTTATTTTTTATGTAAACATTTTTGCTACCGTTATGTTTCTATCCTGCTGCGCATTATGCTGTGGTACATGATAACTTTCCTTTCTACCTCTGACATAGTTACACTTAAAAGCATCCCTTACTTGTATAACAATTAATCTGGTTTTGGGTACATAATTTTGAAAAGTTACATTTTTAAGCAAATTTAAGGAAGCTTTTGCATTAGGCCAGTGGAATCTGCATTATTCTCTAATGATTACAATCTTGACTAGTAACGACATAGCATTATCATTCATTTTATGGCCTATGTTGCAATTATGTAGTTGGAAGCAGAGAAGAATAGAATGACTGAAAAAGAGTTAACTACTCTTTACATCAACAGTTTTATGCAAACTACTTATAGTTTGGCAAGCATGATCCATGAACTCATAATTTTGCCACTTCTACTTTGTGTTCTAACATGAAAATCTTAGACATGGAGTCACCCCTTTTTTTTTGTTTCAGCATATTAGACTAACACTGTATTTTTTACACCAAATTTTTTCTTTGAAGTGTTTCATATTCCTGAACAAAAAAAAGAGTCTTCCATATGCAGAATATGGTTAAAGTTATTGTGAAACCATGTTGGGGTTCAGCCTCTGACACATGTTTATCTTGTTCAAACCCAGATGGTGGCAGTAATTTTCACTAGTCTCAGTCCACAGTGCAGGAGAGTTAGTTGCATAATTTGTAATTACCTGGTCATGTACCAAAAATACTGTGTTCAATATCAAACCCCAGAATAGTGTGTGTAGAGTGAGGGTATACAACACTGTTAATAGTGATTCATCTGTGACATGTGGGTGTTAAGCTTGACAGCTCCCTTGGTGCTGTTTGCAAGTGTTGGGCTGAGTGGATTGGCACTGGGTTTCACAGTGCAAATAACCCACTTTATTCAACAGACAATTTCATGATAGTCATTCACATAAACGGAAACATTAAACTGCACTTCAACACTGGAGAAGGCAAGGGGGTCAAGGGAAACCAACACCAGGTAAAATTTCAATAACTGCCTATCCCCGTGGAGGCAATCATTTCATTTTCATATGCAGAGCATGGCATTGTTTATCAGCGTGATAATTCAGAGCAATTTCTTTCTGACTATGTCATTCCCTTTATTTAGCACATTGTAGCTTTGTTTTTAAAAACATTAACTTTTTTGTGGCAATCATTTCCAGCAAATAAAATCACTCACTCTTTTTATTCTATCTGGTTTTTTCTTATCATTTTTTTCATTTATTTGTTCTCTGTCCAAAATGATAAAAATGGAACTCTGGCTTCATTAATTCACCATACTGTGCATCATTTGTGATGAAATTTTATACAAAAATATGTTTTACTGACAACAAAACAGATCAATTGACAAATGCCCCCAAAAAGTTCTCGCCATTCCTGAAATAAAAAAAAAGATTTATTTTTTGTTTACCGCATTGTATTAGATTTGTTGTAAGGTATTAAAAATGCAGTCAGTTTTGTTTTTGTCATATACCTAGAATATCTTTGATAAACTGTTTATAAAGAAGCATATCATATGCCAGATACATAGAAAGTCACTATTAGAGTCATTTTCTCTTGATTACAAAGCACTTTCGAAGATCAAAATGAAACATTGTTTCAGAAAATCAAAATCATTATTTCACACACACACACCCTTTTTACATTCATTTTCACAGGTACAGTAGAAAATTACAATCAATTTGAGGTATAAAAAGTATAGTCAGAAAATTCTATTTTAAAAGTTATCGCAAAGTTATGTGGCGAAGTCTGGCCAAAAATTTGTCTCGTCTAAGAACAGCCCTTAGTTTTCGAGTCATTAGATATTTTGATATGTCAATAGATTCAGAATAAAAATATGTAACTCACATGTAAAAATAGACCTCGTAGACAAACTAGAAATCGGTTTTTTATGCAAAAATTCATTTTTAAACAACAGAGATAGTGGGTTAAAATTAGGTTCAAATTAAAGTAACAAATTCGCTGATTATGAATATCATTTTAGTTTTGTAATTTTTTCATGATTTAAGGGCGGCAAATACAATTGCAGATTTCTTTCATTATGGCTTCCGTATTATACATGACGTCGGAGGGTGAAAAATTATCAGTAGCAAGTCAAAAAAGAAAAGGGCCAGAAAAAAATACTATGAGATTAATGAGTTTTTCTAAAGAACATAGTGTTGATCCCAGCTCCATCAAAGCAATAGTTTCGGAGAAATAAATTATATAAGATTTTGGGTAATTACGTCATGATAGGTAAAGTAATGCGCAGTTCGGTTTAATACAAATTACTCCTAAAGTATTAAGTATTCAGCAGAGCCATATATGTCAAAAGATTAAGGAAATTACAAGAAATATTTTGATAATAGAAACATCATGAGGGGAGTAAAGATTCTGAATGTAATTCAAGATTTTGTTTTATGTAACTTAAAAAATTAATATCTTCTAAACAAAGCAAATTTTGGCAGAAGTCCTCATGGGGCAAAATGATGAGGAAAGTAAAGGCTACAACATATACAAATTTCAAGAAGATTGGAGCAAACTGACAGATAACATGGAAAAGGTCAGTTTGGCATCAGGTTGATCAGTCCCAATAAAAGAGGGGCAGGGGCCCTTAGTTCTGAGCAGTCATAAACAGACCATTGAGATGGGATGTGTATTAGGAGCTCCATGATGTAGATTGTGGGCTTTGAGAATTTAACTACATTTGAGAAGTGGGGCTTAGAAAATGATTGAAGCTTTCTATCTTCAGTCATTAGGGAGAACTCTGTTTCTGAGATGGCATAGAACTGCTTTCACACTTGCAGGTTATATTATGGAAGTTTGCCATGAGTGAGTGACTGAATGAGTAAAGTCAGCCTGCAGTCTACTTTAACGGATCTGATAGTACTGATGCCTTACCAAACACACTGGTACTGAATTTTATAATGAAATTTCAAGAATATAAGCTTTCATTTTGAAGAGAGATTTGTTAATTTGTATCTACCTTTAACTATTGGGGATAAAACAATAGTTTGGTGGCGATATGAAAGAGCTGATGCAATCTTTAGCAAGATGTACCAGGCATGATCAAATTTTAACGTACAATGTAGTGAGCTACCCCTAACCAAGCACATGTCGTATGCATTTAGAGTTACAGTAGGAAGCTGGTGCTTTTGGGCAGGTGGTAGGAGATTGAGAAAAGCACCTGCCCCTCCTTCAATTAAAACTCAGCAGTCTGTGGTTAATCTTTCATCCACCCTCCTGACAGAACCCCAACTATCAGTCATATTCAAGGGATCCACTCTTTGTCCAACTCCCAAGTTTGACAATGCTGCTTTGCTCTGTGATTCACTAGCATTCTGCCACTGGGTCCACCCCATCTCCTAAAAAACCATCCCCTCCTTCTATTTCAGGAGCTCCACACTTCCACTCTGTCCTCACCCTCTTTCCTAAGCTTCCATTCCACACTCCAGAAGTGTCAGCATCATGGAAACCTGAGCCATGAGAGAACTGTCCAATAATTGTAACATTATCATCTTCCTTGCTCACAAGGGCTCAACCACCGTAGTGATGGAATGCAATGACTATGACATTGTGACCTAAGGTAGCTGTCTGATACCAATATCTACAATTCACACACTACAGACTCCACCATCTCTATATGCCAGGAAATAAAATTCTACTTCATCTCCGTCTTAACTCCCTGGAATCCCTGTATACACACACTGTACCTTCTCCCAAGATCCACTTGGCTGGTAATCCTGGTGACCTACAGTTGTGCCATATGAGTCACACACTGAATGGATTTCAGCCTTGGTGGATCCACATTTCCAACCCTTTGTACAGATTCTACCCTCCTATGTCAAAGATACCTCACTCTTCGAGTGTCTGTCCACAGTCCACACTCCTCTACCTCCAGACCCCTTCCTTATCTCCATTGATGTAACTTCTCTCTGTACAATCATTCCCCAGTCAGGTCCTCAGTGTCCTGGAACACTTCCTAGATCTGCGACTCCCACACAGTCTTCTCAGTACATACTTCCTTTCATCCTTGGCTCACCTAATTTTCTCCAAAAACTTCTTCTTCAATTCTAAAGTATATCACTAGATCAACAGCACCACCATTGGCACCGGCATTACCCCATTCAATGCCATCCTATTTCTAGGTTGTCTGGAAGAACCTTTTCTGAACAATCCCACCTTTAAACCCATTGTGTGGTTCAGATACATAGATGATATATTTATGATCTGGATGATGTGGACATCACTCTTATGCATGGTGCCCTTCATCCTCTGTCTGCATCAAACCCACTGATTTGCAGCAATATCTACACTTCAACAGTTACCATCCATTCCACAACAAACTTTCCCTCCCTTACAGCCTTGCCATTCATGGCACACACATCTGTTCCGGTTCTGAATCCCTTTCCCAGTACTCCCAAAACTTATTACAAGCCTTTATTTACCTATGTTATCCCACCAATCTCATACATAAATATTTCTCCTGTGTGACCATCCACCCTCCACATTACCACTCTCACTTGGCACCTCCAAAAACCAATGATAGCCCTGCCTTTGTCACCCATTTCTCTCCTGGCCTCAATTCCATCAATCAAAGCTTCCAACAGAGGCATGAATTTCTTCACTCCTCTCCAGAGATGCACATTCTTCTACCCAAAATTCTACCCACTTTCCCCTGCACAAGTTTCATCAGACCACCAAATCTGAAAAACATCTTTTTCGACAAATAACCTCCTTCAAACTCTCCAAAAGTAATCTTTTCCATGCAACAAACCTCACTGCAAAACATGCAGCAAGCATCCACCACTACAACTGTTTCCTCCCCTACTGTGAAGGAAACCTTACCCACCATTTGACTTGCCACCTGTTCAACAATGCACATCTTATGCCAAATAGCCTGCCACCACCTTACTAGTTTGTCTATAGGCCTCACTACAGCCACAGAAAAAAAATGACATCACCTGCAATTTATACTTTACAGTACCAGAAAATGTCATTTATCATGAGTCTAACAACCTCAATGACTGCTTTACTGTGAGAGTTTTTCCCTAAACCATGATTCCATCAGAACTTTGGAGATGGAGCTTGCATAACAAAATATCCTGGATACCAGACAACCACCCTGGCCTCACCCACCAATAAATTCCTATCATTTAACCCACCATGTTGTTATTCTAATAATAATTTTAACAAAATTCTTCCAAATTTAATTATACCTACATTTTTATTTATACCTACATATCTACTTGGATGTTTTACCACTGCCTGTGATATGTACAGCTATATTTATGACAGCTTAGTCTTGTATTGATAATTCACTTCACAGCAGTTCACCCCCACCCTGTTCTCCAGTGCCTAGCTAATCATGAGGTATGCTCACCTCCATCGCCAAATAGCTCAATCCCTTGTTCATGAATAAGGTTTTAAACTGAAATATTGTATATTTGCATTCATCTCTTGTATTGTACACTCATCACAGCCTTCGACTTAGGTGAGTGATGGGTTATTTTCCTTAACCTTTGTTATTTATATTGCCTAAGGGCCCTACCTCACTGGCACACCATGGCAACGTGGCCAGCAGTTTAGTTTTGACTACCTTTGGCAACCGAAGGTCACCAAACAGAGTAGCCAAGCCACGAATTTTGAGTGCCTAGTCAGTCAGCGCCAACTTATCCCATTGCATTGGTGCCATTGATGGCAGAAAAATGAGAGTTATTCAACCTATGTATACCGGATTATTATACTTTAATTATAAATATTATTTTTCAATTTTTTTCTGGCTCTGTGTGGTGCTAATCACAATTTCACTTATATATACGTTGGAGTGTACAAGAAAAGCAGTGATTCAGCCATATTTAAAGACAGTGTTTTTTACACTAATCTCAATAACAAATCTATAAATATTCCTGAGGCCAAATCACTGATAAAAAATGGTGACAATATTCCATATTTGAGAGTAGGAGATGAAGCTTTTGCCTTACATGTAAACCTCATGAGACCATTTGGAGGACATAATCTCAGTTATGAGAAACAAATATTCAATTACTGATTATCAAGAGCACACTGTTGCATCAAATACACATTTTTTATACTATCCAACAAGTGAAGGGTATTTCATAGGCCAATGAGTGTAAATTTAGATTTAGCAAAAAAGATTGTACAGGCATGTTGCATTTTGCATAATTTCATACATTCCAGAGATGGATTTTCTTACAAAGATACTCTGACTGGATTTGAACCTGCTACAGGTTGGGATCATGATAGAGGAAGAATGGCACTCACAGTTCGAGACAAACTAGCAGAATATTTTGTGACTGAATACTCCTTACCGTGGCAAGACAAGTGTGTTTAAATAAATAAAAGTTAATAACTTTACACTTACCTAAGTGTTCTTTTTTTCTTCATTTATTGTTTATCTATTTCTTTGAATAAATTAACTATCTCATCTCCACATTTAATTTTTAAATTACGGTCTCAATAATCTTTTGATGGACTATCCCATAAACACAGATGATTTGAATTTCCACAGTAAATCTTTCTGTATGAAAACTCATTTTTTAAACACAAATCACACTTTTACAAATAATATTGTGCTAAAATTGAGCATGCATCAAAGTTGGAAGCTGATTGGCCACTGAGTGTGTGTGGTGCTGCTTAAATGTGTATATTTTATTGGCGATGATGCCAGCGTGCCAGAATATCTAGATATGGCACAGCGAGCCGCTGATCATAGTTATGTCTCCAAATTAGCGACATCACCAGACATTCACCAAATGAGTTAGCTGCCATATATTTCAATATTAATTGTTTGGATACATAGCTGACAACGTTGCCATGGTGTCCCAGTGAGGAATGGCTCTAAAAGCTGTTTCCTTTATCCTTAGAATCATTATTATGTAACTAAAGAGAACCGAATCTGGTGTGTATCCAATGTTTAATATGTACATTGTTTTCAGTTCTTCACTGAGCATTCTGGTAGCACACTTGCCTTGAAAACACTACATGAAGTCAGAAATTTTTATGGGGCTTGTTTTGTTCATATGAGATATGCCCAGAGGTCTGTTATTTTGATTTCATCTTAACCCTTTCCTCCCTGACGGTACTTATAAGTACCACTGTATTTACCACCATATAATTCAACAATACCAGTGTCCACTGCATTGTTAAGCCTGTTGATGTATTGTTGTATGATTAAGTCAGATAATTACAACATTTATTTTTAAATTTCTGCATGAAATTGCCGTGAAATTAATTTTCTAAGTTGGGACTTGACAGCATACAGACCAAAGTAACAAGTGGTACATTACAATGAATTTTTAGATGATAATTTACTTGGTAAGTGTCAATTTCTGTTATTACTTTTTTAGTTTGAACATTTAACCATATATTTTTTACCCATAAAATATGTTTTTCTAGTTTCTTTACTAAATAATCTAGAAAAACCAATATGGACTTATAAGCAGGGGCGGATCTAGGGGGGGGGGGCTAGGGGGCTCAAGCCCCCCCAAAAGTATCTAGGTCCATCCCCGTTATTGTAATTTTGGAGACCTTTTTTTTTTAGCTTTACGCATTTGAGGCCCGAGGAGACTATAAATACTACCTTTCGCTCGACTCAAGCCCCCCCCCCCCCCAAAGCCAAACTCCACTAAAGGCAAGCCCCCCCAACCAAAATCCACTCAAGCCAAGCCCCCTCCCCCCAAACCAATGTCTGCTCAAGCCCCTCCCAAAACAAAATCCTGGATCCGCCCCTGCTTATAAGTACCGTCAGGGAGTTGTGGGTAGTTTTATACAGATTATTGGTCAATAGATTTAGCAAGTATACAATTGGTTTTATCATTGTTTTAGATATTTTCAAATGGATATTTTTATGAAATACGCTCTGATTGAAGCTCTTCTCTTAGAAGTTTATAATTTATCAGCTCTTCTCTTAGAAGTTTGTAATTTATCAAGGCAAAAATGAAGAAATGACTGGAATGTTCTCAGATTACTCATTAGGTCAAAGAGTGGTCTTAGAATTGACTGAAAAAAATTAAGCAATGCCGATGTTATCTGGTATTATCATTATTTTTCATCAGTTTCATTATTAAAAAACTGAAACAACTTTTGTTTGTGGGAGAATCAGACCCTACTGCAAAGGACTTTCTAACAATCTGTTGATGGAAAACTAAAAAGAGGAGATTGTGACAATGAATTTACAAACCTAGGTAGTTGCTACTGGAAATGGAAGGATAAAAAGGTCATACGTTTAATATCAAATTTTCATGGCAGTGGTGAAACTCCACTACACTGGTTGGGGTCAATGGCAACTTCAACAGATGGGCCCTCTCTCAGGTTGGATTGGTGACCTGGTGGATCTTGGACCAGAGGGCCTCTCTGGATGTCATCGGGGGCCACCTCCGGCAGTAGGTCCTGTAGCATTTTGCCCATCCTGCCACCCTGTTGTTACACCACTAGTTATATGCAAAGAAAAAGATGGATTTAGTCGACAATTTCATGCTCAGGAGTCGTCAAGGACTACAATACCTTCATGTGTGGGGTTGATACTGCTGATCAGGTGATGACTTTGTGCAATGCTCACAGAAGATTACTGAAATCATGGTAAAGATTGTTTTGGGGAATTCTGGATGTTGTATTTGTCAATGCCTATAAAATAAATGGTCCAATATTTGAAAAAAAGTCTGCAAAAAATTTTAGAAGATCCTTTGCACATGGTATGATGACTATGAAGGATATCGGTAAGAAGAAAAGCTCATCTATATATATTTCACCAAGCCCTCATCCATTCAAACAACACAAGTCATACTATTCCACAATGAGAGATGTAAGATTGGGAAAAAGAGGTATACACTGTCCCTAAATTGTAAAAATCTGATGAAGATGTGAAGTATGTAGAATGAAGAAAATACAGTCAAAACATCATTCCAAATGTTGCACTACAATGTCTTTTATATCTGAATGAGCAAAAAGAATTTTTTTTTTTTTTTTTTTAATATCATGAGGCAAACATTTCATACCAATATGAACATAATTGATTTCAATTGCTATTTCTGTACATCACGTGATACACAAAGTCCCTTACGGTACTTATAAGTACCGGCTTAGTAATTAGCACTTAGAGTTCCCAAAAAAAATTTGAAAAAAATGTGTGTGTTTAATTTCAAGTACCTTTGTACAAATATATAATTGAAATTATAAATTTCCCTTTTTTCCAATAGCCGGTAGGAAAGGGTTAAGCTATAGGATCACTCATGAGATAGGCATAATTCATAGTAAACTGAAACTTTGTCACTTAGTGACTGAGCTGCTCTTCTTGGTTATCCTAGACAGAAATGCCATACACATCCAGTTTTAAAACTTCGCTTTTAACTTTGCACAAAGTGTCATAGAAAATATGAACATCCATTGATTTTTGTTTGAGTGAATGGTATGAATTCATTAGATGCAAGTTATAGTTGTTAACAATAATAGGTAGAGTTCAGAAGGAATGAAGACCCTGTCACATTGACAAACATAGTCATGGAATTTATTAATTGATAAGTTTGCTTGTCATGAATGAAGTCAGGATCTATGAGTCTCCTAGGTGTCAAGAAAAGAGTGTAGTAGAGTTTCTTTAAAAGTTATTAAATTTTAGTATTATACATACCTTTATATTGAGAGGTTTTAAGGCCAACTTTCTTTATAAGGACAGTATATCAATATATAATTTCATGGCAAATGCCATCCACAGTTTATTTCTACCTCATAACACATTCTGTGGAAGAAAATATATTTACAAAATGTAACTGCAAAATTGTGGTATATAGCCCAGCAAATGGTTATTACTGTCTCATATAGGATAAATTACAATACAGTTACATAAAGATGACTAAAGCACCTGAGATTAAGAAATGTGTAAGTGGGTATCATACTCGTGAAACTAAAAAAACTTTACTTATGAATCATTTTGTCTACGTTACAAATTGATGACTGTTTATCTCAGTTGACGAATGATATAATTAAAAGTGCTTATTTAGTTATTCAATTAGTAGTACAAATCCTCCACATGTTTCTTAACAAATGTTGTTTGATAACATTCAGGTATTATTGGGTAATTTGAATGTAGTGCTGTGTGTTTGCGTGAAAGGTTGAGAGAGTTGTTAATTTTTGTATATACACGTATCTGTCAGTTAATGCCATTTTGAAAGAAAAAAAAAGAAACAAGGATGGGTAGGGAGAGTAAACCAAATACTTAATTGAAGGTAAGAGAGCTTTAACATACACACAAAAGATTAACAAAATTAATGTTATTTCAAAATATTGCTGAGATGTTGTGAACTGTGATTATTCCTGCTCCACTGCCTTCATGTTTGGTAAGTGATGTGTTTACTTTTCCTATCCTTCTTTGTTTTCATGTTGTCTAAAAGCATTTTCTTCTCATTATTAACATATTTTTTATTTTTTATTCTGATTTGTTTTCTTTTTGCACTATTATTCTGAAAGGTAAGAAATAGGGGAGGTGAAACAGAATATGACATCAGTGTCAATACCAATAATATTAAGGTCAAATTACCACATGTTTGAATGGTACAAATTTAATTTCTAGTGCTAGCTGCTACATTTCATACACTGGTTCACATTACTGCATCATGAAATGCTGACTGAATTAAACATCTTTACTGTCATTGGTAAAGAGCTGTTAGTTATCTGGGTTAGTGTTTTGTTCTTCTGTCACTTGCTGAAATTGTACATAAATGTGTTCATCTTGTATATTGTACTCTAGTAAAACAATTTCAAATGTGAAGTATTTGAATTTCAGTGTTGCTAAATATTCATTAGAAAAAACATGATTACTACAACTTATAATGTGACTGCCAAATAATTGAAAGCATTCATTTTCTTCCACATCTTTTGTTATAAACATATATTTCTCCTTACCATGTTACAGCTTTAGCTTCTTTGTACTTTTGCCTCCATGTTCTCCTGGACCTACCTCTTCTTCATTTTAGACATTTGAAATAAATTATTCTTACAGGTTACCTATTCTTTTTAGGTGTCCATGTTCTATTTTTTCAATGATGTTCACCTTCATCTTCTTTCTGCTTATGATTTTATTTGGTTTGTGATCTAGTACTGACACTATACACCACCTTTTTAATGCTTTCGTTTCTTTGTCTGTTTTCCTCATTTCTAAATTATATATAACAATATCTTCAACATTAGTATAGTATAATCTTTTGTCAATTTTTATTCATATTTTTAACTTGCCCAGATACTTTTAACTGTTGTAAGATCTCCAATATATCATTAACTCAATATTCTGTCTTTTTTTTTAACAAATGAATCTTTTTTTTTTTTATTGAACATAGATCCTTGGGTTTCAAATTCCTTGCAATTTCTTATGGAATGCCCTTCAATAGATAAGGTTTCCACTTCAAGATACTGCATCTTTCCAAACTTTTTTTTTTTTTTTATCCTTTATCTCCGTACTCCTGGAAATAGCTCACATCAGCCACATGCATTACTTGGCAACATGGCCATAGCATTGAGGAGTAGACAAAATAGCCATTAATTGGTATACCCATTATTTGGCATTTTATATGTCACTTCCTGATGGCACCTAAGAGATACACAGAAGTTCCCAACATCATGGAATACCTCCTAATATCATGTGGGACAATTTTTGCCTGGTGTAGTAGAGCTACCCAAAGTAGCATTCACTCAACAAGTTGTTGCAAAAATTCCTAAAGAAATATTCAGCTATGCTTCCTCTACAGCTATTCATAATTGCAGAAGTGTTTCTGGTGCAGGACCTTGCGCATGAACTAATCTTTCAGTCATATCCTAGATATGTTCGATTGCATTCATGCCTGGTGATCTAGGTGGTCAAATCATTCGATGAAATTGTCCAGAATGTTCCCCTAACCAACTGTGAATGATTTTGGCCAGTTGTATGTTGCAGTGTCATTCTGGAAAAGTCCATCTGAACCAAACTTGAATCCTGCCATCAGCCCTTACCAATTGGAATCGTCACTCACTTGGCCACACAACCTTTTTCCAGTGCTGCTGTTCTTTATGTAGAATCACCTGTCTATCAACACATTGACACCTCAGTGCAGACTTAACTGGTCTCAGTCATTAATTAGAAGTGGTTGACCACTGTGTTGCCCATGGTGGAAGGTAAGGGCGTAAAAGATATATTCATTACACAATTTTTATACCATGGATTGAGGAACTACAATTAGTGAAATTGAATGCCCCATGCATGTAGTGCCAACTACTATTCCATGTTTAAAGTCTGTTAGTTCATGTTTTGTGGCCATAATTGCATCAAATGAACTTTCACATGACTCACAAGAGTATAATTAAAAGTCCCAACACTGCACATCACGTTTACACATTTCTTCGGCAGTGCTACCACCATCTGGATATTTGTACCTTCCCATCTAATAAATTTTGGCATTTCAGTGTATATCCCAAAACAAAAATAAACAAAAAATGGAGAGCTACCATATCCCAGAAATAAACACTTTGTGATAGGAAAAGGTTCAGAAATTACATGGTTTACCAAATTTTACTCAGCAACTGGTATCTGTGTAAGAGCTTTCTCTCAACTAACATAATTTGTTTATTTGTAACTTTTTCAGGATTTTTGCAATTCTTGTTCTTTATACAGTATCATGAAATCAGCATTAGCTTGGGCAATTTCCAACCACTTGTCAGTTCTGCTTAGAACATAACCATCACCTAATGTATCCTTTCCACTCACAAACTCTTTCTTCTTCACCATTCCAGTTCACTCCTTTCTCATCAACACTTCTTAAATCTTTTTGACCACCTTTCTCATCATATTTCTCTGAGTTTCATTTGATTTGTAATAACATCATTTGTTCCCCCTCAATTCCCGTATGCTTCATACGACCATAACATTGCATCCTTGATTTTTCAATTCTCTTTTGTAGCTGATCCTCTATGATTTATTATTTTCCATCTTCCTGAGTATCTCCAATCTGCTCTGCTCCTGAGAAACTTGTCCCTCTATTTCATTACACATGTTTCTTCTGAACCATGAATTAAAATTGGCATTGTGCAGATAATTTCTTCAAATTTTTGTGGTGAATAAGATTAGAATAATAATGAAGAATAAGGCGGTTCTTTTTTAATGTTATTAAATTTAAATTTTTTATCATGATCATTTGTTGCAACTTCATTTCCATGCTAAAATTTTTGTGGGATTTAATTTGAAATTAATATTAATGGCAATGGAGTGCAATATAGCTAGTCATCTAATTATTTTTCTTAGATTTTTATTATTTTTATCATCTTATATACTATCAGTATTACATTCCTCCCCAATTTACTATTGTGATTTTTTAATTTTAAGTACTTTCAGCATTTTTTGTAAAATATTCGTCACATCCCTTGGTAGCTTAATACAATCCCTAGCACCCTTACATACAAAAGAAAATTTTCACACTCCGTTGTGCATAAAATCGAGATCCACCTTGTGCCCATGGTCGTCTTTTTCTTTCCATGCACTATTCTTAATTCTTTGACCAATACTGTTCCACACTTCCAGCACTCGCCTCACCCCAATCCTGTCTTCCAATGACTCCAAATCCAGCTCCTTTGTCATATCAATTAGTAAGTAGGTCCTGCAGAAATTTCCACAAACAAATCTAATTGCTCTCCTTTGCTCACCATCCACTCCTGTATTTGATACCAAAAACTTTTGGAAACAAACTACACCACAATACTGAAACAATGATCTGACCAAAGATTTGTAACACAATTACTTAACTTCACTGGTACATCCTCTCACCACTCTCTCCAGTAAATGCAAGATATTGTAACCTTTCCCTACAACTTGCCCTATGTTTCCTGCCCAGTTCATTTTTTAACAAAAATTATATGCCTTCAATAAGCAATTATGTCCCCCAACCTATAAGTATAACCAACTTTTAGTCTTTTATCTATGTACCTAATAAGCTGACTCTACTTGGCATTTATCTTTGTTCCATGTTGATCTACACAGTTAGATTTTCTATCCAGGTCACCCTGCAGCTGTCCACAATCTTATCCCATTATGATCCTATTATGTACCACTATGTGAAATAAATAATACTAATAAAAATAAACTATGTCATCTGGAAACAATCAAAATTCTGACTGTAAACCATTAACACAATCATTCATTATAATAATTAATAGCAGTGGTCCCACCCTGAGGGGCTCCCATATTCCCTTCCATCTCTTTTGATACTGCATTTCGTTTGCTTTCTGCTTTTTAAGAATTCCTCTACCCAAAAGTCACTTTTTCATCCACTCCAATAATTTTCAACATATTGAATACCATGTTATGGCTCACTCTGTCAAATGCCTTAGAAAGATCTAGTGCTACTCTGTCAACTTGGCCTTCCTTGTCCAATTTATCTGAAACATCTTGCATATAGCCCACCATCTGAGATTCACGTTGATAGCCTTGCCTGAAGCCATTTTGTCAATTTGCAAGTCAGTTTCTTTCCACAGTCATTTCTGATGTAGTTGGATATCAATATCTTAGACATTTTGCCTGTCACTGAGGTCAAACAAATCAGCCTGTAGTTTTCAACCATATTTATTGCCACTCCTTTGTGAACTGGTACTACTATCACTCTTTTCCAGTTTGCTGGTAAGCATCAAAGACTCATTTCAAATAAAATTTCAAGGTTAGGTACAATACCATGTCCCACTGTCTTTAATAAGTCATTATTGATATTGGTTAAATAATTTTGTGCATTTCAACATGAATTTGTTTAGTTGCCATTTACAGAACTCTTATATTTTTTGGAAGTTTGGTGGTTGGATGGAAAAATTCTACTTTTTTAGGACTAGATAGTTTATTCATCATTTCATTTATAATTATTGGTGTTGCTAACTTGCTACTTCTTATTGAGCACATTTTTTCCCTAACCTCTTCTTCGATTATTTCAATATTTGCTATGATTTGTCAATTTGCAAATCAGTTTCTTTCATCAGTCATTTCTGATGTAGTTGGATATCAGGTAAGTTTCTTTCTATGTGTCTAATGTTTGTCTACCTGATATGATTATCACCCTCATAAATGTACTCCAGTCTTCTTTGGTTCAAGTTCAATTTTTCCTTATTCTTGGAAAATAGTTATTCCAAATTTCTGTTTCATGAGAGTTTAAACCTGTACTTTATAACAATCAGATTGTGGTCAGAGTCAACAATTTCAACCCCTAGGTATTCTTTATGGTTCAGAACATGCTTTCCAAATCTGTGTTTAACTATACTATATGGTTTCTACATGTATCTATGTATATCTGGGTATTTTTTTCAGCTACATTAGAGTTACCTCATACTTCAAGTTCCTAATTAATTCTGCTGTTCTTGCATGTATTTGCTCCATTTAATCAACATACATTTTCATAGTTCGCACTTACTAATATGGCTAGTACAGGCTCAGTTTCTGTTTTTGTCAATATATTATTCTATGACTGTTCATATTAACTGACCTGTCTTATTTTATTCTACTCTCCTCCTTATATCTCCCTTACCGTCCTGTGTTACCAAAGCTATAACAATCCATGGTAAGGCTTATAGAATGTTTGTCTATTTCCATTCTGTCAACTTTCTTACCAGTTCCCATCTGGAGATCAGAGTGGAGGACTATCTTATCTGTAGACTGTATTATCTAGCAGTAAGCCATCATAATACAATTTAAGAAGACTACATTGTCCATTCCAAAACAAGTCTGGTTATGCCTGAATCAAACACATTTAGGAGCAGATTCTAATGCAAGGGGCACAAGGATACCATAGCCCACTGCTTTATCATGTTGCCAAGCAATATGTGATACCATGAACAAGCCAGACACTGAGGCTCTGTAATAATGACAATGGCTTGTAATCCTCACAGTTGACAAAAAATTCTCATGCTTCTAGCCATGTCAAAATGTCACAGTCATATGGTAATTCATGGGTCCAATTCTCCAGCCTCATTTTCAACCAAATGAAGTAAAATGGTGAGCGGGCACCATGACCTTTACCATGTGCGGAAGGAGAGGAAATAATTCTTTTGCCATGAGTCAAGTGCCCATATTTATCCACTGTTTAGTGTCGAACATTGACCAGTGATGTCATTCCAAATTATGATAATATTGTAGTTTCCATGCTGCCTGGGTATTGGCACATCTTGTTGTAAATTGCTGATATTTCAACCAACATGTTTTGGGCTTCCATGACAGAACTGTGAACTGAGTTGTGTGATTGTAATTTTTCCAGAGGACAAAAAGCAAATAGCACAGTGGTGTTGTTCAAGGACAACTAGATAGGGAAAAATGTAGAAATGTCAGCGGACAAGATGTACAAGATCACCCATGATCCTATGTTCAAGCTTACTAGTATGAAGGCCAACCCACTTTGCTCCACAAGAGAACTGTAAAATTTAAAGAGTGCCTCCACATTGTGATATGGCCACATGGTAGAAATCTCCTATACCAATTCCTAACACGTCTAAATGTGTTCCATCTAAATATTCAGTATTGTTTACCATGGATTTGGAGAGAATTTCCCTACCTCTTTTGAGCTGGGACACTAAGTTAATCATAAGCTCACATGCAACAATCTGTTTTTGAATTTTAAGAGCTGGTACTAAACTGCACAATGCAACACAGTTCTGATCAAACTTGTACACAGACCACAAAGGTAATATGATGAATACAACTTTGCTGCACTGTAGGAGTACCTTCATATAACTTTGGCAAAAAGTTGTTTACAGTGAGGGGCAAATGTGACAATGAAGATAAACATAAGTTCTTTGATGACACCAAGCACCTTATCTTTCTTCAATTCATGGATGTGATCATTCAAAAATAGGGAAAATTCTGAGTAAAAATTGTGAAAAGATAATCTTTAGACTAGAAATGAAACGGATATCCGGCAACTATCCGGTATCCGGCCTATCCGGCCAATATTAACCATCAGGCTAAATACCGGATAGTAGGTCAATATCCAGCGGGTATCGAATTCTCAATAAATTAAGCAAATTTCATAAAATTTTCTTTAAATTAACAAATGCTAAGTATATAATAATTCTAAACACATATAAAAACATTACATCTTCAAATCAAAATACCATTTATTATTGTTTTTTAACATAAAAAATTAGTTCTTGTACTAAATGAACACCAATTTTTCAGAAATAGGAGGTAATAGTCAGTTTTGCTTGCCCTCATAAACAAGGTCAGATTCCAAGAAATGTCTTTCACTATATACACTACTGAAAGGAACTGGAAAAATAAATTTTGGCAAAATTTTGTCATATTCAGGTACTGTGTCACATTAGCTGACCAACAAATATATGGATCAAGCTTCTGATCAATTCAAGATGACTTTACATAAAAGTCAATCTCGCTAGCAATCATGTTTTTTTCTTGATCGTGATACTGGCTATCCTCAAAGAGAATAATGAAATGATTAAAACTTCCTGTCAAAATGTGCCTCAGGAATAGTAATTCAAAATTGAAAACTTATTTTCATTTTTTGTATCAAAATATTCCCAAATAAGTGCTACTTTTTTTACTGACGACATTTTAATTTTTCTTAATCTCAAATAACAACATTCAGCTGGATATTCGGCTGCTGAATATCCGGCTTATAGGATGGCCAGATAACTGGTATCTGGCCAATCAGCTATCCATTTCATCTCTACCTTAGACCTTCCACATAGATTAAAAATTTGATTGGAAGTGTGAAGTATGACTGAAGACCCTAGGAAGTTACCACATACTATGAGTGGGCCTGTAATGACTAAATGTTGCATGGGGATAGAACGTTCAATCATTAACTGTAACTGTGGATGTATTGCATCAAACTGATACCTGTCATAAATCTGTCTTTGAAAAGTTCTTATTTTAAAAATCAGACACCAATCTTCTTGTATTAACACTGCAAGAGATCCTGATGATAGGGTGAATCACAAAAATTGAATTCACAGTTACAAGTCACTCAGTATATTATCATAAGTAGTGAAGTTGAAGCTGGTAACAGGTAGCAATACATTGATGAAAGAAACTGTTCATCTGACCGTGAAACCTGATGAAGTTACAAGTAATTCTTAAAACAAATGTACACCAGACATAAAGCATCCACTGTTGCAATGTTAATCTAAATTGCAACCCTATTATAGTGTAAATGAAAGCAATGTTCGACTCACCATGAAATTTCCTAAGTTGAATTCTGTTACAAAAATTTTCCATCACTTGTGAATCATGCTATGTTAAATTCTTTTATGTCCACAGCTACATGTTAGTAAAAATTCAATGTGATGTATAATCAGTACAGTTGTATCTCAAGCATAACATATGCACGTGACTAATTTTGTTCAGCTTGTTATTTATTGTCCGGTAGTGAAACTCTTATCGGGTGGAGCTATCCACTCAGAGCATCATTTGGGTGGTCTCTTCGAGAGAAATTCTCACGTACAAACACTCATTGTTAAAGATCGAGGAAATAATATTACTGTAAAATAGTGTGCATGCTTTGAAATTGCTGCCTCATCAATTGCCCACAAAGCACGATGTGAAGAGCCATTGTTTCAGAATTTAAAGTTGAAGTAATTCTAATATCCACTGTTTAAACTCAAAGTCTGCTCACTTATTACTGTAAATTGCCAGCATGGTAACTCAACCATTCAAGACACTACTCGAGAACCAAGTACTTAATTTCTGCAGCTACAGCTCCAATGTTGATAATTCACCTTCCAGTCTTCTGTTCTGTCCTCTAATTGCCATCCAGATTCACTCCATATGACAGAATCTTACACACAAAATAATTCCTTAGTTTAATTACACAAAATAATAACTAATTCTTAACAAATTGCTTAATGGATGAAACATTTTCTCTCTCCCAGATGCTCACAGGATTGCCAGGGCACTAGGGATGTCAATTTAGAAAGTACATCGATGTTTTTATTCAATGTAAAATATCTGAACCCTGCATCAATGTTTTTCGATGCATCGCTTAAAAACATCGATGTTTTTTCAACATCAATTCCTTTTATGTTTTTCTTAGCTCAACAAACACAAATCAACAATATTCCTTGGCAAATGTCATTTCATTTATCTCTTACTTGTTCCTTTAAAATCACCAAGAGAAAATGTGACATTAGTTTGATATTCACCATTTCCGGTTGAACGCAGATAGTTCACTGGCTTTCGTTTGGTCCATGTGAACACATAGTAACACTATACAAGCAGTGTAGTGCTGTAGCTGTAATGATGTGTTTAATTTTATGCATTTTTTGTTCAAGGCTTTACGCCTCGTCGACGTTGAGATCATTAGAGGTAGGAAAGGACTGGGGGCAAGGAACGGGAAGGAATTTGGCAAAAGCCTTTTGAATCATTCACATGGAGTGGTTTGGGGAATCCATGGAAAACCCAAATCTGGATACCCGAATGGGAATTCTCACCCGCGCCCTCCCGAATGCGAGGCCAGAGCGTTACCTTTCATCCAACATTAAAAAATTAATTTTATGAACTTGTGTGATGGTTAAGTAGTGTTGTATAAGTGAGGTAAAGCTTTGTGAGTAAAATAGAGACTACAAATTAATAGAAATATTTTATTACGATACCAGCCATAACAATCAAAAACCATACATTAAATACTAAAGTCCAAATCTGCCTAAAAATATTAATTTTAAGTCTTTAACCACTTAACACCAATGGTGTTAGGTCAAACTTTCGAGAAACAAAAGTTTACTCAATCATTTTCTCTTCATTCTGTCCCTTTGCTAATTGACTATTTGAGCAGCCTTCGAAAATAAACGTTCGGATGCAACATAAGTCCTGACAATAGTCAATCAGATGTTGCCCCAACCCGGTTTATATCTAAATATTGAGTAGTATCAGGTAACACTTAGTTGTTTTAGAGTAATAATATCTGATTTCGATTCACAGCAATCACCGGCAAACAGTAGGAGTGAACCTAAGAAATTGTTTTTATTCTTTCACTCATACGGACAGGATAGCCAACCACAAGATAAATTTATTTTCACTGTTATTTCCCACAAATTGCTCACAGGTGTCACCACCTGTTAATTAGTTACTTCAAATTGAAGTAATTTAATTTAATCTTCAATAAATTTAGTAATCTTAACGTTTATTTCTATTATTTTTGTCATAAGCCAGTGTTAGTTTTTATTGAGTCAATGTTTTTATTTAAAAAATCGATGCATCGGATAGAAAAATTCTTTGTCAAAACATCGAATCAATCTGATGTATCGTATGGTAAACATCGAATGGATACGATGCATCGATGTTTAATGAATATCCCTACAGGGCACCTTTATCGTGATTGGCTCTAAGACATTGTATTATTCCATAGAAAGTTGTTGCTGTTTGTAAATACTGCAGCTTGGTGTCTGCCACAAATCTACACATGTTAAGCCGAGTGTGCTTTTCAGATGGGAACACTAAAAGTGACGCTGACCACTCGGCTTGGGAGTCATTCATCCTCAGCCCCCTTCTGTGTTGACAAAGAGAGACAGGTCCCTCTTCTAATTGTGAATACAGCTATACACCATTGGTTCTTGGAACTGTATCCCTGAGGAGCAATCACCAAGAACTGTTCTGTTACACTACAAGGCGAACATAGACTTTCACACACTCATATTGGCCGACATTAACACACTGTTAAACAATTGTATGATTGGAATAAGGCTTATCATTACAATATCTTAGCAAAGAACAGCAAAACAAAAAATATTGTGTAAAAATAATATTGACACAAGATATCTCCAAAACGTTACATAATTTTAAACCACAAACAAACATCTGCTGGAGGAACTGTGATAGGTAGTCTTCTGCAGCTAACCCTGCCCCCACCCTCTCAGTTTGTTACTGTTTTAAAACATTTTGCAAATTTGTTTACTTCACACAGGTTAAATGGTAGAATGGTATGATGATGGCTTCCCTGTCGTATTATCATGACTCCATGCTTTTTGGGACACCTTTTACATAACTTACAGCTTATATAAAATTGTAGCAATAAATGTCCTTGTGTACAAAGTTGCAGGAAAGATCTAGGTATCAAATATTATGCAAGGTATTTACAGTTAAGATCTTCAAAAAGCAATGCTGACATGGCTGCATATCTATATCTCCATTAATTTACCTTCCACTAATGTCAAACTAATCAGCCTGTATTTTTCAACCATATTTCTTGCCCCTCCTTTATGGGGCAGTACTGCTTTTCCAGTCCTCTAGTTAGCAGCAAGAGTGCAGTATCAATCGAAATAATATTTCAAGGTAAATTATAATATCATATCCAACAATCTTTAATAGATCTATAATAATATGATCTACACTGTCCCTTTTATGCCTTTTCAGCATTTTTAGTTCCTTAATCATTTCAAGTCCTGTGAGGTTTGCTGGCAGGGCCAGTACTGCTATCACACTTTTCAAGTCCTCTAGTTAGCAGCAAGAGTGCAGTATCAATCAACTACCTTCAGTTTTGGCTGCTTGTTTACTGAATCCTCAAATATCCATCAGAACTACTTCATGATAACTTATTACTTTAGTGACTTCCCACAAGGCTTTATTATGAATATATCCAACATATTGCAAACTGCCCTCATTTAAATGTAGATCCTTTATGAAATTGAGTCAATAGCGGACTGTTTCTGATAATTTTCTTATTGAAATTTAACTTCACATTTAAACTAAGGAACAGCATGCTGTGGGTGGTTTGATCCTTTGACCATCGCTAACACTTGCAAGCTGACTTCCTTTTAATTATTGATAATTACCACCGGATCGGTAAACATGCCCATGAGATAATCAGAAGGATTTCTTATTGTACAGTTTGGTTCACACTCACATCAAATTTAATGCTTTTAAATTCATCCACGCTGTTACACAATTTATATTATTCCCTACAGTATTTACTATCTGCACTGTTTAGCAATTACTTGTGGCCCTCGCTCGACTCTACCAAAGGTACTCACTATCTATGCTTACAGACTATGCTACTATTAATACCCTACTCGCTACACAAATTGCTATCTCTTGCAATTCTATTACATTTAATTACAAAAATCTACATCATTTATAATTAAAACAAAAATAATCACATAGTAGTAACAACAAAATAATTAACCAAGAGCAGGAATAAAAATAAAGAGGTTAGTAACAAATGTCACAATATTTGGTACTGTTGTGCTCTATTCTAACACTTGCATAAAACACCCATCCCTTACTAAGAAATTTGCAAATCTGTTTCCCTGTATAATTGATATCATTTTTTACACACTTGACACTGGCAAATTAAAATCCACGCCATCTTTGCTCACCTCTGAATTCTGCTTATAAATTCCATTTCCCCCCTCATTCATTCTTCCATTATGGTAAGCAGCCAATACTCTGATTTTTTTCTATTTCATCACCCTGGAAATCTACCCCAAGTGACTCATAGCTATGATCTATGAACACCAGTAAACTATAATAGTCTTTGCTAACTAATATGAATATCCCATAACCAATTGCTCGTCTATAAACATTGGGGAAATCCTTACTGTCTAGCACTACTTCCTTTAGCCAAGGCTCTACCCCTGTAACTGCTTGTGGTTTGTTTATCTCTATTAAGTTGCTAAACTCTATTACTTTTTTCATTATGCTCCTACATTTCACAAGTAACGATCTTCTGTGATATTTTAAGCACTAACCCTTTTCTTTCCAAGGTCTAACCCCATCTATTACTGTTTTGTCAACTTTGTCTATAACTTGAGCATTGGTGAATTTTCCCATCATGTATCTGCATTCATTATCCCGTTGCTCACCTATTGTAATCCCCCTTCCAGCTGCCTCTAACCAAAAAAAGGCACAGTCCTGACCATATCATATCTGGAAGTGGGCTCCCTTACGGTTTTGGCTAACAACTTAGAAAGAACCTCTCCTATTTAGGTGTAGGCCATGCCCAGTGAAACCTCACCTAGCAGTGGTGTCCACAGGCCCAACCACGAAGACAGAACTACTGCCTTTGATACGCAGAACCTTGGTCGCCATATTTATCTTCTCACAGGATTGTTCATCTGGTTTATCATGGTGACTCAGGATCTGCACGAGTTCCACCATGGTATGCTGTGCCTCCTTCAACACATTCCTCAGATTATTCTCAATGCTATACCTCTTTATGTGGCACTATATTTGAAAAACATTATGACCAGGTAACATGTTCCTAAATGATCCTGCAGAAGAGGGCCAACACCTCTCCCGTGGCTACTGCCTAGCAGAAGTACTATTTTCTTCCTACTTTTTCCTTCTACACTTCTATTCCCATAGGCCTACTGCACCTTAACTACCCCTACAGCTTATTGTTATATCAGGGTCAAACCTATTTCTCCACCAATGTCTGGAACATTCTTCACATTAACTCAGTTTCTCTCTATATATTCAAAGGTAAGTAGAGGTATATTCACATTTGGCCATAGAGATGTTTGTATGACCATATGTGTATGTATCATCTTTTTTCACTTGTGAATATTTAAATCACTGATTGTATCAATTATTTGCAGTACCGGTAATGCTGTTGTAGCTTCTAATGGCACCCCATTTCCATCACTGCAGGCATGTAGGCCTGTAACCATCTCTCCCACTGAAGAATTGCTTTTTCCTGAAAATTTTATTAACTTTATTTTTTATTTCCATGCCTCCTTGCACGGCCGCATTTAGGATTTGTGGGCCCCTAGACTATAAATGTGGTGCGGAACACTATCGGCAGTGGAAAAGATTTTATGGATGACCTTTTTTTAATGTTATCTTGGTTGTCCGGTTTGAACTGTGTCAATTTATCAAAACCTAATGCAGCCCTGCCTCCTTGCTGTCTGCTATCACAAATGAAGTTATATCTGGAAAACCCATACAGTTGATTAGAAATTAGAATTGACTATTGGATGCTCAAAAAGTCCAAAATATCCTCATTTTGATGTGACTGGAAGTATGAGCTTTTTAAAATCATTTTTTTTTTACTGCTTTACGTCTCTCAACAGCGAGGTCTTTAGAGACGGGAAAGGATGGGGGCAAGGAGTGGGAAGGAATTCGGCCATGGCCTTTTTAAGGAAGCATCCTGGAATTTGCCTGAAGTGATTTGGGAAACCATGGAAAACCTAAATCTAGATGCCCGGACAGGGATTTGAACCACCGTCCTCCCGAATGCGAGGCCAGAACGCTATCCGTTACACCACCACGCTCGGTTTTTAAAATCAATTCTATACACCATTTATAAAACTTTTTCAGAAACATTATAATTATTGCTGAAAGGAAAATACATTTTTCAATTTTCACTATTTTCTCACCACAGCAAAATAATTCCCTTGCTACTGAAGGGTACCACCCAGGTGTTTACCTTTGTATCTGTTTCACTGCTGTTAAGTATTGGCTCAGTTCACTGTTCTTAACAGAATTGTTTTATTTACATTATTTCTCTGCAAAATGCTACAGTGAAATAAATAGGATTGTGTCTGGTAGGAGATACACGTATACAGCAACACACAAATTGAACCAGTTTTGGTTAATGTTTGATTTCCATGAAAGATTGGATCATATTTGACATTACTAAAGTGTCTGTGAATAGTATTAGAGTGCTTAGTATTTCTACAAAAGTTGGCACCAATTATTATGTTTTTGCTTGGATCTTTGTTCACTAGATGCTAGTAACACCATATTTGAAAATACAGTATATACATGTGTGAAACAGGCTGGCATATGCTTAAATATATGACAGAATGGCATGATTTCATATTACTCATAATGTGTATGTGAGAAAAGAAGCACTGTTCACAGGATGTAATGTAAAGAATTTAATCTGAGTTGTTGGGTTTAATCGCAAATCACTATTAGTACAAATTTATAGTCGTATTGCAAAGTGTGCAACATTATATGCTACAAAGTAGGTGATAATCACACACATCTGACACAACAAATAGTCACTGTTAGCTTACAAAAAGTCTGTTATTTTATAAAAATATTAACAGATTGGATTCAGCAGTGAACACACTTTTTTACATAAAATACCATATTTGTTACTTAGTGTGTATTTTGTGTATGTATGTATATGTAGGAGAGACAAGGAGCATAAATTAAGATTATCATTTAATATTGAATTGAGGATTGGATAAGAAAACAATATACACTGGCATGCATGCCACTGCATGCCACCAGCCAAGCCCAGCCCTCAACAGATGGCTTTGAACCACCAATGCAAACATGTCCACACTCCAGTGTTGAGACAACACTGTGGATGAAGCTGCTGTGTTGGTTACAGCAATGCGGACAAGATGGTGGTCATCCGGTGCTGTGGTCACATTGTGTGTTCCAGGATCCGTTCATCACTGTGTACAACCCACTTCTATCTACTGGTTTCATACATGCATCACTGTCATAGCAGCATGCCAAGAATGAGCCACAATGTCACAATACAACAAACCCATTTCTTCAACTCCAATCGAATTCACTCACAATTCAAACAATTTAGACAACTAGAATTGGTTTAATATTCAAGTGCAAAATTCCATCACATTCAACATTTTTTTTTTATTGTTACTGTCAATGTAATGAGAATGCCAGAACGTTGTATTGAAATTAGTGTATTGTCATCGGTTCTTAATAAATGTGCAAAATTTCAAACAATTCAGACGTCAGGAAGTGGGTGAAAATTGAGCTGAAAGATTTCGTTACATTCATTCATTCATACATACAGGTAAAACTAATGTAAAGCGTGTAAAAAGACATAACCTGATGAGGACAGAAGAACTAGCTGTCGATACGTTGTGTTTATACAACAGCGGTAGGGGAGGAGCCCCCTTTTGTGGCTAGAGCCCCCTTTTGTAATGAGTGTAAACTTTTGTAGTGAGGGTCTCATTTTATTATGAGGGCCCCCTTTTGTTGTGAGGGCTCCTATTTGTAGTGATGGCCCACTTTAGTAATGGGGGCCCCCTTTTTTGGTGAGGACAAATTTTTGTAGTGAGGGCACCCTTTTGTTGTGAGGTCCCCCATTTGTGGTGATAGCCCCTTTCTTGTGACGGCCCCCTTTTGTAGTGAGGGCCCTTTGGCATCGACAAGGCATACTGGTACTTGCTTTATTGTATCCATTTTGTTTGACTGTTCTGTAGCAGCTGATCATGGCATAAAGAAGGCACTGCTGTTCCTAGGTGCACCTCCTTCTCTTTGCAACCTTAATCATTTATTATGGTTCCACTGTTATACACATCCTCTGATTTTTGAATGATTAAGACCATTCCTTTTGGGTGTCACAATTTTCAGGACACTAGTACACATGTAAGTGGAAGAGAGAATTTTGGTTGAAAAGTTATTATGTAACAAAAAAAAAACAAAAAGAAGGATTGTACTAACTAAAAGACAGAGTAACCACAGTATTCTGATGAATTATATGAAGGCAGTGTAGATAACTGTTTTAGACCATTTTGTGTAAAAGCTAATAATACATTGCTTGTTATTCTGTTTAGACTGTTCACAGTTAACAGGTGCTAAATACATAAAATTTAATTCAAATTCACTGAGTCTTAAGTGAATTAGACATTACATATACCATTAAAACAAATGCTTTTATTTCAGACTTGTTCTACATTTTAGTATTGTAAAATATAAATGTTCCCTACTATTTTTTTTAAATGTTCATGACTTTCCTACACTAACATGAATGCTTGTTTTTTCCCCCTATAGGTCAGCCTTGAATTTGAAAAATCTGGAGATGATTTGCAAATGCATTTTCCAATTACTATTGCAACCGTGCCATTTCGTATTCCAAATTCAAATCAGCAGCCAAAAATTCAATATGGTAATAACTCTACAATAATAATATTAAAAAATATAAAATACAGTAAAATACAATAAAAAAATTCTAAAAAGTTAATTTTAAAGACAAAATAAGTAATACAGCAAAGCAATAAAGTTATTATTAACAGGCAGTCAATACTTTACAAATGCTAGTTTTACTCCTTATTTCTCAGACAATTTCACACTAAATTTTCAAGAATATTTTTAATATTTATTTAAGATCCTTGTGTATTGTAGAGAAAGAATAATTTAGGTTTATACTTTTTTGATGATTAACAATGAATTAAAGTGACCAGCCAGTTTATCCATAGTTATTTAAGAAGCAACTTACTAAAGATAGGGAGGTATAGTGCATCCAGGTTCAAGTCCGAGATACCAGCTGGTGTTTACAGTAGTTATCTAGATGCATGAAGGATAGCTCCCCAAGTTCCAAATGAGAAATCACACCCACAAAAAAAAAAAAAAAAAAATCGTACTAGTCAAATCACAAATCAAACACTTCACAGACAAATGGAGACACTCATTCCAATTTTGTAATAGTTATGAAACTAGTGAGCAACTAAAGGAAATAAGTACTGCTCTAGATGAAATTGTGTGCCAGAATACAAAAACTGGTAGCAGGGTTACATTTGTCAACCTGTTGACCCGCTGATTAATATAATAGCCAACTAATGTATTGTGTCCAAGTATTCAACTTTTTAACCAATAAAGTATCTGAAACTTCTTTTATTTCATTCATGAATCTGTCAGTCTAATTAAGATTTATTTCCTTTACACCTACCAGAATCTATATTTAACAAATTGTACAACCAAAAACTGTGACTGATGATACTGTGCATGTCTGTGGCAAATAAGCACGGAGACTTTTTTCTGCAATGACCATAAAAAAAGTACAGAGTGCAGCTATCTGAGCTTTTACCTTCCCTCACAATCCTCTGATAGCTGCCATATTTCTTGTTCATTATTTTAAATTAACGGTAAAGTATTAACAAAATTCACAGTTGTATAGTCAGCTAAAACTTAGATCCACAAATAATTTTGCAGTAATCCCCTTGTTAAATGGCTTCATATTTTTGTGTTTGTCTGGACCTCCTGCCTTCATCTATCATAGGTGATGGGTTATTTTCTTTATCTTTCCTTCTTTTCAATGCCTAACAGTACTTCCATTGTCACCATTACCCAAATAGTCGTATTTGTCATATTAAAGCGAGAACGTATCATTGTGGTTGTAAGCGTTGAAGTACCATCACACTGGATTGGGGAGGTACAAATACCAGGCTGCACATACTGGCCATTCAGATCAGAGGTTGTGGATGGTTTTCTGCAATCATCTAGTTGAATGCTGGGATGGTTCCCAATCTCCACCTGATAAACTACACATTTAGAAAGGAAAATACACTGATCAGCCAGACCATTATGACAACCTATCTACTATTGATGTAAACCAGTCCAGGCGATCGTAGCATCACCTGACAAGGAATGACTGCTAGTCAGACACACGCACGGTGCCTGTAGTATCAGTGAGCGTGCTACCCATGATTAGAATGGGGAAGGTGTACAATCTATCTGAGTTTGACTGAAGGCAGATTGTGATAGCCTGGAGGCTTGGCATGAGCATTTCGGAAATTGTATGACTTGTTGAGTGTTCAAGGAGTGCTGAGGTGAGTGTCTTCAGCAAGAGGTCAAGAGGTGAAACCACATCCAAATGTCGAGGGTTTGGGCGGCCACCCCTCATTACAGATGTCAGATGTCATAGGCTGTGCAGAATGGTAAAGCAGGATAGGTGGTGTCTGTGGCAGAACTAACATCAGACTTTAATGCTAGGAAGACTACAAGTGTGTCTGAACACACAGTACATCACACACTCCTAATGATGGGTCTCTGCAGCTGACGACCCATGCATGTGCCAATGTTAACACCACAACGTCGGCAACTACAACTGAAATGGGCACGTGACCATCATCACTGGATGTTGACAGTGGCAGAGCATTGCATGGTCTGATGAATCCTGATACCTTCTTCGGCATGCCAACAGGAGGGAGCAAACCTGTCATTTCCCAGGGGTACAGATTCTTGACACCTATACTGTGGGACAGAAACAAGCTGGCAGCGGCTTAATTATGCTCTGGGGAACATTCATGCAGGCATCCATGGGTCCAGTGGAGCTCATGCAAGGCACCTTGACAGCCAGTAAGTATCATTCACTGGTTGAAAACCACATACACCCCTTCATGAGGACCATGTTTCCCAATGGCAGTGGCATTTTTCAACAAGATAATGCACCATGTCACAAGGCCAGGAGTGTGAGTGGGTCAAGGAACAAAGTGGTGAGTTGTAATTAAAGTGCTGCCCCCCCCCCCCAACCCAATCAAACACATTTGGGATGTGATTGAACATGGCGTCAGAGCTCATCGCTCCCCCCCCCCCCCTCCCGGGATTTTAGGGGAATTTACTTGTGTATGCAGATGTGGTGCCAACTCCCTCCAGCGACCTTCCAAGGCCCAATTGATTCCATGCCAAGATGCATCGCCACTGTTATCCGTGCCAAAGGTGGACATAGCAACTATTAGGTAGGTCGTCAAATGTTCTGGCTGATCAGTGTAAGATACACATTTCACAGATAGATGAAAACTTGTTCACTTCTCGCCAATAAAACTATGACAGGCCTAGCAAGTTGTTAGTAGATGGAATCTAGCTTTGAAAATAAGTGCAGCACCTGGAAGAGAAATGACCCATGATGTGGAAACATTCTAAAGATAACGAAGAGACTATAGAAAAGAGTTTTGCTGGTGGCCATCTCTTTCAGTTTATATATAAAAAAAAGGAAGAAAGATATGGCTATCTTAATATTCCAGCATTCCTTTTTTAAAATTACATTCAAATTGACAGTGACATCTCAATCATTTTATCAAGGAGCATATATTTCAACTTTTTTCTAACGTTGTGTTAATAATTGATGAGCCATAAAGCCAAAAACAAGTACATAATGCATGCCAATATGGATAATTCAATGTCAGGTTGGTTATGTAAATATGGAAAATAACTGCTAATTTAAAAAATCGTTATTCATCTATACTCCACTAAAATTTCTTTTATTGTCATTCCAGAGGTGGCATGTGAACACGTTGAGGGTGGACTTTACATTGGTCCAGAATTCTTACTGGGGCAGGTTTATGATGGAAGCAACGCACAGGATGCTCGTGAAACTGTTGTTCTATACAGGCCTGTATATGTGACAGTTGTAAGAAATGATGGTGCTAAATCTAATAATTAGGATATAGCGCCAATCAGGCAGACTGAAACTGTAAAACAGTTCTGTTGATGTCATCAAGCGTACAATGACTACCTGAATAAAATAGTGTATAACTGTTAAAATATGATATATTTGTGATGCATGTTTGAAGCTGTCAGATAATTGTTGTTACATTTAGGATTGATATATAATTTAGCTCAAGTGTTTCTATTATGTATAAATTGAGCAATATAGCTTTAAATGTTGTTTCTATATTGAAAAATGTTTTATCCAAAAAATTTTGTAAATGAGCAGGACAGAGCATTCTGTACAAACAGTTATATTTGTCTGTTGTACTTTTGGACAAAATGAGTAGAATATGTGTCATTCTATGAGTTCAGAACAATAATTAAACTATTGTGGTAATAAAAAGATGTTATTTGTCTATTACATCGTAATTAGTTTCTAGACCATAAATTACGATTAAAAACCATAGAAAAAATAACTGAAAATACTTTGGTTTACAAATTTTGTACATAGGTTTACCCATTAACAAATAAGGGCTATAATTTTTCTGATCAGTTTTGATACACAACAGTGTGACATGTGGAAGCATAAAACTATTTATAGTGAAAGATTGAAGTTTAACATTTGTATGGTATTTATATACCTGACCATAAAATAAACCTACATATACAGAAAAGGATGAAAATATTAATAGCATATTCACTATTTTAAGTTTAATTCTCTTTTTATGCAGAGTAAAAGATTTCATTTAACATAAATACAGAAGACGTGAGAGGAATGTAAAGATATGTGTAGGCTGTGTCAGTATAGATTCAATAGGTGATGCTTACAATATGAATGTTTTCTTGTGTGGTGTTCCTCCTAAATATGTAATAATTTTATGTGACATCAAATAACAAAAACATTTTCACAAAAATAAAAAAAGAGGCATACCTGATCATTTCTTTGGGCTCAATTCATAATGGAACAGAATTCATGTGCTTTATACAAAACAAGACCCCAACTGTAGAGTTAATTTTCAAGTCTCTAATTTCTTGGGAACATAAAGAATGTAAAACATTTTCATACAGAAAAAGAGTTTGGCTTCATGAATTGAAAATACATAAATGCCTGGAAATAATTTTGAGCCAGAAGCACCAGAACTACCTACTAAGTAAAATGTACACTGAATTAATGTGGTCTCTGAATATTAAATGTTAAACTTTTTCAACCTCTGTGATTTATCTGTAAAATTAACCCAATTATGATTGTTTTTGTTTGCCTATAATTATTATATTTAAAATGTCGTTTACTGTGCATGAATGACACTTTTCTTGGTTGTTCAAATTTAACTTTGCCTCCAAGAGGCAATATAATTTTATTTTATCATGCTACAAGAAATCAATATCATCAGCTGGGATGAAACCAAAATTTGTGGACACACTAAAATAACATCATAGTATTGGTGCCTTGTCATAAATGATATAGTTTACATGTTAAAAACATTAATGATTGTATATTACCACCTGTTAGGACAGGCAAAACATGGATAAAGAAGAAGAACCTAAAATAAAAATAAACACTGGATTGTTATCATGAGGAGAGATGGAGAAACACACAGCTCATATTGGGGTTTAGTCAGATGTTACTGGCAATGAATAAAGTTCTTCATACATAACCATATTAGAAAGTAACCTCATGTTTTTCTCTTTCCATAATGTCTGTCTGTAGTGTTTGCATTTAAAACATCAGCATTGTGTAGGAAATCCATATGTGAAATCTTTATTGCATATTGAAGTTGTCCATAAATCAATGTGTATCTTTTTCAGAGGAATCTGGAGCAAGCTGAGAGTTATGTTAGTGTTAAACTGATTTACTATAGCTTCTACACTAAATATTTTGCAATTTCTACACTTTTATTAAATTTCTGTGTACATCACAATTTCCCTACCATATCTTGCTGTCATAAATTCTACAAAAGCATGAAATGAACCTTTCTCAGCTAAAAGTAGACTTACAGTGTACCATTCAGCATAAACACATGTTCATTTATCAAAAGAAAAATCTGATCTTCCACTTTCCTATTTTATAACTTTGTGATATAGGTGACAGTACCAAAAAACTAAGCTTAATTTCATTTTTACAATTTGCTTATTCAATTTTTGTAACAAAAACACTTTCTTTATCTTAAAAATACTATCCAATGTGGCTAACACACTTGCCCAGTCTTTCCTTCCATTGTTCAAAACACTATTTTTTTTTTAATTCATGTGTCATGTTGTTGGACAGCACTTCCATCATTTTTGTTTTCACCTCAATCACACAGGCACAACACTTTCATTTTAGTTTTCTCTTCATTGGTGTGTATAAAAGAGTCACAAAGAGTAATCAGCTGAATAGACCAGGTGGGTCAAAGGAGTCATCCTTTCAAGCAAGATTTTTTTTTTTTTTGATCAGTCAGGAGTCAAGGCACAAACTGTGGACTGATCTTTCTCATTTTCAGATCATCCACCAAAATTCGCTGTTTCAAGCATCAACTTACTGTGGACAACTCCTCAATTTCTGCTATTGCACATTGTCGATATTTAAATGCAGTAACATGGATTTTTTCTATATTTTGTCCCATTTGGGAAGTTGAAGGATATACAGAACTCAGTTGGTCATTAATCACAACTTTCCCAAGCAACACAATATAGCACACTGGCTCAGGGGACATGGATTTACATTCCTCCAATAGAACTGCGTACTACAGATCTTCCACCAACTAGAAGGCATTTGAGTACCTCCTGGTATATCTATTTTGTATTGCTTACTGTTTCATATTTTATCTTGTTTTCTCTTGCTTATCCTGCAATTTCTTTCATTGAGTTCCATTATGTTTTTCTGTCAAGATAAGTTACTGTATTTTTTGTTTCTTAAATTCAACGTTCAATCCCTTATGAAACGAAGGATTTTTCTCTTGAAGCTGAAAGTCCAGATGGCTCCCCAAGGTCACTCAGCATGCTGTACAATGAGTACCTGGTAGGAAGCTCCTTGAGGAGGTAAAGTTGGTTATTTTGTGGTGGTGACCACATCATTTCTTCCCTCAGTTCTATAAGTCAAGAACTGTAATATGTAGCTCTACCACCATTAATTTCAGCATGTGTTCTTCTTATTTGATCACTATATTAAATTACCTATTTAACCTTAATGTGGACATTGATTTGTGCTACAAGGACACAAAATATTACTTTTCAGCAGCATTCATGTTGATCTGTACAGTTTTTATTCTTTGAGATTAATAAGTTACTGTAGCACTGAAATTCGTCTCATTTTTTTTATAAGACAGATGGTCGGATTTCATTTGCCCACTGCGATTTTACAGTGATAATGCTACCACTATTAACACCGTCTGCTGTGTATTTGGGTGGACTCATATTCTGAGAAGGGCATCCGGTGTGTAGTTATGAGAATGGGAGGACACTTGGCCTACCCGTGATAGAACAGGTTTGTCAGATCAGGAGCATTTACACTATTTGTGGAATTTTGTGTTGCCATCTGTCGGAAAAATGTGTAACTATTTTCTGTGTGTGATATGGGTATTTTTGTTTGTGAAATGTGTGGTTTATTAGGTGGAAACTCTGTACCATCCCAGCAATGACCTTATGATTGTGGGAAATTGCCTAAAAACTGCAATCAGGATGACCTGTATGTGGGAATTGATACTTCATCTTGGTCCCATTGTACCTCCCCAATCCAGTGAAGAGCCACTCGATTCAAAACATTTGTATCTAACTGGAGGGAAAGTGTAAGTGTGATGTTGAAGGAGCTGGGTTGGGAACACTATAGACATTACTCTCCTCAGAAGGTAATTGGCAAGATTTATTTCAGGATAAAAAATATATATATATTTCTATATCCAGGAATGACAGAAAATAAGGCAAGAAAAATCAGGTCCAGAATTGATTCTTTTGTTTACTAATTTTTACCTCGAGGGGTAAGGAAATGCAATAGGAGAGATTTATTGAGCAAGAATGCTTAGAATCTTACAGGAGTTAGTCTAAGGAAACCACTCCTGACTTTCTGATACAGTTTTTTCATGGTTTTCTCGGATCACTCTATGCAACAGGCCAGGATGGTTCCTAAAGTTATCCCATGGGTGTCTCTTTCCATATCCTTCCATGGATGTATGTTTCACTTTGTACTGAATTTTGGAGTAGTAATAACTTTTAGGTTATCTGTATAAGTATTGTCCAATTAATTAAAAACACAAATACAGGAATAAAAGATAACACAAGTCATTGTTATGAAGAAATTATTCTTGACATACAGGCAAAATTCAAACATAAGCTATGACTGTAGAGTTGTGCTGTGTATTATTGTTCGTGAAGTCTCTAATATCTTTTGGAAGATGCATGGATTTAACACTTATGGTTGTCAAACTATTGAATCTATTCACCACACAATAGTTAATGGGTTTGCACAGCAAAAGAAAAGTCACTGATGAAATTTTAAGTAATATATTCTTCGCAAGTCTTTGAAGTTATATTGGCATCAGATCACACACTTTATAGACTCTATCAGACCTTGAAAGTCATACCTAAAGACTGAAGATTGATCTTCAAGGATCACAAACACTCAAGGAATACTTTCGAAATCACTCGAAAGTCTAAGAAAAATAATTAATCATTGTTCCAAAAACTGTACCAAGTTCTTCTAGTTAATTTTAAAGTCATCTTTACTCGCAAGATCTGAGGTTCCACCACCCTCGAAAATATTTCTAAGTCTAGAAATAGTACATATTTGGTAAAATTTTACAAGTTCTCCTGCAGCTCCAACAATACCAAATAAATGAGGGCTGCAGACCGTGCCTGAATACGTATTGCCATCTAGAGCTAGATTTTTGTGGTTAAGTATACATTCTCTTAAGGTTATGCAATCTTATTTTTCCTTATTTTTACTACAATCATTCTGAAACTTTTTCACATTATAGACATTTTATTTTGAACATTTTATGTCATCATAAATTTTTCCCGACTTCTCTTTATTTGGATGTTACTAAATTTTAAAGCTTCATTTCTGTTATTTTCGTTTAATTTTTGAAATAATTTATCCACCACAAAATTTTTTATGTCTACTGTTTTCTTAAAATTTTCTCTTTTATTTAGTGTATATTGCTGCTACCTAACGTTTGTAATTTTAATGTAATCTTTCATTAACAAAAATTGTGTCTTACATTTTTCCCGCGTGATGTCTAGCTAAAAATTAAAAATTCAATATCTCCCCAACTCCTTTTTATTCTTAATTAAGCTTTAGACATTTTCTTAGAAAAACTTGCTTTATTTTCTGATAGCTCATTTAGTTTCCACTCTTTTCTTTCTCATTTTAAATTCAGCCCTTGGCTCTACTAAGACGTAAGTTCCAACAACGAAATTTCGTAAATGAGCTTTAGAATTCAAATATGAAAAACTTACTTTTCCAATTAAATATCAAACTTTCTGCCAAGCTGTTATTATATTCTTGTTCTCTGGATTTTTCTCTATTTTCTTAACCTAATTTTGCCCTCCTAACTGTTTTATTTAAAAAATCACTTTTTTTACCTTACTAAAAACACGCTTATAATTTATTTATAGCCTCAGATTTTGGTCAGAATATGTCTATCTATACTGGCAACATACTGTCATAGTTAAATTTGGATTTTCTCTTTTAAGTAACAGATTTTTTTTCAATCTAACAATTTTACCTTGTTCGTGGATTCCACCCATATGACGAATGATGCTTTCAAATCAATATATCTGCCTTAATAAATGTTTTAGCCTATACAAACCGTAGATCAAATTGATCATCTTTAAGAATTTTACCAGTGGAAATGAATGCAACAAAATTAATTAACTTTTAGATTTTGACTTCAAGATTTTTTTTCTTTACGATCTTTGTTTATTAAAAGCATGGAGGAAGGAATTATATGGAGGAGAAGTGACGTTAAATCGGTGAAGCAAGCACTAAACTCTCCCGCATGGTGGCAGCACCGGCAGTGACCATATGGCGCTTCCCAACAATTAAGGTGTTCACATTGTGGTAGATGCAGTGATTATTTCATTTAGTATTGTGTATAAGTGTTTAAAAATGCCAGCTTGTGTTGCGTACGGTTGCACAAATAGGCCAGACAGGAAAGAACCTGGAATATCATTTCATAGGTAAGTTGAATTGTAATTATCGTTGTTGAAGTGAGCGGTAGACACCGCAAACTTTGCAGCACGTCTATAAATATTTAGTCATAGCTCTCAATGGGATGACTTTGTTCTCAAATTTTTCTTGGTGTAGTGTAGAAAATCAGCAAACTTGCTATTTTGCACATAATAGACTAGCATTATTTTTTAACGAGTGTTTAAAATGAGATTTAAAGGGGCGTGTTTTACTTCGCGATTCAGTGAATTTACTATTACGATTTCTTTCGTCACGTTGCTGATTATACTGACAATGGATGATGAAATTAACTGTTATGTGAGAAGCTGTGAGTTTTATTAATTTTTTAAATAGCTATTTCAGGCCATTGACTTAGGTTATTTTTAAAGCTTCATATAAGACTTGTTTCTGTTTGTAAATACGTCTATACCTATTTTTATCGATTTTGAAATCTTTCTCATCTATTTATGTCGAAACAGGTTCATGCAGAAATAAAAATGGGCTTCATAAATAAAGAAGTTATTGGCCTTTGAACAAAATCAATTTGGGGAATGTTTTTCTAATTTAGTCTCTTTTTTTTTTTTTGTACAACATTCTCCCCCCCCCCCCCGTATCTAAATCTAACTGAGAGATAATTTTTTTTACAATTGTCCTAATAAGTAGGGCTGTGAAATTAGACAACACATCTTGATCAAGAGAATGTTCATTAAGGTGACTGAATAAACATTTTATTTCTGGTACCAGCCTACAAAATGTCTGGGTTGCTCATCCCTAGAGTGGGTCCTCTTACTTTTTTTCTGGTCTAGGACACATTTCAGACTAACCACAAGTGGTAGTAATAAAACTGAAATATCCATTCTGCATGTCAACCATGTAATCATTGTGGCTTTGACAGAATTAATTTTTGGTCCAGCCTGCATCCAAACCTAAACCCCTCAATTTGGATGTTGTATATCCCCCAAACTAAGCAAGATATCTAAAACATTTATTCCTTATTATCGAGTTTTTTCGTCGTGTTACATAAGAATCCATCATTAAATTTGACTTTTGCGAAATTTTTCTTCTGCATTTCAACTCAAGACACCTCACTTTTGAGACAGTATATCTCGAGAACTAGGTGAAATATCGAAAAATTTTACTCTTTATTTTTTATTTGTCTCGTCTTTTTAAATAAAAATTCATCATAAAATTTGACTTTGAATAATTTTTTCTTCTGAATTTCAACCAAAACCATTTCACATTTGAGACAGAATATCTCGAAAACTAAGCAGGATATCAAAAAATTTTATTCTTCATTTTTTATTTGTCTCATCGAGTTACATAATAATCCATCACCAGATTGCGGCGTCACGTTTATCCTAGAGTCCCCTTGAGGTGTTTGTACATATTCCCCGTGTTTGTTGGGAAGCGGTCAAGCCCCCACCACTCCGGCCATGCCCCCCCACTCCTCCGCCGGCCTGCTTCACTCCCATGCGTGGTAAAGGTCTCTTGCGTCGTCTCCATATTATTCCTTCCTCCATGATTAAAAGCTGCTATATTATTAAGATTTAGTTGGCAATAATTGCTTTCTGTGTTATATGCTGTGAACCAGCTCTCTCAAATGGGTTTATAGAAACTTATTCCTACATGGCATAATCTTATTGAAATTTTGATATTATCAATGCTTGACTTAAGTACTGTTGCTTCAGTGTGGTCAATTCAGCATAGCCATAATCCTGAGACAATATGACCATAATATGTTCAAACAAAAAATTTCAAGAAGCAAAGATGGTTCATGTTCTAACTGTGAATTGATAACAATTTGAGTTGGAAAACTCACACTGAGGACATAACTAATAAAATTGTTTGGTCCAGTTATATTTACAGTGTATTTGAACATAACATAAGGTGAGTTAAAGAAAGTAGCCAATTTTTCATATTCAGTTGTGAGATACAGAATATTTTAGGGAAAAATTTTATTACAGAGGGGTCTTATATGGAATAGAGAAGTGTCCCATAAGAATTAGGTATGTTATTAGTCCTAAAACATTCTACAGGGGTCTTAAGTGCTTCATAATATATACGTTACCGGCAAAGTTAAAAATCCGGCATTCTATAGAATACCTAGACATTGTATATAATGCCCAAAACTAGCTGGCAGTGTATGAAACAATTCATATTTCACATATTTCCTAGGCATTCTATACAATGCCATATGAGAAACCAGTAAATTATGAAATACATCTCCGATTCATTTATAAAAAATCTTATCATTTTGGGATCAAAAGAACACCATACAAAGCTCTTTTTGGCTGCAAACCTAAAGTAGGGCTTATAGCGAATTTTCTACCAGAAGATTTTTTAAAAGGGATAAATACAGAAGAGCAGCTAGAAAAAGTAACATAAAGTGTCCAAACAACAGAAAAAATGTGAAACTAATCACATTATGCAGGAAAAAGAACCGGTTTTAAAAAATGGATGAGCTTATAGTGAATAGAGGATTAAACCAACATGATGAAGACATGCTTACCAAAGAAATTTTCGTTCCTGATACCTGTTGTGTGGATTTAAAGGAAACGAGTGATGCACCGGCATGCAAAAAGTGTCATTAAAAAATTCATACCTTCTGTGGCCATGCTAGTAAAGATGATGAAATGGATATTTTATGCACCATTTGTTTCAAAACTGAAAATGTTTTTGAAGGTAAAATAAATTCCAAAATCAATCTGGAAATACAAGCCAAAAAACGAAAATGAATTTGGAAAAAAATTTCCCACTGCTTCTTTGGGAACTACTGTGTGAATTCCTATTCCTGACGTCGACAAGGGCAAAGTGATTCCTGCAATAGATTGGCAGTTGTAATGAGTTGACAGAGGATGGTTTCTACCGACTTGGAACTTCTGATGGAATTTTAAAACAGGTATATGTGAGATCACAATTCCCTTAGTGCCCTAAGAACTTGCTTAGAATTGAAGACATTCCTGACCATGAAATTCCTCTACGGTCAGTTGCAATTGCTCAGTCAAGTGGAAGTTTGGCAAGGATTCATCAAATGTATGTGTAAAACAAAGTGCCAAAAGATGAAATGTCTTTGCGTGAAAAATGTAATGAAATGTAATTCAAAATGTTATTCAAGCGTACCATGTTGCAACAAGTAGGTTAATTTTAATTTCTTATTTTTTTTATATATGAAAATTTTGTGTCCTTTGATAAAAAAAAAGCATAAATTTTGTTTTGTATAACTTTAATTTTCCTTTATGTATTTTGAATAAAGTTTTTAGTGGCACTCTCTTTATTGTTTCAAAATAACATTTGTATTTTTGAGGAATGGGCGTCATTTATATAACAGCCTTATCAGGATCTATTTTCATACTTCGCGTAAATAGCATTTGTCATTCTATAGAATGCCTAGATATTATATACATTGCCTAGGGAAAGTTTGTAATAATTCTCATATTTCATACATTGCCTAAAAATGACGGGCAGTATATACGATGCCTAGGCATTCTATAGAATGTCGGCATTTCATATGTTGCTGGTAAGGTATGTATTCATTTTAAATTATAATTTTAAACTTAGAACATTGGTTTGAGGATGCATTAAATACATCGGTACATCAGTTGCCTATTTCTGTGACTCAGTAAATATGTCATTAAACTTGATTAACTGTGCCCAGTATGCCATACAGCAGTTTGGTACACATATTTTTATATATATTTCAGCACTGAGAGAAGATTTTTTTTACAGATTTTGTTTTGTCTTGGTGTGATGGTATCTTGGAGCAGAATTTTTTTAACATTGTTGCAAAATTTGTTATATTTTACATATTTATTTATTTATTTTCTAAGAATAAAACACTTTACGCATACCGGTTTTATTTATGTACTTACAGCACATGAGGCAGGTATTATGATATTTTATGCCTCCCTTAAGAGGGCTTCAAAAAAACAAACAATATTATGTGCATTATTCCAACATGCCGTACTTAATTCAAATAATGCTACATTGATTCATAGAACTGACCCCTTTCATACCTCAAGTTTTCCTGCATTAAAAATGTTTTCTGCAGGAAGGTTTAGTTTATCTTCATGAGCATTGGTGTTGTTCACTTGTAGCAAACCAGGGAGCAAGAGACTGAGTTAAAATTTATCATATTTTTTATATGTATTTGGCAGATCTAATACATTCTTTGAACCTAGATCAGATTTTCTCAATTAAATAAAACTTTTCCCTGCTTTTTCAGGATCTCTATTGTTTTGAGGTAATGTTTGCAAAACTGAAAATTCTTCTGAATGATCCATGATTTGAATTATAAAGAAGTTTTCCTAAAATATTCCATCAATGGTGAAATCTATTTAATTGTTGTTGGAGCTTTAGGGTGCTTTAGAAATAATGGTCATGAGCACACTGATAAGAACTAAACACAAAAATTAATGACACTTGTAGATAATAGCTTGAACCTAATTCAAATTTAAAAAACTGAAATAAGTCTAGCTGGCTTTAAAGATGCTAACAAAACATCCTAGTACTAAACAATTCAGTCACCTTTATGTTTATAACAGAGATTGTATAGCTGAAATTGGGATAGCAGATAATGGTAAAAAGATAGGGAGCCATTTGCAAAGTCTTGAGGAGAATATCAGACAGCAAATAGAGTATTAAAATTTGGACTAAGTTTACTACATAGTTCCTACAAAATAAAGGACATTTCATCAGCTAACACTATATTTGCCCTCAACACTATTAAAGTGTGTGGTACCACCAGAGAAAGAAACATCAGGCTTTAGGAAATAAGCTACCTGAAAACCTTGGATCACAGAAAAAAAATTTGGAGTTGATGGCTCAGAAGAAAAGGCACGAAAATGGTCATGAAGGAGCAGGAAGAGAGTAGTACAGAAATTTTAGAAATAAAATAAACAGGAAATGCAAAAAGCAAAAAGTGTCTGCAAGATAAATGTGAAGAAGTAGAAAAGGAAATAATCATAGGTAAAAAAGATGTGGCCTATAGGAAGGTCAAATAAAATTTGGGAGAAATGAAGAAAAGAGGTGTAAACATTAAAGCTGCCGATGAGAAACCTGTTTTAAGCTCAGGCGATGGAGCTAACCGATGGAAGGAATACATTGAGAAACTGTATGATGGGGACTACTTGAACAAAAACGTAAGGCAAAAGGAAGGAGATGATGACATTGATGACTTAGGAGGTCTTATTTTCAGAACAGAATTTGACAGAGCTTCGGAAGATACGAAATCAAATAAGGTAGTTTGCATTGATGAGAGTGCTGCACAACTTCTGAACTCCCTAAGAAAAGAAAGAATCCAAAGATTATCCAAACTAATATAAAAAAAGTTACAAAACATGTGAGATTTCAACTAGTTTTACTAATCTTCACAATTTCGAAGAAAGCACACGCCGACAAATGTGAGAATTATTGCTCTCACATACTTCAAAATTATTGACCAGGGTAGTATACAGAAGAATAGAAAGGGTAGTAGGTGAAGATCAGTTTGGGCTTAGGAAAAACCGTGGTACAAGAGAAGCAATTCTGGTTTTAATATTAACATTTGAAGGGTGAATCACGAAAAACAAAGATACTTCTATGGCATTTGTTGATTTTAAAAAAGTTTTTGATAATGTTCAGGGGGACAAGATGTTCAAAATTTTAAGGAAGTTAGGTGGAAATATCAGGCAGCCGCGTAGCTCAGGCTGTAGAGCATCTCACTATGGCCCAGGATTTTTTCTCGAAGCAGTGTGTCAGAATGCCCCCCCACTCAGCCTGCTATCAAATAAGTACCATGGGGAAAAGTCCACAGGAAAGTAAAGAAAAAGGGCACTGTGTGAACTGTATACCAAAATAAATTAAATTAAAAAACATTTCTTGGAATTTCTAACAAGAGATTAAGAAAAATAAACTGTTTTGTATACTATAGTTATGAGAAGGTGATGAGATGTATATGAGCAGGATCCCTCCAGCTCGGGAAGTGCAGTTTCGAGAAGTATTGATTCCTCTAGCAGAAGGAAAAATGAACCGAAGACATTTGCAAGGTACAGGATACTTTGCATTTCGGTGAGACATTAACCAGGCTGTTGATGACAATGCCCTTGAATGTCGATGTCATTAAATATGATCTAATCTAAGGAACTGAATTGCAATTGAGCGCAAGATCCGGTGGCAGTTTACCTAATCATCTAATTACACATTTCTTAGTTTTCTTATATACTTTTAGTGTTAAATCCTCCCCCATCTACCTTCGGGATTTACAACTTTTACTTTTAAATTCCTTCAGCGTTTTTGGTAAATTTTTCATTACTTTCCTTGGTACCGGTAACTTAGTCCACTCTCTGACACCCATACACACAAACGAAAATTTTCCTCATGGCCTCTCTGACCTTGTAAAGTCTACACTTCCGTGTTCTCATTGCGACATCGAAAATCTTCAGTCAATAAATAAATTCCAATCAAACTGAAATTTTTACAGCAGGTAGCCAAGCTTGCAAACGTTAAATTCAACCTAATAAAAAATTCGTAGCTATCATACGTTAGTCGTAAAAAAATATTTTGCAAAATTACTAAAAATGTCCATAACTCTCAAAGTTTTAAATGACTTTTAATTTGCTTCAATTTCGCTACTCTTTCATTTGATACCAAATTCCACTCTGTTAATATTTTCAAACTGGGCGAATAAAATTGTTATATGACGTTTAGTTTTGACAATTCATATCTTTTGAGCTATTTAACTTACAGCTCTGAAACTTGTTTTAAACAATTCTACATGCCATTTTCTATAAGAAATTATCATTCTCTAATTGTAATAACAGTTCTTTAATAGCTTTTTCACCGATTAACAATTTCACCCCCTCCACTCGATAATTTGAATTCTTACGAAGCTTCTGGTGGGATCATGGAGGAGACGACGCAAGAGACCTTTACCACGCATGGGAGTGAAGCAGGCCGGCGGAGGAGTAGGGGGGCATGGCCGGAGTGGTGGGGGCTTGACCGCTTCCCAACAAACACGGGGAATATGTACAAACACCTCAAGGGGACTCTAGGATAAACGTGACGCCGCAATCTGGTGATGGATTATTATGTAACTCGATGAGACAAATAAAAAATGAAGAATAAATGTTTTTGATATCCTGCTTAGTTTTCGAGATATTCTGTCTCAAATGTGAAATGGTTTTGGTTGAAATTCAGAAGAAAAAATTATTCAAAGTCAAATTTTATGATGAATTTTTATTTAAAAAGACGAGACAAATAAAAAATAAAGAGTAAAATTTTTCGATATTTCACCTAGTTCTCGAGATATACTGTCTCAAAAGTGAGGTGTCTTGAGTTGAAATGCAGAAGAAAAATTTCGCAAAAGTCAAATTTAATGATGGATTCTTATGTAACACGACGAAAAAACTCGATAATAAGGAATAAATGTTTTAGATATCTTGCTTAGTTTGGGGGATATACAACATCCAAATTGAGGGGTTTAGGTTTGGATGCAGGCTGGACCAAAAATTAATTCTGTCAAAGCCACAATGATTACATGGTTGACATGCAGAATGGATATTTCAGTTTTATTACTACCACTTGTGGTTAGTCTGAAATGTGTCCTAGACCAGAAAAAAAGTAAGAGGACCCACTCTAGGGATGAGCAACCCAGACATTTTGTAGGCTGGTACCAGAAATAAAATGTTTATTCAGTCACCTTAATGAACATTCTCTCGATCAAGATGTGTTGTCTAATTTCACAGCCCTACTTATTAGGACAATTGTAAAAAAATTATCTCTCAGTTAGATTTAGATACGGGGGGGGGGGGGGGGAGAGAATGTTGTACAAAAAAAAAAAGAGACTAAATTAGAAACACATTCCCCAAATTGATTTTGTTCAAAGGCCAATAACTTCTTTATTTATGAAGCCCATTTTTATTTCTGCATGAACCTGTTTCGACATAAATAGATGAGAAAGATTTCAAAATCGGTAAAATAGGTATAGACGTATTTACAAACAGAAACAAGTCTTATATGAACTTTAAAAATAACCTAAGTCAATGGCCTGAAATAGCTATTTAAAAAATTAATAAAACTCACAGCTTCTCACATAACAATTAATTTCATCATCCATTGTCAGTATAATCAGCAACGTGACGAAAGAAATCGTAATAGTAAATTCACTGAATCGCGAAGTAAAACACGCCTCTTTAAATCTCATTTTAAACACTCGTTAAAAAATAATGCTAGTCTATTATGTGCAAAATAGCAAGTTTGCTGATTTTCTACACTACACCAAGAAAAATTTGAGAACAAAGTCATCCCATTGAGAGCTATGACTAAATACTTATAGACGTGCTGCAAAGTTTGCGGTGTCTACCGCTCACTTCAACAACGATAATTACAATTCAACTTACTTATGAAATGATATTCCAGGTTCTTTCCTGTCTGGCCTATTTGTGCAACCGTACGCAACACAAGCTGGCATTTTTAAACACTTATACACAATACTAAATGAAATAATCACTGCATCTACCACAATGTGAACACCGTAATTGTTGGGAAGCGCCATATGGTCGCTGCCGGTGCTGCCACCATGCGGGAGAGTTTAGGGGATCCGCTTTCGTGGGATAAATTACAATTATTTCTTTTTCAGATATTTGCTCAACTATTGCATTAATTAAAAAACCCATTGCATTTTCATGTCTAGAAAAAATTCCTCTTTCATTTAAATATAAAACCCTCGATGAAAGTTTCGTCTCCCATAACCTGCTGATACCCAATTTTCCAAATTTTCTCCAAACATCCTTTAAACTTCAGCTATCTTTTTTAGAAATTTAATGTGACATGTAAGCCGTAATCATGCTTCTTCTAAGCTATAAACTGTCTTTCTATCTTTAAAATTGTGTCTTCTAGAATTTTAAATGTGTTATTGCGATATAAAATTTTCCTATTAGTTCCAAATTTAAAAGTGTCGTTTCTCTACAGGACAAGTACCTAGCTGAAAGGTTACTAATCTCATTTTACAGGTTATGGTCTGAAATAGCTCTGAAAATGAAGTTAATGTTTTCTTTTACGAAATATTTTGAATCCCATATACCAGACATGTTAATAATACGTTCTCACTTTACATAACTGTTTCTTCTGAAATATGGCCTGAAATATCTAAATAAATTACTTTAAACCTGATCTGCAATATTGCAGATTTTGACTGGATGTTCCCTAAACAGATTTTTGTAACCCAGTTACTTAACTTCTCTGGTACATCCTCTCATCACTCTGTCCAGTAAATAAAGGATTTTGAAACCTTTTCCTACCTCCTGCCCAATGTGTTCTGCACAGTTGAGTTTATTATCAAATGTTAGGCCAAGATATCTAAACTTCAAGCCTTCAATAAGCAATTCTGTCCCCACACTATAATCATAAGTAACCTTTGTTTTTTTATATGTGCACCTAATAAGCTGAATCTTCTTGACATTTATCTTCATTTCATGATGACCTACCCAGTTAGATATTGTATCCAGATCACCTTGCAGCTGTTCACAGTATTCTCTCGTTTTGATGCTACTATATAGCATTATATCATCTGAAAAAAACCTAAATTCTGTCTGAAAACCATAAGCACAATAATTCATTAGAATGATGAATAACATTTGTCCCAATACACTAACTACTCTATGGCACTCCCATATTCACTTCTACTTTGTTTGTTACTGCATTTTTTGTACTCTAACACTCTGATTTCTGCCTTTTAACATTCCTGTATCCAGAAAGACACATTTTTAACCCACTCCAATAGTTTTTAACTTATTTAAAACTATTTTATGGCTCACTAAGGAAAATTCCTTGGAAGGATCTAGGCCAAGTTGGCCTATCAACTTGGCCTCACTTGTCTTGCATGTAGTCCACCATCTGAGATTCACACGCATATTCTTACCTAAAGCCCCGTTGTCGATTTGCAATCCAGTTTATTTCCTCACAGACATTTCTCCATCATTCCACCTATCACTGATGGCAGACTAATCGGTCTGTAGTTCTCGACCCTATTTGACACCCCTTCTTTATGAACCGGTACCATTATCCTTTTCCAGTCCGCTGCTATGGAGCAGACTCCTCACTCGTTTTACATAAAATTTCAAGGTAGTTGCCATCCGTCTGCGAACTGCGTGAGTTTTATGTGTGTGTGAATAATGTGTTGTTTTTGCGAGGGAGACTGGTACCAACCCAGCATTCGCGTAGGTGCATATGGAAAAAAGCGTAAAACTGTAGTCGTGATGGGCGGTACGGCGAGATTTGAATTCGGTCTCACTGTACCTCACTATGTCCACGATAGCGGCACTTTAATGTTCGGTCACACCGTAACTGACACTGGTCTCTGAGCTTCTAAAGAGTCGCAGTATTGTGCCGTTACCAACAATGGTTTGTAAGTGATAGTTCATTTTATTTATTTTTAGGTAGTACTGTCTCATACGTTCTAACAGGGGCGGATCCAGGGGGGGGGCTAGGGGACTCGAGCCCCCCCCAAAAAAGTATCTGGGTCTACCCCCGACATTGTAATTAATTTTTTTTAGCTCTACAGATTCGAGGCCCGAGGAGGCTATAAAGACTACCCTATAGCCGACTCTATCCCCCCCCCCCCAAAAACCAAAATTCACTCAAGCCAAGGCCCCACAAACCAAATCCTGGATCCGCCCCTGCGTTCTAACACTAAAGTTTTATTGTAAATGACGTTTCCACTAACTTTTTCTCCAGTTATAGCATTAGGTGAGAAAATTATAAAGACGCGATTGTTTTATTTTAACGCTGTACCTGGAATTACACACACATCACTTTCGATTTTCGACGCTTCACATCCTTATCATAGGCTGGAGTAAATGCTCATTGGTGACAAGCCCAAATACAATATTCTGTCGACGTTATTCTGTCGGTCAGTCGCCAGTACAGATGTCTCCATACCTGAGGGTGGAGCTGGTCATCGAAATATCTTGTTTTCAAAACACCATCCGGTGGTACACCCGTGAAGACATCATTGCACAAAATTTTGAATTAGGTTTTATTTTGTCTAAATCTTTCAAGTTGTTTCCGATTTCCTATATTATGTTGTAAAGCAATTCAAATGTTGATTTAATTACAGATTTATAAAAACAATCAATAAAGAACTTATTACACACACACACACACACACACACCATTACACAACAGAATTTAGGGAAACCTTTGGTACTTAGCAAAATCATACGCAAATATGTTGCAAGGTTAAGTCAATTTTATTCCTCTCCATACACTAAAAAAGCATTGAAATCAAATAAGAGAAAAGAGATATTGAGAAAGAAATGTACAATGGACTTACTGACGAGCCAGTAAGATATTTCCCACAGCGTCATTTCGGACAATCGTAGAAAACCTAGTTTTCGATATCAGAACTTAGATTTTGAACTTCGATCACCCGATTCGCAGGCGAGAAAACTTTTTTACTGCTGGATGAATAAAGATGTTTGAAAATGTACGAGAGCTATCACGCTGCTGCTTCGAGATGGCGCTCTAAGATTATAAATTCTCGCTTCACGCATTGCCACTTCGGAGTGCTTTAATAGTATTGTCCTCACCTTTAACGTAATTCAAGATGAATGCATCAATGTATGCCACTTGTTCTCGTAATACTGCAACTGACTTTAAGACCTAAAGCACTATTACTTTTACAGTGTGCTTCTAAAGCAAAAAACACTAAAGACTCAGAGCCTATGCTATCAACCAAGGGACATCTCAAAGCTTGTTTGCTTAGGGAAAGATTACTAAACCCACTCTAATTAGAAAAGGAAGCAGATACGAGTGTAGAAATTGCTGCTCTCGTAGGAATGGAGCCGTGCGTAGGAGACTAACTTCAGTATTTTCAGCGTTAAAAGATTGTTTTATGTATGAGGTTTAAGTATTGTGGAGTCTCCAGAATACACGAGAAATCCATCATTGGCTAGATTTAACTTGGAAACGCATTCTGATCGATTGTACGTCTTCTATTCCGCACTGAATAACTGCATGTAGAATGTCAAACGAGCTTAGTTTTTTGCACGGACACAATGCAGTTTGTCCAAACAGCAACCTATGGTCTCTAACAGAATTTCCAATCCTTTGTTTTAGAAGGAATCCATCAGATTTGGTTTGATCTCTCAAGTATATGCGGTGAGCGGTAATGCTCTGGCCTCGTATTCGGGAGAACGCAGGTTCGATTCCCCGTCTAGATTTCGGTTTTCCTTGGTTTTCCAAAATCACTCCAGCCAAATGCTAGGATGGCTCGTTCTAAAAAAAAAAAAATCCATAACTGAATTACTTCCCGTCCATTCCCGCCTCTAATGATCTCGATGTCAACTAGTCGTAAATCTATAAGCCTCCCCCCCCCCCCTCCCATAAAAAAAGAGAAAACAAATATGTATTTAAGAGTATTCGACTCCATATGAAAATTATATAGTCGCTTCGACAAATTGTGCCTTACGCTTCAGTTTCCGAGATATTCGCGTTCGAAAATCCTCATTACCATTAAATACCAGAGACATATACGAATTAGAAAAGGTGATCCAGTCGATAAGAGTAGGGTTCCCTTCTGTTCGTCAATGTTTTTAATTAAGTTTTTAGTTTCATTTTTTCAATAAATACAATTTTTAATGCATTTTCGAAACAGCGATTTTTGTATATTTTATTTTCTTTCACCGTAATTTTGATGCCCGTATTTCTTGAAATAATATTTTAAAGGAAACAAATTACATTCAGTAGGTGATTTGATTACCTGCATGTACAGATGGAAGAACCTCCTGATCCAATTTCTCTACCATGAAAGGTTATGAGCGGAGCATATTGCAAAGCCATAATTCATACGTAAACCGATAGGAAAATTACTGACGATGATGAACTTAACACTCTTGAAGATATTGATGAATGTAGCGAACATACAGAAGTAAATAATTACTAGTGTGAATATTATTTGTTTCATTTGATTTTTTGCATATTACGTTGCATTGCGACCAGAAAAAAATTAATACCACAACCCTAAAAGAGAGAAATTACTGTCTGGAACTTTTAATTATTTTGGAGTGCGTTTTGAAAAATAGATCTTGGGATATACTAAGAACTCTCCGCAAATTAAGCTGATTTGGTTTTGTAGCTGTAGGGATCATTGATGCTGATATCAAAAGAAGTGTAAGTTACTATAAATCAGTCATTCTAAACAAATCTAAAAAAACTTGAGAAAGGATCTATTTAGACATCGTCTGAGCTTATTTCAGAAAATCACTGGAAAACGAAATCGAGCCTGATATCTTCCGATCCATCAAGAAACTGGATTGACATTTCTCTTCTATCAAGAGAAAAAAAATACATTTTTACTATAGTTGAGAAACATCTACTTTGGTGCGAAAAGAAAGCTGTTTTTGGATGAACAGGGATGAAGTTGCAGCGATATAAAGATGGAATATTAAGTCAATATTCAGATGTATATTACAGCCAGAAGGTAACCGCAAACCCACCACGATCTGTATTTTGCCTTGAATTATTCAGCCAATTTCAGCTGTGTTACACTAACGTCAAGCTTATCTGCACGTTTCGTTAATGCGACCGTAATAGTGGTTACCGAAGCAAATCAACGGTTTTTTTTTATTTTTTAACAGCAGTACCCCAGTCAAGATTGAAACCGACGTCCGCCGTATTCTAAAGGTGCATTATCAGAAGACTTGTTCTCACTTGAGTATTTGGAAGAAAAAATAATTTTTGTGCTCGATAGAAAATGGTTCTCGCATTTGAAATGTATCCGGCAAAACGTATTCCGACATGTTCTATTGCTATTATGTTCAAAGCTTTGTCATGATCCAGATTTTGAGTTCCTGTTTGGTTATGACCTTTCCAAAAGCAGCTTTTGCTTCCAAATAATAAGTACATTCTGCAGAATGTCGGCTTAAAGGTCAGAGAAAAGGTCACAGTGGCGGAGGAAATGCGATTAGCCCATACATTACGACGCATCCGCAGCAACCTTGGACAAGTAGTAAGTTTCTTGACATACGAGAAGATGCTATTAGGAATTTTTATAGTCTTGCGGCCACAATTTTACAAGAAATCAGTCGCAAATATGTAAAAATTTCTCTTACGATTTCATTTTTAACGTGATGAGCGAAAAATACGATTATTATGGAACAATTAGTGTTTGGAAAATTCAAAGGTAAAGTTATATAGTTTAATTTTTCTTTTTAAACTGGATCGCTACCAAAGGTGTAAAATTATTCCAGGTACGAAGTCGTCATGCTGGTAAAATTGATTTTTTTTTTCATAGGCTTTCTGTAATGAGTAGGGGGAAAATGTTGAATGGTATATAGTAACACTTTATGACTGATTAAGTAGGCTTTTATCTTCATAACCCCTTTCATGTTACCCCTCCTCATATTTTTTTCTAATTCTATTATGCGCTTAAATACGCATCTTATTTTTTAATAGTTATTTAACGTTCTATCTTAATATAACATTAATTAATACCGAGTATAGTTACTATTCCACGTCGGTTTTTCCCCTTTCCTTAATAGTTTACGCTTCGTCATTAGGGGCGGGAGAGGATTTGGGACAAAGACTTGAAAAGAATTCGGCCATGGGCATCTGAAGAAACCATATCAGCAGTCACCTGGAGTGATTTCGGGAAATCGCGGGAAGAAAAAGAACTCTAGATGGTCGAATTGGTATTGGAACCCGCGACCTCCGGAAGGCATTACCGCTCACCCACCACGCTCAATTCCACAACGGGTGTCACTTTTTATCTCGACACTGTCTCTATAAAAATGAAAATCATTATAAATTATACGTTGTAATAGATAGATAAGCTTAGAAAATCTCAATAATTTTTGTGGTTTCTGCAGGCCTCCAGCCTTAGTGGTTTCAATTGAGACGGAAGTTATTAAGGACAATTTATGCTAATGGAGGAGAGTGTTGTCTCTATCTGCCAATGAAGCAAGTAAGCTCTGTGATAAAGTTTGATATATTATGTGACAGGGCATACTGCTTAGCAATCGTTAATACGGGACATGGGTGAGGATTTGAAACCAGGTTGCTCGCATTTCAACGAGTCCAATATGGCGCTGTTTAAACGAAATCGGCACCACTGGGAAAAGTGAATGAACTGAAATAGCACCGAAACAAGATACGCCCAAATTTCATAAATGAACGTGATATGTGAGGCTTATTCTATTTCCATATTTGCGACAGACGGAATTTACAGTTTATGAAATAGATGAAGCAGTATGGGTATTGTGTTTAGCAGGATTGGTAATACTGTAATAGACAGTAAGAACAGAAAATGTAGGCAAGCAGCAAGACGTGTGTTTGTACCGATAGATAAATCATTATGTAACGTTCCAGTGATATACAAGGGTAAGTTTATAAGTTCTCGTCCAGACAGTAAAAGAGAGTGTTTCTTAGTTGAAAGATGCATTTATTTTTTCTACGCAGTTACCCCTTAGCCCGCCCTTTTGGTTCAGTGCCCTGGTGATGGTGAAATTTTCACCAGGACTTGGCCGGCAGAGTGGGAGAGCGGTGGTCCACATTTCCTAATCACCAGATTGTGGAATCCCCGTTCGGGCATCCAGATTTGGGTTTTCCATGGTTTCCCCAAATCACTCCAGGCAAATGCCGGGATGCTTCCTTCAAAACGCCATGGCCGAATTCCTTCCCATTCCTTGCCCCATCCTTGCCCCCGATCCTTGCCCCCCATCCTTTCCCGTCTCTAAAGACCTCGATGTTAAAAAGAGACGTAAAGCAGTTTAAAAAAAAAAAAAAACAAACAGATTGTGCACCGAAGTCCTCGGTAAAACCTCTCCGCAGTGCATATGGAGCGATGGCTACGTTGGAGATTCGTTTGTCGAAAGGGACTTCAAGCCTTGCCTCCCCAGAAGAGCAGGTGTGAATGGGCCGCCGTTGGGTTTCTCCATTTCCCTTCTTCATTTCCTATAACACAAACAACGAGCACATACTACCATAGTCCCCACACTGACACATACCAACACACACTGGGGAAGGCAATGAGAAACCACTCCAGTTGATCTACCCAGGAGAGGGTAACCGCCTACTACCGGAATCATACGAAAAAGAATTCCCCCATTAGTTCAATGCACGTTGTTAAATTTTTTTACAAGTATAATTCTACAATGACTGAAAAATACCCATGTACGGCTGCTGTCATCTCTTCATTTGACTCAAAACGTTTTACAGTCATAAATTTCCTTTAATTTGAAAAGAGGTGGATGTCAGTGATGCTCAAATCTGGTAAATGTTCTAACAATATGCACTTCAAGTATTGCATTGTCTTGATGAAAGATGATTTTTTTTCCCTTTTGTATTCCAGGTCTCTTCTCACAAATGTTTTCATCCATTTGGGCCATAAGACTTGCGTAGTATTCGTCAATTATTGCTTTATGCTTTTAAGTTAACCGATAAAAAAATCCCTATTATATCCCAGAAAACATTAGCCATGAACTTTACGGCAACTGAAATTAACTTAATCTGTTTTACTGCAAAACCGTGGACTTTTACATACAGTTTTGATATCGGTTTCATTTCTGGCGTCCTGGGGTGGAGTTTTTAAACTGCCAAAACTTTTCTGAAAAATTCGTTTTCTCATTTTTTTTATTTATTTTTTTATTTTTTTTTGTCAGCATTTAACAAATGCGGCATCCATCTCGCACAAAGCTTTCTCGATGTCAAATGTATTGTGCCCTTCTTCTGATATGCCAACGATCTTAGCTATATCATACAACCCCTAACCAACGATCGTCCAACACCATATTGTGCAACTTCTCTGTTTTTCTGGTTACAGGTTTTAGGTCATCTTTCACATGAATAATCTTCAAGATATGTATTACCATGTTCAAATTGAGCCACCCACCTAGATTTTTTTTTGTCGAAAATGAAGCAGCAAACTCCCTACGACCATTTAATAACTTTTGATGAATTTGAGTTTGTGATAAAATGTTCAAAATGAAAAATTTTATGACGGAACGATATTCCAGTTTATCAATTTCAACGGGATACATACAGCAGACATACCTTAAACAGCCGTATAAAGAAAATTACTTCAATGATTAAGTTGAAACTTGACGTTCATTATTGTTTTTGCGACACTTGTCCCAGCATCACAAAAAAAAACTCATACAACTGTTAATAGGGTGAAAGCTTTTCACCTCTCAAAATTTTTGTCACCATTCAGTCCATACAACACACAAGAATTTTTTTTTTCATATTTAACTTTAGAAGTAGACTCCTGCTAGTTTTTTTCAGTACTATTTGTCCATAAAGTAAAGATATTTGTGCATTTCTCTGCAGCAGGAAAACACTCGCTTCACGTTTATGAAAGGTATGTTTTGGATTTTGTGTTACGTCATCTTGAAAACCTTTCAGTGTCATTTATCTGTGTAAAACGGACATAAATCTTAATAAATCCAGTAAGGATAGTAAGTTAAGAAACCTGGTGAACGAGTTTGCCGTAAAAGTTTTTCACGAAACCGTGTATGAACTACAAAGTTCCATCATGTCATCTACAATGAAACTGTGCGAGCAAATAGCACAAGTCGCTCAGAAACGGCTGCAAACAGCAAAACTGACAAAATTCTATTATAATCGTGAAGGTTTACCGCACATATATGTGCTGAGCTGCCACCTTATTTATTATTATTATTGTTGATATCATCATCATCACTTCTTTCTGAATAAAAAGTTGTGGATTCTTTTTTGAACAGACCTCATGTAAGTTGAGCAGATTTAGTACGTATTAGAATAGATTTTCGAAACTTTCTTTGCGTTTTATACACTGTCAACAACATGTTCACAAAAAATTAAGTGACTCATTCACAACATAAACTAAAAAAAAAAAATGCTTTGTCATGGATGAAATGCCCGTGCGGTTTTTTTGTGTTTTTATTTCTTTTGTATAATACACAGAACTGTATGTTTGGGTTTTTTGTGCGTTTGTTTTTTGCGTGTTTTGTGTTTATATATATATATATATATATATATATATATTTAAATTGAGCTTTATATGATAAGTCAGCGTAATCAGTAGAGCCAAAACTTTCAGAATTCTTGAGAAGGAAGGTAATGAAATTAGCTTTTTTCTATACTAAGGAACCATGCCGTCATTTGTAAACTTTTTACCGAAATCATCGAAAACCGAAACCTCAATGGCTGGGCGGGGATTTGATCACTCGTCTTTCTGTGCGCTGTAATATTACCACCCTCCTATCAAACACTGCTATAGTTACTATTTCACTTAAATTCTTTTCGTCAAGAGTAATTAAATAAATATTTTAGCTAAGAGAGATAAGCGAGTGCCTTCAGCTGTACACTGGATGTGTAGGTCTAATTATGTTTCTGGATACGTATATTGGAGTTGCAAAAAGGGAAGGGGGAGCAGAGCGGAATCGCCTAGCCAATTGTTCTGATAAAGGAGCGTCCATAAACCACGTAGCTCCATTTTGGTCTCCTGTGAACTCCCGACTTGGCTTTTGTGTCAACCCCCCCCTCCCCCCACGTAGCACGTAGCTTTTTTCCATATTGATTCCAGAAGACATTTTGCACTGTTTTCTCTTGTCATACTATCGAAAATTACATAAAGGGATAATTAAATGATGTTAATAAATATTTCCATGCTTCTGTGTGTTCTGTATCTCATTTTAACTGTGACAAATAATATGAAAGAAAAGCTACGTGGCCTGGCTCGAAACCCTCCTCCCCCCCTTCCCACCCATGTAGCCCAGTGTAGCTTTCCAGCCAAACCCCCCCCCCCTAGACCAAGCCACGTAGTTTATTCACAATCCCTAAAATGTTATCAGTATGGGCTTACAAACAGTCGCAGTAATTAATTTTTTTTTTTTATTATTTATTACTCTTGTTCCATTAGTCCCTGCTGAGAAAGAACCTCTGGGATTTGAAACAATTCATGCTTAATATATTTACGTACTAGATGAATCGTAATCATAAAATAGTATTGAATGTTACAAATAAACTAAAACAAAACTTTAAAATTTACAAACGAATTTCACAAAAGGCATATCACATACAATAGGTATTTTTGTACAAATAAATGGATGGAGTAGGGGTACTTGCCAATAAGATTATACCTAAGGGTTAAACAAAAAAACACTTTTTTACTATCTATAGATTGTTTTATACTTTTAGGAAGTTTGTTAAACAGATGTGCCCAACAATAATTAACTCCTCTTTGTGCTAATAACAAATTGTTTGTGTTTTATATAAGATATTTTTGATTATTGTATTGAAATTGAATACATGTGAATTAAAAGTAAAGTTAAAATGTTCAATGACAAAGCACATGAGAGAATACATACACTGAGAAATCATTGAAGGAAAATTGACCTTTTTAACTTTATAAAGAGCTATCTCCAAGAATTGCTTGGTTTTACCCTACACGACATCCTAATAGCTCTTTTGTGCACTATGGAAACTTTTTTTCACTGGAAGAGTTTCCCCAAAAAATTATGCCATATGACATGAAAATAAGAAGAGTACACTTGTTTAATATCTTCAGTAGTAATGTGATACGTTCTTCCCAAATGAATTCATCATCTATTTGAACGTCAAGGAATTTTATACTTTTTGTTTCCAATAAAATTGTAATATATGATTGATATATAAATTTTTCTGTGTACAATTTTAAACCTAATATAATGTGTTTTATTTAAGTTTAATCTTCAATCAGCTTGCCTTAAACCAGTTTGCTTCTGCATTGAGTACGTTATTTGCATTTAATTCCAGATTCGGTAGTTTTTTTTCAGTACAGTTAGTGTCAACTGCTTTGCTTTGTGGAATAAGTTTCCAGGAAGATCATTAAAATATAATAAAAACAGAAAGGGCCCTAGGGTAGAATCTTGTTCAATGCCATGTTGTATTTTCTCACAGCCTGATGAAACGTCTTCGCCGATTTATGCTAGTAACTTATTAATAGTACTAAATTCACAGAATGAATTGGTCTGTTTTGACGTCCTGCTTCAGAATGCTAGACTAGGCTTTGCCGCTGCGCTATGCACACCAATACTCAGTACGCTGTTTTCGTAACCTAAGTAAAAATGGAAGGAGAATGAAAATCCTTTGCCTTAATAAAGGGACCATCTTTAAGGTTTTGACAAAGAGGAGGTCAGAAATGTAAAAAAAAAAAAAAAAAAAAAAAAAAAAAAAAAAAAGCTTTGAAATAATATAGTATGGTGGATAGAAGCTGAAAGTGGACAGAAAACTAAACGCCGAATCGCCTTACCGAAATATTTACGTTTTCTCACATAATATAGCATACAGAAAAATGGAATAATTTATGGAAAATTTTATTTCAAGGCAACAACAGTTTGCCTGCAAGAAAATGCATGCATGTTTGCAATTTCCTGTAATATTATGTCCCAAGAGTTTATGTTGTTTGGGTTTTTTTCCCTTGTGGCTTTATGCCTCGCGACGTCGACATCATTAGAGGTGAGAAAAGACTGGGGACAAGGAACGGTAAGGAATTCATCAATGGACTTTTAAAGGAACCATCCCGGCATTCGCCTGGAGTGGTTTCGGGAAACCGAATTCTGGATGGCTGGGCGGGTATTCAAACTCGCGTCCTCCGAATGCCAGGGAAGAGCGTTACTTCTCACCCACCAAGCTTGGTAGGCCCTGCGAAATTTATCCTTCGCATGTTTATTTTTTCAATGAGTACATAATCTAGACTGATGTTTACTAGCTGTAAAACGCGAACAAATATTACCGATACTTCTTTCCGATGCGTATTACTCTGGGTCTATTAGAACGAATCAACTCCGTTATTTGCGACGTCAACTTGATAATCCACACCTGAAAAGCATTTACTTTGTTCTTATGCGCATAATAACTTTCCCACAATTACTAGTAAGACATTTTGCTTTTAAGAGATTAACACAGTTTTGTGCTATAGGAAATATTACATGAAACATTACGGATTCGTACCATAGTTTTAACTGTGGTCATATTTAACAAAAGAAGCATGATGATACATTAAAACTATTCAAACCTTTTTTCAATGGCATCTCAACAACGCACGTAGTGGTTGCAAGTGAATTACCTTTAAATATGGTTTTAGAGCCCCATCATTTACAACTGGGGAAAATAAACGTGCCATTTATAAATGTGGCAGAAATGTCTTTTCATAAGAATATACAATGTTGTAAATAGTATTTAACGAGTGCCTTCTAGTAAGTTACTGAGAAATGTGTAGATGTATTGGGTACGGAAACTATCTCCATATGACGAGAACAGCTACTGTATAAAATGGAATCAGACAGACCCCAGTGTTTACACTAGCCCCATGAAGTTGAAGGAAGTATTATTTTCTTCACCAAACACTTTTATATTGTTTATCAGATATAAAAAAATCGCATCTACTTTTAAAACTAAAGGTTATTTGAAATTTCAGTGAAAAACTGGTTAAACTTTCAATCGTATCATTACTGCTTAGTTTCACTTATGCTAGTAGAGCGGTCTGGTGGCTCAGTGTTAAGCGTCTGACTGGAGATCGAAAGGTCCCTGGTTCGAATCCCTGTTTCACCTCTGCCACAGCTTTCTGTGTAAAGTACATCAGAACGCTTCCGTGGGTCGGATTCCACGTTAAACTGTAGGTCCCCTGTACCCGACAGGATTGTCGGTTTAGTTTAAGGCGGCTACGATAGGGGCGGAATGCGCAGCCAATAAAAACCCTATCTCCAGGTCATTACGACCACACAGAATCATTATTATACTTATGCTAGTTTATTGATTCTTTTATTGGACACACGTTTCAGTAATTCTTCTACTGGAAAAGTAAAAGACGGTGAAATAAAACAAAGGAAATATAATGGTAACTGACTCCAAGTTATAAAGAAATAAGAGAACTTATCATGTTAATTATTGCGAGGTTATGGAACACCACTCATATTCAATATTTTGGATAAAGTTAATAACACAGGTAACATACATAAGGGCATCTGGTTGCATTGTAATAACTTAATACAGACTGATAAGATCAAACTAGTAGCAATGAAAATTTTGGTATCGAGGTATCATTCACTTCGAAAGTGTTCTTATCTTCACAATCTGGATGTTAAACAAGGACAAAGTAAACTTGGTTCACATTACATCCATCAAATTGAAGAACGAACCATAATTTAATTACCTTAGTTCATTATACATCAACAACATCGTTATTTTATTCTTCCAGCAGTCTGAGAGCTTAGCCAACTATTTAAAAGATTTACATTTGCAAGTTAATGAACAGGGAATGTTGTTCTCCGTACCTCACCAACGTATTCACTTAGTATACAATGGGCACCAAGCAACATACAGATTTCTTCCGATCAAATAAAATGGCGAAAACGGTGAAAGGTACTTTCTTGACTGTGGGAGAAGTGTTAAATCCTCTACACTGCAGGATTTTCTCTACAAAGCAATGTTGCACAGGATAAATAAAAATTATTTGATTGTATCATTAAGGGGTGTGTTTAAATGTGTGAATAAAAAATTTGCGAGATGAACAAAGTATTTATTAAATTACCAAAAAAATATTTTTGCATTGTGGTTTTATTTTTGTATGAGGAATATGTTTACCGAACATCAGTATCATAACCCCATGAACCACAAATGCTAACTTAGGCTGCACAATCATGTAATAATCATACAGATTGGTACAGCTAACGTGCACAGCTCCAAAATTTCCGCAACGGTTGCACATATCGAAATGAGGTTTTCAATAAATGATTGTATGTAAGAGGCGAGTTGTAAAGTAACTATTCATAACAAGTGTATGCACAAATAAATTGAGCAAAATATATATATTTTTAACTGGAATCATACATTTATTTCAAAGGAATGTTAAAGTACGCTCAAAGAAGAATTCAACGCTATAAGAAGTGCGATGAAGTTTATCCATATACGCCAAGAAATAATGTGCAGATTTGATTAACTTGGGAACGTCATTAGCATGGGGGAATGAAGAATGGTGCTTGTTGCTTTACAACTGGGATAACACGTCCACTGCCCCATACAACTGACTCAACGAACTAAATATTTGTGCATTATTTCGTTCCGTTTATACGATAAATTTCATTTCAAATGCTAATATCATTTAATTATTCCTTGCATGTACTTTCAGATGCCGTTGAAATACGTGTATATTTTCAGTTACTCTGTAATACACGTGTTACGAATAGTCATTATACGGCAAACTATTGGCCCACTTACGTTCTATCATTTAGCGAAAACCTCAATCCTTCTGTATTTCCGCAACGATTGCAGATATCGGTGTCTACGTTATCTAGACCACAGTGTATGTGTACTTTGGACTAACCGACCCCAGCAGCGTACGGGTTAGCGTGTTATGCCCCGGCTACACGCTCCGTCTTGCGAGCGATCTTAGAGAGCGTCCATAAACCACGTAGCTCCATTTTTGACCCGCTTACCCCCCCCCCCCCTAACGCCGGCCCTACCCTCCCCCCCCATAGCACGAAGTTTTTTTTTCCCTTTCGATTCCAGAAGATATTTTGTACTGTTTTCTCCTGTCATACTATTGTAAATTACATACGGAGATAATTATCTGAGGAAAATATATATTCGCATGCTGTTGTGTGTTCTATTCCTCATTTTTGAGTATGAAAAATGTTATGAAAGGAAAGCTACGTGGCTTGGCTCCGAAACCCTCCCTCCACCCACGTAGCTCAGCGTAGCCTTTGTAAGAAACTGACCTTTATTATGATTCCTAGATTTGCCTCGGGTGGATATTACTCACCACAGAATCCGTGGAATGATATCTTGCAGTTTCTGTTACTAAATTGGTCTGTATGATTCCAAACAACATACAATAAACTAAGGAGAACTTCATTTTACTTTTCTATATATTTCACTCATCATTTGCTTCACAAATTACACATTAAACAAATCATTAAAAACTCAATATTCTCTCTTATTATCTCGATTACTATTCGAGCGAGGTACACCAATTCATGCCTCCACTCGCCATCATTTTTATCTCTGTACTGACCAAAGAATACTCTCACTCCGCTCACAAATTACTTCAAAGATAATTACATACAAACTGTTTCGATATCCTAAATACAATCATTTGCAATGCTTCTCATCAAACTTAAATCAACAGCACAATGTTAAATTAAAACACAAACAACAAATAGAAAAAAAGGAATACTAAAACAATAAATTTTAGATGTGAAGGGACTATGTTTCCTCACATATCCGCGCCGCCAATTTGTCACAAAAATTTGTCTTAACCTAATTTTTGGTGATTACTTATTACATCCCAATTTTACAATGTTCCTTATAATGTGTCCATTCATTCTCTACAATTTTCATCCCTCCAAACACACTCTGTACAATTTCAAATCCTTTGTTTCTTAATCCAATCAATCTTACAACATATGAAGGTAAAAAACTGAACAATAAACCAAAACAATAGACGTTAACATTCCTCTCCGCCACCATCTGAGTTGAAAACTCATTTGACATTCGTAGTATCCTTGATGGTGTACTCCACGTCCTTAAACTTACGCCTTTTCACATTTCTGCCTTCATACTCCAAATTTAGTCCTCGTTTCTTCCTTACTTTCCAGTTTATTATTCTTCTTACATCTTTGCCGAAGTTCTTCCTTTTATCACATTCCATCACTTCTTCCTTCCATTCCTCTCCCTCATATTTTGCTTCTGTTGCTTGGTCCTCTTTGTTTCTTCTCTTGTTATCATTTCCTTTTTCACATATATCTTCATTTTTTATCATACTTTCTTTTCTGCCTCCGAGTTCATGCTTCGTTTTTTCCATGTCATGCTATATCATAATCACCAATATCGTGTGAAATTTCATTTCATGCTCTTCTTTTTTCCTAGCGATAGAAATTATTTCCATTGTTTCCTCTTGTTCGTTTTGTTATTTTTGTTCTTCACCACTTTACTGCTGATCTTCATTCTTCTCCCCTCTTCCATCTTCTTCTGTTTCGGCTCCTAGCTTTTCCTTACGTGGTCTCCTCCATTCTTGTAATGCTTGCTGCTGACTCTGTTCAAGTTCTATTAATTTTTGTTTCGTTTCTTGACAGCTTTGTAAAATCAATTCTTGCAGGTCTTGTTTCGTTTCTTGTTGTTGTTGTTGTTTTTTTTTTTTTAGTCATCGCCAGCATCGTTTCGATGGAATTAATGTCTTCTCTGCAAAGTTTCTTTTCGGTTCCGCTAACTGTTGGGGACTCACGAAAAACCTTAATACTAATCTACCCATAGAACGTTCTTGACATTCGTGTCCCGAATCGGTACTGCTGTGTATTTTTCCAGACACTCTTGTACTTTCACTTATTTCACTTTCCATTTTAGTAACCTGTTTTTAACTTAAATTTGTTTACATAACTTATTTAACCGTTCTTTTTTTATTTTTTCGCACTGCGTCTCTTTCTTATGCACTTTATATTCAATTGTTCTTGATCCTATCTTGCTGTTTCGTATCCCGAAGATTTGCAGACTTCTTACGTAAATCTTCTTCTGTTTACACTGAAACACAAAGCACGCCGATCGATACAATCGATATCTTCTTCCGCCGCGATAAACCGTACATCATTTCCAGGCGTTGCTTCAGCCATCGTTCTTCTTTGATCGGGAGTAAAATCTCTTCCTCAGTAAGACTCTTTGTTCGGCAATATATCACATGCTTCTTCCAGTAAAGCATAATTCTATATCGGCTTCTCAATGACAAAATTGTACATGTTTCTCTTCCACTACAACACTTTATTTCTGCCGGGATTTAGTCTTTAAACTCGTGTGCTATTAAAACTTGATCTCTTTATCCTACCTTTCGTTTGCTCCAAAGATTTGCAGGCTCTTTAATTACCGAACTAATTTCTTAGTTCTGCGTTCTCGTCACGTTCGCCACATGTTAGAAACTGACCTTTATTATGATTCCTAGATTTGCCTCGGGTGGATATTACTCACCACAGAATCCATGGAATGTTATCTTGCAGTTTCTGTTACTTAATTGGTCTGTATGATTCCAAACAACATACAATAAACTAAGGAGAACTTCATTTCACATTTCTATATATTTCAATCATCATTTGCTTCACAAATTACACATTCAACAAATCATTAAAATCTCAGTATTCTCTCTTATTATCTCGATTACTATTCGAGTGAGGTACACCAATTCATGCCTCCGCTCGCCATCTTTTTTATCTCTGTACTGACCAAAGAATACTCACACTCCGCTCACAGACATGGAGGAAGGAATATATGGAGGCGACGCAAGGGACCTTTACCACGCACTGAAGTGAAGCCGGGTGGAGAGAGGTGGGGGGGGGACGCCATATTACCCTACCCAAGAATCACCGGGAATGCCCAAATATATCCAGGGAACTCTACCATAACCGTGGAGCCACAATTTTATGATTATTATGTAAGTCGACGAAACAAATAAAAAATGAAGAATAATCTTTTTTGATATCTCGCTTAATTCTCGAGATATACTTTCTCAAAGGTGAGGTGTTCTTGGTTAAAATTCAGAAAAAAAATTGACCAAAATCAAATTTGATGATGGATTCTTACGTAACACAACGAGAAGAAAAGATAACGAAGAATACAAATTTTCGGTATTTCGCTTAGTTATCGTGATATACCGTCTCAAAAGTGAGATGTTTTTGAATGAAACGCAGAAAAAAATTTCGCAAAAGTCAAATTTGATGATAGATTCTAATGTAACATGACGAAAAAAAAAAATCATAAATAAACTGCATTTAAACCTAACCACAATATATATTACATTCTGCTACAAAAACAAACTTTGTAGACACACTCATAACTTTGCATCGCGAACTATATTTCGTATAACGACATTGTTTCCTTCATTACGATTCCTATTTCGCACAGCACAATTTATCACAATTAATTTCATCCCACACTTTCAGTAGAAACGTAACGAAAGAATGCACAACTCAATCACGATGTAAACATGACCCACTTAAATTAGACTTTACAACACTCGTATAAAGTAATGGTAGTCTATGATGTGCAAAATGGTAAGGTATGCCGATTGGCTGCACTACACAACCAATATTTGAAAACAAAGTCATCCATTTGAGAGTGATGAATAAATCTTTAATGGTAGTAGCTAGTCTGACTGAAAACTATTGAACACTTCAGTAACAATAATTACAATGCAATTTACAAATGAAATGATATTCCAGGTTTTTCCTATCTGTCCTATTTGTGCACCCGTATGCAACACAAGCTGGCATTATAAAAAAAACTTAGAACTATTACAAAATCAAATTTTTACTACATGGAGCACAATGTGGGAACGCAATGTTTTGGGCTCGGTCTGCTATAACCACCGCGCATGCGCAGTAGGAACCCGGCGTCACAGATTTAAGGTCATTTCTCCTCCATATATTTCCTTCCTCCTTGCTCACAGATTACTTCAAAGATAATTACATTTTTTTTTTAACTGCTTAACGTCTCCTATAACAACTAGGTCTTTAGAGACGGGAAAGGATGGGGGGCAAGGAATGGGAAGGAATTCGGCCATGGCCTTTTGAAGGAAGCATCCCGGCATTCACCTGGAGTGATTTGGGGAAACCATGGAAAACCCAAATCTGGATGCCCGGACGGGGATTCGAATCGCCGTCCTCCGAATGCGAGGCCAGAACGCTAGCCGTTACACCACCACGCTCGGTAAGATAATTACATACAAACTGTTTGAATATCCTAAATACAATCATTTGCAATACTTCTCATCAAACTTAAATCAACAGCACAATGTTAAATTAAAACACAAACAACAAATAGAAAAAAAGGAATACTAAAACAATAAATTTTAGTTGTGAGGGGACTATGTTTCCTCACAACTTCCAGTCAACCCCTCCCCTCCCCTGGACCGATCCACGTAGTTTGTGCACACTCCCTTACCTGCAAAAACTAGTTTGCACATGTAAGACGGAGCGTGTGGACAGCAACACGGTAGCACGTACAAACTCGAAAGAGCGGCTTGTGTAATCGTTGACATGCTAAAGATTTTTTACTGCGCAGTTTTACCTGCACATGCAAAACGGAGCATTAGCCTCGCGTTGCAGGGGCGCCGGTTCGACGCCTGTCTCGGGCATTAATGGTTTTAATTAAGTAACAAGTCTGTCCCTGGTGCCTCGTCGGTGTGAGTGGCATTTACTGGTTGTTCAGCATATTTCCGCTTGAGAATTTGTAGAACTCTGCAAAAGTTTTCAATTTGAGGAAAGTTAAATTTGGTACTTTGGCATAAGCTGTACCTCACTATTTATTGCTACTTATGGCTTTACCGCGTCGTCAACGTCGAGGTCATTAGAGGCGGATTGGGACTAGGAACAAGGAGCGGGAATGAATTCGGCCATGGCCTTTTGAAGGAAGCATCCCGGCATTCGCCTGGAGTGATTTGGGGAAACCATGGAGAACCCAAATCTTGATGCCCGGTCGTGGATTCGAACTGGCGTCCTCCCGAATGCGAGACCAGAGCGCTTACCACTCACCACCATGCTCGGTCTATTTATTTCTAAATTTTAACTCAAAACAGTTACGTTTCAGAGAAAATGTTATTTAATCATAAGCAACTCACAGCAGAAGTTTAATTGACTGTTGAGTCACCTAAAGTTCAACGATGTTGGCAACATAACCTTCCACGAGGCCTAAACTGTTTGTTAAAACCTATTCCGGTTGTTGTTAAGTTTAAAGGCAGCCTGCACCAGAAGAAAAAATACCGTTAGAAGAAAGTTAGTTCCAGCTAATACTAAGTACCAAATATCGTTTATACCGACAAATTAGTAAAATTCTGTATGGTAGATGCTTGTACAAGGGGAAAAAAAAGATTTAATCACAGTAAATTCTAAAAATAAGGGTAGCGTTTGGAAAGGAACTGAGAAAGATATATGCAAGCAATAGACTGGTTCTGCAGAAGAAGAGAAATTTAGCCTAATCTGACGTATCTTTATCTTTCAACATTTACCAGAAAGATCCAGTAGAAATTTTTATTTCAGCAAATGAAGAATAAAACGAATACGTTGGAATCTGTTTTTGGGAAGTAACGGAAGCAGTATAAATCGCCAGGCATATTTTGTATACAATTTTGCAGAGGCGGTGTAGAATCAACTAGTTGAAAATTTCAGATTTTGTGGGAATCGTCCAGTCGCCAAAAAAACAACAACAAAAAAGCAAAACACAAAAAACAAAAAAACAGAGTATCGACAATACGTTCATCTTAAGTTATGCGCTTGTTTCGCAGCTGTACATTTTTTTTTGGTTATGCTTGAAGCTACCAGCTATAAAATATCATCAAAATATGAAACTATCCATCGCAAATTATTTTTGAAATTTGTTCATTTTCCCCGAAGCTATCTCAACAGCAGCATCTGTCCATACTGATCCCTATTTTGAAGCAATACTCTCAGTATTTTGCTTCTACAGTTCCTCCTACACGGAAAAAAACGGTATTATAAAGCAGCACATCTAACTGTTTTGTTTCTCTGCTTTCATTTATGAACATGTTACTCGCACTTATAAATACAACTACGACTTCCAAACCAACAACGATGCGATAACTGCGTCTGCTTGGAGCGCCTACAAAAGTTTCCCAACCTGTCGGAAAGTCTATGCGCCACGCGATAAGGGTCACTTTTATCCAGTGCCGGCGCTAGGATTATCGGGCCCCGGGTAAGTGTTCTTGGGGCCCTCACACCGATAATTTTTGTTACTTTAAACTTTGATTCTTTTGGATAGCCAGAAAATTTTAATCAAAAAAATCAAATAACATATTTTTTATAAACTTTTTTTTAATTTCAATTTAGCTAGACACCTTGGTCGGGGCCCAGGTCCCGGGGTATTCTTGCCCCGCTTACCCCTCCCTAACGCCGGCCTTGCTTTTAGCGCGTATTCTCCGACCCGATGTCCTGGCGCGCGTAACTGGAGTGTTGACGATTTTTCATCACACACTCCAAAGCGAGGCAGTCCGGAGCGCCGTTCCAAACTGGCGCGTACGTGTCATCGAATCCGTACATTGCGTTTGCGGAATTTAAGTCGATTTTCAAACCCCAGACAAGTTTTCAGTCGTCACAGATCATTTCAAGTTTCGTGAAGAAATTTTCATTGTACTACTGTCTCTTCGTTACATTGTCACATATATTCGTAAACTGAAGGGCGTATCTGCTGGATTACTATCTAATTTCTGGCCTGATGGGGGATTCAATCACGCATTCACCCGATTGTCTAACATCATAAAGCAGTCATATCTATAGAATTAAATAGAAAGCATATTCAGTCTGTTTCTGAATTCGTGTAATGGGAACGTATGTGTGTTGAGAAATTATCGTTGATGCATAATTTTTGTAGAAATAGTTTTCACAAATCAGAAGCAAGATTCATTGCCAAATCCAGACAGACAGTATGTATAAGTAATTCAACAACTTTTCACTGTTCACTTGCTGAGACGCAAAACAAGGCCTGAGATGGAAAAACAACATTTTCCAACTTCAACTCTAAAAATACATAATTGATGTTTTGACTATAAGCTATAATTCACAATGAAAAATGTAACAGAAAAATAGTTTCAGAAGTAAACCACAACGTTATAGAATAAGTTTCCAAGGATCTTGAGCTTGAAACATATGGTTTTCTTCCTGTCACGAAACTGGTTAATGGCTGAGCAAAATGCAGAATTATGATTCAAGGAAATAACCTGTAAGTAATTCCAGTCACAGTCTTTACGAAGTTTAGGCTAAATAATCTTAGTCAGGAGTTGGAAAGAACAGGAGGACAAGGAAGGGAGAAAAAAAATTCGACCATGGCCATTTGAAGGAATCATCCAGGCATTATCCTGAAATGATTTGTGGATCAAAATGTAAAAAAAAAAAAAAAAAAAAAAATGTGTTTTCCTGTGTTTTGTAGAGATCATGGTCGATTTTCTGGGAACAGTACTGGGAAAAGGTTGAACGATGTAATGCCGGGACGTAAGCTTCAAGGTCTCGCAGTAGTGCGAAAAAGTGACAGCTTTATAGTGTATTTTAATCTTAACTACCGCATTTATCTGTTATCGGGGGATCAAAGGCCAAGCTAAGACAGAACTGTAATAAAATGTACTCCGGGACCTTCCAGTACAAAGGCCGATGAATACTGGCACGAAGATGTATTCGTGTATATGTAGCCTCACGTCCAGGAGGAAGGGACTATGTTTGTTCACCATGGCAGATAACCTAAGTTTCATGAATTATTGAAATTTACACCTCACAACGCACGAAGGTCTATTCAGGACATAAATAGACACCTGCAGGAAGAGGGGAATATGTTAGGACACAGAATTGATGTCAGACGACGGAATTCAAATGAAATCCTGATATTAACACTCTAAAACGCCTGAAGATCTATTCAGACAATAAGCAGATTCACCTCTAAGTTTAGAGGATTATGCTGGGTCTCCGCTTTGAAACCGGACGGCAAAACTTCATCAACTATTCAACACCTAATTCGGACGTTGAGGTCATGAGAGGCAGAAGAGGATTGTGGGTAAGGAATTGGAAGGAATTCGGCCATGTTCTTTTGAATGAACCATCTCGACATTCACCTGGATTGATTTAGGGGAAACCATGGAAAACCGAGATCTGTATGGCCAGATGGGGATTTGAATGCACGTCCTCCCTAATGCCAGACCCTAGCGATACCGTCCACCCAGGCTCGATGAATTGATAGAAAAAACTTTGTAAAAATTAACCAGAACTCTTTTGCTCTCTACGTATTTTGTTGAAATACCTGCGCTCAGGTGCTTTCTCGTACCCTTGGCTATCACTCCGTTGGTTATCGCTGGGGCAGTCAGCACGATTCTCAAATGTGCCCCAGTCCGTTCACGTCA
>CM061921.1:220728278-220769726 GCA_031002005.1 Vandiemenella viatica | reverse complement strand
CAAAACACTAGTGCGTCCGCATTTGGAATACTGTTGTGGAATTTGGGATCCGTATCGCAAGAAATTGATTGACACGTTAGAGAAAGTACAGAGGAAAGCAGCTCGATTCGTGGCCGCTAGTTACAGTCCTTATGTAAGTGTCACAGAGCTGACACGTGAGTTGAGCTGGGATTGTTTGACGGAAAGACGACGTCGTTTTCGTTTGAATTTGTTGGAGAATATGCGAAAATCTTTAATTTACGAGTGCAACGAAATACTTCTTCCGCCAACCTATTTAGGTCGCAATGAAAGGAGAGATAAGATTCGAGAAATAAGATGCCGTTCTGATACATTTGTGTACTCCTTCTTTCCCCGTTCTGTTCGGGATTGGACTGCACTGAATTATGATTGGTTCTTACCACCCTCTGCCACCCACAGTAATTATGAATTGCAGTGTATAGATGTAGATGTAGATAATTGGTAGTATGCATTTGGCGATCATGTCATGTTAGCTTACATTTGGCTACCAATGTCTGTATAACTCACACATTCCTTGTGAAAATTTGTCAAACCAAAGACTCAGCGGGCACAATTGAGTGGTGAGTGTTTCGCAATTTTCGATGTGAGAGTTGGTTGGGAGAGCCAGGGGACAACTTTGTAATAACTGGTAATGGGATTCATTGGAGTGGATGAGAAAGTGATTTGCTGGGTAGACGAATTTTTAAAAGGTAGAAAACAGAAAGTTAGCGTAGGAAATGTAGTATCAAAAGAAGTGGAAGTAAAAATGGGTGTGCCACAGGGTAGCGTGTTGGGACCATTGCTATTCATTATTCTAATGAATAATTGTGTTGATTGTTTACTATCTGAAATTAGATTGTTTGCAGATGACATAATGTTGTATAAAAGAATCAAAACGATAGAGGATTGTAAACAGTTGCAGGGTGATCTGGACAGGATATCTAGTTGGGTTGGTAAACATGGAATGAAGATAAATACAAAGAAGAGTCAGCTTATTAGATACACAAATAAAAAACAAAAGGATAATTATGAATATCAGGTGGGGAAAGAATTGCTTGCTGAAGACTTGAAATGTAAATATCTTGGCATTACTTTTGATAACAAGCTTAACTGGGCAGGACACATTGGACAGGTGGTAGGAAAAGGTTTCAACGTTCTGCACTTGTTGGAGAGAGTGATGAGGGGATGTACGAGGGAAGTAAAGGAATTGGGTTACAAAACTTTGGTCAGACCATTGCTCGAATATGGTAGTGTAGTATGGGACCCTCATTTTACATATCAAATAAAGGAGTTGGAGAGGGTGCAAAAAAGGGCTGCTAGATTTGTTTCTGGAAATTATCGCAGAATGCAATCAGTGACGGATATGATAAAAGAGCTGGAATGGGATTCAATGCAAGACAGGAGGTGGATGAGGAGGGTCATGGGAGTGTACAGGGCGTATACTGAAGATGAGGCATGGAAGGATATTGGAGTATGTATGAAAAGTAGTGCACGGAAGGGAAAAGATGACCATGACCACAAGCTGGCACTCGATTTCAGGCACAAGGGTGTAGGAAGATTCTATTTTTTAGGTAAGGGTGTCAGGGATTGGAATGAGTTACCAAGGGAAATGTTGAATAACTTACCTAAAACGTTGAAAGAATTCAAAGTTAAAATTTGTAGAGGGCAAATGTAGGTGGGTGCAGGATAGGGAGAGGATGGGTGTGTAGGGAAATTGCCACCGGAGCGTGTGCCCCATTGCAATCAAATTAAATAATGTTTAAATACAATCCAGGAAGAGCCAGCGACTCGACTGATGCTCCGAAAAGAAGACTCGACGTTGAGCCGGGTCGACATAGAGACATCAGAATCTGTTGGCTCGGCATTGGTGCTGAATGCTGAACACGTGGAAGACTCAGGAAGGCGAGCTTGTCGCACATAGCGGGGAGTCGCATTCTTTCCCTGTTGTGAATCTGGAACAACAGTGTTAAAGTGATGCCACACTTAAACTTACGTAATTGTCCATAATATCAGTTAAATATCCGTGCCATACGCCTTGAATGATATGCTCTCTTACTCAAACTCTTTATATGTATTTAAAGTTAATTTTAATTTGTTGTAATATAAGTTCTGTCATTTGATTAAGTTCGAAATTAATTGTTTAAATAAAAGTTAATTTTGAGTTATACAGAGGTTATTTGTGCTGCAATTATTTGAACGCAGTTATTTATTAATCCTAGTTATTGTCTAAATTATCCAATTTATTTTTTAGAAGTTTCATGCCTCTTAGTAACAGACTTTATAAAATTAATTAAACCCACGCAGGAGTACGCTACAGTGTAAATTAAAGAAGTGATGGTTCCAGAACAGCGATGAAGTAATATTTCACAGAAAGGTTGACTGTGCTGAAGGTAAATACCATTACAGTAGGGAGGAAGTGCGAATAGCTAGAAAGCATAAAAAGAACGTGGGGAGAAATGTTCGCTCCAAAACTTAAATCAAATTTAGGAACTTAAATAATATGGAAGTTTGGGAGGATGAAGAGGCTAGTAAGATGGTAACACAAAGTAAAAAAGCAACAAGGCAGTAGGAGATATACGAAACATCTAAATTGAGATTTAACAGCACTAAGTATGGAAGCTGAAGATGTATTCATGAAGGATATTATGCCGGAGCATTGGAGTATAGACGCTGAATGATGAAGCAAGAAGCATCCGTGGCTGTATTACGAAAATGAGGGGAAGAAAGTGCATTCAGTCTTGGATTAGGGTGCGAAAGAAAGGAAAAAGGCGGAAATATTGAGCAACTGGTTGGTTAGACATCTGGAGTTCTTCACCTTACAGGCTTAATTTAAAACACGGGTAGAAAAGAGCAGACTAGGAAATTAGAAACAGATCCTCACGATATCATGGTGGAGCTAGGTACGTTGAAAAAATTGTGGTACATATTAGTTGGCGTTACCGCCACAAGTGTTAACGTGATTGCGTCCTTCAGCTAAATAGCTATTGAACAACAATTTCTGTAATAACATAACATTTATGTATACAAGAGAACATGCTAGTAGGTACTCAACTACTAAACATTTTATTTAGGTAGCCTATAGAAGAGAAACTACTGCTACAACACGTGTTTCGCACGAGGTTCTCAGAAGCAAAAAAAGTCGAGGCTAATAAACTGTGCTATCATTGTGTTCCTCTGGCCAGTCCACGCACATCCTATTCCCTCCCCCGCATTCCATTCTCTGTCGGTAAAACCGCCACCTATCCGTTCAGGCTGGTTCTGTTTCCACTTTCTTACTATGTTCTTTGACATTTTGACATTCAAAGTATCATAATTTTTCCAATTTTACTTTTGTTGATCTTGAAATGGTCTTAAATTGTCCGCAGCGGTGTATTCCAAGGAACGCGAGCTTATTTGCTCATTCGGTAAAGACACCTCTCTGCATTTGGAAGGGAGTTGTTCAGTTACACCTTGCGTTCCGCTTGCTCTGCTTCCATTTTCTTACTTTATAGGTTGACTTTTTCACTTTTGAAGTGTCACAATTTTATCGACCTGGAAATGGTCTTAAATTGTTCGCTATAGCGTGTTTTCTACTGCAAGCCTGATGATTGTATTCTCGGCCATTTTTGTTTCTCGTAAATGATGAAACAGCAAGTACTATAACGGACGTTTCCAGAGAGATTGATTTCAGTGGTAAGGAAGTTAATGGAGGCCTGGAACTCCAGCCACACAGGAAATATCTGTAAGGAGGAAAGTGGTTCGTAAATCGTCAACATGCATTTTGCCGAGTTTATTTGTGTGAATCCCAGTCGGATATTTGCGAGATATTTCAGATTAAATCGACAAGTGTGGCCAGCTGTATAGTATAGCGTTAGATCTCTTCAATGAATTAAGTCACAGAATGGTGAGGAATAGATTAAAAGCATTGAAGTAAATCTGTATGTATTTTGCTTGGTGGAGGTATTCGTAAGAGGTAGGAAATTCAATAGCAGGATGGTTGTTAGTGCCTCAAGGTAGTGTATGGAACCATTGTTTTTATTTATAAAATTTGAAGAAATATGTTTGGTTTGACAAGTGAAGTTAAAATGTTTGCGGAAGACATATTTTTTTATTATGGGATCAAAGAGAGGGATCATTATTAACAGAGAGAGGTTGACATAATATCTAGTTGGATTTATCAGTAAGGAATAAATAAAATTTCCAAACGGGTAAACTTACTAGGTACAAAGATAGCAAAATAATCGTTTCGTATCACTTTACAATGGAAAGTGAATTAATCACTGAAGACATCGTGTGTAAACTTGTGGCTGATGAATTTGGTTTGGCAGGACACAAAGAGAGATGTTTCAGAGTCCCGCGCCTATTGGACAGGGTGATTAGCGGTTGTAACAGTGAGGGAACAGGGATACATTTTTTTTTTCTTGCAGTTATTTAATTTTGGTAGGTTAGTATGTAACTCGCATTACGGGTTGCAGGCTCGTAAGAAGAAAACAAACACATTGTTAGTTAAGCGACGATGGTTCAAATTTCATATAAAGAGAAAATAATAATACATATTACAATGTAAACAAAACCTCCGTTATACATTCGCATTACAAATTGTGGACGCGGATGTAAGATTTCACGCGAAAGTTCCGCACTTGCGAATGCGGAGCTCCGTTACATCCTTACTTCTCTGGCAGGTGCTTATAAAGCTGCATTCCCACGATGTCTCTTAATGGAGGCCTCCCGGGACAGGACGGGACGGATACCCAACAACACGCCATGGGAACGGGGTCGCCTCTGCTAGCGGGGACGAGACGCAGCTATACACTGTATGTCGGTAAACATCACAGGCGTGTGTAGTGGTGCGCACCCCTTCTGTTGCTGTAAAGTGCTCTGTGCCAAACGACATTAGGCAACGTGGTGAGGAGGTGGTGTCGGGGTAGCGAGGGCTAACCTGCGGCGCGCGCTCATCCCTACACTTCGGTGTGCAACCTCCGCTACAAGACGTCGTGGGAACGCAACTTAACGCGGTCTGACCCGAGGAGTCGGCATCTCCGCGACCTTCACAGAATATGTTCACTCTCCACTAGCAACATTAAACACGAGCACTAATTCTCCCTGGTGGCCTTCCTGCCTGTCACAGAGAATTGCAACTCCAATCATTTATATACCCACCGATGGTGTGTTTGTGTACGACATGTCTTTTGGGAGCTTCAAATTTTGTCGGAAGTGTATAAGGCACACATTGGCAACGAGGCTGGGAGGGATAGTAGCAGAAGAATTAATAACAGTATCTGCAGGGGAAGTGAAGATCATGATTATAAATTAGCTCTTGATTTTAGGCAAAAGGAGTGAAAGATTTTATGTAGTCAAGGGAGTCTCAGACTGGAGCAAACTACCGGAAGTGATGCTGAACAGTCAACCTCAAACGGTAAAGAATTGAAACTAAAAATTCGCGTAATGCGAGATGATGTGTAGGGAAACTATCCCTAGATCGTAACCAAATTACTTTCATTGTTTATTTTCCTGTGAAACATCAAACATTTTTTTGATATACTGAATTGCTTGATTGTTTTCTACATAAAATAGTAAATTACGGGCACGGCATTTGAAAGGACAAGTGTTATTCTTCATAGTAGTTGTCAGCGTAAGAAAGTTAAGGGAAGTTCATGGTGTTGGATTTGCATATGATGTGTAGCCTGTAAGAATACACAGCATCTTAGTTTTTAAAGAGTTAGTAATTAATGTTTGTTTTATATTATTTCAATGGGAAGTGTTTATTGATATTCGAATCACTATTTGGTTTCTGACTAATGTAAACTGATTATATGTGTATGTTGTTAAAAGTGCTTTATATCGGGTTATTATTATTTCTTAAGTATTGTGTCAAAGAATTCCAAGCATGAACAAAGTACATGAAAATCTCTGGACAGTACAGAAGGGAGATCTTTGGGCAAGGAGAAGAGGTGAGAGTAGTATGCAGAGAGGTACGCTTAGAAAATAACTGCGAGTTGTATCTGTACACAGAAGGATGCAATTATTAATGTAAATTAAAATAAAAAAGCCAAGTGGATGTCTTGATGGTTATTTTTATTCTTTTGGTGGAATAAAAGAGAAGTATTGGCACCTTTTACTAACAAGAAGGTTAGTAAAAAGTACAAAGATTATACGTGGCGTTCCGTGACAGACGAGATGTCATATCGTAAGTAAGTAAAGAAGAAGGAAAACAATTATTATATGTGGCGACTGTGACTGAGACGCAGAGCTAATTATTTAGCTCGGTAATAGAAGAAACCTGTAATCTTCGGATTGAAGCGAGAAGAGGTAAGAGAACAAGATAAAGATAAAAAGAAGAGAATTTGCGTAAGAAGATTGCAAGGAAAGAACAACGAGTTAACCTAAAGAAGTTTAATAAGTATGGAAGTAGCATCTGAAAGTTTTGTGTAATTTTTTTAGAGGTTAAAATTTACATTTGAACATGGAAATAATAGAGGTATGTGATTTGTTTGGGAGGACGAAACAGTGGATTGATAAAATAGTTTTTCTGAGATGTTATGTGAAAGAAGTGGAGAAGTTTGATATTGACGTAGGTAATATAGAGAGGATGATTGCATATTTTAATTGGGTGTGTGAAGTGATTTTATTATACTGTGAAAAGTTAAAAAGGTATGAGTTAGTGAAAAATATAGAACTGTGTAAAACCAAGGTATGGTTAGAGTTTTCAAAGTATCGAGAGAGTATGAAGCAATACTGTGGGAGAAAGGATATGTTAAATATCAGTTCTGCCATATATAAAATCGGGGATAAAATAGGGGTTATGGGTCGTAAATTACTTGAATATTGGGAAAATAGAAAAGATGTACAGGTAAGTGTTGAATCACGTAAGGATGATAAGCCAGATTATGACTATAATAACGTAGATGAAAGTACGGGGAAAGATATTGGTGGTAATGCTGGTGACCTTTATGAGACTTTAACAGCTAGCAACACTCAGAATAACCCATGCAATGAAGAGAAGTAATTCTATAAAAGAAATGTTGGCAATGATTATGCAAGGAGTAAAAGAAGAACTGAAAAAATGGGAACAGAGGATTGATCAGAATCATCAGCAAATATTGCAAGAGTGGATAAAGGGAAGATATTGTAATAAAGCGATGGAAAAAGAAATGGAACCGGAAACAGAATGCTCGATAAGGCAAGAGAGAAAAACTTGTAACGAAAAGTTAGGAATGGAGACTGAAGAAGACGAAAGAGAAAAGTTCAGTGAAGATAACCGAGGGTGTGACGAGAAAATGAATGCAACGTCTGACAGTAGTGGACACTTGAAATGGTGGGAGTGTTTGGAGCAGATAGAAGAGAACAACGAGGTTAATAATCCTGAGAAGAGAGAAGTAGAGCAAAATGAGATAATTGGCCTTGCAAGAATGAAAGAATGTGAAAACAGTGACCAGAAAATAAATGAAGAAGCAAGAAGGAAAAATGAAATGCCTTTTACTTTCACGGATAATGATGAAGGAGATTACGAGTTGGAAGCGGAAGAAATGAACGAAGAAACCAAAGATGGAGAAGATTATGAAGATGCGGAAGAAAGTGAAAAAGAGACTAGCAAAGAAGAAGAGAAGGGAGACTACGTACTTTCGAGGGACAGAGTGGCGAGTAAGGAAGAAAGTGAAGAAGAAAATAAGATAAAAAGTTGGCTTATAAGGATCAAAACAGTGGGAGAAGATGATAAGAATGAATCAACCAGAGGCAAGGTGGAAAAGAAGAAAGGGCTCAATATGTACCATGAGGGCCACAACATTGTAAAGTACGAGTGGAAGAAAGGTTGCGGAGAGTGCAAGGAAGATGCAACGAAAGGGAAAGTGAAGATGAAGAGAGTAATATATGAGAATCTGAGAATAGAGAGAATGATTGGAAGAGATATATGATCAGCATGTGAGAGAGACTAAGCTCGAAGTAGGTGAGCTAGTATGGTTGAATTCTCATGGAATATCCAGCAGCGTTACGGCAGATATAAAAAGAAAAAAATTTGCGTGAATTGGGGGACTGTATGACCATATTAGCACACATTTTACTTTCAGAATCTTGAATCAGAACAATTGTTAGAAGTATGAAAAATAATATTAAAGAGATAGATTTGAGTGATACTGTGTTTGCGTTGGCATGTAAAGAAGTAGATGAATTGTATATGACTCATTTAGTGAGAAATAATTTTATTGATTTGGATATTGGTATTGAAGGGACAGCCAAGTGTGAAAGATTGGAAAACAGTTATGAGGGTCAGCCTTCTTGGTATGATAAGTGTATGAATATAATTAATAAGATTTTTGCAGAAAGACCTGATTTAAATATAAGACTTAGTTCAGAATTTGTTGAGTACTGTGAGGAAAGGTATGGTATCAGTTTGTGTCAAAATCACAGTAACCAAAAACTCTCTTCTTTACCTGTAGTAAATGCTTCAGATATTAAAGATGTAAATACCTGCAGCAGGGTAAATGTTGAAGATAGGATTAGTAAAAATCCTATAATTGATAGTGAGCATAGTATTAATAACAATAAATTGGACTCTGCTGAAACTGAAATGACTGAATGTGAAATAGCAAAAACTAGACAGAATAATAATATTTCAAATTTAGTGGTGGCTTCAGATAATAATGACGTTTGGTATGGAGTTGATGTTTTAATGATGGGTGGTGTTGCAAATGATATGCTTGTGTTAATGAATCGTGATTGTCTGAAAGTGAACTATGCTTCAGTTATTATTAGATGTCAGAAGATTTATTGGGTTTTTGTGTGAACAATACCAAATTTTTGTATGATGAAAAGAATAGTATTTCCAAAAAAGCTTTTCCTATTTTGGAATGATTTTGCAAAGAAAAGTTGGAAAAGCAGAAAGAAATCTTTTCATTGTCTTGGAGGGGCGATAAAACTCGCTGCCTCATCTTACGTACATGTTATTTTGGCAAAGGTTGTCATACCATCTTGTACTATGAACAATTTTTTAGTGTTATTGGTAAGGTCAAATGTGTTATTTATTTTAGCAGTGATAGTTACTGATTGTTCTTTCTGGTAATGCACATATTAAGTGTAGTAGTTGTTGTCGTAGGTAAGGAATGAATGGAACAGTGTTAAAAATATGTGTGTATAGGGGTGAATGATGTGAAATTATATCACACAAAAATTTGTCAAATTTTTGGTGACAAATTGGCCGAGGGGATGTGTAAGAATACACAGCATCTTAGTTTTTAAAGAGTTAGTAATTAATGTTTGTTTTATATTATTTCAATGGGAAGTGTTTATTGATATTCGAATCACTATTTGGTTTCTGACTAATGTAAACTGATTATATGTGTATGTTGTTAAAAGTGCTTTATATCGGGTTATTATTATTTCTTAAGTATTGTGTCAAAGAATTCCAAGCATGAACAAAGTACATGAAAATCTCTGGACAGTACAGAAGGGAGATCTTTGGGCAAGGAGAAGAGATGAGAGTAGTATGCAGGGAGGTACGCTTAGAAAATAACTGCGAGTTGTATCTGTACACAGAAGGATGCAATTATTAATGTAAATTAAAATAAAAAAAGCCAAGTGGATGTTTGATGGTTATTTTTATTCTTTTGGTGGAATAAAAGAGAAGTATTGGCACCTTTTACTAACAAGAAGGTTAGTAAAAAGTACAAAGATTATACGTGGCGTTCCGTGACAGACGAGATGTCATATCGTAAGTAAGTAAAGAAGAAGGAGCACATTTTATTATAAGCCTTTCAATATAGCACGACGCGTTATCTGCAGAAGTTGCCTATCGATTATGCCAAGGGCTATAGGAACTGCAGTGGATATCATCCTTAGCTGATTAGGAAACTATATACAACACCTGCTAAATCTCAGTGATAATCAGTTTGATCCTTGCTATGAACATAATTGTAACAATTGCGTTAATTGTTACTTCATCCGTCATTTCCAGAACATATGTTCATTTCGTAGTTTATGTCTTTATTCCGATTTCGACAGCCTTGTATGGAATCTCATATCGAATTCTTCAGTTTTCCTTCTTGTGTTACAAAATTCGTATTTCACTTCCATAAAGCATTGTGTTCGATACATAATTTTAAAAAGTTCTAAGTCTTCCCTCATATTTAATACTGAATTGTTTCTCCATTTGAAAATTGACACTCTTTTTTTACCAGTGCTAATCAGCTTTTTTGTTATTATTGCTTAATACATCGATTTTAATTCATAAATAATAGAATTCTCTTATCATTTCTACCCCGTCTGGTTCTATCTGGATAGTTAGTCTACTACAGTAGAACTCCAATTATCCGAATCAATTGACACCGGACCCCATTCAAATAATCAAAAATTCGGATAATTGGATTTTTTTCCGAAAAAGGGTCTATTTTACTTAATTACTGTATGTGTGTTGAAAATAGGAGAAAAAAACTATTTTTAAAGAAAACGAGCTCTTAATTAATTAATGAAAAGGCAGCACTTTTACATTTTAAGTGTACTTACAGAACATTATGTACGTACCGTACAGTAAATAAAAGTCATTGCTTGCTGAACATCTCGCTCTAAGTAAACTGTTTGACCATATTCATATTCCTGTATCCGCCACTGGGAAAGACAATAGCGCGTAGGCAGAACATTATTTTGCGATTCGCAGTAAGTTTCCGTCTTAATTAAAAAAGCGATTCGGATATTCAGCGATCCGGATATTCAGTGATTCGGATAGTCGATGTTCAGATAATTGGAGTTTTACTGTATTATCCTCTCCGTTGCACTTCATGCCTTTGGCTTGTTTATATCCGTATTTGGTTAAAATTCGTCACCCAATGTTTTGTTCGTGACATTCAGTAATTTTTCCGATTTCCTAATTCTTATCTGTTAACAGGGCAATATCAGCAAATCGCAGCTTACTGTTTATTCGTCAACCTTTAACTCAAAACATTTTTTGTTTCATGTCCTAGATTGTTTCCTCTGCATACATGCTGAATACCAGTTTTAATAGACTACAGTCTCGTTTCGCACCATATTTAATCTTTTGTTTTTTGCTTCGGGCTTCACGACTTGACACCGTGAGAGGATGGGTAAAGAAGCGGGAAAGAATTCTGCAGTAGACTTTTGAAGGAACAGTACTAGCATTCGCCTGGAGTGATTTCGGGAAACCATGGAAAAATGATATCTGGATGGCGGGACAGGGATTTGAACCCACGTACTCCTGAATACCAGATCGCTCACCCACCAGGCTCGGTCATTACTAACTGATGCTTGTCTCCAGTATACATTTCAGACATTCATACTTGGACAGAAAGTTGTATGAAAAGTTACGGTCAACGTTTGGGATATGAAGTGATTGCAGATAAAACTTCATAGATGCACTCAGTTGCCCAGGCGACCAGAACTGCAAGCCAGTTGAAGAGGCAGCAAATCTCCGGACGGAACACAGCACCAGATCTACATCTGCATCTATACTCTGCAATTCACAAATACTGTGGGTGGCAAGGGTGCTAAGCACCAATGCTAATTCAGCACATTCCAGTCCCGAACAGAACGAGGAAAGAAAGAATACATAAATGTATCAGTATGGCATCTTATTTATCGTATCTTATCCCTCCTGTCATTGCGACCTAAATAGGTTGGCGAAAGAAGTATTTCGTTGCAGTCGTAAGTTAAAGATTTTTGAATATTGTCCAACAAATTCAAACAAAAACGACGTCGTCTGTCCGTTAAACAATCCCAGCCTAACCCACGTATCAGCTCTGTGACACTTACATAAGGACTGTAACTAGCAGTCACGAATCGAGCGGTTCTCCTCTTTACTTTCTCTAACGTTTCAATCAATCTATTGCGATACGGATCCCAAATCCCACAACAGTAATCCAAATGCGGACGCACTAGTGTTTTTTACGCTATTTCCGGAAGTTACGTGCAAGTCCTATTTCATGTTGCTTTGCATTGATACGCCTAGATACTTCAGGGAATCCACCATGTCAACAACTGAATTATTAACTTTGTACTCGAGAGTAAACTGTGTCTTTTTATTACTTATTTGAATTGCCTTGTACTTTTTGTAGTTAAGTGTAAGTTGTCATTTACGGCACCATTCCGAAATAACATCCAGATCCCGCTGAATTTCTAATCAATCGTCAGAACACCTCACTTCCTTATAGATAAGTGCATCATCAGCAAAAAATCGCATCCTGCAATTAACGTTGTCACCAGGGGCGTAGCTACTATGGGGCTAGGCGGTGCAGTGCACCGGGGCCCTCACGCTCAGGGGGCCCCCAAGCATACCTCAATGGGCCCCTAAGCGCACCTCTAGAGGCCCTCAAGCGCAGTTTAGAGGGCCCACGAGCCTTCACGGAAAATTTTTTTGCACCGTGGCCCTTGTTGACCTAGTTACGCCAGTGGTTGTCACCGATATCGTTTATAAAAATTAAGAAAAGAAGTGGTCCTATTACACTTCCTTGAGGAACGCCCGAAGTAACATCTAGCTTAGAAGAGGCTTCCCCGTCAACAAAGACATACTGTGACCGACCGGTTAGAAAATCGCGTATCCATTGGCAAATCTGATCAGATATACCGTACGCTCAAATCTTCGATCTACAAGACTGGCGTCAGTTCTCAAATAGTGAAGTTGCCTGTGTCCAGGGAACACGTTGTGAATATCGACGATCGAGGAAGTGTCTCACGAAATTATTAAACGAGTTTGACGGCAGTCGCAACGTGGAAGTCTCCAGCCACCAGTGCTGTTTAATGAAGATATGATTATGGAAAATAATAGCATAGTAACTGCCCTGAGATTAAGATATCAGTTGTATATTTTGCCATTAAATACATCTTCATTCACATTTTACGTCATAATTCAAATGCTTGAATGCGCATTTGGAGTCAATAAATATTTTCTCATTAATAATAAATCAATTAACAAATAAACGATCCACTCCCATAACTAAATTAATTAGAATCATTTCCGTCCGAACTAACATACCTATACAGGTAATTTTTTTTTTTTTTTTTTTTTTTTAACAGTCCCCATCCTTGCCCCCCATCCTTTCCCGTCTCTAAAGACCTCGATGTTAAAAAGAGACGTAAAGCAATTAAAAAAACTGTGTGTAGTTCTCGACGGTGAGCGTTCATCACTGACCGAAGTGAGGTACGGGTTTCCGCAGGGGAGTGTGATAGGGCCTCTGTTGTTTCTTATATGCATTAATGGTTTGTGAGACGTAATAAGGGGGAAAGAAAGACTTTTGCTATTATTTATCGTGAAATATAAAACCAAGACAACTGCGATTTGTTAGAAGCCGATGTTATGGCAATAATCGCGTGGTGCAAAGACTTGCAGCTGGAGTTAAACGCTAAAAAATGCTATGTCGTGCATATAATTAAAAAGGTGTCACCATTTAAATCTAAATATACGATTAATAGCATTTTCCACAGAACGGTAGACTCCGCTAAATACCTAGGTATAACAATTCGTAATAATTTGTTGTGGAATGAACATATTGAGAAGGTAATTGGGAAAGCAAATAATATACTCCAATTTCTAGGTCGTAATTTAAAACAGTGTGCACAGAAAGTTAAATCGATTGCATACAAAGATCTGGTGCGTCCTCACTTAGAATATTGTTGTTCTGTATGGGGCTCCCATCAAAAGAGGTTACAGGAGGCATTGAAGAAGGTCCAAAGAAGAGTCGTCCGATTACTGACACGTATATATAGCTGGAGGGAAAGCGTAAATACGATGTTGAAGGAATTGGGTTGGGAAGATCTGGAACACCTAAGGGGTTGCTCACGGCAGAAGCTAATTGGAAAATTCACTCTTACCTATTTCTGGATGACAGCAAACACATACATTCATATCTAGGAATGACCGAGAAAATAAGATAAAAGAAATCAGGGCCAAAATCGATTCATTTCTATACTCATTTTTTTCCACGAGCGATTAGGGAATGGAATAGGAAGGATTTACCGAGCGATAGATCGCTCCACGAAAATGCCGGAATGGTTCCTCAAAATAGCCCATGGGCGTTACCTGCCATATCCCGTATATATCTTCCTATGTAAACGGTTACGCATTAGGATAGGTGCAATGCACCCTCCACCACCCACTTTTAGTGAATCGCGGAGTGATAATATTAGTAATAGTAATATGCTTTGTGGTAATTCTTTGAAATTCTAAAATGGCAGGTATGTTGATTACAAGGATTTGTGATGTATTACTGTCGATTTCATATCAAAATAGTAGTTTCAATTATCACTTGCAGTGAATTTATTTTAATTAGAGAGAACGTTTTCCAGTCGGTACTTATTTCAACATAGATCTCTCTTAAAATTTTATGAATTTCAAAGCTGTCATTTTATGAAGATATAATTACTTCTCGGGTTTTTTTCCTGCGTTATATTTTTTTTTTCTTTTGTTGCCGTTAGTTTCAATCCCTACCCAGGATCTCGTTCAGAGTTTCTTCTGCCTGCTGAATATGCTGGGAAAGTTACTCCATTTTAGTTTGTTTGGCAAATTTGGATCGATTATTTCTATTTTTAGTAGAAAGGGTATGCTAGACCAGAGATGGTATGAATGTATTTTCTCCTCTATGACAAAGCGACCTTGTTTTGTTTCGGCGTCACGTTTATCTGCACGCGCAAATTTCCGTATCTTATTCAGTTCATTCCCTTTTGTTAAATTTTTTGGGGTTATTTAAAAATCGAAAAAGAAAAACATTTCAAAAGTTCTAACACATCCAAAGTGCTTTTTATAACAAGAAGTTACGGAATCTATTGAAATTTTTAAACAATGCTAGGGGTTACGGACTGAGTCAGATGTGGAATGTGTGCTTGTGGATAAACGCGAGGCCTAAACAAAATTGGGCCGCTTTGCCATAGAGGGCAAAACCCTTCATACCCTCTCTGGCTGAAAAACAAAACAATCAATCCAATTTTACCTACAATCTACGAAGGGAATATAATCGGCCTATCGTAGCATATTCAGCAGGCAGAGGAAGACCTGAAGATGATGTTAAGCTAGGACTGTTATGTCGCCGAGGAATGCAAAACTTCTTCTTACGTTAAACTATTGAAGATACAATATAATAAACCCAGTGCTATGTATATCCGGAAAAGTTTAATCGTCAATGCCTTTGACATTCAAAAATTCTACCTGTTTCGTTACTCTCTCTTTTTTTTTTTTAGGACATTAGTAAAGAGATTGCATTCAGAAAATGTTTACCATTATTCCAGGTTACCTGTGAAAAATTAAGCTGCATTTAGAACGTGCTAGAAATATTTTATTCTGCCCCGAATAGGTGAAAGAACTCTTCTGTACTCTGTTAGGATTTACGTTCCGCATTGATCTCGTCCCTTGATTAGTGTATTGGGACAGTTCATTAGGGGGAGGATTATCTCTACCTACAGGCGGACCAAAATGTGCGTCAATTATTTAGACATTTCAGTACCGTGGGGAATCAATCGGGTCATTTGTGAAATGAGTTTAAATTTTACAGGTTACTCATTTATACCGTATGTTATTGCAAATGTATTTCTAAATTGTTTGCCCGTTCTGTTTTCAAAAGCTGCAATACTCACAAATATTTTCTTTTGTGCATAACGTTAATAGCTTTATCTTTGTTTAAAATTAAGGGAAAAAGTTTTCAAGGCACTCCATATTTTATACAGTGCATCGCGTACATAAAAGTCTTTGAACATCAATTTTTAGGACTGTAAAACTGGTGCTGGTTAGCAGTAGCCGCATGGGATGCATGTGGTGGAGATAGCTGAGTGACGAATGCAAGATTCCAATCTTCAGTTGCCTGGTTCTTTTTTTTTAACACCGTTTTTTGTTATTTGTCGTTTTTTGCTGTTTCATACGTTATTTACAGTAACTTTGTAACGAATGCTTTTGATTACACTGAACTAAATGCAGCACGATTAGGTTTCAGAACCATCTAGATTAACGTTTTATGGGTACTGCTAGGAGGAAGTTGACATAGCTGTTGTTTTCATTTCTAAGGACGCGGGTTTGATACCCATTCGTGCCGTAATTGTAACGGTTTTCATTGGGTTTCCAAAATCTCTCCAGGGAAATGTTAAGATACTTCGTTAAAAGCAAGGCCATGGCCGAATTCCTTTCCGTTCATTTTCCTCCTTCCTCTCTCGTCTCTTGAGTTCGGCGAACCGTGAGGCCAAATTAAAGAATGCAAACTCGCTTCCTTCCATTAGTAGTACGGAGCTCCTTTAGCGACTTTCGTTACTGAAAAGCTAATACTGATATTCAACCCGCAATTTGGTTGGACCTTCCGGAGGGAAGGCCCGTTACTAAGCCGGTAACGCTACCGTGTAAAGGAGACCTACAGTTTAACGTGGAATCCGAACCACGGAAGCGTACTGCCGTACTGCACATACAGGAAACACTCTTTGTCAAAGGCCTATAAAAATCCCCGCCGAGACAGGGATCCGTTATAGGAAAGACATTAAAATCCTTAACACTCATCAATTTTTTTCTCTTTTAATTTAACATTCCCATTCTTAAATAGATGTTGAGGACAATGCTCCTTAATTACATTTAATTAGTTCTTTAGATAACTAATAACGCCATCTCAATTCAGTTTTGTTCCTTTTTATTGATCAACGTGTTAATTTTCTTTCACTAGAGCATCGGCAAGAGTTTACGTACAATGTGTTTACTGGGATGGTATTGTTCTTCAGCATGTTATTAAATCAAAGTTATTACATAAACTTACATTATACTTTCTTTCGTTCACCTTTTTAGGGGGCTTCCATTAATTATGTGAGGTGTTTTTCGGGAATTCTTGACCCCCCCCTCTATAATGACATGAGATTTCGAGCGAGACTCACCACCCCCACCAATTGACTTCGCAACTTTTTTTTTTTTTTTTAGGTCTCATGCTACGAAGGGCGGTTATATCCCCTCTAAGGTCGGGTTTTGGACCAAAATCCCCCCCGCCCCAAAATCAACTTTCGCGTCATTTGTAGACCTTTTTTTTAGTTCTACAATTCTAATAGAATTTCGAAACCTCAGGTGAGATTTTCGTTGACCCCTCTCCCCCTTGGTAAGATTTCGTGAGATTTCGCCGGATCCCCCCCCCCCTCTATTTCACCTCACGTCATTAATGGGCCCGCTTCATGGAGTCTTTTTCCCAGTGTCAGTGATCTCGTTTCTTTGGTGTTGTAGCTCAGCTTCCTGTTCTTTCAATTGTGCTCTGATCGCTCTAGACTAAACCGGTGTTTTCGATTTATATTGATAAGGAGTATTTTCGATTTATATTGATACTTCTTATCAATATAAATCGAAAACACCGGTAATACTCACTATAATAATCTGGTGTTCTATTTGTTTACACTTTGCGGTTCTCTGTTTTTGTTGTTACGGCTTTGTGGCTCACTGACTATGAGGTCATTGGAGACGGGAGAGAACTGTGGACAAGGTTTGTGAAAGAATTTGGCTATGACCTTTTGAAGGAACCATCTCTGTATTTGCATGGAGTGATTTCGGGAAAACATAAATCGGGATGAAATGAAATTTTCACGGGTTTTCTGCGAATAATTTCTTTATTAATCATATCTTTATACAACAGCGTTTCGGCAGCAACCTCCGCTGCCTTCATCACATAAATCAGGATGGCCGGACTGGGATTCGAACCCACGTCCTCTGAGCGTTTACTTTTCTCATCGGTGTTTGAAATTTCTTTCGTTTTAGTGTTTATGCTCTATAAATGCCTGTATGTTCAATTTCATTTTATTTGTTGTGTCTGTGCTTCAGCGTATTTCGACTTAGTCGATAATCTTATTCTTATTTTATCTAAAATGTCTTAACATGGTTGATGAGCAACATCTTTCGGGACTGGGAATTCGGGGGGACGAGGGTTTGAACCAGTCCAACCATCCATATTTTGGTTTACCGTAATTATTATGGCAAATGTCTGTATGATTCCTTCATAAAGACCTTTCCGTTCCTACCGAATGTGGTGGGTGACCCATAGCATTCTGTCCTCGTATTTGGGAGGATGCAGTTTCGAATCCACGTCTAAGCATCCAGATTTCGGTTTCCATAGTTTCCCGAAATGACTCCAGGGGAATTCCGAGATGGTTCCTTCAGAAGGCCACGGTCGAATTCCTTCCGTTCCGTGCCCACACTCCTCTTCTTGTCCTAACAATCTCGTCTGCCATAAGGGTAAAAACGAAAGAAATACGACGACAGATTTCTGATTAGAATTCTCTGGGGCATTATTAATAAATTCATGAAACAGGCTATGCATTACTTTTTGGAAACCTGTCATATTAGTCATTAGGCTAAGTAGTACGGCTTACTTTTCTACATTTAATTACACCACTGACGCAATCTAATATCATAATTAGCTATCATAATTAGACTGTTATTTCTGCTCAAACTAAAGTTTTGTGAAGTAATTGTTAAATGATGCTTCCGCTCAAATAGCTGTTTTCCTTAACACTAAAATTAAACTGCTAACAAAAACCACATTTAAGTAGATAAGTAGATGTTTCGATTACAGTTGTTGTCTGTATGAGTTGCAAGCGCCAACTCTACCGTTCACGCAAGTTCTCTTCCCATTATCTCTCTTTCTCTCTCTCTGTCTCTCTCTATCCCCCCCCTTTTCCCTTTCTTGTGGAATCGCAGTGAAAAATCAATGGACTTATTGAAATTCAAAGAACTTGCAAGAAAAAGACAGAACTTATTACGATTAAACTGTTTGTACTCTGATACTACATAATATGCTAGAGTACCAATGTGTATTTCGAGCTAGCTTAACAATACGTGCATGACGCTTTCAGAAACAAAAATAAATCAGTGAGTGTGTCTTCAGCGGCAGTTTTGGAAGATATTGAGGGGGGAGGGAGACAGTTATTGTGGTTCGGGTAGGGTGAGTTGATCGAGTGCGCAGTATATGGAGTGGCCAGTGCCTAATCTGATAGAACACTGGGGGAGCTGACGTCCTGAGAGCCTCCAAATTGCTGCAATTACCAACAGTGCGCACAGTACATAACACTCCCATATCTTCTCGCTCCTTTCGATATGCCTTTCTATGCTTCCCGTAACATCAAGTCATATTATTTAAAGGGTTAAGCTATGACAAACAAAAACAGTAAAACCGGGTACGCCGTCTGTGTAACAAATAAAACAATTCCCCGTTTGCCATTTTTCTCTTACAAAGGAATAGGCATATAGTCATATTGGTTTTATTATAAAAGTAAAGCATGGTTGGACCTTCCAGAAGGAGGTATACTTAGCCTCCTTATATAACTTAACCCTGTAATCCTACCGGCTAAAGATTGCTATTGCGCATACTCAGAGATGAATCTTGAAGTATACGTGACGTGTGTCTGGCCACAGTAAAATTAAGACACGCACATTTATACGCATGCATATCTGCTTTCTTTATTTACTTTTAGTTGAACTTGTCTATCATCTTCCAATAAGTCTTCTTCCCTTCCCCTTGTTAAAGAGTGCTATAGACGGCGTTCTCAATTCCTCCTTTCTGATTACATGCCACACCCGTTGCTAGCTTATCTTCGTTACGACTCTTTTAATGCTTCAGCTTTCAATCTCTCCCTAATGGTTTCATAGACGTCGTGGCCATTTGAGGTGGGAAGGGACTGGTGATAAGGAGCGGAAGTGATTTGGTCATGGCCTTTCGAAGGAACCATCCTGGTATTTGCTTGGAGTAATTTCGGGAAACCGAAACCTGGATGGCCGGGACGATGATCGAAACGTGCGTACTCGTGGAGTCACCACGCTGAGTCAGAGTCCCTTATTTCTATGCTCTAAGAACATCATCTCTGCGGCCTGTGGTCTTTCTCTAGCTGATATTCTGCAACAGCTGATTTTGAAGCTTGGTTCAAACGAGTAAGACGGATACGTCTAGCATCCTATCAGTGACAACATGTTCCGTTTTGCCTATTGTTAGATGGTTCCTGGTTTAATTAATATGATAAATAACCAGTCCACCATACAGTTCAATTTAAACTTGTTTTTATTTTCATAAACACGGCGTCAAAGATATTGGTTACATCCATACATACAATCCAGCGATTGCCGACAGTACTTCTTCCACAGACAATACAGTCCTTGACCGTCGTAAACTGAGTCTGTAAAAACTGTCTCGGATGTTCGTTTTATATAAGCTCCATCGAAATATCTAGAACACTACAAAGGATTCCGACAGATATTTCTCGAGCATTAACAATACTTAAATAATTGAAACATATTAAAAACAATCAGAATTAATACATAATCATTTACAATCATTACAAAATTGTCAGAAATGGAAATTAAAGATACTTAAATACATAATTATCCACAGAAATCATTTTAAACAGTATCAAATTGTCCTTTAGACATCGTAACTTGCATTAATACTTGGAATTACGAACATTTAAGCAATTCTCTTGCATAGTTCTGTCCTTAAACATATTTAATGGTATTTACATAATTTCTTTTCAAAAAACTAAGTCTATTTACACTGATTTAAAGTTAATTGAAAAACAAACATACAAGATCATATTCAATCAAACTCCAGCTTACTACAAATGCTTCATAAAATACAATGCCATTTAATTTTAGGTTTGAGGGCTGTTACACTATGTGTATCTTCCCGCAGTCACATGATTTTTCATAAATTCAACTTCTCGACATTTTATTGACTTACGTATTCGTCGAATATTAACTCTCGCTGATACATTCTCCCAATTCTATTTATGATCAGTTTAAGGTGGTAGGTACAGTTATCAGGAATCAAAAAAATATTTTTTTCTTTCGATTCACAAAAATAGTTTTTACTTTTGACTTCATGTTGGTGAAAAAATTATTTAAATATATTTTACAGTGTGGGAGTTATGCGTGCTTAAGCGAAGTCCTGCATGATTGACAGCAATTAGTTAAACCAAATCTTTAACCTTAAATATCTCAAAACAGCAATTCATCAATTGATTTTAAAGATAACTTTTTTCCACATGCATAGATCTTTTTCAAATTTGCAGGACATGTTCCACATACAAATTACTACAGTCTCTACCATTACTGTTTATGCAGCTTTTCACAAAATGGAAAATATACCTATATGTTTAAACATAAAAAAGCAGGAATTTTAATTTCTAGAAATTTCTTTTATTAACATCAAATATAAAGTTAAATGTGTTATATTATTGGTGTAACTAATTGCCCAGTTATTCGTTTACAAGATTAAAAAAAAAAGATTTCAGTAAAATTTCAAATATTATCCTTTCTATCATCAAAGACTGATGACATATTTTTAACTGTCAGTTTGGATAGTACGTTAACATATTGTTAAATAATATTTTTATTTTAACAATCAATTTTGTATATATAACTATAACGGTTCTATGAAGCTAAGAAATTTGAACCCTCAAATTTAAACAGATTTGGAGAAAATGAAATTTCATTTCTACAAATATTTGTATGTGTTAGCTGTACCTATCCCCATAAGACAGTAGCATAGATTTTTGTTTGTGGCCTTCTTTTGGACACTGTTTTCTATGGTAATTGCTCGCTATCATTTGAGACCCATAACCATTTTGTGTCAATGCAGTGTTTAATACGTGAGATGTTCTCCTTCCTCCATTATATGTTTTGTGTTCATCACTCTGTCAGACTTGTGGAAAACACTTTTATCAGTGCTTGTTCTTGCGCCGGTATTTGTTTTTCTACACAGCTGAGACATCACAGAAAGACAAAAGACTTAACTGAAAACACCTGAGACTCGACTCCAGCTGGTGACCGCTACGACGGGATTCCCCTATGCTGTCTTTCGAAAATACCATTGTAATAAACAATTTAAGAAAGTTAAAACTTGCGACTGATGTCCTCTTTATTATTCCTCTACTAACATTTTCTGCCGTTTATTTTCGAGGCGGAAATGGACTAGAAATGCAGCATTGGTACATGTGATTATGGAAATCCTCCAATAAACCGTAATTAGGATTGAATTTTCGCTGACAAATTTCAAGCCGTGTGTGTCGTATTCTCCAAAGTCCTACAGCAAAATGTCTCAACGTACTCAATGAAACCAGAGTGAACCATCACATGGGTTTTCTATCTGGTTGGCAAATATTATAGTAGTATTTAGCATAACCTGTGGTTTATTAACATTAAATTAGAACTATAATCACGCATCGAATGTTGGGCACAAAAAGTCTCGTAAAATATTGATACCCATAACGTTACTGAAACTGAAGTGAACTTCAGTTGGCCTGCCATCGTACCAGACACGGCGAAGTGCTATGGCGTGTGGCGTACGAGTCATCCTGATTATGGGCTTGTTGTGAAATACTGAAGAGAACTTCAGTTGTCCAGCCATCGTACCAGACACGGCGAAGTGCTAAGACGTATGGCGTACAAGTCATCCTGATTATGGGCTTGTTGTGCAATACTGAAGAAAACTTCAATTGGTCTGCCGTCGTACCAGACACGGGGAAGTGCTATGGCGTGTGGCGTACGAGTCATCCTGATTATGTGGTCTTGTTGTGCAATACTGAAGTGAACTTCAGTTGGCCTGCCGTCGTACCAGACACGGCGAAGTGCTATGGCGTGTGGCGTACGAGTCATCCTGATTATGTGGTCTTGTCGTACAATACTGAGACAGGGAAGCCAAACCTGAACGATAACGCATTTTACGAACAAATAGCACACGAAACTAAGCTTACTGGGATCGCAGTCAGATGGTGACTCCTTTACTATACACAACATCGACGGCCTCCACCACTCCTGGGAAACAAAATTGTTTTGGTTATTTATTAAAGGGAAGGAGGATACAAGATATCATGAGTTTACTTGCTGAGAGTGAAAGGAATGTCACAGCAATTATTAATATAATATGAAGAATGCGTGATGGAAATTACTGCTCAGAAAACGAAGTTGATGGTATTAAATACAGAAGGTAAAAAAATACATCTCCAGATATCGAATGAACTATTATAACAAGTGAAAGTCTTCACATATCTTGGTTCCAGAATTAAGGAAGAAATGAATCCGGGTAAAAAATAAAATGCAAACTTTCAGTGACTAAACAAGCCTTCAAAGGGAAAAAAGATGCTGTGTATCGAACTGGTGATAGAGTATAGGAAAAGAAGAAAGTCCCCACTCCTACTTCTTAGAGCGGTAGTGAGCAACTTAAATCTCATTCTTTTTCCCTGCCAAAAGTATAAATAAACTACCTTCTAAACACACAAATATTTACAGGACCTTAATGACCTATTTGAGAGCTTGACATAGTTTTGTATGGCTTTCCTTGTCCTACTGTAAAATTGATCCCATTAAAAAATTTGAAACCTTCTTTTTAAACATGTGTATTATTTTGTATTGTGTCTTTATTTTAACGTACGATTATATCTACTTGTATGTGTATCAATTTCTAATGTATAATGATCAATTTTTACGCAAGACTGTGTTAGAAACTCGACCAAACAAGCAAAGAGTGATAAACTATTTTGGCACAGGTAGCAATTGAGCAGAGAGAGCACCAAACTACAAGATAGAACAATACAAATCGGTGTTATACCGAAAATAAGGTAGAAAGTGGAAAGTCTAGTGCAGAAAAGAATCTCTGTCGCGTTAGTGGAAGTATAAATTCCTAATAGGCTGAGAAGGAGCATGTGATGTTGAGAGATGGTTCTGATTGGCCGACGGATCAAAGAACGATTGATTCACCCATATTTAAGTAAGGTAGTATTTCTCAAGTCGTCGATTGGTTCAAAAGTGCAGAAGTGCGTCACAACTAGTAGTGCGGTCTGAGTGGTGTCCATGTGTTTGGCTTGCTGGGTCGTATACCCTCATAATGTGTCGCGGAGTGTTTAATCGGGGCTTAATGTGCTCATAAACTGATTGATTGTGGATAAGCAAGTTTGTGGAGGCGAACGTGCGTTAAGAAGACTCTATTCCTAACTATAAACCTGTGATCGAGTTCAGACCGAAGTCCATTGTTTAAGAACTGTAATTACGTTCATGGTACCGGCCTGAAGACTGTTGAATATAAAATAAACTTTGTAATAACTAGATATGCCAAGCTGGTGTTAATTATTTCTATATTCCGGATTCCCTTAAAGACAGATCATTTAAGTGCAATTACTATGAACTTTTCCTGTAAAGTAATGGCAACCAGAATAATTATTTTCTGATCCTGTGTACAAACAATACTGTTTCGTAGCTCGATACCACACGAACATTACTTCATGGTCAAAGTGACTTTTAACAAACCATTACTTACGTATTCTCCAACAGCTTTCAGATTCTAAATAGTAATGAATAATGGCGGTACAGTGCATGCGAATTAATATCTCAACAGTGATTTTGAGAACAATCATTAGGCCGTTACAGATGGTTGCAGGTTAGTCCATAAGTGATTTACTCAAACCATTATAAAACATTTTGTTAGGCTAATGATTAATAGAAAATGCTATAGTACACATCAATGGAAACTTTTGTAATACGCTGGCTGTATGGCCGATAAAGTTAAAAACTATTAAAATAATAAGTAAAATTTATGGAGACTAGGACTAAGACAAGAGGAGGAAAGGAGACCAGAATGGCTGTGACGTAGGATTGGACATGGTAACGAACCAGAAAGTTCTGATGAGAGATGGCGATAGGGAAAACATTTTTGAAGACTGTTATAGATTGTAAGAAACATTGGTTAGAGATGTTTTGGAAGGTGCTATAAATGATAATAGAAAGAGGACGTTGAAAATTCCATATGGTTGTTGATATTAAACTCCAGAGCAGCTAATCTGGGATGAAGAGAACGGCAATAATATGAGTGGGGACGATCTGTCTTATTATACAGGGTGATTCAAAATAACGTGGACCAAATGACATGGTAAATCAGTCATACAATAAGAATCAAAAATCTCATAGGAACAGACGGTTGCAACTGCGATCCAGAGCCGCTACAGGGCGTCTAAAATAATACTGACACAAAGAGAAGAAACAAAACCATTACAGATCATTTTGTTGATAATTACTCACTCACATGCGAATAATGCAAGCCGAATGTTGAGCCTACAGCAGATGCTCGAAGTTTTTGCCAGATACATCGAGACAAGCCCGGCATCTCTGTTGCATGGAACGGTGCACCTTCTCAAAGATACCAGGTGTATCTCGAACACATCCGGCTGCCGCAACGATTCTTCCTACCAAGTCTTCCGGCGTTTCAACAGGTGTTTCATACAAAAGTCCTTTTAAAAATCCCCACAAGAAAAAATCCAAGGGAGACAGGTCTGGTGATCGTGGTGGCCATGCGATTGGTCCACCGCGACCAATTCAGTATACAGGCGTTTGCGATTTTTGATCCTTATTGTATGACAGATCTACCATGTCATTTTGTACACTTTTTTTTTAATCGCCCGGTATACTAAAAAGTGACACTGTGAAACAGCTGGGACCGAGTGTGGTGTAATGGTTAGCGTTCTGGCCTCGCATCGGGAGGACGGCGCGGCTGTTCGAATCCCCGTCCGGGCATCCTGATTTGGGTTTTCCATGGTTTCCCAAATCACTCCAGGCAAATGCCGGGATGCTTCCTTCAAAAGGCCATGGCAGAATTTTTTCCCATTTCTTGCCCCCCATCCTTTCCCGTCTCTAAAGACCTCGCTGTTTTTTTTTTTTTTTTTTTTTTTGCTGTCGTCAGTCTTTCGACTGGATTGATACAATCCCCCATCCCTTCCTATCCTGTGCTAACCTCTTCATTTCTACATACCCCTTACAGCCCACGTCCTCAATTATCTGCTTCATATATTCTAATCTCTGTCTACCTCTACAGTTCTTACCTTCGACTGTTCCCTCCACTAACAAATTAACCAATCCAGCATGTCTCAAAATATGACCTACCAGCCTGTCTCTTCTTTCTGTAAGCTTCTTCCACAAACTTCTTTTCTCATCCATCATTTCCAAAATTCGTTCGCTTCTTACTTTGTCTGTCCACTTAATTTTCAGCATTCTTCTGTAGCACCACATTTCACCGGTATTCCTAAAGTCCATGTTTCGCTACCGTAAAGTGCTGTGCTCCACATATACAGTTTTAAAAAGTTTTTTCTAATTCCTAGATCAATATTTGAAACTAACAGATTCCTCCTTTTCATGAAGGCTCTTTTTGCTATCGCTAGTCTGCTTTTAACATCATTCCTGCTTCGGCCATCGGATGTAATTTTACTTCCCAAGTAACAGAATTCGCTTACTTCTCCTATTGCATTCGATCCTATTTTTATATTTAATCTACTAGTATTGGTATCATTTCTGCTACATTTCATCACTTTTGTCTTTCTTTGATTTATATTCAATCCAAAATCTTCCTTCAGTATTTTGTTCATGCCACTCAGTAACTTCTCAATATCCTGAGCCCTCTCTGCTAACAAGACAATGTCATCAGCAAATCGTAGCATACTGATTTTTTCTCCCTGAAATCTTATGCCACATGGAAATTTTTCTTTGACTTTCTTCATTGCTTCTTCTACATACAGGTTGAATGTTAAGGGGGATAGACAACAAACTTGTCTCACAACCTTTTTAACTGATGCATGTCTCTCGTTATTCTCTACTTTTATTATAGCCACTTGATTCTTATATAGTTTATAGAGTATTCTTCTATCTCGATACTTTAGACCTGAGTTCTTTAAACTTTTGTACATTTTGTCCCACTTAACATTATCAAAAGCTTTTTCTAAATCAACAAATGTCATAAAAGTATCTTTGTTTTTCTTGATCCTCCCTTCAAGTATTAATCTTAAAGACAGAATTGCTTCCCTTGTACCGCGATTTTTCCTAAACCCAAACTGATCTTCACCTACTACCTCTTCTACTGCCCTTTACATCCTTCTGTATATTATTCTGGTCAGTATTTTTGAAGCATGTGTTGTTAGACTAATGGTGCGATAATTCTCACATTTGTCGGCTTGTGCTTTCTTTGGAAGTGTGAAGATGATATTTTTATTAAAATCAGTTGGAATTTCTCCTGTTTCATAACTTTTTGATATCAGCTTGAATAGTCTTTCGATTCCTTCCCCTCCTAGGGATTTAAGAAGTTCTGCAGGGATCTCATTAATTCCAACTGCCTTATTTGCTTTCAAGTCATTCAGAGCTCTATTAAATTCTGTCCTCAAAACAGGATCTCCTAAGTCATCAATGTCGACATCGCTTTCCTTATCCATTACACTATTGTTCAAGTCGTCCCCAACATACAGTTTCTCAATGTATTCTTTCCATCGGTTAGCTCTATCTTCTGAGCTTAAAAGAGGCTTCCCATTGGCAGCTTTAATGTTCATACCCCTTTTCTTTATTTCTCCAAAATTCTGTTTGATCCTTCTATATGCAACATCTACTTTACATACGACCATTTCCTTTTCTAGTTATTCACCCTTTTCTGTGCCATTTTTCTTTTGCTATTTTGCATTTCCTGTTAAGAGACGTTAAGCAGTAAAAAAAAAAAAATGAATCAGCTGGTAAACGGTATAATGAAGAAATTTAGGACTGAAGTGAGCAGTAGATAACTTAAACAGTCTATACTCTTTTTCCCATTCAAAAATTTCGAGATAAAAGATTTAAATTACAGTTATTTGGGACTTCGAACAAGCGTGTTAAAGCATCGCCGTGCTGCAAATAGATTGTTACTGCAGGACTTGACTCCAATATCGATCCCGACGTACCTGCCATCGAGATTATGGTTTTCAAGCGGTGTTCAATAATCAACTAGGCGAATTTTGGTACGTTTACCACTTCCTTCCTCAAATTTACGTCTTCAGTTAACAGAACAAATTCGAACATAGCTTTAGCCTCATCGACGTCGAGGTCATTAGAGGCGGGATGGGACTGGGAACAAGGAACGGGAAGGAATTTTGCCATTGCCTTTTGAAGGAAGAATCCCGGCATTCGCTCTGGAGTGATTTGAGAAAACCATGGAAAACCCAAATCTGGATGCCCGGACGGAGATTCGAACCGGCGTCCTACCGAATGTGAGGCCAGAGCGTTAACCGCTCACCCACCACGCTAGGTCCTGGCCATCCGTCCAGATTTAGGTTTTTCCCGTAGTCATTTCAGGCGAATACTCGGAAAGCTCCATAGCCAAATTCCTTTCCGTTCCTTGCACCCAATCCTCTCCCACTTCTAATGATCTCAACGTCGACGAGGGGAGAAGCCCGAATTAAAAAAAAGCTTGTTTTAAACACTTGCAACATCACCGTAGATTATAATAAGATTATTTCCTTCTTAATGCCCCTAAATGCGTAGACATTGCACTGAGCCATAATAAAAAAGCTGTTATAGTTTGCTGCTGGACTCCTTCTTTACTCTCCTAGCCCTTAGGCTAAGAGATTATGATGAGGAAGTACTTGCCTATTTGGCATCACCTTCCTAATTGCTGTGTTGGTTTACGTGGTATTTTTGTTTTTTTGAATTTGTCTTTTTTTTTGGCTGGCAAGAAGTGGTTTGCCAGCTATCGTGGTGCCATTGCTGCCGCAACTGCTTGCGCAGTCGCTTCAGCTAGTGTTTGCTCTCCATAATTGAACTGGAAATCATAGTTTAAAGTTACAAAATTTTCTTCAAGCAGGTGACACACCTGTACCAAACACAAAACCTTTGCATGATGTCCCTCTCATTTAACAACCCTCCCATTTCTTTCATTTTATACTTTGTATCTGTATCATCTGCCAGTGAATTTTTGGACTGTTGAATGCTGAATGTCACTACACTTAATTTTTGCACTTACCCCTTACCTTCCCTATCTCTTTATCGTACGTTATTTTCTCAATCCATTTTAGTTTACCAAGACAAAATTTCTAGGCTTAAGGGCGCGTCGAAGGCGGGACCATTAGCGGATAAAAATTCTCTCACAGAGTATGGGTTATGCGTTAAGAAAAAGAAACTCTCCCCTTTAAGCTTTGATATAATTAGAATTTCGTTACATACTCTTTATTTTCTGTTTAGTTAGTTTGCATCTTACTTTCGTGATATATAGGCCATCTGTCTGGTTCAGAGGAGAGTAGTTAGGTTCTTTTTCTTTTCATTCCGAACAAAGATTTAGCCGGAAGTGATACCTCCTGAATGCTTTGATGAACATAGTCATCAGTAAAGCGCACAGGGCTCACCAAACAGACCACGAAATACAGAACGCTGCATCAGTCGAGAGACGTAACAGTGATATAAAGGCGGCTCGCAACACATGGATTGACCACTCGCATAGTTAGTACCTTAGAGGACAGCATTGATGGATAAAAGAAGGTGGAAGGGTCTTCTTTTCTCTGCGGTGAAGTAAACATGGTAAAGATAGAAGAATTCACTGGCATAGGTTTTATTAATATTATTTTCGTATGTCCCCATAACGGAGAACGATAAGCAATCCTGACTGGATGCGTTTAGATCCTCTTTGAGATGTTTTTCTTGTCGGACCAAAATTTTTTCATTCTGTAGGTTCATTCATAGGTTCTATGAAAAGAGAATAAAAATAATAAATACCATTACCTCATCGTTGTAAACATACCTGTTACAAATTTGACTGTGCGCCACAATAGACAGGATGGGAGTAAGAAAACAAGTTTGGGCACAATTATTAAATAGAGTATTGTGCAGTTTTCACTAACGTAAATTATCATTTATACATCAAATTGCAGTTTTACCTAGTATGACGACATGCCGTCTGCATTTCAATGTTGTGAGAGTATGTTTTACACATTTCATATATCTCTAATTCTCCAGGAATTGCTATTAAATTATATTCACGCGGTATATAGTTGCTGCGAAGCAAGTTTAGGATGGAGGAGTCTCAAACTCTAGCTCACATCTGTATTAAAGCGCTTTAAATGGTCAGCGCCGCCATACTTGCAAGAAGCGCAATTGGTAAACTTCAAACCCTGCCGCAATTATACCTGCCATTCTGTTCAGAATTTTTTTTACTTATGGCTTAACGCCTCGTTGACGTCGAGGTCATTAGAGGCGGGATGGGATTGGGGACAAGGAATGGGAAGGAAATCAGCCTTTTGAAGGAAGCACGGGAAGGAATTCGCCCATGGCCTTTAGAAGGAAGCATCCCGTCATTCGCCTGGAGTGATTTGGGCAAACCATGGAAAACCCAAATCTGGGTGCCCGGACGGGGATTCGAAACCGCGTTCTCCGAATACAAGGCCAGAACGTTAACCGTTCGCCCACCACGCTCGGTCATTCTGTTCAGAGTGGTTTTACATGGTCACCGTAACGAACCCTGTGACTATTATTAAAAAAAACCTACAAAAGCAATGCATACTACTAGAAGATTACACATTGGGAAGGATATAAACTTTCTTGGCAATTAAACAGATGAAATAAAATATCAGAAGTTAACAGCATCATCTTTCGTAATCGCCATGCCTTACCTGACAAAACATGTGCAAGGAACTCATTAGACGTAATCCTTTTATTTTCGTTTAATTGTCTCATATTTGTAAGAATTCTAGACACTCTGAAGACTTGTCCCCAAGAAGTTCTGGGCTCTTTACTGTGCTGTGAGGGATGTTTTAATTTGTGCAGGTTCCTCACAATGTTTTTAGTGTGTCCATATTCACTCAAGTGATTCGTTAAAGAAATTTTTTATTTGTTTAAATTAAATTTCTCGGAACTAAATGGCAATACAAGAAACAACCTGCACATTACTTGTGCATCTTTATCATTAATACAAAGAGGTGATAAATATTGTGGAACGCTACTGTTTTATAAACATCCTCAGAGTATAAAAGAAATTATGGTCACTAAAATTTTTAACAAAATCTGAAAAGCTAGAAATTTTTTTTTAATGCCACTTCTTCCTTCTCCATCCAAGAATTTCTCTATAACAGATAATTGTGTCTGAATTTACCCTTAAGGTAATGTTTACAAAAAGCGGTCTGATTTTTGTATTTTCTTGTTCGTTTTTGTGTGTGTGTGTGTGTGTTGAATATAACAAGTTCCATTTCCCAAAGGTTCTCAGTGGAGGAATTGGGGAAACAAAATAATAAAAAAAGTTGGTGGATTATTTTTTTTCAACATAAATTTTCTTTAAAGATGTAAGCAGTGAGAATGCAACACCCAAGATCCGGGAAAATAATATCCTCGTTACCAAGTAATTGCATAATGTATTCTCAAAGTATAAGCCTGTAGCAATGACACTAAACCGGCAAAAGTTTGTTTTTGTGTAGCAGATGTCACCGAACTAACTGAAGAAATTCGTTCAATTGCAATTAGAGTACTTCCGGAGTTGGTAACTCTCCCTGCACAGTGATATTCAGTCACCGTTTTGGAAGCTGCAATGTTACACATTAATAATTGATAATTAATTTAGATGTGATCAAATAAGCGATTAAACGACTATTGGCACCCACGTCCAATAAAGTGAACTGTTTGGAAAGCGGCCTTCGTTGACAATTGTAAATATAATTGTCAGTTAATTGTAATTTTACGCGCAGCGTTGAGGATATGGAATACAGGACGGCACAGCGGTAATGTGAGAGGTTCCTGGAATGAGCGGAAAACAAATATGTTTCACTGGCACTGTTAACTCGGTACATAACTGCTCTATTACGACAGTGAACCAGGGCCGTCGCAGAGGGAGCTATAAAGCTATTATAAATTACTGCACCTATCTTTGTATTTTGAAGATCTTGTCTCCAATTAGGCAAGAATACAGCCTTTACCAATCTCTGTGTCATAAGAATGTGATTTATATAGGTATGTAACCGTACTAGAATAATTAAAAGCTGACACGATCAGATCTTCAAATCTGAATAGTGTAAGTTGGAATGAGTCTTTAATGTGATCTGCTTCGAAAGTAGTGAAGGTAATCGTTAAAGAAAAACTACAGTTTGACACCGAAAAGATTCAACCCTGTAACTCATAATCGCCATTAGATATTTAATCTGACGTTCCGTACGCAATTCATTATTAGAACGATGCAAGTAATTGTGCTATAGTTAAATAATTGATTACTTATATTCTTTAACTCTCCGGAGACAGTTGGTTTCACAACCGGTGATTAATTCTCTCCGAGCGTGGTGGGTGAGCGGTAACGCTCTGGCATCGCATTCGGCAGAAAGCAGGTTCGAATCCCCGTCCATCCATCCAAATTTCAGCTTTGTATGCTTTCCCGAAATCACTCGAGGTGAATGTAGGGATGGTTATTTAAAACCATTATGGCCGAATTCCTTCCCCTTCCTTACTTTCAGTCCTTTCCTGCCTCTAATGACCTCGGCGTCGACGCCGGAAAGGCATAAACTCATAAGAAATGTCCATTTACACTGAAACTTTGGTTCGCGTGTGTCTGCGACTGTTATGATTGAAGTGAGAACTTCTACAGCGGCGTCTGGACTGGCTACGTGACAGATCAGTGCGCCACGCTGGGTAGAAACGCAATTACGCATGCGCCATACGTCAGCTGGCTCTAGCACCGTAAGGTAAAGTAATACACGATTATGCGCAATAACCGATAAACTTCGTTAGGACAGCGTCAGATGCTGATGAAACGCAACGGAATTAGACCTCGGCATTTCACGGAACTGAACAAAAAAGTCTTATTTCCAAATATATTTTATATGTGTTACAATTGAGTGCAGTTTACAACATGTGGTTTTGTGTGAGTGGAGACTTTCCCGGCGTACTGATGCAATGAAATCCTCTCGGGTGTCCTGCCGGATGGTGTTGTATAAACACGACGTTTCGACAGCTAGCTCTGCTGTCATCAAGTACCTTCTACATGTCGCAAGCTGACTGTCACCGCCTCGACTGGCTTAGCCAACCGACCCGAGCAGTTTACTGCCAACGCCGTACGCGTTGGCTGGTCTTATGTAAGGGTGCCTGTCACACTTTTGCGACATCTGCCCTTTAAGTTGCTGTTTTGATGTTATGAATTCTTCATTGTTGGTGTTTGTCATTTTCTGGCGCCCTGCCAGGATGGTTCCTTGTAGCTGCGACAGCTACTGCTTGCGCAGTCGCTACCGCGATCATTTCTGGAAGCTTTGCGATAGCGTCTGTCACTGCTTTCGCCAGCTGGCGGAGTTCAGTGGCAGACAAGTCTTCGGCGGGAGGGGCTGCAGGCGCGGTAGTGCGCCGACCTCCCTGGTTGGGTGCTGCCAGATGACTGGTGGTGACAGCCGGTCGCCGTGTGGTGAGGGAACGCTTGCCACCCCGTGCTCTATGCTTGCCGGCCACCGGCCGACTGGCAGCTGTCGTCGCCTCTGATGAAGTGGCCCCCTCCTCACGATGCACCCACTAAATGAGGCGCTGTGGCTACCGCCGCAGTTGCAGCGCGTAGGTAGGGCATCGCGAGGAACGGTGCAGCTGGTCACTCTGTGGCTTCCCCCGCACCTTAGCAGCACTCGGTCTCAGTGCAGTCGCGGGCCAAGTGCCCGCCGAACCGCTGACACTGGAAGCACTGGGCGACCGCTAGCGGTGATCAACTCTTCCTCTCGAACCGGACCGGGTGTCCGAGAATCTGTTGCGGCTTGTCCTCCCGGCTCAGAGGCCTGTCCGGCTGGAAGACACAAAGCGGGAGACGCTCCTCCGTATCCGGCCGCGGAGGCGGCGATGATGCCACCTTTCATCAGCTGCTGGGCAATCTCTTCCTCCGCAGTCTCCGTTGGCAGCCCGCGGATGACCAACTTGGGATGCCGTCTTGGTTCTTGGAGAGTATGGGGGCATGTCCTTCCAGTCCAAGTATTTCCGCAGTGTTTGCAGCTGGCTTGGGTGCTGCGGCAGGAAGTGAAGTCCTTCCTTATTTGGGGCGCCCAGGATATATGTCGACGTCTCTATTGAGATGGTTGCCAGTAGTTCCATGAAGTTTCCTTCATATCGGGCAATGAGAAGTAGTACTTGGCCTTGCTCCATTGGCTGCTCTTCGTTTCATTCCAGGTTCGTCAGCTCGTCTTCGTCGGTCTCGTACTCGACATCGCACTCGCTGTCGTAATCCATGACCGCTTCTTCACCGGCGACCGAAGGAGCACCCAGCCCTCCGAGCAGTAGTCTGGCTGTTGCCAAGGCGACATGGCTGTTTCAGTCTGGTAAGGGCTGCTGAAGAGCTTCTGCATTTGGAAGGCGATGTGGTGATCCATGTCGAAGTTCGGGTGCAGCGGCGTCGGAAGCACCAGTGCTCCCGGCCACTCTGCACATGTGATCAGCATCATCCTGCCGGCTAGGTGGCCCCACTTCCGGTCCGACAGGCACTTCTGGAACTTGTGGTCGTCATGGTGCGCCGTGATGTATAGCTCCCACGTGTCGGGATTGATCTCCGAGAGGCGGTACCTCCATGCTGAAAGTACTTCATCGCTGCTCAATGTAGCGAGGTTGACCGGGTACCACCTCGGGTCCGAGCCGTCTCAGCTGCAGGGCGACTCCGCTGTGAGGCGGATTGTCTGCGGGAAGGCAGGCGTGGTGCCCTCCGTGACCGACCCCGGCAGGGTAGCTGACCGTCCACTGTAGCTGTGCGAGGCAGAATGAGCTAGGTTTCCCTGCGCAGGCAGGTCCTGGCTGAGCGACGGTGCTGCGCTTTGTCGCCTCGACGAAGCAGGCTCTGAGGAGACTGCCTGTTGCTACCGTTGCTTGCGTCCCATGCTGCGATGTCACCGTTGCGGGCCTGATATTCAACCGTACAAGTACCAATCCCCCGACTGGCTTAGCCACCCATCGAACTTTTTTTATACCTTCAGCAATGGCGCACAAATTCTTGGGCTCACTACAATGCCCGCTCCACTGCCGCCCGGATGTGCTGGCGGAGCGCGATGCTGGAAGCAACGCACGGATGTTGTCTTGTCACTTCAACTTGTCAGTAAGGTTTCCACCTGATTCCTGGGACTGGGTGGACGTTGCAACTTCTGCGCAAATGAACCTAGAATGTGAGAAAGCTACAGCTAGGCATATCCCCAAATACGACCGACTGGCGGAAAGTTTCCAGGGCGACAAATCTGCCGGTTCTGACCGCTCTGTGGTCAACCTCACCGGGACTCAGCTCGATTACACAACTACGTCCGTGGTGGCCTGGGTCCTGAATTCGCTCGGATACCCACGAAGAAGATCATCCGAGCGGTGGAACAGGCAGTGCGCAGCTTACCGGGATAAGAAGCTGAATAAGTACGACGTGAGACCTGTCAGGTCTTGAAGAAGGCCAAGGCACCTAAGAACAATATCACAATGACAGAGCGTAAATCACTAAATGTCGTTTTACCAGTGGATAAGGGTAACGTGACTGTTCTCCTTTCCGCGGTACATTATGACATAAAGGTGATAAGCCTCCTTGACGACGCTTCTTATATACCGTTGGACGCCGACCCTACCGCAAAAGTTATGAGGAAGACTATGGCTCTAATCAAGGAGGCCGAACCTCCGGAAGAGATAACTAGGAGAATCAAGCCACGCGCCGCGAGACCACCGAGACTGTATGGCTTGCCCATTGGGGCACCAACTTACCATCTTGCCAAGTATCTGATACGCCTTCTTAGTCCCTTTGTGGGTCGTTGCTGTCATCACGACAAGAACTCGACGGAATTTGTGGATACCATCCAGTCCTTAAAAGTTTCAGATACTGACATCCTGATCAGGTTTGACGTGGTATCGCTCTTCACCCGCGTACCGGTAAGGGACACACTTGCCCTGATACGCCGTCATTTTGAACCCACCATCGCATACCTCTTTCAACACGTTTTTACATCCACCTATTTCATATATGGAGGGAGGCACTATGAACAATCTGACGGAGTAGCTATGGGGTCACCACTCTCTCCGGTAGAAGCAGACCTCTACAGGGAGGATTTTGAAGAGAGGGTACTAGAGAGTGCCACCCTCAAATCTTCTTGCTTCTACCGTTACGTCAATGATACTTTCGCTGTGTGGCCACACGGTATTCAAGTGTTGGATGAATTTCTCGGCCATATCAACGGAATACGCCCTAATATATGCTTTACCAAGGAAGTAGAGTAGGACGGGTGCCTCCCATTCTTGGACAACTTGATAAAGCGGAAACCCGATGGTACTTTGTCACATAGCGTATACCGCAAACCCACCCACACTGAGTGCTACTTGGGTGCAGCCAGCTTTTATCATCCGGCACAACGCAACTCTGTATTGGCCACACTGGTACACAGAGTGAGAGCAATCTCCGATCGTGAGAGCCTGTCGATAGAAATGAAACATCTCAAGACCGTCTTTGAACAGAACAGCTACTCTCGACGGCAGATAGAGCGTACCTTTATTAAGAAGCCACCAAGACCATCGTCGGAGCAAGAAGAGCCACCGAAAACTCTTGCTTTCCTTCCATATGCCGGGAACACTTCAGGAAAAATTAGAAGACTCCTGGAGCGGTATGGGATAAAATGTATCTTCCGGCCACCCACCCAGATACGTGATATTCTGCGTTCTGTAAAAGATGACTTACACTTGACACTGTGGTCTTTCCCTCTTCTCTGGATCGCGGTGACCCTTGCAAGTTTCCACACGTCTGGGAAGTACTTCTGCAGCATACATGCGTTGATTATACGTGTTAGAACGACCACTGCTTTGGTGGGCAGATGTTTTAGGTGCGCGTTCTATATTTTGTCATCTCCTGATGCTTTTTTTGTTGTTGCTAATTTCTTTATGATGTTTCTCACGTCACCCGGTGTTGCCAAGTCTGGGTCTTACTCGGCTGGTGGTGTTTGGATGTTTCTTGCTTGCTCTCTTATGCTTTGTGTTTCGTGTTCTTCTTCTTCCGTCATTGCATATGCTGCTTCGGCATGCTGGGCTGCGAAATGCTCCGCCAGAACTTCGGCTTTCGCGACTAGTAGGTAGTAGGGTCCTGCGGGGCCGGTTATGGCTGTGTTGGCTTCCCTGGGTTACTTCAGGGCCCGTACCAGCTGCCAGGCGTCCCTGTGTTGGAGATTTATGGTTGACATTTTTTGATGCCATTTGCCTGCGTGCTGTTCCCGGAGACGTTCTCAAATGACACCAATCGGGTGCCGCATTGGACCACGGATTAAACCAGCGCTTACGGCCAATCAGAGTGGACACACCAGCATCGTGGACCGCCAGCACATCCGGGCGGGAAGACAGACATAATCACCTAGAATATTTAGCGTCTATGGTGCGGGGAAATTCTTGCATAGGTGTGTGCATCGCCTTCCATTTTAAATGTGTTTTGTCCTTATTGATATTCTAGTGTGTCCTTACTAGAAATGTCGGTTCGAGTGATTTTGGTTGTCGATGTTGGTAGATCCTGGCCTTCCATTCTAGGGATCTTCATGAGGTTTACTGGCTACCGAATTCTGTCGTCAATGTGAACCAATGAACCCAGTTGTCTGATTAGTGGGTTGATGCGTGCCCTATACTTTTCGTACAACCTTTGCGCTGCAGCTTTGTAGTGGTCAATCAAGAAAGGGAGAAAATGTTTGTCGGCGTTTCCCGTGGCATTTTATATGCATAACGAATCGCTATATTTTGGATCGTCTATAGCAGTTTTATGTGAGAATGAGCAGCATTACCCCACACTGGTGCAGCATACTCTAGTAGTGGCCTAGCAGCTGATGTGTAAAGCATTTTTACTACAATAGGATGCAATATAGTTGTTGGGTTTCGCATCGGGTATAGATGCCTCATCCTGCCCTCTGATTGTGTGTTTTCCAAGTCAATCGTTTATCTAGGGTGACTCCAAGGTAGAGTGCCGTGCTGGTCCATTTGATTTCCTCGCCGACCAGTCGTACTGACTGTAGGGGAGGTACAATAGGGTGTAGGGCTGTGATTACTATTGCCTGGCTTTTACTGGCATTGAATACCAGTCTCCATTTAGTTGCCAGTTTTCTATATTGGTGCATCATCGCTGCAACTTGTTACGCAAGTGCGTGGCTCTGATACTAAGCGCGTAGTGGGCAGTATCATCCGCGTATAGTGCCGTTTGTAGTTGTTCAGTCTCGGTACATTGACGGTAAACAGGTTGTATAGGACTGGTCCAAGGACAGATCCTTGCGGAACTCAAGAATTAATCGATTTAATTGCTGATACTGCATCCTCTGTTATAACTCTGAAGGTTCTTCCAGTCAAACAGTTTTTTATTAGTCTGACGTGTTGTAGCGGGAATCCCTGGGTCAGCAGTTTCTAAAGTAGTCCATCGTGCCAGACAGAATCAAATGACCGGGAGACGTTTGGAATACAGCACCGAAATACTCCCTTTCTCGAAGGCTCCCATGGCGTGCTCTGCGAGCAGCAAAAGTTGTTGAGGTGTAGAATGATTGCGCCGAAACCCGAATTGCTCATTCGGGAGAATTTCTTCACCCTTTATGTGCCTGAGAAGCCTGCGTAGATACATTATTTCAAACAATTTTGACAGAACAGGGAGAAGTCATATCGGTCTGTAAGATTTCGTGGTGCGCCGATCTTTGCCAGATTTTGGCACTGGAGCAATTTCCGCGTGCTTCCATGCTTCCGGATATTCGCCAGTGGCCATTATTCTATTGAATGCTGACTTGATGTAGTCTGCCGCTGATGGTGGGAGCTGGCTCAGAAGTTGGCTACCAATTCGATCATGTCCAGTTGCTTTATTTGTTACGACACGTTTCAGAAATGCTTGGACCTCCTCAGTTGTTGTCGGGTCAATGTCGTCCTCCGGCAGTGGGTCAATTGCAAGGTACCGTTGCAAACGTTGTGTGACCAAGTTGATATGGGCGTCGTCTCGAGGCTCTTCTATTGGCTGGAAGCTTGCTGAAAGTTGTCAGCGATAGCGTCTGCTTTGTCTGTAGGTTCACAGATAACTTAATTACCTACTACTAAAGGTGGGTTTCTTTGTCGTCGGCGAAGCATGCGCTTTGTAACTCTCTAAGCCGATCCGTCGTTAGTTCTGAGCGTTCCCTCAACCCATTCTGGGTTTCTACGTTTTTCGACCGCAGCATTAATTTCCCTTTACAGTCTATTGATGACACGTTTTGTGGTGGGATCTATGGAGACTTGCCAATCTATCGTTAGACGATTCTTGTGGGCAATTGCCTGTCGAATGTCTGGAGGCAACTGCCTGGACTTCTCTCGATGTTGTTGTGCAGGTGGAGTCTCAATATCGGTTGTTTTATTCACCAGCTCTGAAAATATGTCCATCGCCACACTGAGGTCTACCTCTTCCACTGGAGGAGAATTATTAATGCTTTCGTCTAGGTGTTATTTGTACACGTCCCAATTCACGTGCCGTAGGTCCCTTGATTGTCTTCTCAGCTGCTTAGATATTCCTATGTTCATGTAGAATATAACCGGCAGATGATCTGAAGATAGGGCCGTTTTCGTGGTTACTGCCAAAGTGTGTTGCAGTCCTTTCGCGATCCTAATATCCAGTGCGTCGGGTAGACCTCTACCCCTGATAATCGTTGGTTCTGTTGGACGCCAGACCACAGCATCCTGTCTCTCAGCAGCACGTAAGAGGCGTCTGCCATCGCTGTTAGTTAAACGCGAGTTCCAGGATGCATGCTTGGCGATAATGGCTCCTGTCATGAATACCACCCCGCGCAATCGAGATTTCTTGTTGTTTGATAGATCTTCGGATGTAGATTATGGTGCCACCACCCGCAGTTGGTTTATCATTCCGGGAGCAGTAGTAATTTGCTGCCGCTGCGTTGATTCCAGGTTTTATATGTGTCTGTTACAAGACAAGCGTCTATTTGCTCATCTTGCAGAAATTGTCGGAATTCTCCGAGCTGCCGCCAAATGCCATTGGCGTTCCATGTACATATTGTTACGTCCTCTAGTCTATTTCCCATGTTGGGTGAGATTAGTTCCTTTTTGAGTTGCTTCAAGGGCCGTGTGAATAGCTGCAGCTATCTGCTGCGAGAGGTTCTGGAGCATGGTGTGTACTATTTGCAACAGCATATGTATCATATTGAGTAGCGTAGTTCTGTCTCACTGGGAGCCACTCGGAGGTTCAGCTCCTCGAGTATTCGAGCTGCCTTTATCGGGTGGTCGTTGATCCTGTGTGCCCGACGGTCGGGATCTTCGTGCTTCTGAGTTGGATTTGCTTTGCAGGGGTTTGTTCCATCAGTTCGGCGTCTTGACGTTGGAGGTTGGTTTGTTACGCTGGTTCCCTCCGTTTGAGGGGCCACTATCAGTGGATTGACCAACGTTAGAAACTTCATTGGCTGTAGCTTCATTTGAGTCTGTCTGTGGCTCAGTATTTTCAGTATTTTGTTTGTTCCTGAGGTCTTCTTTTTTCTGTTTTGTTCTTGCCTTTTGAGGGCAGCTAAGTACGAGGCTTTGTTTGCTTTCTGCCGCTCTTCAAACCTGCTGAAGGCATTGCACTTCCTGTAGCTGGCGACGTGGTCGTCATCACAGTTTACACATTTTGGTGGAGCGTCACGTTTTTCAGGGTGCAGTCCCTTGATATGTGCTCTCCTGCGCATTTCACACATTTGGGAGGCATGACACAATGTCGGGCTACATTCCCTACACCCTGGCAATTAAAGCATTGGGGGACCCTCTCTAGCTTCGCAGTTTTTCGACTGTCACTTTCAAGGCACAAAAAGATGTCATCTTTATAGATTTCTCGATTTACACAGAGTCTGTGAGGACTACCAGGAATAGTGGTGACTAGCCCAACCCTGAAGTTTGACAGAGATGGTTCACTTATTGCTATACTGTATAAGAAACATTAGGCGCGTGTACCAAAACCTTGTTGCCTTACTGAGTAAGGTGTATAAGCAGATTTTTGTAGTCAGCAAAGGCGAATTTAATGATGGACCCAATACTACATCTCACAATCTGTACGTTTCAGAAACAGAGTAACATAAAATACTATTGTACAATGATTACAGAGTTTTCAATTGACCACTCTTCCTTAGGTTATTATTTAGAATACGGATATTACAGACGATTAAATAGTTAAAATCTACTTCAGAAACTAATATTAACTTGATAACAGAAACTTATTGTATTTCCGAAGAGATTTGGTTTATATTTATCGTGTTTTATGCTTCTTAATAGCTTCGTGATTTCGCTGAGAAGTGGAGCTATTTATTTTATTTTCTGAATGTGCAGCTGAACTAAATAAATGAACTGATAGTTTTTTTATATTCAGCACAGTTTAACTTAGTTTTAATAACTCCAAATACATTGCTTCAATTACATAATCGGACTTCTTAATATGCAGGTTCTCCTTAGCGCTAACAACCTAGACAATCTCCTAGTTATATCTGTATATCTTATTGCTATAGAAACCTTTTAAAAGAGCATCATATTAACAGGCCTGTGCCATGGAACTCCTAAATTCAAAGATGACATTAAAAATATGTAGGTTCTGGGATAACCTGCCTGTTATACTACAAACTTCTACTGTGATAATTAAGAACAATATTTGAAGTCAGTACCAATCTAAACAAATCTTAGAACATTTCAAAAATAAAAATGTTATTGCAAGCTACTTTTAAGATTCCGTATCCAATCATCAATGTGGCCCTATTTCTACAACTCCACAGTCCGTCACAAGTTCATAGCTATTAAACTAAACAATTTTCAGACTTTTTAAA
>CM061921.1:220704644-220727278 GCA_031002005.1 Vandiemenella viatica | reverse complement strand
ATTATATCAAAGCTAAAAGGGGAGAGTTTCTTTTTCTTAACGCATAAACCATACTCTGTGAGAGAATTTTTATCCGCTAATGGCCCCGCCTTCGACGCGCCCTTAAGCCTAGAATTTTTGTCTTGGTAAACTAAAATGGATTGAGAAAATAACGTACGATAAAGAGTTATGGAAGGTAAGGGGTAAGTGCAAAAATTAAGTGTAGTGACATTCAGCATTCAACAGTCCAAAAATTCACTGGCAGATGATACAGATACAAAGTATAAAATGAAAGAAATAGGAGGGTTGTTAAATGAGAGGGACATCATGCAAAGGTTTTGTGTTTGGCACAGGTGTGTCACCTGCTTGAAGAAAATTTTGTAACTTTAAACTATGATTTCCAGTTCAATTATCGAGAGCAAACACTAGTAGCAACCTATCCGATGTATGGCGTACAATACGTTTTAGCTTTAACACAGAGAACAATTTAAATCTATAACAGCTTTTTTATTATGGCTCTGTGCAATATCTACGCATTTAGGGGCATTAAGAAGGAAATAATCTTATTATAATCTACGATGATCTTGCAAGTGTTTAAAACAAGCTTTTGTTTAATTCGTGCTTCTCGCCTCGTCGACGTTGAGATCATTAGAAGTGGGAGAGGATTGGGTGCAAGGAACGGAAAGGAATTTGGCTATGGAGCTTTCCGGGTATTCGCCTGAAATGACTTCGGGAAAAACCTAAATCTGGACGGATGGCCAGGACCTAGCGTGGTGGGTGAGCGGTTAACGCTCTGGCCTCACATTCGGGAGGACGCCGGTTCGAATCTCCGTCCGGGCATCCAGATTTGGGTTTTCCATGGTTTTCTCAAATCACTCCAGGCGAATGCCGGGATGCTTCCTTCAAAAGGCCATGGCAAAATTCCTTCCCGTTCCTTGTTCCTAATCCCATCCCACCTCTAATGACCTCGACGTCGACGAGGCGTAAAGCTATGTTCGAATTTGTTATGTTAGCTGAAGACATAAATTTGAGGCAGAAAGTGGTAAACGTACCAAAATTCGCCTAGTTGATTACTGAACACCGCTTGAAAACCATAATCACGATGGCAGGTACGTCGGGATCGATATTGGAGTCAAGTCCTGCAGTAACAATCTGCCGATGCTTTAACACGCTTGTTAGAAGTCCCAAATAACTGTAATTTAAATCTTTTACCTCGAAATTTTGGAATGGGAAAAAGAGTATAGACTGTTTAAGTTATCTGCTGCTCACTTCAGTCCTATATTACTTCATTCTACCGTTTACCAGCTGTTTCACAGTGCCAGGTTTTAGTATACCGGGTGATTAAAAAAAACGGGTACAAAATGACATGGTAGATCTGTCATACAATAAGGATCACAAATCGCATAGGAACAGAGGCTCGCAAACGCCTGTATACTGGATTGGTCGCGGTGGACCAATCGCATGGTCACCACGATCACCAGACCTGTCTCCCCTGGATTTTTTCTTGTGTTTTTTTTTTAAAAGGACTTGTGTATGAAACACCTGTTGAAACGCCGGAAGACTTGATAGGAAGAATCGTTGCGGCAGCCGGATGTGTTCGAGATACACCTGGTATCTTTGAGAAAGTGCGCAACAGAGATGCCGGCTTGTCTCGATGTATCTGGCAAAAACTTCGAGCATCTGCTGTAGGCTCAACATTTGGCTGCATTAGTCGCATGTGAGTGAGTAATTATCAACAAAATGATCTGTAATGGTTTTGTTTCTTCTCTTTAAGTCAGTATTATTTTAGACGTCCTGTAGCGGCTCCGGATCGCAGTTGCGACCCTCTGTTCCTATGAGATTTTGATTCTTATTGTATGACTGATCTACCATGTCATTTTGTCCACGTTATTTTGAATCACCCTGTATAATAAGACAGATCGTCCCCACTCCTATTATCGCCGTTCTCTTCATCCCAGATTAGCTGCTCTGGAGTTTAATATCAACAACCATATGGAATTTTCAACGTCTTCTTTCTATTATCATTTATAGCACCTTCTAAAACATCTCTAACCAATTTTTCTTACTATCTACAACAGTTTTAAAAATGTTTTTCATATCACCAACTCTCATCAGAACTCCCTGGTATGGAATTTTCAACGTCTTCTTTCTATTATCATTTATAGCACCTTCTAAAACATCTCTAATCAATTTTTCTTACTATCTACAACAGTTTTAAAAAATGTTTTTCCTATCACCAACTCTCATCAGAACTCCCTGGTTCGTTACCATGTCCAATCCTATGTCATAGCCACTCTGGTCTCCTTTCCTCCTCTTGTCTTAGTCCTAGTCTTCATATATTTTACCTATTATTTTAATAGTTTTTAACCTTATCGGCCATACAGCCAGCGTTTTACAAAAGTTTCCATTGATGTGTACTATAGCATTTTCTATTAATCATTAGCCTAACAATATGTTTTATAATGGTTTGAGTAAATCACTTATGGACTAACCTGCAACCATCTGTAACGGCCTAATGATTGTTCTCAAAATCACTGTTGAGATATTAATTCTCATGCACTGTACCGCCATTATTCATTACTATTTAGAATCTGAAAGCTGTTGGAGAATACGTAAGTAATGGTTTGTTAAAAGTCACTTTGACCATGAAGTAATGTTCGTGTGGTACCGAGCTACGAAACAGTATTGTTTATACACAGGATCAGAAAATAATAATTCTGGTTGCCATTACTTTACAGGAAAAGTTCATAGTAATTGCTCTTAAATGATCTGTCTTTAAGGGAATCCGGAATATAGAAATAATTAACACCAGCTCGGCATATCTAGTTATTACAAAGTTTATTTTATATTCAACAGTCTTCAGGCCGGTACCATGCACGTAATTACAGTTCTTAAACAATGGACTTCGGTCTGAACTCGATCACAGGTTTGTAGTTAGGAATAGAGTCTTCTTAACGCACGTTCGCCTCCACAAACTTGCTTATCCACAATCAATCAGTTTATGAGCACATTCAGCCCCGATTAAACACTCCGCTACACAGTATGAGGGTATACGACCCGGCAAGCCAAACACATGGACACAACTCAGACCGCACTACTAGCTGTGACGCACTTCTGCACTTTTGAACCAATCGACGACTTGAGAAATACTACCTTACTTAAATATGGGCGAATCAATCGTTCTTTGATCCCTCGGCCAATCAGAACCATCTCTCAACATCACATGCTCCTTCTCAGCCTATTAGGAATTTATACTTCGACTAGCGCGACAGAGATACTTTTCTGCACTAGACTTTCCACTTTCTACCTTATTTTCGGTATAACACCGATTTGTATTGTTCTATCTTGTAGTTTGGTGCTCTCTCTGCTCAATTGCTACCTGTGCCAAAATAGTTTATCACTCTTTGCTTGTTTGGTCGAGTTTTTAACACAGTCTTGCGTAAAAATTGATCATTATACATTAGAAATTGATACACATACAAGTAGATACAATCGTACGTTAAAATAAAGACACAATACAAAATAATACACATGTATAAAAAGAAGGTTTCAAATTGTTTAATGGGATCAATTTTACAGTAGGACAAGGAAAGCCATACAAAACTATGTCAAGCTCTCAAATAGGTCATTAAGGTCCTGTAAATATTTTTGTGTTTAGAAGGTAGTTTATTTATACTTTTGGCAGGAAAAAAGAATGACATTTAAGTTGCTCACTACCGCTCTAAGAAGTAGGAGTGGGGACTTTCTTCTTTTCCTATATTCTATCACCAGTTCGAGACACAGCAGCATCTTTTTTCCCTTTGAAGGCTTGTTTAGTCACTGAAAGTTTGCATTTTATTTTTTACCCGGATTCATATCTTCCTTAATTCTGGAACCAAGATATGTGAAGACTTTCACTTGTTATAATAGTTCATTGGGGTGTAAGGGTTTGGGAGAGACTGTACTAGTCCTTTTCCAACCAAATGTCAACCTCTCCTTCACGTGGTGCACCCTGTTTGCACGGACGAGGCTCTGGCGACTGAAAGATTCCCGGTATAAGGAGTCACCCACTGCTTGCCAACGGCCTCCGAAAGGAGGGCGGAAGAGCAGGGAGCGGTACAGGGCACCCTCTTGCCCTTGGGGTTGGAAACGGCCCCTAAAGGCGGATGAATCAGAAATGATCAACGGCATGGGGATGCAGAAGGCAACGGGAAACCACTGCATTAAAGACCCAAAGGGTATCCCGAGGACATGTAATCCTCTCAAATTACATATATCATGATGGCTTCTTCCTGGGTAAAATATTCCGGAGTTAAAATAGTCCCCCAATCGGATCTCCGGGTGGGGACTGCTCAGGGAGGAGTCATCAAAATCGATAGAAACATTCTACGAGTCGGAGCGTGGAATGTTAGAAGTCTGAATAGGGCAGGTAGGTTAGAAAACTTAAAAAGGGAGATGGAACAACTTAAGTTAGATGTAGTTGGGATTAGTGAGATTAAATGGAAGGACTCACAAGATTTCTGGTCTGGGGAACACAGGATAATTAGCACACAAGCTGTCAATGGAGTCACTGGTGTAGGATTTGTAATGAACAAGAAAGTAGGGAAACGGGTGAGTTATTATGAACAGTTTAGTGACAGGATTATTTTGATGAGGTTAGAAACTAAGCCCGTACCAACCACATTAGTGCAAGTATATATGCCAACGTCACAAGAAGATGACGAAGAAATAGAAAAAATATACGCTGAAATTGAAGAATTAATCCAATATGTAAAAGGGGAGGAAAATTTAATAATCATGGGTGATTGGAATGCAATAGTGGGAGAAGGAAAAGAGGGGAATACTGTAGGAAGTTTTGGTCTAGGAGCAAGAAATGAGCGAGGAAGCAGGTTGCTAGAATTTTGTGAAAGATACAAGCTAGTAGTGGCGAACTCACTGTTTAAGAACCATTCAAGAAGAATATACACCTGGAAACGTCCTGGGGATACAGGCAGATATCAGCTAGATTATATCATGGTCAAACAGAGATTCAGGAATCAAGTTCTGGACTGTAAAGCGTACCCAGGAGCAGACATAGACTCGGATCATAATTTGGTAGTAATGAAGTGCAGGCTGAAATTCAAGCGAATAAGGAAGCAGCATAAACAGAACAGACTGGAAGTGAATAAACTGAAACAATCTAACACAAGAGAAAAATTTGCAGAAATGGTAGACTTAGGTCTAAGAAGTAACTGTGAAAGGAGCTCTACCGAGGACGAATGGAATGCATTAAAGACCGAAATAATGAAAGCTGGCAAAGAAACATTAGGCTTTAGGGAACAAGCTGCCCGAAAACCTTGGATCACCGAAGAAATTTTGGAGCTGATGGATCAGAGGAGAAGGTACAAAAATGCTCAGGATGAAGCAGGAAGAGAGCAGTACAGGCAATTTAGAAATCAAATAAATAGGAATTGCAAAATAGCAAAAGAAAAATGGCTACAAGAAAAGTGTGAAGAAGTAGAAAAGGAAATGGTCGCAGGAAAAGTAGATGTTGCATATAGAAAGATCAAACAGAATTTTGGAGAAATGAAGAAAAGAGTTATGAACATTAAAGCTGACGATGGAAAACCTCTTTTAAGGTCAGAAGATAGAGCTAACAGATGGAAGGAATACATTGAGAAACTGTATGTTGGGGACGACTTGAACAATAGTGTATTGGAAAAGGAAGGCGATGTCGACATGGATGACTTAGGAGATGCTGTTTTGAGGACAGAATTTAATAAAGCTCTGAATGACTTGAAAGCAAATAAGGCAGTTGGAATTGATGAGATCCCTGCAGAACTTCTTAAATCTCTAGGAGAGGAAGGAATTGAAAGATTATTCAAGCTGATATCAAAAAGTTATGAAACAGGAGAAATTCCAACTGATTTTAATAAAAATATCATCTTCACACTTCCAAAGAAAGCACAAGCCGACAAATGTGAGATTTATAGCACCATTAGTCTAACATCACATGCTTGAAAATTACTGACCAGAATAATATACAGAAGGATGGAAAGGGTAGTAGAAGAGATAGTAGGTGAAGATCAGTTTGGGTTTCGGAAAAATCGCGGTACAAGGGAATCAATTCTGTCTTTAAGATTAATACTTGAAGGGCGGATCAAGAAAAACAAAGATACTTTTATGGCATTTGTTGATTTAGAAAAAGCTTTTGATAATGTTAGGTGGGACAAGATGTTCAAAATTTTAAAGAAGTCAGGTCTAAAGTATCGAGATAGAAGAATACTCTATAAACTATATAAGAATCAAGTGGCTATAATAAAAGTAGAGAATTACGAGAGACATGCATCGGTTAAAATGGGTGTGAGACAAGGTTGTAGTCTATCCCCGTTAATATTCAACTTGTATGTAGAAGAAACAATGAAGAAAGTCAAAGAAAAATTTCCATGTGGCATAAGTTTTCAGGGCGAAAAAATCAGTATGCTACGATTTGCTGATGACATTATCTTGTTAGCAGAGAGGGCTGAGGATATTGAGAAGTTATTGAATGGGATGAACAAAATACTGAAGGAAGATTTTGGACTGAATATAAATCAAAGTAAGACAAAAGTGATGAAATGTAGTAGAAATGATACCAATACTAGCAGATTAAATATAAAAATAGGATCGGATGCAATAGGAGAAGTGAGTGAGTTCTGTTACTTGGGAAGCAAAATTACAACCGATGGCCGAAGCAGGAATGATGTTAAAAGCAGAATAGCACTAGCAAAAGGAGCCTTCATGAAAAAGAGAAACCTTTTAGTTTCAAATATGGATCTAGGAATTAGAAAGAACTTTTTAAAACTCTATGTGTGGAGCACAGCACTTTACGGTAGCGAAACTTTGACTTTAGGAATACCGGAAAGAAAGAAACTTGAAGCATTTGAAATGTGGTGCTACAGAAGAATGCTGAAAATTAAGTGGACAGAAACAGTAAGAAATGAACGAGTTTTGGAAATGATGGGTGAGAAAAGAAGTTTATGGAAAAAGCTTACAGAAAGAAGAGACAGACTGGTAGGTCATATTTTGAGACATGCTGGATTGGTTAATTTGTTAGTGGAGGGAACAGTCGAAGGTAAGAACTGTAGAGGAAGACAGAGATTAGAATATATGAAGCAGATAATTGAGGACGTGGGTTGTAGGGGGTATGTAGAAATGAAGAGGTTAGCACAGGATAGGAAGGGATGGAGGATTGCATCAAACCAGTCGAATGACTGACGACAGCAAAAAAAAAATAAAAAAAAAAAAAAAAGTCCAAAGAGGCAGGTGTACATAACATTACTATACATGTATTAAACAAAGGGGCATATATTGTTCCTAAAGGTAAAGGTCATGGGGTTACTACAGCTCCTACCGCTTCCCGTAGGATTCACGGAAGTAGAGCTCCGCATTCCCATTACAACCGTTGGCACTAGAATGGATGTGACGTGGTCATCGCCATGCTCCGGCCATTCTTTACCTTCTTGTAGAGTTTCCTCCATGGTACTCATTGGATAGCAGGCTAAGTGGGCCTGGGGAGCAGTTCCGGGTGTTCAAAATCCTCAGCTTCATCGGGGATCGAATCCTGGTCGTCTGGGCCGCAGTCAGGTGCTCCACCGCCCGAGCTACGCAGCCACCATATATTGTTCCTACCTTGATATATTATTGGGATTGAGTAGTCTCTTGCTGTTTACCAGAGGACTGGAAAAGAGCATTAGTAGTACCAGTTCATAAAGGAGGAGTTACAAATTGGGTCCAAAATTACCTATTGATTGACATCAGTGATGGAAAGAATGATTCGCTGCTACATCAGAAATCTCTGTGAGGAAAGAAACTAGTTTGCAAATCACCAACATGGCTTTAGGCAAGAATGTTCAAGTGAATTTCAGATGGGGAGGGGGGGGGGGAGCTATATATAAGATATTTCAGATGAATTGGACAAGGGGGCCCAACTTAATACTGTAGCACAGTACAGAGTGAGCCATAAAATGATTTTAAACTAGTTGAAAAACTATTTGAGTGGATGAAAAAATGACTTGTTAGGTAGAGGAATTCTTAAAAGGCAGAAAGAAAAGTGTCAGAGTAGGAAACACATTATTAAAAAGAGGTGGGAGTGCCACAGGGTAGTGTTTTGTAACCATTGCTATACATCATATACTGGCGATGAGGCATGGAAAGATATTGCAATAGGTATGAAAAGTAGTGCATGGAAGGGAAAAGATGACCATGACCACAAGCTGGCACTCGATTTCAGGCACAAGGGTGTGGGAAGATTCTGTTTTTTAGGTAAGGGTGTCAGGGATTGGAATGAGTTACCAAGAGAAATGATGAATAATTTACCGAAAACTTTGAAAGAATTTAAAGATAAAATTTGTAGAGGGCAAATGTAGGTAGGTGCAGGATAGGGGGAAGATGGGTGTGTAGGGAAATTGAAACCGGAGCCTGTGCTCCATTGCAATTAAATTAAAATCATTCTAATAAATGATTGTGATCATAGTTTTCAGTCAGAATTTAGATCGTTTGTCAGTGACATAATGTTATATAATAGAAGAATGTGAATGGTTGAAATGAAGATAAATGATAAGAAGAATCAGCTTATTGGGTACACTACAGGTTGTTTATGATTACAGAGTGGGACAGAATTGTTTGTTGAAACCTTGAAGTGTAAAAATCTCTTGACATAACACTTGATAATAAATTCAACTTGGCAGTACACACTGGGCAGGTGGTAGGAAAAGGTTACAAAATCCTTATTTACTGGAGAGAGTGATGAGAGGCTGTACCAGAGAAGTGAGGGAATTAGGTTACAAAACTTTGGTAATACTATTGCTTGAAGTTGGTGTAGTTTTGGAACACATTCTGGCTGTGGAATACAAGAGCTGGAGGAAGTGCAATGAAAACAATCAGATTTGTTTGTGGAAATTACCGCAGGGCCCAGTCAGTGACTGATATTATAAAGGAGCCGAATTGTAGTAGTTGTAAGACAGGAGGAAGTTGAAGAGAGTGCTGGGAGTGTACAAGGCATATGTTGGTGGTGGTGCTTGGGGGAATATTGATCGAAAAATGTGTAATTCACTGAAAGAAAAAGATGACCATGGCACAAGGTGGCACGCGAATTCATGTATGAGAGAATGGGAAAATTTTCTTTTGTGGGTAAGGGTGACAAGGATTAGAAAAAAATTAACAACGAAAGTAATGAAAAATTTACCCCAAAAACGCCGAAGGAATTTTAAAATGAAAAAAGTAGTTGGGTGGAGAAATTTTAAAAAAAAAATAGTATGTAAGATAATTATAAAAAACAGAAAGTCATAACAACGGGGTAATTAGATCACTATGGAAATCGTCACCGGAAAATGCGCACCATCGTAATTCAATTCAACTGCTACTGGAAGGTGTGATCCATAGCAATTATATTAAAACTTACATTAAAAATAAATTAACTTTTTAAAGATCTCGTGTCGATTCCAGCAAAAAAATTATTTTTTTTTGTGTACAAGCAAGTCATTTTTACCAATATTTAACTTTAATTCACTATATTTAATCCAGAAAAATACAGTAAGTTTCTGCTTGAGATAAAATGTCGACAGTCGACACCTGATAAGTAAATAATACGATTTTCTTAGAGGTTAAGCGCCGTCCAAAAGAGCTGATATGTTGGCAGCATTGTAGCTGACAGCTGTATGTTTATCATAGGTTTGTTTACACAGTGCGTGTAGTAAATTAACGTCGTATATCAGTTGCAGAAAATAGTGTTTATCAATTCTGTACGACGATTGCGATCAGAATCAAGCGAAAAAGGTAAGAGTTGAGTTTGAATATCGATATTTTTATCCCGTCATTAGTTTAACATATGGTAATGTAATTTTCTCGTATTACAATAAGGCCGGTAGTTTAGTGTATATATATATATATATATATATATATATATATATATATAAAAGCTACTTTGAGTGCGCACTGTCAGATATAGTTTGCTTTCATTAATATATTGTTGTACATTAGATAGCAAGTTTGCAGTAGAACCACCTCACCTTGACAGTAGTGTGTGTCTATAGTTATTTTACACCAATTTTATAGTTTCAGTTTATTTTTTATAAAGATAATTTTGACAATAGATTACAAACTGTTTTGGTCTACGATTTCTTCGGATGACAGCTGGTGGTTTAAAAACACATCTTTCAGTTTGATTTGTTTTTACCATATGGTTGTTAAGAAACATTTGTATAATTCACGTAAAACAATGACATGATAAATTGTACAGAGTTGTGTAAAATACATTACACAGTCATTATTTTAATTATATTTATTTAAATTGGTCAAAACTGAATATAGGGTGTTCTTGCAATTTAAGAATTATAAAATCAAAGCTACAGTCAAAGTCACTGTGAATTTAAAAACTGCAGGATGATTAGTTTGACATCAGCAATAGGCAGAGTGATGCATAAAATAACATACGACTACATCAGATATACATGAGGAAAGAAACTAGTTTGTAAACCGACAACATGGCTCTAGGCAAGAATATTCATGTGTATGCTGTATACAAGATATTTTGGATGGATTGGGCAAGGGAGGCTAAGTTGATAGTGTAGTACAAGATCTTTCTAAAACATATAACATATTGAGCCATAAAATGGTTTTTAAACAAGTGGAAGTCTATTGGAGTAGATGAAAAAGTGACTTGCTGGGTAGACGAATTCTTAAAGATAAAATGAATATAAACGTCAAGAATAAATTACCAAGGTAAGTGATAAATAATTTACCAAAAGTGCATAAGGCATTTGGGTTAAAGTTAATAAATGGCAAAAATTGATGGTTGGATAAATTTAACTCTCAAAATATATAATAAGAAAATGTTAATTAGGTGACTGAAAAAATTGCCACAGAAGTATGCTCTTCATCACAATTAAAGTAAATTCAATTTCATTCTGTGGTTTCAGGCTAGTTATTGCATTGATTATATCTTGATGTATGCTGTGTTATAGGAGTCAACATAGTTGGCAGATGAAAAATTGTACAGCTGTTGTATATAATAAGGTGGAAGAGGAATTGCTTCTTGAAAGCATTAAATGTAAAATGTAAATATCAGGCACAGCATTTGATAATAAACTCATCTGTGCATGACACATTGGTAGGGTGATAGTGGAGTTTCAAAGCCGTGCTGTATTGGAGAGGATGAGGAGGCCATGTATCGCAGAAGTGAGGGAACTTATACACAACACCTTAGTTAGGCCCTGGTTTTTTTTTCTCTTTTTTTTTTAGGTATCCACTTTATAGGTTTAAAATATAAGTGCTGTAGGGGGTGCAGATGGGAGTACAGTAGTAAGACTTGTTTGTGAAAATGACAGTAGAACAAGTCCGAAACTCACATGATAAGAGCTGGATAGGCATTCATTGAAAGACAGGAGGCAGGTGAAGACAGTGCTGTGTTAGTTCAAGGTATACATTGGCACTCAGTGGCGGATCCAGGATTTTGGTTTGGGAGGGGGAGGGGGGCTTCAGTCGGGAAAGGGTAGGCTTTATAGTCATGCCGCCCTTAAATGATCAGTAGATCTAAAAATAAAAAGTCTCCAAGATTATGATGTCGGGGGGGGGGGGGGGGGGGGGCTTGAGCTCATATTCAATGTCGTAATGCCCACAAATGTCATCACATGGAGAAAAATGTCCGATAATCGCGCAATTACTATTTTCTTTTATATTATATTGTTAACAGCGCAATCTTTTATCATCCATCAGAATTAAGATGCAATGCGAAACATCTATCGGCAGGATCAATCTCCCGGCGGTGGCCGAAGGTCGAGACCACTAGAAAAGCCTACTTATCCCTGATTGTATTCATTTTTGAATTCGTTATATTATTGTATTTAAAAAATATTTACCGTTTAAGAAAAAATTCAGGAATCGCAGTAAAGGAAAAAACTTACAGGATCGCAATTTCGAAAGCAAAAACGAGAAAAGGATTTACAGAAAGAAAAACTGGCTGGTTCTTTAATCAAATTTTTAAGCAAGCCAGAAAGTAAGGAAACAGAATGTCTATAAAATGTTGACGTAGCTTCAGTCCAGAAGCTATTAGACACCAGTAAATCAAGAGAAGGTACTACTGAAGAACCTGGAAGCAGTTTATCGTCGTCAGTGATATGCAGTAGTTTAGATTGTGGTAATGATCCTGCTTTGTGGCATTCTAGTATGTCTAGTGATGTTGATATTTTGATTCATCGTGGTCCTATACAAGTTTTTAACTACAATTTTCCCACTAATGACGATGGTAGAAAATTTGCAGACAATTATTATTCTAAAAATCTTCCCAATGGAGAAAAAATTAACAGATAATGGCTTGTTTACTCTATTTCAAATGATTCAGTCTATTGTTTTTGTTGTAAAATATTGCATAAAACTGTAACTAGTTTGTCTTCTTTGAACGGTTTTTGGGATTATCAGCCATTAACATTAAAAAGACACGAAACAAGCGTTTCCCACAGTGCAAGTGTGAAAATGGTGTATATATAGAATGTGTTTCCCTATATTTCACATTTCAGCCGCCACTACCTAGCACAGATCACTGGTATTTGTATGTGGTAGTAGCATGGAGTTTCCTGTCGTGCACAACGTTTGCCGAATACCGTTAGCTGTGAGGGTAAGGGAGATAATTTTGGCGGTTAAAATGGTCGATGTAGGGCTTTTTCATATTTCTACCATAGACTTATATGTCCCTATACTTCTCTTTCCTGCTACAACTACATAGCACAGACCATTGGTGTTTGTGCGTGGTAGTAGCATCAAGTCTCCTTTCATGCACTATGGTGGTTAGATGCATGGAGGAAGGAATCCTCCATGGTTAGATGTCGGTGGCTATGGGGGTGTGGGAGATATGGTGGTTGCAAGTGGTCGACCTCGGGCACTTTCGCATTTCGACCAAAGATTTGTGTGTCCCTATGTATCACGTTTTAGCTAAAAGTATCCAGCGCAGATCAGTGGTGTTTGTGTGTGGTATTAGCATACATTCACCGATCGTGCACAATGTTGGCCGATTTTCGATATCAATGCGGGTGTGGGAGATATGTTTGTTGAAAGTAGTCGATCAAGGATATTTTCACTTTTCGACCAAAGGCATATGTATCCGTACATTTCACTTTGCTGCCACAACTGCATAGCGCAGATCACTGGTGTTTGTGTGGCAGTAGCATCAAGTCTCCCATCGTTCACTATGGTGGTTAAATGTCGGTAGGGGTGTGGGAGATATGGCGGTTGAAAGTGGACCCCCAGACGTGTTTGTCCCTACGTATCACTTTTTAGCCAAAAGTATCCAGTGCAGATCACTGGTGTTTTTGTGTTTTAGTAGCATACATTCACCGATCGTGCACGATGCCCGATCTTCGATATCTGTGGGGATGTGGTAGATATGATGGTTGAAAGTGGTCAATCAAGGATATTTTCGTATTTCTACCAAAGACATATGTGTCCGTATATTTTACTTTGCTGCCACAACTATACAGCGCAAACGACTGGTGTTTGTGTGTGGTAAATTGTATCGAGTCTCCAATCATGCGCTATGGTGGTTACAAGTCGGTAGGTATGGGTATGTGGGAGATATGATGGTTGATAGTTGAAGACGTGGGACATTTTCCTTCTTCTACCAACAGATGTGTGTCCCTATGTTTACACTTTCAGGCAGAATTACCAAGTGCAGACCACGGGAGTTTGCATGTGGTTGTAACCTGGGACCGAGCGTGGTGGTGTAACGGATAGCGTTCTGGCCTCGCATTCGGGAGGGCGGCGGTTCGAATCCCCGTCCGGGCATCCAGATTTGGGTTTTCCATGGTTTCCCAAATCACTCCAGGCAAATGCCGGATGCTTCCTTAAAAAAGGCCATGGCCGAATTCCTTCCCATTCCTTGCCCCCATCCTTTCCCGTCTCTAAAGACCTCGCTGTTGAGAGACGTAAAGCAGTAAAAAAAAATAACCTGGAGCTTTTTACTGTGCACTATGGTGATTGCATGTCGGTAGCTGTGGGGATGTCGTAGATATGGTGGTTTAAAGTAATGGACCGGATATAAAAATAGACATGCGTTCCTATATTTAACTCCACAGCCAAAACTACCTAGTGCAGTCCGCTGGTGATTGTGTGTGACATTAACCTCAAGTCTCCCAACGTGCACCATGATGGTGTCATGTTGGTAGCAATGTGGTGTGGGAAATATGATGGTTGAAATTGGTCGACGGTCTGCGTTTTCATATTTCGACCAAAGACATGTGTGTCCCTATATTTCACTTTGCAGCCATTAATACCCTGCGCAGATCACTGATGTTTGTGTCTGGTATTAGCCTCGAGTCTCCCATCGTACACTATGGTGGTTACATGTCGGAAGTTGTCAATCAAAATACAAACACGAACGAAGTCGTGTGCACCAGCTAGTTGAATAATATGTTAAAAAGTAAAACTGTTGTAAACCAAATACAACTGGAACTATTAGAATGAGAAAAAAATAATGGTGTGATGTATTAGAAAGAATAATAGCCGTTATCAAGTTTTTATCTCATCAGTGTCTAGCTTCTCAGGGCTCGTCAGAAACATCGCATGACATCATACTGGTCATTTTCTGAAAGCGATTGAAATGATAGCATCCTTTAATTCTGACATGCGGGAACATATCCACAGAATTGAATCCTCGAAATATGATTAAAATCGTATGACTCACTATTCAGGAGATCAAATTCAGAATGAAATCATACTCGGCATAACCATAAAAAATTATATATTAGACAAAGTCAAAGAATCAAAACACTTCCCCATCATATTAGACTGCACATCAGATGTCACACAGAACAAATTACAGTTGTACTCAGGCATGTTCTTTTAAACAATGTAACTAAAACTATTGTGTTATGCGAAAATTTTGTTGGTTTCCATCCAACTACCAGCTCCACTGGTGAAGGTCTGTCAAATTTTGTTTTTGATTTATTTTCTCTATTAAATCTCAACATTAAAAACCTACGCGGTCAAGGTTATGACAATGCGTGGAAAACACAATGGATTGCCAAAAAAAAAAAAAAAAAAAAAATAAATAAATAAAAAAAATGGAAATCAATAATCGTGCATTTTACGTTCCATGCTCGACTCATAGTCTTAATTTGGCAGGTAATGATGCAGCTAATATTACGCACGAAACTGAAACTTTTAATGTAATTCAACAAATTTACGTTTTTTTTTTTCATCATCTACAAAAAGGTGGGCGGTAATTTGCAAACATTTACCAGATCTCATATTAAGAGTTTTAAGTGCCACGCGATGGTCTAGCAGAATCGATGCAGTTAAACCATTACGTTATTACCTCGAAAAAATATTTGATGCTTTGGCGGAAGTATCTGATAATTCGTCGAAATGATCTCACAAAGCTTATTCGCTTGCTTTGGACATTCAAAATTATAGATTTATTTGCTCGGTTGTAATTTGGTTCGATGTTTTAAACGAAATTAATGCTCTCAGAAAAATGATGCAGTGTCCCAGAGTAAATACTCAAATCTGCATAAATTTGTTAAATAAGTTGATTGATAAGATCACAGAATATCGCATAGATGAAAACTTTGAAAGGGTGTTAAAAGAAGCTACCAACGTGGCTCATGAACTCAGTGCAGAAACAGATTTTCCACCAATAAACAAAAGTCTTCCAAGAGAAAACCAGCACAATTTCAGTACGAACATACTGATGAAGTTTTACTGAACCCCAAAATCAAATTCAGAGTTTTTTTTCAGAATTCTATATCAGACATTAATTTCTTTAAAGGATAGATTCGAAGTGTTAAAAACATTTACTGACGTATTTGGGCTTTTTCAGCAATAACTTATTTAATTAGTCCAATGATTAATTAATGAAACATTGTAAATATTTAATTCTGACGCTTAAAGACGATTCAAGTAGTGAAAAATACATTGACGGTATTGATTTGTGTAGTGAAATCAATACTTTAAAATTGCATTTTCCAGAAAACCAGTCTATCGATCCACAAACCCTATTACAATATCTTTTTACTAATGACTTAAGTTTTATTAATGACTTAAGTTTTATTAATGACTTAAGTTTTATTAATGACTTAATCTCAACATTTCCGAACACAGCAATAGTGCTAAGAATATTAACCCACCTATACTGCTTCTGGCGGAAGGTCATTTTCAAAGTTAAAAATTAATTAAAAAACTATCTAAGTTCAACAGTGCACCAGCAAAGGTTAAGTAATTTAGCTAGTGTTTCAATTGAACATGAAATCTTAGGCAGCTTGGATACAAGAACATTGATAGCTAATGTCGCAAACATAAAGGCAAGAAGAGTCCAATTTCTGTTGATAAATATTTAAATGGTTTTATACTTAATTAAATAAAAATAAGTAGTAAAAGTAATTGTTCTTTTTAAAGTATTTATTTACTTTTTTCACACCATTTATGAGATAACGCTAAAGAGCCTTTCTGGCAAACCCAGCGTAGGAAGTCATAGTTAAACAGGGGACGGAGTAATCTGTATTGCACGCGGGCATCCAAGGGAGCGTGCACAAACTACGTGACTCGGTCGGGGAGGGGGGGGGGGGAAGGGTTGGCTGTAAGGCTACGCTGAGCTACGTGGGGGGAGGGGGGGGGGGTTCCGAGCCAGGCCACGTACCTTTCCTTTCATAACATTTTTCACTGTTAAAATGAGGAATAGAACTCACAACAGCATGTAAATATTTATTTCCCTCATTTAATTATCTGCGTATGTAATTTACAATCGTCTGATAAGAGAAAACAGTACAAAATGTCTTCAGGAATACAAAGCTACGTGGGGGGAGGGGGGGTAGAGGCAAAAGCCACGATGGGCTACGTGGAGGGGAGGGGGGGGTTAACAGGAGGCCAAAATGGAGCTATGTGGTTTATGCACGCTCCCCAAACAGCTAGCTGCGGGCCTGACCATGCCCATATATGAGCTCTTTATTTCAGGCGTAAAGTTTTAATTTGTCGGTAAAGCAGTCTGGGTCTGAGATATATTAAGGGATAGATGAACAATTTACCTCAAACAGTGAAAGAATATAAAGTAATGATTTGTTTGATGTACTTAATAAATGATAATAAACCTCTCAACTGAATGGATAACTGAGCGTGGTGTGCTCTGGCCTCGCATTCGGGAGGACCGCGGTTCGAATCCCCGTCCGGGTATTCAGATTCGGGTTTTCCATGGTTTCCCCAGATCACTCCAAGCGAATGCCGGGATGCTTTCTTCAAAAGGCCATGGCCGAATTCCTTCCCGTTACTTGTCCCCAATATCATCCCGCCTCTAATGACCTTGACGTCGACGAGGCGTAAAGCCATAAGAAAAAAAATAATCTGAACGGATGTAACTCTTAGGAATTGTTGTGGAGGAAACCGATGCAGAAAAATATGAATCACGTATGTAACATAAGATACTAAACTCGTTGCCTCGAAGGGTTCCTAAATGCTGTAAGTAGCAAATCTTTCTGCACATATCCAAAATACTTTCTATAAAGCGCGGCTTCACAATTTTTGTAAGGTATCATTTGTTAATTATATGTAGAGATTACTCGGTAATAAGTTCCTTTTTTACAAAAATAAAAAATTGCAGATATCCAGAAAATTGAAAAGGTTTTCTTGTACTCTTTAAGATGTTTTTATTTTCTTAAGATCACAATGCATAGCGTATGCTGTCGTGTTGTTAGCTATCCGCATTCCGGAGGCCGCTGATTCGAATCCCCGTCCGGGCATCCAGATTTGGTGTTTTCATGGTTTCCCAAATCACTCCAAGCGAACGCCGGGATGCTTCCTCCAAAGGCCTCTAATGACCTCGGTGTCGACGAGGCGTGAAGCCATAAGCTTAAGCATGCAAGCCATCAGTGTTCAACTGCTGGGCAAGGGCCTCCCCTGAATTACTTCCATCGGTACGTAGGCCTATACTATGCGAGTCTTTAGTTAATCATGCCTATTTCTTCTCTTTCCCTTCTTATCTTTTCTTCTAGGATTACCTATGCATTCCGTGTCTGATTTGCTTTATCTGTCTCATCTGATTTTCTCATTACATGCCCCGCCATCTTACATTTTAAAAACTTGGCAGAACGAAAGCTTCTTTTACACCTATTTTGTAAGTCTTCGTTCCATTATCTCTTCAGTTTAATTAATTATTAATAAATAACACCAATGCGATTGTTTTTTTTGTTTAATACCGTACGCATTTCACCTTTCATCGAGGCATCATCAGCGACGAGTTATTTACATTGTTGTCGTCTTCTGTTTACATGCATGTTTCTTACCATCACTTTGTGTATCTGTGACGCACTGTTTTTTGTTATAGGCCCGTTCTGTGAGCTATACATGAGGGAAAATCCTCAATTTGAAAATTTACAGCATTAAAGTTTTCTTTAATGAGCTAAATTTTCTTTTTCTTTGAGTTCTGTCATCAAGTTGTGCCTAGAGTCCAGTTAGTATAGGCCGATACCATTTATGACATCTCACTGCAGATGGAGACTTTATAGAAGAATCGGGACAACGACCAGTCTGGTAGAGGGAACCAACACGTAGGTTGCTGGAAAATATAAAATGATATTGTCGGACCGAGTATCGAACCAAAGTTTTGTAGAATTCATTGAGCTTGTGCAGTAGAGTTGGTGTGACTGTAGTTGCCCTACATAAGTGTGGAGGAATTCTCGGCGTTGTTTGTAGATGAAATGTTCTCGGGAAACTAGCCGAGTGAGAACGTTTGCAAAGAACGACGCTTCGGCGGTCATATACTCTGCCGCCATTGTCAAGTGTCAGTCACATGACAATGGCGGCAGAGTATTTGACCGCCGAAACGTCGTTCTTTCCAAACGTTTTACCTCTGCTAGTTTTGCGAGTACATTTCATTGTAGTTGCCCTGTTTCCCCGAGGTCACTTTCCCACTTCTGCGTAGCACTAGAAATGAGACAAGAAAGTGAATGCAGGTAGAAGAAAAATGGCCATCCTCTGCGATGAAGCATGAGTGGGCAAGCCGGTAGAACGAGCAGCTGCCGTCCAGACTGGTGCTGTGCTTCCTGCTTTCACCAACTTCCGCTTTCCTTGCGACCCGGTTGTTGCCAGTCATAGACGTAATGTCAAGCGTGCAACTTTCTAGCGCAAGCCACTTTGTACTGTCTGCGTTGGAGTCTCGGGTTCATTGCCCAACTCGGAGCGGCGCCAAAAAAAAAAAAAAAAAAAAAAGTTTGCGTAGAACCTTCATTGGCCATGGAAACTGCTGCACACGGCTTGAACGTACGTTTTTACGAACGCGTCAGCAGTAGTACTTCTACATACATAGAAGCAGTATTTGATCTATTATCTTACGGAAATCAATAAGTTATGTTTAGATTGTTAGGCATACGAGTGCGAAATGGAAGATGTACTATAACGATTTCTTTGTTTATGTTAGGCTCAAAGATTGAAAACGTTCACTGAGCGTAAAAAATACGACCAAACCGCTTTTTGGTTTTTTGAAAACGGCCACATCACGTTGTGCCTTATCAGTTATCAGTGTCCACTATCTAACTCTTTGTGTTCACGAAGAATCGGTCCATGCTGCATTTAATACATAGGCTATGATTCTTCTTATTCATCTCGAAAGAAAAATGTGAGTCGTCGTATGTGGAGAATGCGACCTGGGCCAAACGCCAATTTCGCTTTGTGGCCGTTTTCAGTTAGCCACAATGCGTTCTGGCTGTTTTTTGTGACTTAACGCGAATAACGTGTCGTGGACTGTTTTTTCCGCTCAGTGAGTGTTTTCGGTCTTTGAGTCTAACTAGGGATGTAACGGATATTCGCATCCGCAAGTGCGGAACTTTCGTGTGAAATCCTACGTTCACTTTCGCATCCGCAATCGCAATTTTTAATGCGGATGTATAGCGGATGTTTTATGTACATTGCAATATATATTATTCTTTTCTCTTTATACGAGGTCCTGCCCATCGTCGCTTAGCAACCACTTTGGTTTTTTTTTTTCTGACGATCTTGCAATAAAAGTAACGATGAACTGAACGGTTTTATTACCAAAGCGATGAATTTACAAGTTTGAACTTGCATCTAAAGTAAAGTGGCCTATTCACGGTCCAATTCACAGGATATCCGCGTAGAACTATCTTAGGATGCGTTCACCCATTCACGATACTTAAAGAGATCCAACGAAATGTTCCAAGCAATCCTTTCCACTCGTACTTTCTCGCGGCAAATCATGTGTCCTTCTCGCACATTCGTAGGATGTTTCCTCCCATATCCACAGCTTGTTGGACAGCAAGTCCCTTTTTGGTTGCCTGGGAGTCCAACAACATCCAACACGTCCTACGTGTAGTCGTGTAACCCCTTTCGCTGCCCATCAAGAGTTCTTCACCGAAAATCGGATCATCATAGGCCCTACAAGTTGTACTGTGAATGCGCCACAGAGCGGTGGGACGTAGTATCCGACAGAAGGTTATATTTTGGCCGAAGTCGATTGTTCGGCTCTTGCCATAACCTTCGGTCGTAGCCGAAGCCGAAGGTTCAATACACAGTTTTTTTTTATATTTGTTCATCAGAATGAAATAAAACATAATAAAAAACCAGGTGCTAAGCAAAGGAATTTAGCAAAATTAAATTCTAATATATTTATTTAGTTATAATAAAGAGAAACAAGAAAATTTATCAGTAATAGCCCTAATTAAATTAGAATAACTTGTCTCGGTACTTAAATTATTAATTCAAATTATTTAGAGTTTTAGCTTTTGTCAGTGAAACACACATTATTTTTTCTTGCGTTAGGTTAAATTTAGTAATACTATCTTTTTTATAACAATAAAAGCAGATTTCAATCTTCTTGCTCACTTTTTTTTTTGTAATCAGTCTTTTGATTAGTTTGAAGCAATCATCAATCATTCCCCATCTTGCGCTAACCTCATCATCTCAACAAACCCTTTACACTGTACGTCCTCAATTATCTGCTTCTTGTATTCTAATCTCTGTTTTCCTCTACAGTTCTTACCTTCGACTATTCCCTCCACTAACAAATTAACGAATTCTGTATGTCTCAAAATATGACCTACCATCCTGTCTTTTATTTCTGTAAGCATCTTCCACAAACTTCTTTCCTCGCCCATCTTTTCCGAAACTCGTTCATTTCGCACCTTATCTATCCACTTAATATTCAGCATCCTTCAGTAGCACCACATTGAGAAATGCTTCAGTTTTCCTTTCTGGTATTCCCAAACTTCATAGATCCCTAGCGTAAAGTGCTATGCTCCTCATATAGTTTTAAAAAGTTGTTTCTAAGTCGTAGATCAACATTTGAAACTAAAAGATTCCTATTTTGCATGAAGGCTTTCTTTGCTATTGCTATTCTGCTTTTAGCATCATTCCTGCTTCGACCATCAGTTGTCATTTTGCTTCCCAAGTAGCAGAATACTTATGAAAAAAGAATCTGCCATAAAATGTATACTTATTTTGATTTTAAATTTATTTTTGATAAAATATTAATATCGAAATAATTATAAATTTATTTTTCCACCCTTGCATCCGCTTCCGCAAAACATCAACATGCGCGGATGTCAAGCACTGAACATCCGCATCCGCAAGAATGACATCCGAGAGTATAAAATATCGATGGGCGTTTTACGGATATGGGTGCCCGTTCAAATACGCGTTAATTCGTCACATGGCGGAGAATCAATTGTTGCATTTTCTAACTCAGCAGAAACTTGTTAAACGTGAAATCCTAACCAGAGTGGTGTTCCAACCAATCATGGGATTCTCTACAGGCGAAACATGGCCTATCATTCAGAAAAAGCTAAATAGAACGGCTCTGTATTTGATCCGGTAGCCTGTGGGCTAGCTAATTAAGTAATTCTGCAGTTCACTTCCACCTCTCAGAGCCGAAACGAAGTGGAACCGCTGCTTTAACGAAATACTTGGATTAGAAAGCATTTGGTTTTCCTGTTTTTAATAGTGTCCGGGATCGTTTCGGATGAATGACAAATGATTTCCTTATGTAGGAATTTTAAGTGACTGTAGTAATATATGGGCGAAATTTCCTTAATGCCAGCCAGCTTTCCTAAATTTTGAAACCACCACTAAAGCTAAGATTATCCTTCTTCCTAACGTTCTGCAGACGGTTTAGTTGATTGAGGATACATGAAAGGTTCTGTATGCCTTATTTTAACATCTGTTTGATACTAAGGCTATGTTCAAGAAATCCACAATATTTGTCTCCCTCATCCGAAATTCCCGAAGTTCAGCTAAGAAGGAATAAAAGCAAGCCAAAGGTATCTTCAATTAGTGCTTTAATCAAAGCAAGATTGGGGTGGTTAAAGTTTCAGCTGAACCAATAAAGTACTTTCACTCCTGACGCTCCTTCAAGAATGCATTAATTTCCTTTCTGGTGGGCGTTTGGAATGACAGAGCAGAGCACCGTATAGTACAATTTGCAATCTCACCTTCTACGAATTTCAACATCAGCATTATCGAAATAACTATTTTGCTTAGAGTATGTGACTAGAAATAACCGAACGACGGAACACTATTGTCGTAAAATTGGAGATGGTTCTGAATTATCGATAGGGTGCAAACCAGCCAGTTTTTAATACAACGCAACTATTGTAGACGTCATTAAAAAAATGTTCCAAATCACTCCAGGTGAATGCCGGGATGCTTCCTTCAAAAAGGCACGCCGA
>CM061921.1:220611869-220703644 GCA_031002005.1 Vandiemenella viatica | reverse complement strand
AAAAATATGTTCACCTTCGTACTCTGAGGTATGTTGCTTATTAATCCTTAGGTAATTTGTCTCAGTTCCTCACTTCCCTACCTATAAATCGAAATTTTATCCTTCCTTGTGTCTGAAATGTATTGATAATTTATTGTCATGCTCCTCTCATCCCTTCCACAAGCTGTTTCTAAATTTTCCTTCAATATATATATCTTTTTTTTTTTTTGCTTGGGCTTTACGCCTCGTTGATAGCGTGGTCATTAGAGGCGGGATGGGATGGGGACAAGGAACGGGAAGGAATTCGGCCATGGCATTTTGAAAGAAGCATCCCGGCATTCGCCTGGAGTGATCTGGGGAAACGATGGAAAACCCAAATCTGGATGTCCGGACTGGGATTCGAACCCATGTACTCCCGAATGCAAGGCCAGAACGTTAACCATTCACCCACCTCGCTCGGTCCAATATTTATCCATACCTCATCACCAGTATGGGTGTTGTACATGCCTACAGTTCTCTTCACTCGCTTTCTATCCTGCAATTATTCCCAACCCAATTCTTTTATCATTTCTGTTATGACTGCATCCTTTGGCAATTTCCACAGACAAATCTAGCTGTCCTTTGCACTCGCTATAGCTCTAGTATTTAATACTCATAATGTGAGCCACATATCTTACCACAAAACACTAGCAAAGACTTGACCAAAGTTTTCTCTTACATCCGTCGTACATCCTCTCATTATCCCCTCCAACGGATACAGTGCTCTTAACCCTTTAGCTACAACTTTCCCAATATGCCCTTCTCAATTTAGTTTAGTCAACAGATATTTCCTGGTATTTACGGTTTATTCCTTTAACGAAACAATTCCCGTTCCGTTGTATAATGAAAAAAATCCTTAATTTTCCTATTTGTATATCTAATAAGTTGATTCTTCCAGGTATTTATATTCATTACATATCTATCTACTTAATTAGATATTTATGTCTAGATCCTGTTGTATTTGCTCACGATCCTCTCTCGATGTAATACTGTTATGCAGCACTACGTCATCTGCAAACAGCCTAACCTCTGACTGTAGATCAACAGAATCATCCCAATATACTACCACGTGGCACACAGGGCAGTGTATTTTAACTATTACTGTTATGCAAGATATGAGATATCATCATCGCGAGGTGTAAAGAGGTCTTTGTCGATAGTTGCAGAGGAATTAGGAGCTGAAGGTAAGTGTAGTAATCAAAACATTGCTAATATCAAATCATCATCCGTTATTTTAATGAATTGTAGATACGATCTGTAAAATGTGACTAATAATTAGGTTCAGTTTTGAAAGTCAAACTGATTTAATTGGGATTTGATTTTTTGTATTGATGGCGACGATTTCGAAATGTTACATTCAATTATAAGTAATGATTACATTAAATAACTTTTCTAGTAATTATATGTCACTACCCATCTTGTAAAAACTACCGATTCACTTGGCTTAGAAACGACATTGGCGGATCGGCAAAATGTGTAGGATGCAATTCGGCTGAATTAATCGGACTACTTGGTCGACCTTAAATTGGTGTTACTCGGACGAATACGGTTCGGAAAATTCTGTTTCAGTGGGCGAACAGCCAAACATCTCCACCCGAAGGACGAATCACCATTACCTGTGCTTTATGCCCTGCACTGCAGAGTGGTTTGGTATCTAAACCACGACCTTCCGGTGACTAGGTAGCGTGCACAAACTACGTGACTCGGTCCAGGGTGGGGGGGGGGGGGAAGGGGTTGGCTGGAAGGCTACGCTGGGCTACGTGGGGGGCGGAGGGGGGGAGTTCCAAGTCAGGCCACATAGCTTTCCTTTAACAACATTTTTTGCAGTTAAAATGAGTAACAGAACTCACAACAACATGCGAATATTTATTTCCCTCGATTAACTATCTCCGTATGTAATTTACAATAGTCTGATAAGACAAAACAGTACAAAATTTCTTCTGGAATCAAAAGGGAAAAATGCTATTTGCTACGTGGGGGTGGGAGGGGGGGTAGACGTAAACGCCACTGTAGGGCTACGGGGGGGGGGAGAGAGGGGTTTCAGAGGAGACCAAAATGGAGCTACGTGGTTTATAGACGTGCCCCTAGGAAACGTGCATCACCACCTCTTCCTCCCTGCTGGCCAGGAACCGAATGATAAATATTTCTTTCAATACCGAGTCTCCAACCAACTAAAACTTCTTTTTTATTGATTGTTGTTTTACGCGTCAACGATTTTTTTTTTTTTTTTTACTTGTGGCTTTACACCTCGTCGACGTCGAGGTCATTAAAGAAGGGATGGGACTGAGGTCAAGGAACGGGAAGCAATTCGGCCATGGCCTTTTGTAGGAAGCATCCCGGCATTTGCCTGGAGTGATTTGGGGTAACCATGGAAAACCAAAATCTGGATGCCCGGACGGGGATTCGAACCGCCGTCCTCCCGAATGCGAGACCAGAGCGTTAACCACTCACCCACCGCACTCGGTGCCTCATCGATAATGAGGTCATTAGAGGTGAGAAAGGACTGGAGACTAGGAACTAAAAGGAATTAGGTAATGGCCTATAGAAGGAACCATTTCTTCATTCGCCTTGACAGATTTCTGAAAATAACGGCAAACCGTAATATGGATGACTGGACATGGATTCGAACCTGCATCCTTCATAATGCGAGGCCAGATAGCTAACGTTAACTCACCAGACTAAGAGACTTTAGCCTGCGAGCGAGCTCGGCTTTCCAAGTTGTCCTAAAATTTCTAGCGAATGCCGGGATGGTTCCTTCATAAAAGCCATGGCCAATTTCCTTCCCGTTCCTTCTCCACAATTCTCTTCCATCTGTTGTGACTTCCACGGTTTACTAGCCGTAAAGATCGAAACAATTAATTTATTACAGTTATTAATAGTGATGATCAAAATACAGTGTTCTTAATGAGTTGACCGAGCGTGGTGAGTGAACGGTTAACGTTCTGGCTTCGCATTCGGGAGGACGCCGGTTCGAATCCCCGTCCGGGCATCCAGATTTTGGTTTCCCATGGTTTCCCCAAATCACTCCAGGCGAATGCCGGGATGCTTCCTTCAAAAAGGCCATGGCAGAATTCCTTCCCGTTCCTTGTCCCCAGTCCCATCCCGCCTCTAATGACCTTAGACGTCGACGAGGCGTAAAGCAATAAGAAAAAAAAATAATGAGTTGACTGGGTCCTGCACGGCTGTGAAGAAAGTTTTTTAAGACATATCGAGGATGCTTTGTACTAACGAAACCGTTGTTATGTTACTTTGTTTGTGAGAGGCGGAAATATGTATCTCGCCTACACATTTTCGGAACATTTCTAAAGTCAGTATCCAGGGTGGTCCGGCAAGATGGCGGCGCCTTTACGCATTCCGTGCAAGAGATAAGCCTAAGAGGAAACCAGATGCACGTTTTCACGGAAGACGCTTTACTGTTTTCAAAGAGGGCTTCTCTTGTAATCTCCTGTGTCAACTTTGTCGGTCACCAGAAAGACCTAACACAAGTCCGCTGCGTTATCTTTAGCTGATAACGGTAGATAAATTTGAAGGTCTAGTCCTCGTTCATAACGACTTTTTCAGAGGCGGTTAAACGATACTCATATTGCTGTAAGCCTCGTATATAATATTAAAACTTCCAAAATTTGTATAAATGTAAAAACCGATTCAATGAAGATGTATGTATAATAAACATCGGTTTACAGCAGCTCTTAATACAAACAGTAACATAGCATAAAATATCTGGCCTGCTCATGTACACTGAGTTTCCATCATAACTTTGCTACAGATCATACACTCGAGAAGAAACATTAAGGACAAACACAAACTATCCCTGCCTTAGGCAGGCAAACTGCAGCATGCAATGGCAGCTGAGAAGCCACTATGCTACTATGGCCTTTCAGATACAATTCCTTTAAGTATACTTCAAGCTGGCCCCAGTAATGTAGCGCTGGCTTCACATACCGAAGTTCGCCTTTTTTTAGTCCGGTCACGGGAATGAACGTACGACTACCTCTTCCCCCGCTTCCTTACAGCAAATATTCTTTTAAATATTCTATTATATATTCTATAAACTATTCTGTTAACGCCCATTCTTCCAAGTTTGTGAAAGATAAGCTTGAAGCTGAATTTTATGCTGACACTAAGACTTCTGCAATTAAAACTGGTTATTGACTTTTTTTGAAAATGGCCTTGTACCTCTTCGACGGCGAGGTCATTAGAGGTGAGAAAGGACTGGGGGCAAGGAACGAGAAGGAAATCGACCATGGTCTTTTGAGTAAACCATCCCATCATTCGCTTGGAGTGATTTCGGGAAACCGTAGAAAACCGAAATCTTTATGGTCGGAAAAGGATTCGAATCCGCGACCTCCCGAATACGAGACAATTCACCGACCAAACTCGGTCTTTTTATTATTAAAATGGTTTTTCGGAAACTACTTAATACAGCCGGCTTCAGTTTTCTATTGTAACACTAACGTATGTGTTGTTTTTATCTTGTATTCTCTTTAGGTTATACAGACACAGCCTACTACAAGGACTGCTGCAGATAGGCGAACCACCGCGACCGTGTTCACGTAGCTCCATTTTGGCCTCCTGTGAGCCCCCCTTCCCCCTCACGTAGCTCTACGTGGCTTTTGCCTCCCCCCCTCCCCCCCCACGTAACACGTAGCTTTTTTCCATTTTGGTTCCAGAAGACATTTTTCACTGTTTTATCCTGTCAGACTATTGTAAATTAGATACGGAGATAATTAAATGAGTGAAATAAATATTCACATGCTGTTGTGTGTTCTGTTCCTCATTTTAACTGTGAAAAATGTTAGGAAAGGAAAGCTAATTACATCCACCAAAATAACTGCCAGCACTGTACAAATGTGAACTTCAGATGCTACGATTCAAGTTTTGTTACGGTAAGAGATTGTGTAATATACTGTCATCTTAAATTTTTTGATGCAGAAACCAGGAAGTGCCTTTTAAACAGCTTAAAAACCTTACTTATGACCGTCTTGTACGCACTCGGGACGATGTAATATTTATTTGAGCGCAACAAACACATACTCGCAATGCCAAAGCAACTACGCTGTCATGTGGGGAATTATTGTCCTCTACATCAATATATACTAATGAGTAGATATGCAATTACCACAAGTTAGCGAAATTTCAGAATTAGTGTTTAAGAGAGACACTTACATTTTACTCTAGTTAACTTGCTAGTTAGCATCAACAAATTCGCTCTTCTCTTAGACTCTAAACGAGCGTCTTGAAGATTGCAAAGCAACGGTGAGGAAAATGAACAACAGAAAATAACAAGAAGTGATTTTCTTTAGACGGGCAAAAAAACTATGCACAGCGTAAACCATTTGGAATTAGAACAATCCTTCGATAAAATACACAACATATTCAAGCTAAATTTAAAACTAGTTGAGGAAATATTTTAAACAGTACAGTATAACGGCTAGAAAATGACTAATGATGGTCCGGGAGTGAAAGCAGGGTGCAGCGTACGACTGCGTTCTGTGTAAACACTGCAGACGAGAGTGAAACCGTTTGCTGCTCGTCATAGTGGATCTGCGCGCGCAGCTGTTGCCAAGCAACCGTGACGTCAGCTGTGACGTGGCGGTCGCCTGTTGGTCACATTTGTACCGATCTGTACTTCATTGCTTGCAATTGATTCCCTTGCATGTGCTATATTTCTTAAGGTTTGTGGTGTACATATAAATAAGATGATTGCACCGTCATTATCTTCAGTGATACAGTCTCATATCTAATGGTTAATTTCACTTTTACAACTTCCAGATGTTGAAATGAGATTTCTCTTAAAGGAGATCGTATCTTAAGAGTGAACTAGACTCGTACCAGTTGCGTGTGAGAGATCGTTTTTGAGTCGTGTTGCCCCATTGAATTCGTTCGTAAGCGTTTTTCCGTTTTGAGAAACACAAAGAAACTCAGAATAATTAGGTATTATTGCAATTATATCACAGTGTTCATGATAAACATACTTTTTTCTGTACTTAATACGTTATTTATTAGACAAGAGATGTAGTGTTTCTACCGTTGAAATGTAGGAAAATATTAGTCCATATATATTTCTTACAAGACTTAATTATGTGGGAAGAATGTGTGGAAGCCAGGCCTTCACTTCAAACAGAGGAACCTGTCGAATATAGGAACACAAGAAATAATCTTCAAGCCATTCAGTTTACTACAAGAGATACTACCTTTTCTCTGACAACAGATTTTTGAATAATTTCAGCTGTAACACAATATAAGTATACGGTACTTCTTAATGTGGAGCTTATCTAAGTATCAATTCTTTTTCATGCAGAACGAAATGTGCAATTGGTAGCTCATATAGAATACCGCTACAATTCGGTTTATTCGAAAGAAAATCTGAAGCTGCCCACTAGTTACAAACTGTAGTAAAATCTTTGCCGCCTTAGTTTCTTACATTTTATCTGTGACCGAAAGTCCTTAATATTATCTACGGTTCTGAATGGTACATGAACGTGTCTTCATTACAAAATCAAGAATGTAGAATAGGAAATGTTCATGGATATTGGCTTATTCGTAAAATTTCAGAGATTAACAATATTTGGTCAACCAAAAAACTTCGTAATTATCTTTCAAGCTTTTGGGGACTCTTGTCGATTCCAGTATATTTTCCCGCGTTCCTTGATCTTCTAAGCGACAACATATGTATAAATGGATCTGGCAAGTTTTGCTGAAAGCGGTGGAGCAACCCCTTGCCTAGAGTTGTAGAAACACACTTTTTCGAAATTTTAACAGGTTTAGTATTCTTAAAAATATGTAAGCGACACGTTTAAAGTATTGCAGTCTGGCGAGCAATGTTTAGAATAGATTTTAATATCCTGCTCCGCCGGCAGTGGACGTATGGAGATGACACATACCTCAGATTGTGAGTCACACACCAAGCTTGCAGTCCACTTCAATGTCTATTCAGTACTTTTTGCGTGAAGCCGAAACTGGAAACCAAGATTCTAAAATCAAATATTTTGGTTTCAAGGACCTCCAAACAGTCAATTCCAATCAGTTTTTCAAAAATATTGAATGTACAGTACAGGCATAAACTTGTTACGGTATAGATTCACATTGTTTTTCACTTAAGCCTTGAAGTATTCGAAGAAAGTATTTACCCAAAAAATGTACGAAAATCTTTCAGAAGTTGGATGATAGAGTGTGTTGTGGAGAATAGAGGCGGGAAGCGGGCATCCTGTAGGGTTCAATATCACCATATCACTCTGTACGCTTTTAACAGCTGCGTTATTTACAGTTGTATAGCATCGATCTGGCAGCTCAGAGGTATCAAAGATGACGAATGAAGTAATCCTTTCTACAAACGTTTGTCGTATTTAAGCACGCATAAAATTATTCACTCGGCCACTTCCATAACATACATACATCCACCCAAAAACAAAAGTGGACAAATTTCCCCACTTGCAGGGAGAATAACAGTAGGGAAAATTCATTTCTTCTGTCTTTTTTACTTGGTTAAAACCGAAGTGTATTGTTTACATCTGTTTGGATTATCTCGTACAAGGCAGAGCAGTCATATTCTTGCATTAAAAACATGTTTTACGCATTTCTATGTCCACGTATCTTTCCTGTATGTAATGAACGTTCGTTTCTATGGTCGTTACAGAACGACTGCAACACGTATGTCTTCAACGTACACTTTATGCTTATGCACATTAATATTTTTCTCTATCTCTGTCACTAGTTTGCATTCTCAGGAATGTGTAAAGGGAAATATGAAAAACCATTCTGTTTACTACAGTCTGGTATACAACGAGGATGGAAAGGAACATTTAATGGCATCAATGCGACTTCTTATTACCCTAGTCTTATCTCTCTTATATTTACGGTCGAAATATATCGGTGGTAGAAGTTAGCTATATTAAGAACTGAAGAAGCCATATTAAATTGTTCACACTTGAATATAAGATGTTTTAATTAGCTACAAACTTGCAACTTTTTTTCTGTCATTCGTCAAAATGCCACATACTGCTACAATTACTTCCTCTGTATACATACCCAACTTCTTCCAAATTAGTTACTTGAAACGTAGCATAGCATTTGTAATCTGTTACAGTGTTTTAGACTGTTCTATAACTTTTCTTCTGTTAGGTTGTTAGAGCTTTAAGGTTATTTGGCGCCGAGTTCGGTAGACCCGGGAGAAGAGTGGGGGAGGGGGCGAGGAGCGGGAAGGAATTTGGTCATAACCTTTTGAAGGAACTTTCACCTGGAGTGATTTCGGGAAAGCATGGGTAACCGAAATCTGGATGGCCGGATGGTGATTCGAACCCGCGTCCTTCCGAATGCTAGGCGAGAGCGTTACCATTCATCCACCACGTTCGGCATGTTTATCTTCTTTTCATAATTTTTCCGTTCGCATAATTATTTGCCGCTCTTCTGATAATCCCAACACTAGGCTCCTTCGTGTACTTGATGTCCTGCAGTTACATTTCCTCTTTTTCCTTCTCATGCATTCTCCTCCAAAATCTTGGTTTATAGTTACCCACGACTTTTTACGCGTGATCTTAGGATTTTATTGCTAGAACTGGAAATAGAAAGATGTAAGTTACGTAAAAGATGTCCCAAAAACACGGAGTCAGAATAATATGACGGAGAAGCCATCACCATACCATACTACCATCAGACATGTCTGACGAAGAAAATCAATTTGCAAAATGTATAAAAATAACAAAACTCTATGGGGGGGGGGGGGGGTTAACTGAGGTCATCCTTTCTTTCGGCTTGGTCTTGTCTTCTTTCTTCAGCATGAGCATCAGATTCTCGTTTTCTAATAACTTTAGCTGCTCGTGCTCTGCTATAACTACGCCCTAGGTCTGATTTATGCCTGGGAAGCATGTCAAAAAGAAGAAAAAATATATTGATGTCAGAAACATTTAGGTAGACACAAAATAATGGTTTGGCGCAGTGAAAATTAACATCTATACTATATAATATGTTTTGTCTGTAAACGAAATTTATGAACAGATAATACACTAACAGACTCCCACAGAAACATAGCCTGAGAGACCGATGTAATATTACAGAGTTACACACGCTATCCGTCTGTTTAGCACCATTCAGTTAGTTTTTCCAAATCTAATAAGAACAAAAAATGTTATTTATCCCGACAAATTATTGTGTCCTTGCTAATGATACAAAGTATTTCCTTGTCAAATTTCATCATTATCGGTATAGCCATTTAGTCGTCAAAACGTAACAAACGGAAAGAGAGACAGGGTTACTTTTTAAAAAAATATGGAGGTTCGTGATGCCCGGAGAAATCCCAGGGGCACCACATGGAGCTATAGGCTTCATGTGCCTCTCCATCCAAAGGAAGGTGATTGGGACAAGTAACAGGAAGGAAATCGACCATGGCCTTTTTAAGGAACCATCCCTGCATTCGCGTGGAGTGAGTTCGGGAAACCATGGAAAACCGGAATCAGGATGGCACGCCGAATCACAGGACGTATCCTGTCCGGCTAGCGGCACATTGTCACAGGCATCAGATCTCCCGAAGGGGATCCACGCCCATATCAAAATAAAACCGAATTAGTTTTTCAAAATTCCATTACACAAAATATTATTTATACAGGAAAACGTCCTTCTTAATGGCAAATAGTATCTCCTTGGCAAATTTCATCCAGACCGGATTAGCCATTAAATCCTGAAAACTAACAGATAGACAGAGAGAGGTACTTTCGCATTTATAATATTAGAATAGATTGATGGAGGTTTCTCAATCTTTATATCTCAAGCAGAACAATTTTACTATAAAACCTACCAACTACTATAGAGAAAGAAAACATATATAGTCTTAGGTAGAGAGTAATTAATAGAAATACTCGTACTTATCACACTACTCTACTTTCCGCTAATACATGAATATATTTTTTCTCTATATGAATTCTACGTTTGTGAATGTTGCAGGGTTTTATCTTTTATCTTGGCATCCAAAACTCGGAGTCGATTAATAAGGCAGGCGTTACAATTATTGTGACTACTGCGAGTAAAAATGAAGAAGAACGATTATTCTATAAATCTGCTCTGCTATCTGGGAGATCACCAAATTCCCACTGAATGTGTCATGAGAACCACAGCATGTGCTTTACTTTTGCACATTTACACAGACAACAAAACTTGTTTATACTCGCAAAAATAGCCACAAATGGCATTGAAATATTTTTGAGTTTGCTTGAGGACTGTATGAATTAATAACTGTGTTCTAAAATCTAAAAGAAAGCTGTCTTTTGAAGTAATGTGCAGGAGATATATCGTTAACTGTACAACATCGAAGGAGGGAAATTTATTTACTTCAGATGTTCTTGATAAAACACGTAGGTGCCGTTACTTAAAAGAATCTCACGAAGATAAATGTAAGCATGTCATTATCAGAGGGCTTAATGAGCAAAAGAATCATTGATTTTGCGGTGCGGTGTAACTTGAAGCAGGGAGGTTTCCTAGCAGAGTAAATTGGCAACGCCAGCGTTTTCGCTCAGTATCCGTCTCCTGTACCACAACTACTAATTAAAACCTGGAACAGCCAACCTACGAGAAAAATAACATTATTTTATTTCAAGAATAATTTGAAACTGAAACACAAGCTGCGTATTGTTGTGATTTGTTTAGAAGACATTATACCATCATCCACACCCTTCCAACAGAAGCTGGTGATTCACACAAGAAATTTGTTTATTAAAAATTAATTTTCAACTAAAATTATGATTTGTTGATGGGTTGCAGGGTTCCATCTATTGACACAGATTTTGAGAAAAAAATTAAACCTAAAGATATATGATGCACCATGTCAATTGTACTTTTGTTCAAGCATTTATTATTATATTATGAAAGTCACTATTAGAGCCTACTGTGACAGTTTCTGGGGCTTCACTCAGAGTTGGTAGTTTCGAGCTCCATTGGCTGGAAAAGGTTTTTGCCTTTCCGTGCTTGGTGGGAGAAGTGATGGTACACAGCCACTAATTGCTAAACTATGTGCCAAAGGCTTTAATTAAATCTCAAACCTATCCGCAGTGCGTATGGCGTAAGTGCATCCTTTGCAGCACACTCCGTGACTTTCTTAGGAGTAATTCTACATAGGCCCGCTCGAGGGGTCACCACAGACAACACACACTCTATACGCCAACAGTCACATACCTCTGTATGTGTGGGGATTTTTAACCTGTCTTAGGGCTGAGCACGGAGTTAAACCGGACATATATTAGTAAACTAGCAGTTAGGGAGCGTGCACAAACTACGTGGCTAGTTGTAAGGGGGGGGGGAGGGGAGCAGGGTTGGCTAGAAGGATAAGCTGGGCTACTTGGGGGAGGGGGGGTTTCCGAGCCAGGCCACGTAGCTTTCGTTTCATAACATTTTTCACAGTTAAAATGAGGAACAGAACACACAACAGCATATGCATATTTATTTCCCTCAGTTAATTATCTCTGTATGTAATTTACAATAGTTTGACAGTACAAAATGTCTTCTGGAATCAAAAGGGAAAAAATCTACGTGCTAAATGGGGAGGGGGGGATGGGGGGTTCACAGAAGGCCAAAATGGAGCTACGTGGTTTAGGGACGCTCCCTTAACCGCAACTTCGTTAATGTACAAATCTCCCTTAAACACATCGCCAGGGAAAAACAAAATGTTACTTAATCCCTACTAATAATGCCATGATGCTCGTACGCTGAAATTACGATAAACTTTTCGAATGTGGGAAGCAATTAAATACCACCTGTACTTGTATAAATCGCATCCAACGAAATATTGATACTACTTTGCGGATACTTTTATATTAAATTTCTCAGCCTTTCTGAATTCCTATCAAAATGAAACACATCGATTGACCCGCGGGGCCATGGGCTGTTCGTTATTCGAAACTCCATCGTAATCCGAGCTGTAGTTTCCGCTGAAATCTCATTAATTTTTCCTGATACAGCTGATTCCTTCTCTGAAGGGCTGAGGATATTGAGAAGTTACTGAATGACATGAAAAAAATACTGAAGGAAGATTTTGGACTGAATATAAACCATAGCAAGACAAAAGTGATTAAATGTAGCATAAATGATACCAATCACAGTAGATTAAATATCAAAATAGGATCGGATGCAATAGGAGAAGTAAGTGAATTCTGTTACTTGGGAAACAAAATTACAACCGATGTTAAAAGGAGAATAATAGTAGCAAGAAGAGCCTTCATGAAAAAGAGAAATCTTTTAGTTTCATTGATCTACGAATTAGAAAGAACTTTTTAAAACTCTATGAATGGAGCACAGCACTTTGTGGTAGCGACACATGGACTTACCTGAAAGAAAGAAAATTGAAGCATCTGAAATGTGGTGCTACAAAAGACTGCTGAAAATTAAGTGGACAGACAAAGTAAGAAAAGAACGAGTTTTGGAAATGATGGGTGAGGAAAGAAGTTTGTAGAAGAAGCTTACAGAAAGAAGAGACAGGCCATATTTTGAGACATGCTGGATTGGTTAACTTGCTGGTGGAGGGAACAGTCGATGGTAAGAACTGTAGTGGAAGACAGAGATTAGAATATATGAGGCAGATAATTGAGGACGTGGTTTGTAAGGAGTATGTAGAGATGAAGAGGTTAGCACAAGATAGGAAGGGATGGAGGATAGCATAAAACCAGTCGAATGACTTACGACAGCAAAAAGAACCTATGTACAGTGTCTCAAACCCATTTTTGTTTTCAAAAATATCTAAATTATATAGAAATTACTCCAGTTACATTATTATTATAAGTAAGTTAAGTTATCTAAGTTTGATCCTCAACCAGGTTAGACCGATGGAGGCATAGCAACCCTGGTATCAGTTTCACTCCTCCCTACCTAACCTGGTAATGCTACCGGATAAAGGCGACTTACAGTTTAACATAGAATCGGATCCATGGAAGCGTTCTGGAGTACTTCACATTACATAGTAAGCTGTGCCAGAGGTGAAGGTCGAGTAAAGAGCCTATGAAAATCCCCGCCAAGACAGAGATTCGAGCCGGGGATCTTTCGATCTCTGAGCCACCAGACCGCTCCTTATTAGAAATGTAGATTAGCATTTGCCTATGATGGTCTACGTGAACCAAAGAAATTCTCTGTCGTTTAATAAATTTTCATTGTTAATTTAAGTTGTTTCTTCATAAGCCATTAACATTTACTACCTAGGCAGCTGATGAATAACCAACATTAATGGGGAAAAAACCAATAGATAGCGCTGGTATAGCGTACATGAATTTCTTTTTTAAGGTTACTATCAGATTTTAATTCGCTGTTCCGTCGTCAATTAAGGTAGCGTGATAGAATAAAACTCAAATAACAATTCAATCTGTGAAAATCACATCGACACCTGACGTTGTTTCTGAGTTATGCCAGATTACAGGTATAACATTTTAATGGTCACAACTGATTTTAGATTCGCTTAGGCCCCAACGAATTTAACAAAATGAGACATGAGTCAGTTTTAAAAAAAGAAAAAATTTATAACTGTATAAATCCCGTCAAAATTGGTTCAGTTGATCTTATGTTATGCCAGATCAAAGGTAAAACAAATTTGAAGTTCATAATAGATTTTTATTCCTGTTCCGGGTCCAGGTGACATAATGTCATAAAACATAGCTCAAATTTTAAGTGAGAGCCTATTAATATTATTATTATTCTTCTTTCTCCGACGTCGATGTCATTAGAGATGGAAAAACTGGAGGCAAGGGATGGGAAGGAATTCAGCTATGGCCTTTTGAAGATACCACTCCAGCATTCAGCTCGAGTGATTTGGGGAAACCATGGAAACTCGCAGTCTGAACGGCCGGACGGGCATTCAAACGGGAAGCCAGAGCGTTACCTACAACTCGCACACCACGCTCGGTCGTTGCTCAGTAGTTTTCGCGTGATGCTGTAACAGACTCAGCCCTGTTACAGTTGTATAATAATGTATAGACGCTGAGCTACTGTAAAACTTTTCATTAGCTGAAATAAATTGTGCATGGTCGCACGTAACAAGAAGTTAATCCTTTTTTATTGTTAGCTGGATCTGACCTTGGTCTTCAGTTAGGTACATGGAAGGTAATCTGTGTATAGAGATGTCAGCGTGTCTCCATCTGTCTGGAACCCTCCAAGCTTATTCTACGGTTTCTTGTATCATTCTAATTCTTAATGTGTATATTTGAAACGGCACTAACAGAACATTCCCTTTTTCTACTGCCGAAATCTGGATAAGCGATAAGTCAGCAGCATTTGTGTGGTGTTTGATCGCGTCTCCTTGAATCTCACTTAAATACTCACATCTTCAAACGTTTTATGACCGAAAAAAGCCTGCAATATGTGTATGAAATACGCGAGGAACGCTGCAAGTTTCGGATTCAATGTTAAAGTGCACGTCCCCTCTATCTGGTAGGACTTCCAGTTTTGGCTAAGCCACAACCTTAATAGAATTAGCAGGTGAATGAAATCTGTCACAAACTCATTTATATCAAACGGAATTATTTGTTTTACCAGTTCAAACACTAATGATCTCAACGTCAATGCAAGCAACAATTAAAACAACAGTTTTTAATTTACCCAGTACACCTGCTTACTGTTGTATATAGTGTAGTCCTCAAAATTTCAGGGCAGAAACATTAAAAGCACGAGAACTATTAATTTCCTGAGGCAAACGTCGTTTACATGATTTGGTTGCAAAGGTGATAGTTGATGTATCTGTTTTAGTTGTTTTATGGAGAATTTAAAATCAAAACTTTGGTGCCAGGCTTTATCCTAACTCCGAGTCAGGCACAAACAGTATGCGGGCCTGACATTCGAAGACATTCAGATTTCGGTTTTCCATGGTTCCCCGAAATCACTCAAGGCGGATGCTGGAATGTTTCCTTCAAAATCTCATTGCCGAATTCCTTCCCGTTCCTTGCCCCCAATACCCTCTCGCCTCTAAGGGAGCGTGCACAAACTACGTGACTCGGTCCAAGGGGGGGGGGGGGTTGGCTGGAAGGCTACGTGGGAGGAGAAGGCCTTTCTTTCATAACATTTTATACAGTTAAAATGAGGTACAGAACACACAACAGCATGTGAATATTTATTACCCTCAGTCAATTATCTCCGTATGCAATTTACAATAGTCTAACAAGAGAAAACAGTACAAAATGTCTTCTGGAATCAAAAGGAAAAAAGCTACGTGCTACGTGGGGGAGGGTGGGAGGGTTTCACAGGAGGCAAAAAATGGAGTTACGTTGTTTATGCACGCTCACTAATGGCCTCGACATCGACGAGGCGAATGATATAAACAGCTGTAAATTCTTGTCGCGACTTTGTTTGGTTTTTAAAATGCCATTTGGTCCTTCTGATCATATATCCAATTCCAATGACATCTTTTATTTGTCATCTATTGTAACATAACTACTGAGAAATATTTTACGGCCACAATGAGATGATCACCATCTGTTCTCAAGGCCCTAATCGAACTGAAGTCCCTTGGAACGTTAACCTCGCTTGCCGGCCGCTATAAATTTAGGAAAGTATTTCTTCTTGATTATAGAGGTGGTTATCTGCTCGAACCATCCAGCAGCATCCACATGAAGCTTTTGCTTCTATGAAGCGATTAGGATTGCCATAAAATAAAATACAGAGCACGTGCCAAGCAAATACTACTTGGCCTTTCTGTTTTATATTATATTCGAAAATTGTTCTGTTTATGATTCAGAATGTTAGTAAATTATTTTCTAGATTTTCGTCAAACGATATCAGAACATTTCATGCTGTGGATGGTGACATATGGATATTACGTGTGGGCAGAAATTGCTAAATACCGCAGCTATTTCTTGTGCCTAACTCTGGACTGTCCTACATTCTCGTTAAGGGCAATAACGGCCTCCATATTTGCAGACGTGAGAGATAGTGTTTGCCTTGGCGACTTGCCAGTGGTTAATTTGTGCCAACTTCCACTTCTCTCTAAGCTTCCATTGTGCTATACTTGACCAAACAGAACGCGTTCACGGTGTATGGTGTCTTTAACGATGCCACTGCTCTTGATCACTTCAAACAAAATTTTAAGAATGGAGTTAGATTTAAAGCTTTATGTGCAGGTCATTATATCTTTCTTATATAGAATTATGCTGCTAATCTTTGACCTAGTCTTCGCTATTATATTATTATTCCGGAACCCTTTCAATCTCTATTTACGACTTCTGACCGTTTGGAAAGGCTGATCATTTAAAACGTTATATCACTTTTAGTCGATTAAAATTTCTTCAGTTTCGTGTAAATATCACAGCCAACGCAAAAGTTTTTTTCTAGAGAGCTGATTTAACTACTTCAGAATGTTTCCGTGTTGAATTCTACAGACATCTTCAACATCTTGATATTTCTTGATAAAATATCGGAATAATAATGGCTATATCGAAGAAACTGCATCTAGTGAAATACATTAACTGACGGAAAGACGCCTTACAACATGTAAGGAAGGTGATATGTAAGAAAATATCAGTAAAAATGGCTAAATACCGATAGTAGCTATTACCCAATCACTTCTAAAAATATAATTTGCAATACCTTTCTGAGGTCCAGTACAACAATCTTTCAGTTTTCTGCTATACCAGTGATTACGTTTACATAATATCAGCACAATTTTTGAATTGCCTCTAGGCAGAAAAACAGTTGGTTCTGGTTCTGAATGGAATATGAAGATTAACTTCTGGAATATTCAGCAGTCCTCCAAACATAGATCAAAAGCCATTTCTATGTTCAACGGGACGAAAAATCAACTAGCACAGATTTGCCAAACCGAACGTGGTGTTTGACTGGTTAACATTCTGGCCTCGCATTCGGGAGGACGGCGGTTCGAATCCCCGTCCGGGCATATCCAGATTTGGGTTTACCATGGTTTCCGCAAATCACTCCAGGCAATGCCACGATGCTTTCTTCAAAAGGCCATGGCTGAATTCTTTCAAGTTCCTTGTCCCCAGTCCCATCCCACCTCTAATGACCTCGACGACGACTAGGCGTAAAGCCATAAGGGAGCGTGCATAAACCACGTAGATCCATTTTGCGCTCCTGTGAACCCCCCTCCCCCCCACGTAGCCCTGCGTGGCTTTTGCCTCTACCCCCCCCCCCAACACGTAGCACGTAGCGTTTTTTCTTTTTGATTCCAGAAGACATTTTGTACGGTTTCCTCTTGTCAGACTATTGTAAATTACATGCGGAGATAATTAACTGAGGGAAATAAATGTACACATGCTGTTGTGAGTTCTGTTCCTCATTTTAACTGCGAAAAATTTTATGAAAGGAAAGCTATGTGGCCTGGCTCGGAACCCACCCTCCCCGCACGTAGCCCAGCGTAGCGTTCCAGCCAACCCCTCCCCCCCGCCCCTGGCCAGAGCCACGTGGCACGTAGTTTGTACACAGTCCCTAAGTAAATAAATAAGAAAATATTTGCCAATAGCAATGAGAATAACATTTGTGGCTTCAGATGCTAGTAGCGATTTAAAAGAAACTCGGTGCTTGATTTGAACAATGGTTCTTATATACGCACATACTAGCTCTCCGTTTTTGTTTACTGAATCTGGGTACTGAAAAGTCTGTTCACCTTCCTATCTCCATTAAAAGTTTCTTTCAGAATTACCACCTCTGCTTTTTTTGACCTCGAGGTCATTAGAGGGGGGATGGGACTGGGGACAAGGAACTTGAAAGAATTCAGCCATGGCCTTTTGAAGGAAGCATCGTGGCATTACCTGGAGTGATTTGGGGAAACCATGGAAAACCCAAATCTGGATATGCCCGGACGGGGATTCGAACCGATCTAATACCATCACTACATCTTCTATGTGATCTTCCTGTTGGGCACTTTGCTGTAATTCTTCCATCTATTTTGGGGGATTGGTTTATCCCATCCTATTAACATGATCAAATCAACGTAGTCTCTCCGATTCTCTCTTACTATCCATGGCTAATTCATTCCTTACCACCATATTTTTTCTAAGTATCTTATTGTGTTGCCAGTATGTCATAAACAAAAATCCACGAAAAAGACTGTTATCTAATATCATACATTTACCGTTCTCAGATGCATATCGATTATGAGAACAGGACTGACCGTAATTCCTATGAGACTTCACCTCCGTCTACTAACTCTACACGAAGTCGAAATCATAAGTATATTGAGACAAACTTGGAACAAACTTTATTGTCTCCAGGAGATTGGGTGTTCAATGTTCGAGGTCTCACAATTTTGGACCATAGCAAAATGCAGTGAACATAGGATCAAGTAACGAATTGTATGCAAAGTTTCTTAACTCATGACGTGGGTACCTTCAGATCCAATATTCATTTAATAAACGGCATTACGGACCATTGATATAAGTGGAAAAGTATTTGTGTCCTTCAAACGCTTGGCACCTGATCTCGCAACTGACGGATTTGGATTTTTTACATGTTGTTCATCTGGCAAAGTTTGCTTTGTGAAGCATGCAGTGTGTAGGTACCGAGACTGGCTGTTTTACCTCCGGCAGTCATTGACTTACTCCGCCTCCTGTATGAGGATTCAACAGAACTCCGGATTGTGGATAAATCTCTAAGGCTTGATATCTTGTCGACTTCGAAGACCGTTAGAGATGACGCAAAATTAAAAAAGTGAGCGTTGGCAGCTACATACTAACAACCATCCTAGTGCTAGGCCAACCCGTGCTGTGCCATTTTTGAGCATTTTGTCTAGAAGGTTACAGAAAACCACCATCATCGTGATTGATGAGCAGACTGTGGTGGAATTTGAATTGTCGTAGGTCTTGTTCCTTCTTCTGCAGCAAACAATCTCCAAACTCTTTGTAATTCACTGATCCTGTTGTTTTAACCTTAATTTTTTTTTCCTTAACCCAGCCGACCCCGCGGATACGGGGGCATCCATAAATTACGTGAGGTATTTTTCCGGATTTCCGGCCCCTCCCCCCTTTTCTGGTGACACATGGTGAGATCTGGTCCGACCCCCCCCCTTTCTGGTGAGATCTGGTCCGTGAGGACCCCCCCCCCTAGAAATCGCCCTCGGAACATTTGAGACCTTTTTTATATTTAAGGTCTCACCGTTCCATACACCCCCACTTTTCGACGAAATAACCCCCTAAAATCGACTTTCGCGTGTTTTGTAGACCTTTTTTTTATTTCTACAGTCCGACAATTTTTCGAAAAACATCAAGTGAGATTTCCGTAGACCCCCCCCCCCTTGATGAGATTTCGCCGGACCCCACCCCTCCTTTTTCACCTCACGTAATTCATGGCGAAGGCCTCTTATATTTTCCCACCATTAAGGAAAATGGTGGCCGGCTATTTACCCCCGTGGTGTTACATTCCTGCTTGATAGTTATTAGCATACTAAGAGGGACAAGACTGTGTAAGCTGTGTACTGCATTTTAAGTATTAATTTGTTTCTGACTCGTTTAATTTTTTATACGGTAATCAGGGATTGTCCCAAAAATACACCTAGAGCAGCGGTTCCCAACCTATGGGTCGCGACCCACTGGTGGGTCGCGGCATGTGTATTGGTGGGTGGCGGAAAAATCGAGGTTTTTGCCACCAAAATATATCTTAATGTTTTTGAAAAACAAAATACAGAAATAAACTATGTGTAGAAGGTTACTTAAGGTTAAAATTAACCAGTGTTAGCACTGATATTGATGCCCTCATCAGTAAATACCAGTGCCGGAAATCTTACCGATTGTAAAGTTGTGTTTTTATAATAATTAAACGTATTTTTCATTACCATATTAAAAAAAGCGGGAGGCGTCTGCATAAAGCATCGCCTCATCGAGTTGACGGCTGAAATTCCAGGATTAGTTAAAACTCGATTTGCAAATTAAAATGAATCTGATGTGCCAAGTCATATCTTGGTGGGTAACACCTACAAAACCTATTTTAGTTGTTGACTGGTAAGTTTACCATTCTGTTTTTCTGCTCCCAGTGTTCCATATTTTCATACATTTGGGTGCAGTAAAACACAATGATAAAGCTACCAACCAACCACTAAAATCAGGACTGCAGGTGGTTTACACCAAAAAGCGACTTGGCAGACCAGTTGCATTTTAATATGCTGATCGAGTTACTTCTAATCATAGAATTGGAGCAGTCAACTTGATGATGTGATGGTCTGTGCAGCCACTTCCCGGTCTGTAATATGTTTGTTTTATGTATTATCAATCCTTGTTTTTGTTGATAGTATAACCTATGTACGAAAATTTGCCTTTTCGTAGGCTAAGATAGTCGATAGCGTATCAAGGTCATACAACATTTCCCATTCTGATATTATGTAGACTCTCATATTAGGTGGGTCGTGAACATTTTTTTTACTTAAAAGTGGGTCGTGTACTAATAAAGGTTGGGAACCGTTGACCTAGAGCATTACGATAAAACGTTGAAAACTGTAATCAGTATTACCGATATGCCTAGAAATGGATCCTGGCTTCTCTTTTAGCGTACTGTACGTAGGCACCTTAACAAGCACAGCCAAACTGCGCGGCTGACCTTAATAATTTGGAGGAAATAGTAACTAGTATAAAGTGGCTAGCGCACTGGTCTCACTTTTGAAAACGAAAAAGCCTGTTGTAAATAGCAATAAAACACTACAATCTAGCTGAATTACCGCACAGGTTAGATACTATCAAATAAAACCAATTAGCATATAGTAATTAATTTTCGTTCATTTATTCTTTAACTATGCCTTTTACTTTCTGCCTCAATTAATGAAGTCAAGATTAATTTCTGATCCATGTTTAATAATATTATATTTAGTTGTTAGAACGTGTTAAGCTGTTGCCGAGTTTGAGAGGAATGTTTGTGCACGTGGCGATAACTGGCCGGAAGTGTGCTGATAAGAAGTCCCGGCCAGGCAAGGCACTCTACAAGAATGCTGTCTTGCTTCCATGCCAACAATGTTTAGCTACACAACCTGTCTAATCCCATCGCTCTTTATAAAAGATATTTTCAATTTTCATTTTCATATCTGTAAATATAAATCAAGAAACTCGAAGAACTGAGAAAGGGTTTGATATAGATTTAAAGAAAAATAAACAAAATATTATGATACTATTTGTTAATGATATTGTCTGTTCAGCTTCCACGAAGACGAGGAAAACCTATTCACTAAAATCAAATAATGTTTTGAAATGAATTTGAAATATTATAAACAAAATAAAAACAAAGTTTACAAAGTGATGATAAACATAATAGCACAATAGCCGATTCTCCTCCAACATCAATTAAGAATTCAACAGTATCGTTTCTGAAAGCCAAATTCTCAGACTTAATGTATTATAGCAACTGAATAATCTAGAGCAGATGTTAAAAACTTCATGATTTTACACTTTTAGTTTCTTTTTTCCTTCGGGCATTAGACATAGAGATGATTAGATCCGGAAGAGGATGCGACATGTGGGAATTAGGTTATGACCATTCCAAGGAGCAATCCCGCCATTTGCCTGGAGTGACTTCAGGAAACCATAAAAAACCGAAAACTACATGGACGGGCGAGATTCCCACCACTAAGGGAGCGTGCACAAACTACGTGGCTCGGTCCAGGGGGGGGGGGGGGTTGGCTGGAACGCTACGCTGGGCTACGTGGGGGAGGGGGGGGTTCCCAGCCAGGCCACGTAGCTTTCCTTTCATCACATTTTTTACAGTTAAAATGAGAAACAGAACTCCAACAGCATGTGAATATTTATTTCCCTCATTTAATTATCTCCGTATGTAATTTACAATCGTCTGATAAGAGAAAACAGTACGAAATATCTTCTGGAATCAAAAGGGAAAAAAGCTACGTCTACGTTGGGGGGGGGGGGTTAGAGGCAAATGCCACGCAGTGTTACGTGGGGGGGGGGGGTTTGCAGGAGGCCAAAATGGTGGTTTATGCACGCTCCCTAATGACCTCGATGTCAACGAGGCATAAAAGATGAGATTTTGAACCCGCCAAGTCCAAGCATTACCATTCGACCACCAACTTCGGTTTCAAATTCTAACAGGCTGTTCCAGATGTGGATGTGCAGTGCCTGGGAGTAACCGTTTTCAAGGAATTACTCTGATTCGTGTATCACGATACAGACCACCTGTGACCCACTAAAGCCAATCTGCAACGCAAAAACCCGCCGTCTGCCCAGAATAGAGTGACCTCATTCTCACATTGTTTCTTTCGGTCTGCAAAATCCGTCACGGTCCACAGCGGGAGAGCTTCTGCTCCTCTTGTTGCAACTGCACAAACGTTTCTACAAATTATTAAAGAGAACGTAATCATTGCTTATAACGGAGACACAAAAACAGTGAAATTTTAAGAAATAAAACGTTCGTCAGAAGAATAATCTGGTTTTGAATTCGGCATTTATGGATATCGCAGTTTTCATTTCAACAATGTTATTTGCACAGCTTAAAGCGTTTTACTAAAATTATAACTTCGTTAAACTTGTAAACATTGTAGTAGCTATAATAATGCCCCGGTTTTCGTCACTCCTGCATCAAGAAGGTTGCAGCATGACATCCGAAAGCTCAGTGCAAGAAGCATTTAAAGGCATCACCCGAAAAATCAAAGCATTTTTACTAACAAATACAGCCACGGAAGCCTACGACTTTATTGTAGTAAATCTTGTTGGTATTATTATATTGATGAAATTCGCCTTATCAAACTTGGTCGCTAACGCACTGTAACTCGGGGTTAACGGGTTAGAGACCGGTGTTTTAAGATTTTTTTTTCTTTTTTTGCTGTCATCAGTCTCTTCACTAGTTTGATGCAACCCTCCCTTCCTTCCTATCTTGTGCCAACGTCTTCATCTAAACGTACCCCTTACCAACCCACGTCCCAAATTATCTGCTTCATATATTCTAATCTCGGTCTTCCTCTACAGTTTCCTACCTTCGACTGTTCCCTCCACTAACAAATTAACCAATCCTGCATGTCTCAAAATATGAACTACCATCCTGTCTCTTCTTTATTTAAGATTCTTCCATAAAATTCTTTCCTTGCCCATCATTTCCAAAACTAGTTCATTTCGTACTTTATCCGTCCACTTTCAGCATCCTTTTATAGCACCACATTTCAATTGCTTTCTGGTATTCCTGAAATCCATGCATCGCTATCATAAAATGCTGTGCTCCTGTCATAGAGATTTAAAAAGTTCTTTCTAAGTCATAGATCAATATCTGAAACTAAATCATTTTTATGAAAGCTGTTTTTGCTAGTGCTATTCTATTTTTAACATTATTCCTGTTTCTGCCATCAATTGTCATTTAATTTCCCAACTAGCAGTTTTTTGTTTGTTTTTTTTTTGCTTTATTCCTCGTCGACGTCGAGGTCATTAAAGGCGGGAAAGGACTGGGGGAAAGTTACAGGAAGAAATTCGGCCATGGCATTTTTTAAAGCCAGGAATGATTTGGGGAAACCATGGAAAACTCAAATCTGGATGCCCGGACGGGGATACGAACCCGGGTCCTCCGGAAAGCGAGGCCAGAATGTTATCGCCCACCCAACACGCTCGGTCCCAAGTACCAGAATTCACTGACTTCCCCTATCGCATAAAATCCAATTTTTATATTAGATCTAGCATTATTGGTGTCATTTCTGCTACATTTCATCAATTGTCTTGCATCGATTTATATTTAGTCCAAAATCTTCCTTCAGTATTTTGTTCATAGCATTCAGTAACTTCTCAATATCCTCAGCCTGTTCTGATAACAAGACTATGTCGTCAGCAAATCGTAGCATTCAGATTTTTTATCCTTTAATACGTATTCCACATTCGTCGCATTTACCATCTTATAATTGATAAGCAATAAAGGTGTGTGATAGCATGCAATTCATAACCACCGGATTGTGCACCAAAGGCTTGGGTTAAATGCCAAACCTCTCCATAGCGCATTTTGATTGATGTTGAAGCTTCAACTGGCCAATTTACCTCCATATCATTGGCTCCTACGACAGCTTAGGATTTGCCTTAGTATAGAACTCCATTGAGATAGTGACAAAAAAATTTAACATGAAACTGGAGACCATTAAATCACTTCCATAAATGATTAGGGATTAGAGATACGTGTGGTCATTGAGCATCAAGCTGATTTGCATTGCCAACTCCGTACTCGTCTAACATCTTTTCTCTCATCAGCATGCAACCAGTCTCAACGCAGTTTTTGCGTAGTGTTCTAGTTTCAAGATGGCTTCGAATCTTGAAAAATGACGGCAAGAAATCTTCATCGCCATAACAAGGCAAGTTTTCTCCCTCTTATCTCTCTTAGTTTCGAGAAGTTTCTGGTAGCGTAGAATATATCCTCCCTATAGAGGTACAACAAATCATGGCGTAGGGATCCACGGCCGTTTTTGATGTCGGTTTTCCGGATGAAGTATTTTATTCGATTAGAAATGGGCCTTAGTCAAATTCGTGTGGACTGTGTGTGGATTGAACAGACGCTAATAATCAATTACCATCTAAATATCTACTTGGCGCTTATCTTAGATCGAAAGGAAGGAAACAACTCTCCTAATGGATTTAAAATATGGATCTACAGAATACCTTAGACTCATAAGAGATGTTCTGAGGAGAAGCTCGAGTGAGCCGAGAACTTCAAACGACGTAAGATGCAGTACTTGTTCCATCCTACTGGAAACTGGATACCACTTGCTACAGTTGAGCGGGAAAAATCAGTGAAAAACATGGAGTCAAATACAAGAAAAAATCCTGCTTAGATGACACTGACGAATGGACTGGGATTCATAGGTGCCAACAGCTGTTTGGTCTAGCAACAGGCAAATCGATGGTTATTGTGTCTGACTGAGAATCGAAAGATCTCCGGTTCTAATCTCAGTTTCGCCGGGTATTTTTATAGGCCCTAACCCCGATCTTCAACTCTGGCACAGCTTGTTGTGTAGTGTATAATACGCCAGAAAGCTTCCGTGGTTCGTATACCAAGGTAAAATGTAGGTCCCCTTTACTCGGTAGGTTCACCAAGGAAGGTTAGGTACGGAGGAAAGGAACTGGTCACCCTACCTTCAATGCTATGCCCAGTATACTTTCTTTGGGAGGGTCCAACCAACCTTCCGGTTTAATGCCAAGCTTTTTTTTAAAAAACTACAGTACACTCAGGACGTTATAGTTATTTACTGTAAATCATTAGTTCAATATCGTAAAAAAAATTGCCATATTTCTTTTGAGCATTATAATTTCCCGAATTCAGTGTTACCACAACAAATCTCAAGAATTTTCACATCTACTGATGGTCAAAAATGTCTCCAAATTTATTATCCGGTTGCAATAGCTTGTATTAAGCAGGGCCGGATTAAGACAGCGCGGGGCCCGTAGCAAATGTGGAGAAGGGGCCCTCGGTTTTCGCCGTCCGGGGGAATTTTAGAGCTAAAAAAAAAAGTCTCCCATCTAGACTGACAGGGAGGCTCTAGAGACTCCTAGGCGTGCTAGGCCGACCCCCCTAGAAGGCGCGAGGCCCCCCAGAAGGCGCGAGACCCGTAGCATTTGCTAACTCCTGCTACGTGACTAATCCGGTACTGGTATTATGTACTCACCAACTCGAGAATTAATGAAAACTAAACATTACAAACCAAACATACTTCTCACTTCTTTGGACGGCATTATACAGCAGCAATGATTTTTGGAAATTATTGAAATCGAAATCCGTATGAGCGAACCAGGATTTGAATTTACGCCCTGCGATAGTTACCCACCACCCTCCAGGCCTAGTGATACAGCCAGTTAAATATTTCTATTACATTATGCTACAAGCATGATGCTGTCTGTATGTTCCCCTACTTCCGGATTATGGGTTTTTTGTTTGTTTTGTAGCGTACTAAAAACAAGTTCCTCATAACGTAATCAGGTTTTTATATTTCTGAACTTCATTCCAATTCAACTCTTAAATTTATAATTGGTTCCTGTTTCAGAAACTTTGTTAAAAGGTCATTATTAAGTGAGGAAGAATTTTTCTCATTTCTGTAAAATTACACATTTTACTGTAGCATGTTATGCAATAAAATCTGTAAATGAACCCTGAGTAATGCTCCGTTGCTGCGTGGAGTTGGGAGGGAGGAAGGGGCTTCCGGCAGATAAGCCGCCTGTGGTTAACTCACGAAAAATGTCCTTGTAATTTCCCGGACCAACTACACATTACGCGATTACTTGTAATAAACCACCAGTCTCCGTTCTACGGTTTTAGAGCTCAGTTGAGTAGGAATTTTCCCGCTTAGCACAACAATTCCAGTATGTAATACTTTATAATCGAGTACTATTTCCAGCAAAATACGTAAATAATTATTGGTGATGAAAGGTCGTGAAACAGAAAATTTCGCTACTATCCATTATAAGCACAGGTCTCCTGGATAGATGAAGGGTCGACTACTGAACCAACTCTTGATGACAAAACACTGAAGAGCGGAAGTAGACTTTCTTAATAATTTTTCCAGAAGCAATTAACAGATTTTTTGTTTGGCGTAAGGAATAATTACTCTTGTCACCTGAACCGTAGAGCGCAATGTAAAAAAGTCGCAGCGAATGTCAGGTTTAAATTTCATCGCATTAAAAATTGATGAGTAGAAAAAGTGGGAAGAAAGAACTCAGTGCTGCCGCCTGGCGGTGAGTTGGTAAGTCGAGAGCGGCCCCTCTCGTCGTTTAATTATGTTCTGGTCGCCGAGTGGAGAGGACGTCTGCTTCTAGCTGTTGTCCACCAAGTAAGTTGAGTGTAGTACCGTCATGTTTGGAAGGTTTTTAGTTTTGTCATTCGCTAGACTGTGTTACTATGAAGATAATTGACCAAAGAATATTTAGTTTTTTAAATCGTTGCTATTGAAATTTAACTGCCATCGTTTAAATGACTTCTTTTGATTCTGGCAACACATTGAATCGTGGTTCGTCATCCGTGATTGATTTCAGTTCCATTCATACGTTTTGTTGTTTACTGCATAGTCTGGTTACTTGTCTTCTACCAGAATAAAATGAAAGCCAATTTAACCGCAAAAGCATAGGCTGCGACAGTATTGTCACGCGTCTTTAGAGGAGTACGGATCGGGTTTTGCGCTATTACATACTTTTTTTCCCCAGTGATTCTGCTTGAAGATTTTGTTTCCAAAGCACAACTGTTTGGTAAAACTTAGAAAATTTTGTTACTTGAGTGGCAGTCTCTATGAATTTTTAGTATAGAATAGTATTCGTTAAAATTCTTTGAACACCAATAAAATAATTTTTGAACGTGTGACCATCGTTATGTAATCCGTGCATTTACTTTCAATATGTGAAAGAATAATCTGAGAGTAGAAGCGACGGTATTTCTCAAAGTACTTGAGATCAAGGATGCTAAATTGTCAGGAACGCACTCTAAATCCGCATTTTCACTTGTGGGAGGTATGGTACAAGTTCTTCTAAGAATGAAGAGTTACTTTTCAAAGACTGCGAAAGTGGCCGAAAAGTCATTGTCGTAACATTTTACTTGTGAAAATGCCCTGAAATTTAAAACTAAACCAGAAATAATTTTAATATCTTGTCGAGGTTGTTTAAGCGGTTGTCTCGACAATTAATGTAATTAGTACGCGGAATCTTGTCGAATCTGAAGGTATGTAACATAACATATATCAACCATTCGCCTAATGTTAATGATTCAGCATACGTTTGGATATAATACTGCTGAGATAGTAGCTTCTTTCGTAAAGACATCATAGTACAGCACATGGCAAAGGACCGTTTAGTTCACATTAATTAGTTTGCAAACACCTCGGAGCCGTAGAGGAGAATAGCTAATCCAAACTTGCTGGACCAAGACTGGCAGTCGGCGATACAAATTACAGCTCTAGCGCAATCATTGGGAGTCATCAAGGAATTTACATTCTGGTCTGAAAAATGTTGCACATGTTCGTTTTGTGGTAATATTTGATAAATGTTGCCCTTAGAGCTTTAAAATATATATATACCTCAAAAACTTCACTCGAATAGTGCCGTAACCCGATACTGCGTGCGACTGGGAGAAGCCTTATAGCGAAGTATAATGATCATGCACACGTCCTTTGAAAGATATTATTTGGGAATATGTTGCTATCAACAGAATAAATATGGAAAAAATTAAAAGCTGGAAAAAAAAACAACTTTGAACCATAAGCGAACGTTAGTTGCGCATTTACGGACACACATGCGACGTCCAACGATAATGGGTATTACATTGTGAAGAAACTTATCCAGTATGTTATTTCGAGGTGTTAATATTCTATGGGATTCATCAAAGTAGATTGCGGCAATATCCTAGTTTCAGCATTGGGTAGAAGGAATTCACTTTTTATAGTTGACATGCAGCCTGTTCCAAAATGGCGTTTGGTTCTTGTTGTTAAAGCGTAATTCGCTAGAAATTTGGATTTATTAAACATTTAAGTTATGATTTTCAAGCAGAATCATTAGCGGAGCCTGTGGATAGGTTGGAATGTAGCCTGGACCTAGACACTTCCTTTTGTAGCTTTTTTTTTTTTTTTTTTTTTTTTTTGCTGTCGTCAGTCTTTTGACTGGTTTGATGCAATCCTCCATTCCTTCCTATCTTGTGCTAACCTCTTCATTCTACATATCCCTTACAATCCACGTCCTCAATTATCTGCTTCATATATTCTATATCTCTGTCTTCCTCTACAGTTCTCACTTTCGACTGTTCCCTCCACTAACAAATTAACCAATCCAGCATGTCTCAAAATATGAACTACCAACCTATCTCTTCTTCCTGTAAACTTCTTTCCTCACCCACAATTTCCAAAACTCGTTCATTTCTTACTTTGTCCATTTAATTTTCAGCATTCTTCTGCATCACCACAAACTGACTTGAAATTTTGTATTTATAATAAAGTTAAGTTGGTTAGATTCTCGTCGTTGTTGGTCATTGATGCATTTTGTTGCATGTAATATTAGCATCGCTGGAAGTCGCATATGACAACAAATGGCGTCCTTTTATTTCTTAGTGTGTAATGTTTCAGCAGTTTTTTTGTTTTTTGTTTTGTGTGAAGCTAGTATTATATACTATCTTGATGGGTGTAATAGAAACATATTACCAAATAATATACTCCAAGGAACGATAGCTTTATCATTACACATCGCTACATTCCTTCTGTCACTTTCCACCTTACGTTATGACACGTTTCGAGTGGAATTTGTGAGGACGGATATATTTTACAGCTCTAAGAGCGATATGTATTAAATATCACCCAACGAACATGTGCAACAGTTTTCAGACCAAAATGACAATTCCTTGATTAGTCTCGGTGATTGCGCTATCACCCAAATTACAATATTAAATTCAGGTAGGCAAATTTGTTTAAACTTGGAATGTTGATTGGCAAGCTTACCCTGATACTGAAGTAGTTTCACAGTGGTTAGTTTGCAGAGAATTCAGTTACGGTCTCACATATCCCCAAAGGTCAAAAAAATTTTATGTATTGATACTTAGACTGCGCGAAAGCATTTATACAAATATTATATAAGAGTGTGTAGAGTCAACTCTGGTAATTAGATGAGTGGTTGGTGAATGTTATCGCTGAATATCTGCAGGACGTTTAATTTAATTGCAATGGAGCACAGGCTCCGGTGGGACGTTTGGACCTAATCTATTAAGAAACAATTATCCATTTAAATATAAATACTGACGTTATTTAGCGTTATTTGCTATAGGAAACGGGAATCTGTTAGTTTCTAGTTAGGTACAATGTGTAGAATATCGTGGTTTACCATTACCGTTGACCATCCCTCGCACAGATATGAACATAGAAAAATGGTTTGGATTCGGTCAGGCTGTTCGAAACAAATTACGTGGCTTTGTTTATAGCTGATGAGCAGTGAGGAAGTTGCTTTTTCATATTTTGGTGTAATAATGATAAAAAGAAATATTTAGTAAATCGGACAAATCTGAGTCCTCTAAATATTTGGATTGATGTATTGTTTTTCCCTTACTCTCTGATAAGGGACCATAACTGTTAAATCTTCCTGCATGCTACTAACAAACGTTAAACCGCAAGGTTTGTTTTTCGTTTTCATTATTACAAAATGTCAATAATATTGAGTTTCTGGGAATTTGTGAAGTCGCAAGGTACTTCACTGTCTTCATTTTCTGATAACTTGAAGTTAAAGAATACGTCTAGTGAAATATGTCGTCAGTCTAGTTGTCGGACCATTTTCTTACACCGTCAGTATTTTTTTTATGCTCAGTTTTCTGTGCGTGGAGGTAGAAAACACTTGCTGACAATGCGGATAAAATCTTTAAGAGTGAATACATAACGAATACTAGTGTCTCCAAAAACTTGGAAGATATTGCGATCCTTCCGTTGGAGTTTTTATCAATTCTGCCATTCAGTTGCATAGTAGTACAAGAATCGAAACATTTTATATTATATATTCATCCGTTGCACTAAAAGAATCCTACTTGGCTTGGATAAACTTGCCTAAAGATTCTAGTCTTATAGAAGACAAAGTAGACCTAATGTGTGTTCGTCGAGATTAGTCTGAAAGTACGTTCTTAAATCCTCTGAAATCAGTAGCCACCTTTTCCCGTAATTAGTGAAGTTACCAATAAGTGAGCTCGCCACATTCACTTACCGGAATACTGTGTTTAGACCGGTGGTGTATCCGGAAATGTATTGCTGAACCGGACCGGCTAGAGCTGCTTGGTTTATCATTTCAGTAACACCTTCGACGAAGTGTGAACGCCTGTAAAATTATAGCCTCTACTGAAGGGAACGGTAATAGGTCTACTCATCAGTTTAGTACTCGGTGGTAACATTTTTTATACTGGCTGTCCACAAGGCATCTACTTCCATAAAATTTAGAAGCAGGTGGGAACGTTGCAAAAACCTGGGTAGAAAGGTCCTTTAGTGGAAAATCTAAAAATATGAACTATAATCTTCACCAGATGGTGTTTAAGATCAGCTTTCAGCGGAGAGTCTTCAGACCTGGTGCTACCGATACAAAAACGAGAGCTGCAGATGTGCAGCACTGATTTTATTATTATTATTTTTACTTATGGCTTTACGCATCGTCGACGTCGAGGGTCGCGGTCATTAGAGGCAGGATGGGACTGGGGACAAGGAACAGAGGAAGTCGGCCATGGCCTTTTTTTGAAGGAAGCATCCCGGCATTCGATTGGAGTGATTTGGGGAAACCATGGAAAACACACATCTGGATGCCCGGACGGGGATTCGAACCGGCTTTCTCCCGAATGCGAGGCCAGAACGTTAACCGCTCATCCACCACGCTCCGTCACTGGTTGTCGCAGTGGCAACACCAGACCTAAAAATGGCAGCAAAGCTCGCCAGCGAAAGCTTTTTCTTAAACACCATCTGGCAGAGAGCGCGTGAAGATTGTATTTCAGCGACACGCCGGGAAAACCTTCGTTCACACAAAAAAAAAAAAAAAATCCCCCAGGTAACCAAATTGGGCAAATGGAATAACGTCATTTTCTAATGACATATACAGCGGAACGTTCAATAAAAGTTGTGCACAGTGACAATGCAATTGCTTAAGTACACATTTTACTGGAGACATTTTTTTTTCTAGTAAGCCCAATCAGTTGTTCCAAGAGACAAATGCAAATTTCCTCAGAGAAGAACATAAATCAGTTGTCTGTTATACGCAAGAGATAGCGACAGAAATATACTCTCGAAGTTAGGCAGAAGGAAATTAAAATTGGGTACCATTAACTTAAATAACATAGTTGGCATCATTCTGTTCATGCCTTCGTATTTAGTATCTGTTTTTTTTTTTCGGTTTGGTCAGTTTTCTTAATGTCTCCGGTATACGGCAAAATGTAAAGCAAACTTCCGGGGGAACCTTGATGCATCCCTTAAGGTAATATGGCAACTTTGAAAACTGATGATCCCTAGTTCAAATGCTGGTTCCAGCTGAGTATTTTACAAGCTCTTCAACTTTACCTTCACAACCTTGCTTTGTATTTTCACTGGGCGCGATTTACAGGATACGCTTTGTATATGCGAAGTACTCCCCGTTGTACAGGTTCTCTGTTAAGTTTTACGTGCGTTGGAAATACTGGGCGTGCTATCGCTAGCTTTGTCTCCTCTTGGAGGATCCATTTGTGGACAAGTATTATGTTCTGCGATATCCTTAAATCCTTGAAATGGTTTGGCGTGAAAACATTATTCCAATGTCATAAATAAAATGAAATGATAAAATAACACCAATGCAACTGTTTTGAAGGTCAAATAAATAGTTAATTTGTAAGAGGTGGTGAATGAGCAACTCTAGGATTCTCCACAGTTCGGATTCAATGTTAAACTGTATGTCCGAGGAAAGGAACTAACCGTACTGCCACTGACGTATTGGCTTAGTACGCCTCCATCGGGAGGGTTCAACCTGCCTTGGGGATGTGGAGTAAGTTGGTTTTATTTTTCTTTAGTAAAATCCTAAAATTTTGATAAACTCCCATTCGCTCCCATTTTACATTCTGCTTTCGGTGTTGCTTCCTTCTGTATCGCTAATATAATTCCACTACTCAACATCTTAGAATGTGATCGACATTGCCAATATTTCTGGTCTGTTATTTATGCGAACTGTTTAGGTAATTTTCGCAACAGTGCCGAAAGAGTATCTACATCTACACCTCTACTCTGCAAATCACAATCATTGAGGGTGGCAGAGGGTGCTAAGCACCAAATCCTAAACCAGAGCATTCCAATCCCGAATAGCACGAGGAAAGAAGGAATACATAAAAGCATCAGTACGGCATCTTATTTCTCAAAACTTATCCCTCCGGTCATTGCAACCTAAATAGGTTGGCGGAAGAAGTATTTCACAGAACTCGTAATTTAAAGATATTCTCCAATAAATTCAGACGCAAACTAAGTCTTCTGTCTTCCAAACTATCCCAGCCCAATCTATGTATCAGTTCTGTGACACTTTCATAAGGGCTGTAGCAACCAGTCACGAATCGAGCGGCACTCCTCTGCACCTCTCCACTGAGACGATCAGGCCCTTCCGATACGGATCCCAAATTCCACAACAGTAATCCAGATGCGGACGCACTAGTGTTTTATACGCTATCTACATTGTATAAGCATTACAGTTCCTCAAAATAGCCTACGACCTATGAATTGCAATTTAGAATTAGTCTTGCCTACGACGGAAGTTATGTGCAAGTCCCATTTCATGTTGCTTTGTACTATCACCCCCAGATACTTCAGAGAATCAACCGTGTCAACAGCTGAATTCTTTACTTTGTACTCGTGAACGATCTGATTAGTACACTGCTAATAGTAGAAAGTTATAAAACTTCTATAACTTTTCGTTTCACTTTTCTGCTGTCTGGGTTGTCTAGCAGAACCCCTTAAAATTTTTGACTATCTCATATATTCCTCCTACACTGATGTCTCCCTTCACCCTTGTTAGACAGAGCGTGGTAGGTGAGCGGAGACGCTCTGGCCTGGCATTCACGAGGACGCATTTTCGAATCCCCGTCCGGCCATCCAGCTTTCCCGAAGTAACTGCAAGTGAATGTTGGGATGGTTTCTTCAAAAGGCTATTGCAGAGTTCCTACCCGTTCCTCTCCTCTGGAGCCTATCGCGCTTCCAATGACCTCGCCGAGGCGTAAAGCCGCAAAAAACTGTTACACATTGCCGACACAACTTGTACATTGTTTTCAATCTCCCATTTACTAAATGGTGAAGGAATAGAGGAGTTTGCGTTTAAAGCTTACTCGGAATACTTCATTCCATCTTCAGTTTTGAAGTTATCTGGAAAAGTTGAATTCTCAAGAATTTGGTACTTAAAAATATTGATATAAACATTAAGCCACTAAGATTTACTTCCAAAATTTTTGTTAGATTTTTCTTTTACTTCGGACACATTTTGGCTTTGGTTTGTGTATTCGTTGTCACATGCAACAGGAAGTTCCAAGTTGTGCCGCGTGCTCAATAGGCACATAACTCGCCAACTCCGGCTTTCCTAGCAGTCTTAACACTATTCTAAACTCCTGCTTCACATTAGTGTTTCGATAAATACTGGCCTCTGAGGTTAGTTTTGCCTTTTTTCTCCCAAGGAACTCTATGCTATCCCGACAATAGGCAATTTCCCATGAGAGCAAAGTAAGCCGTTCATTTCTTGGGAAGGTTGAATCATTTACGTGCTTAGGTTTAAAGAATTAATACGGATATAGAGCTGGATTTTGTGGCAGAGTATGTAGTTTTCACTTATATTTATCAAATTACTTGTGATAAACTTCTCTTATTTGCAAATGCAGTGAAATACTCTTTTATCCCAACGTATTTAGGTCGCAGCGATGGTTTACTTAAGATCACGTATACAAGGCGCCGTTCTGATGCTTATATTCTTTCTTCTTTCATCCGTTATGGGTTGAAATTTACAGAATGGAAGTTAATTTTGGTGCAAAGGACCCTTTGCCACCAATTTTTCTGCGAGTTTGAGTACAAATACAAATGTACAGAATCGCATTTGTTCAGTGATATCACAGACCTCCCTGAACTAGAGCCCAATCATATAGTTAAAAATATGAATTAGTTGATTTGCTTAGCTTTTAAGATTGATGGCGAATATCCGGCGTTCTCAGCTTTATTGTAACTAGATTGTAATATAAGCAAATATCTTCTGGATTGAGCCGAAGTATTGGTCGATTAACGATCGTAGAGAGTCGAAGTGCCGGAATTATCTCTAGGAAGAATTTCCAGTATTTAGTAAAAATACTACAATTTAAACAATCGGCAAGGTGGCTACTTGATTTCGCTTTTCTGGTTCAGTTAGTGGTCAAAATCTTAATCGCTCAAGGTTCCTTCACCAGTCGGAAAACATTGATTTTGCTAACGTTTTTCTTCGAAAAACGAAGCGAAGCTCATGTTCGGTGTACAGAAAGTTTTTACATTCCAAATTAATTTCCAAAATCGATTGTGTCTGCATCTGCGTAGTTATTGTCACTTGAGAAGTGGTATTAGTTCTAGATTGCAAAGACTGCTCTTTGATGTGATGTATTCTTCTCTGGTAGTAATAGGTTTCTTGGGCTGCATCAATTGCGTATTGTGTGACTGTATTTTGTGTCCCTGTTAGGAAGGAAGAGGATGGTTGCGTGGCAGGGAAGTCCTTAATGCAGCCAGTTGGCTGCTACTTCCTCCCCCCACCATGCCTCGCAGCCTGAATACGTTCGAATCTCGCCTTTATTAACGTTATCCTCTTAAATTTTCAAATATGATTGATGCCTAATACATTCTGTTAACTTCTGTTGCTTGGCATATAAAGCCATAAAATCTATGTAGCGGGGAAATGGTTAACCGTTTGAAACGTCAACGAATTTGCTTCATTGTTCGAGTAACTAAAAATTAATGTAACTTAACATACGCTATTAACAAAGAGCGCGTTTTCTAAAGTTTACTCAAGCACGTAGAAAGTTGAATTAGATAAACAGCCGTTGTCTTCGCCTAGAAATCGTGTGACCGTAGCTGCTACTCGCAAATATAATTTTATTAGGTAAAGTGACCAGATTTTAACATTGGTAAAGCGGGACACCATTGAACGGGGGGGGGGGGGGGTTCTTCATTAAAATGTTTGTCTAAATGGAGCAACAAAAAAATTTATATAATCCAAAAATAGTATTGTAATACAATTTTTTTAATTGCAACATAAGTACAATTTACAAATATATTACATTAAAAAATTATGTATAGTATTTTATTTGGCATATTTCTCATTTGAGTGAATTTTTTCAGTAGATTGCTGTCATTGTTGAAAAGTTTGTGAAATTTTTCACAAGACTTTGTTAAATTATATTTCATTCATTATATGACCTTCAAAGTCTCAGCACTTAATTGCGACTTTTCAGATGTCCACACTTTATTTACCGTAGAAAAAACGCGTTCATTAGAGCGGCATTAGCGCAGCATTAGTTCTTGGTAAGGACAGCGCGTATTATACAATTTTTAGTGCACTATTGTATGGCACATGGTTTGTTTCAAAATGATGAAATATTTCTAACTATTTGTTCTTTATTGTGACTTTTGCTGAAGACCAAAATTTAAAATTTTCCTTGTCAATATATATTTTTAATAATGATACTTTATTAAAAATATCATCTTTGGAAATATTACTATACGGGAAATTTTGGGCAGTATGATACTGATTTTTGCACATCATTCCATCAGTGGGTAGAAATGCTAGTACCCACGATGCAGCAATATACAGAGATTGTCATTGATCATATCGTAGATGTCACTGTACTAGACCGGTTCTTCTACCAGTCATTTTTAGGGTTGCCCATCTGAATCTTACTGTCGTACCGTTGTCTGTGTGTTGCGGGCCTCTAACTTGTAAATTAAGTTGCAGTCCATACATTTTGGTATGTTATGTATTTCATTGACGCAATACTGATTATCGTATTTAAAATTTTGTAAACCAAAACTCCGTTTATTTTTTTCTGCCTCGGTGTTTGGAGTAATGTTTAAATCTCAAGCAGAGGGCAGACACATTGTTTAAAGTTTCCAATAGAAATTAGACAAGATCTATCACGTTTGTAAAGTTTAGTCAAATTTTTAAATGGCGTATATCAAAAGCTCTCTTACATAAAAACTTGTAATTTATCATCGACCATACTGTGTATTTAAACATACTGATAGTTTGAGAAAGTTGAGTAAAACGCGTCAAGTTTTTATCTTCTGGTTATTTTTACAGAAAAAACTTCCAAGTAAATTTTACTGGAACTGAATTAGCGGTGCTGGAAGGAATGGAGTCCGCTACATAACCACATCTGAGAAGTCACACACATTATCGGCTCCCACTTGGCCAGTTTTTTGACTTTTGACATTTAACCTTTGTCATACAGATAGCTACTTTGTTCCGAAATCTTGCAGCTGATATATTGTGGAGTTCCTAGAATGAACAGCACGGAAAAAAGAAACATAGATCGGAATGGAATCGACGACCCACGTAGCAAGAGGTCATGTGCATTCGACAGATGCAAATTGTTCGTGGCAGGGGAGAATGGAAATCCCAGGTCTTTTGTTTGGGATGTTCTTTGTTCTGTGGTTCTCGGACAGAGCCAGGGGAACGCTAGCAACAGAATCGTACTGCCTTCATACCAACGGCTTGCTTCTAATCTATGAAGGTTGATAGTGGAACGGATAATTAGTTTATTTCCACGGGTGGGAGTAGCGTGGTATGTCCTGAAAATAATCTATTTTGTACTCCTAATTAATAAATGATTCCTTTAGTCTTGTTTATGCCAAATGACACTCTGGACGCTGTTCACTTATTAAAATGTTTCCATTTTTCTTCGGCATCTGAAATGGAGTTTCGGAATACAAACTAGACTAGCGAAAGTGTTGAAAATAAAGGGGTAATTAAAAATACAAAATTTAAATTCAGGAAGTAGTTGGTGACGAAAAGTTTGAAGAATCTTACACCGAGCGTGGCGGTGTAACGGTTAGCATTCTCGCCACGCATTCGGGAGGACGGCGGTTCGAATCCCCGTCCGGTCATCCAGATTTGGGTTTTCCATGGTTTCCCAAATCACTCCAGGCAAATGCCGGGATGCTTCCTTCAATAGGCCATGGCCGAATTCCTTCCCATTCCTTGCCCCCATCCTTTCCCGTCTCTAAAGACCTCGCTGTTGAGAGACGTAAAGCACTTGAAGAAGAATCTTACAGGATGTGAACTACATTTTAAAATTGGAGGAAATTATTTATTTTTGGAGGGGAGGGGGAGGGCAATACAAAGGGTACTTCTTTGTATGACAGACATACCTTGATACCGAGCCCTGTGTATCTGTTACGCTCGGGCCTAGAATTAGTGTACACTAATTCAAACCCCCGTTCAGTTATCCATACTTCAAAATGACTCCTTGCAGATGCCGGGATGTTTCCTGAGAAATATCATTGCCGAATTCCTTCCCGTCCTTTGCCCACCAACCTCTCCTGCCTCTGATCTCGACATCTACGACGCGTGAAACAAAACAAAAAAAGTTTCACTTTTAGTGTTTCATAGTTGTCTCCACACACCCACTAAAACAGTCTTCAATTACGCGGCTGTGCAAACCTTCCTCTGTAGTTCCTTCTTTTCACTGTACTTTTTGGGATGCTCAAACAACCTTCGGTCAACAAACTAACCGAGAGTATCGGAAAATATGATCTACATCCTGCCATCCTTTATGAAGGATTAAAGATGCGCCTTCCTTCATCTTTTCTGGTATAAATTTTGTTCTTCAGATCTCCACTTTAATTTTAAAAACATTCTTCTGCAGCATAACATTCAAATTACTTTAATTCTGCTCCTCCGTGTTCGTGCTTAGAGATGTGACACTTTCATGATCTTCAGAAAATAGAATCAAAGGTCAGAATTTGCTGTTGACAGATTTTTGTTTAAAAAAATATTTCTGGCAATATTTGATACATTGCATGCTTCTGCCATAGATTGCAAAATAAAAATTTTATGGATGCTGTTGAACCTACGTAAAAATTTGTGATGTTTCTCAAATCCTGCCAATTTTTTTATTGGTTCCGTATCTTGTTGCCAAATTCGTTTCGAAGGTGAAGCGAATGGAAGAGCCGTTAGCTGGCGAGCTACAGGTCCGGGCAGACATCTGGTGGGGGACCACATGTGCCGGCTGTATCTGGGGGCGCTTTTTGTTGTAAGCAGAGCCTTGCCTTTCAATGAGGCATGGAAAAGGGGGGGGGGGGGCAGGGTGTTAGAAGTACAACGTTGCCAGCGCTCGTGGGAACAGACCGCGATATATATTCTAATGGCCTTCGAATCGGTAATAGTTGCCTTGCCTTACTTCTAAACACGTCCTGTGGCGGTGAAGACATGTCATTCCATCGAATAACTGGAAATCTTTGTTTATGGTAATTTTATAAATAATTCCGTCAAGAACAACTGTTTTCTTGAATTTTGGTTTTATTTGATTCCCCAGACGGTATTCGAATAAAACCAAAATTCACGAAAACAGTTGTTTTTGACGGAATTATTTATAAAATTACTGTCCAACAACTGCGGAAACATGGTCTCTTACCAGACTAATATTTGTTTATGGTGGTTGCAAAGTGGATGTAGTTAATTCCATCGAAACGCTTTTATTATTCATTATTAGCAGAATTTGTCTAAGCGTTTGTATTGTCTCTTTATAAGGGTACTGGTACTGGCTGTGAGCAGACCAGGAAAAGTTTGTGTTTTCTGCCAGTATTTAGCCTACGATGAATGTTATTCACTATTGCCGCTTAATTTTTTTTGTGGGGGGGGGGGGGCGGCGGCTTCGTCTTCTTTGTCGGGGTCATTGGAGTCGAGGATTGGGGACAAGAAACGAAAGATTAATTTCAGGAAAGCTATGGAAAATTTAAATGTGGATGGTTGGATGTGGATTCGACCCCGATGCCATTCACCCACCGGACTCTGTCTCCTGATATATGGATAGCTGTTACCCAATCTGTAAAATAAACTGATCGACTAGAATGTTGTTTCCTCGACATTTGTAACGAAACTATTTTCTACTTTAACATAGAGTTTTATACCATCAAGTTTCATTATTTGTGAGCGTCAGTGTTATAGTCTTTAGATTTGTTCTAAACCTTCATTATTAAAATCTGAGGAGTGGCCGTTGTAGAATTTCTTCAGTTCGGGGTTACATTTCCATCCTATATTAGTGATGAAATTCTGATGTGTTACCAGATGCTCATTAGTATGCAGATCAGTTTCTTACAGCTTTAGGTTTGATATTTTAGAGGACTGCAAAATGATTTTTTCCCCCTCGGCGGGTGTGTGCAAGACCGTGAGATATAACCAAACGTTTTACGTCATTCCGGAGCGTGACTGCAAGTTTAATGTATGCGGATGGCTCATTGTTTCCTATCGTAATCTGCTGTTGCTGGTGATGGCAACGACCTCGAAGAAAACAAACTACTGACTACACAACACTCTTACCCAACATTTTTTGTAACACTGCAAAGAAACCAATGAATTCATCATAAACCACTTGTATAGGAACTTTACTGCCCTCTCGCATTCGGGGGGACTCCGGTTCGAATCCCCATCAGGTTTCCCCAAATCGCTCGAGGCGAACGCCCGATGGTTCTTTTAAAAAAGTCCATGGCCAAATTCTTTCCCATTCCTTGCTCCCAGTCCTTTTCCGCTTCTGACCTAGACGTCGTGAGGCCTAAAGCCATAAGCAAAAAATAACATTGGCCTGTAGATCTTTCATTGCAGTTGCTATCTACACCTTGACCAATAAAGATCGTAATGTCTGGCCCGTTGGCTCGGTTGCAGCACCACAATTAGCTGGTTCGAGTCCTAGAGGTAAAAAAAAAAAAAAATCTTCAGGACTTGGCCAGTAGGGGAGGTGGTGGTGAACAATTCCTAGTTACACAGAATGTGCGCTGAAGTCCTGAATCGAATCCCAAACCTCTTGGCAGTGCATGTGCAGTGAGGTCATACCGTACTGTTGGTGATTGGTCCGTCCGATGGGAACGTTGAATGGGGCGGTCCATGTTTCACTCTCTCCCTTCTCCTATTACACACACAAACGAATGTCGCAATAAGTTTGCTTTGTTCTAGTAAAACAAAACATAAAAGTTTGTAATCTTCGTAACCTTTATGGCAAATTAAATTTTACAATTATGCTTATTGTGGTGTTAACATTTGTTGTAGTGATTTTATTAAAGTTTTCCATGTATTCTAACTTGGTATATTTAATTGAAGAAATAAATGTCCAAAGCTACGTGGTCATAAAGCAATAATCTAAAAGGTAGAGTCTTTGGCGTGCATCCAATGTGATATGTGGCACCTATCTGTCCTGTATGAACAAATTATTTATCCAATTAAAATAAAGTACTGCCATTAGCATTTCATACTGTCTGCGAAGTATCGCTTTTGTGAATGAACGTGATATGTTCGTACATTGCATAATCTTCTGTTTTATACAAAATAGAATCATTTAACATCAGGCACTTGAGTACTCCAGTATTCAGAAGCATGTAACTGTAGGAATTGACTATACTAAACTAAGTATATAATTCGTTTTGTAGCCTACCTTAGAATGTACTGCGTTTTTAAGAATGGTTAACATAGTGTTAATTGTAATGTGAAAAGACCAAAACAGTAGTAAATGCTTTAGTCGGTGGTGAAAGAATAAAAACATAATTCTTTGCAGAGCATTATCTTGAAATTTGCGAGTGATGGTTAATGTACTATTTTACAAACATGCACTTTTAAGTTAGCTCATGCTTCCAATCTATTGATCAATTGCTGTGATTTGAGATTTGCCGGATAAATGATAGAATAAAACGGAAATGCTTCCAAGCTAGTTTCAGTTCCATGTAATTCGGTTTTGACCAAACTTTTTGAAGGATGAAGTGTTTGGATTAGAGTTTGGCATAATTGTTTACTTTAGTTTTGTTAAAATTGCTGTTTTCCTAAACATTAGGGTTTTAATCCTTGGTTTTTATTAGTTTTATGCTATCCCCCTCTTTGTATTGTCTCATCTCCACCATATGTTTTGCTAATTCATGTGTCTGACTGCCTTATTCTTTAGTAAAAATTTTCCATACTGTGATATGTCTTTAGTTTTCAACGTCCTATTTTAATACATTTCAAATGCTTAGATTGTTCTTGGGTTTCCAGTTCTTCCTTTCAGAAAATATTGTGCTCCTAACAATAAGGTTCTTGTCCGGATTAGTGTAGAGAGGTTTTTCAAGCTGATTTTGTGTGAGATGATCCTGAATATAAACTATAATTTTGCTTCCTTGATAACAATTCTATTAGTTTTGTTTAATTCCAATTTTTTATACTCGGTCGGGATTTTGGTGCGGGTCCTGATATTTGATTTGTTTATATTTGTAGTTTAAATGCTTCTTATAGCTATAACTACTATGTTATGCGGATCAAACTGGTTCGCATCAAGAAAGCAGTTCAGTGCGAAATGGAAAAAAATGAAGAATTCAGTGTCCTTCATCACGGTAAGTAAACTTTCCCTTTAGTTTACCTTCGCCGATGGAAACTCCACGTATGCATTTCTCGCTCCGAGTCCTTATCATTCTCTAGCCCGGTTTATATTTCACTACTGGACGGAGAACTGATAAGGGCTTGTGGCGGGAACATCGTCACCAAAGCAAGCTTCAAGCAGAGAAGAAGACTACAGACTTCTTCACGCAGCAGTAAGCGGGAGCAACATTATCTTCAGTGATTGGAGGTTGGCTGTTTGCTATTGCCTTCCTTGAGGTCACGTTTCCCCGCACAGTCCAGGCATAAGAGTCTGTGCGGAGATGCTGTCCCAAGGGCTCAGGAGATATAAGACTTCCTGAGTGGCTTCATTTAGCTTCATCAGCCGACCTCCATTTGAACCGTTCGTCGTTTCTTTAATGTTCAGCTTCTTAAGTGTTGGAGGGACGAAAACTGTATTTAATGTTAATTTAAGAAAAATGACGTTTACTTTTGTTAATTTTTCTTACTAGCCGAAAAGTATTTTTTACCAGGCTTCCTTGACACTTGTCACGTTCAGATGTTTTACAAAAAAAAAGTGCGTGGTTATAAGAAGAAATGAGCTTAAGGAAGTCAGCGGTCTTATTAATGACGGAAAGTAAAATTTCTTTCAACTTTCGGTTGAGTAAGATTATTTCGATACAGCTTTGCTAAGAGGTTCCAGTTTATTATGAAACTAAACAGTTCTGTTAATGGTAAAGATAAATTTAATTTCACTCGACCAGAACTGTACATAGACTTCAGATGTAGTTACTCAGCGTTTGTCCTTAAGATTGTCCCATGTATTGTTGAGTATGGTTTATCAAATTGCACTGACAGGGGGCTGTAGAGGGAGTTGCAGATTTTTGCGTTGGTTAGCTGTTAAAATTGCCAAAACTGGCTCGATGAGTTTGTCAACATTTTATCAGAGTCTGCATGATATACGAAAAACTGACCTTTCATTTGTTTCATCCGCTGATCTATAGCTTTTTATCTATTTGATCTTCACCTTACCAGCTGCAGGTGAGCTTGAAGAGCGGAACAAATCAAATTATATCGGGAACTAAATGCACGAGTATTAACAGCAACAGCATCACAATTTTGACATGCCAATTGACTGTAGTACGTAGATAGTGGTGGGATCCGCACGAATATATCGGAAATACGTACGTTAAGGCGTATCATTACAGACTTTACTGACGCGATTACGCTCTCGCGCAAGCATGCACGAGTCTACGCGAGATGCACGAACACGAGTGTAAACGGTGCGCTCGCGTAGGCTCGCCTCGCGTAGGTGCTCGCGAGTGCCGCTCTACTCGGTGGCGTTTTTTTGAAGCGAGTCAAAGGCCCGAGCGCGCTGTTTATACTAACGCATCGCTTCAGCATTTTACGAGTTGTGGTGAACACCATTGTTGCTCGACGTTGTTAGTTTGAATAAACCGTTCGTGGAAGAGGTGTCAATCGATCGGATGTTCAGCATTTAAGCGATCCTAAAGTTATTACTGGCAAGACGTTAGCACTATCTTGATTGCTGAAATGACATTATCACGAGTTCTTAGTGATCGGGGACGTGTAGAAAATATCAGCAATGGTACTGAAAATTCACAGCTTAAGTGGTGTCTTTAACAGGCACATGTCTGGTAAATCTGTACAGCGAAATGTCCCCGGGGTAGGGAAGCAAATATTAAAGTGTCTCTTTAAAGGGATGATGTTAGATTAACCATCGTATGTGTTCTTATCCTTTTGAATGTGCCTATATCAGGGAATCTCGCACTATTATGGCCGTAGAATGCCGCAATCATTTTGGGCGGGTAGGCTGCTTTAATCGTTAGTGTCGCCATCTATTCGCAACCATGCGTGGATTTGATGTGTAATCATAGTGATAGAATATTCTGCCAGAGGTATCGACCATGTTATTTAGCCTTAAGCGATCCAAAACTGGTTCGAGGAATCTTTCTAGAATCCGGGGATACTGTTGATACAACGTTCTTTCCAAATGAACCCAATGAATTGATAAGACCCAGCGAAATGGTTCTTATCAGATGGCGGTCAGCAGTTATGGCTCAGTGTTTTAAGAAGTTCTGTATAATCAGTTAAATGTTTTGTTGTTCTATCTCGGCTAGGCTACTACACAAGTCCCATTAGTTTTAAAATGACAGTCAAGGTTAGGGTCTTTGGTTGAATGTCCACATCGCATTCGTACTGTGCGTAAATGTATCATTTGCAACATGTGTGAGTGAAGACTTCTGGCATATTTCTGAAATGTAATCTTTACGGGTGTCTATTTGATAGTGTCGCGAAAACTCGACGTTTCGACAGTTGGACCTGCGGTCATCAGATGTCGCATAACCTATGGTTCTAAGCTGAACGACTCCATCCTGCTGTAGCGGTCTGGTGAGTTAGTGGTTAGGACGTCTGACTGGAGATCGTAAGGCCCCTGTCTCGGCTGGTCCAGCTTGGTGTGAAATGTGAAGTACGCCAGAACGTTTCCACGTTTAACTTTAGGTCTCGTGTACCCGGTAGGGCTACCGGGTTAAGGCGTCTACGGTTGGGGTGGAATGCGCAGCCAATAAAACCCTGTCGGCAGATCATTATGACCACCCGAACCCTAAGCATCCTGTTGGACACCTTATAAGATTATATTTTAAAACTTAAAAATAGTAATGGATTTGTTTGTAAACGCTTTAGAGCTGATGTTAGGCATTTGAAAGTCATAACAACCAAACCGAAGTAGGGCGCAGGAATTTCTCACAAGTTGTTAAGGTAGTAAAAGTAACCATGCTCCCGAGTAGGTTTTGTAACTTCCCCCGCCCCCCCCCCCTCCCCATTGTCTTTTTACCTTGAATGGTGCTAAAATCTTCTAACTTTAGAATTTTTAAAAAATAGAACTTACGTCTTCAGCACATGTAATTACTGTCGCGCCGTACAGACATAGTACTTGGCGAGCATGATATAGTCCATAGTGAGGACTGGAATGCCCGTTCAGATTTTTTATGAACTATTTAGGAGCGTCTCTGTCCGAAGCATTTCGTTCTAACGCTGTTCCATTGGCGAGAGTATTTAGAATTTCAAGTAGTTTATGGGTTTATACCTTAAAAATCAATTTAATGCCCCAAAATTCAGGGAAGTCTGTGTTAACATTCAGACACTCCATGTGGTAGGATGGGGTTCGTTTCTAAATTTTTTATTAGTTTATTTATTATAAGTTTATTTTTTATATTTTTTCTAACATTTTTAATGGCTTTGCTTTGGAATCGAAAGTTTCTGTTCGATGAAAGACAGTAAATTCGTGTTTTGGCTTGAGACACTAATGGAGGAAAATAATGCGGGTGAGTCTGCCGTCCCAGCAAAAACCCCGAACAGATTCTTTAATTCTTAGTTTGTTGAATCGGGCGTTGAGATGCGTTAACGTTGTTTAATTCTGGCAACAATTCGCCTTAAGACTTTGGAAACTTTCTAGGTGGAATGCAGGTTAATTCCTGGATTTATATTTGATGTATAGTCGGGAGTTGCACTACGTTCACTTTAGATGATTGCCGGAGGTTTTGGGTGGAGCTTTGTAGCAATTTCCTAGCGGAACGGACCTCATCTCCAGGTTTAACAAATAATGAATCTCCAGCTGCGAAAACAATTAGAATTTTTATAGTTGATTTTAATGCAGGTTCATTGTCAAGAAAAAAAGTTGTAGAAATAATATTAAAAATGTAAGTTTCAAGTGCCTAAAGTCTTTTTTTTTAAATTTATTCGTGACTGCCAAAGTAGGTGGTATTCATAATATTTGAAGCAGAATTCGAATAGTGCAACAAAAAAATATATGAAACAGAAGTTATTAACATTTAAACCGATCTCTGTGTGTCAATCGTAACTCTTGGGTCTCGCATTCGGGAGAACGTTGGTTCGAATCCTTGTCTGGCCATCCAGGATTCGGTTTTCTATGAATTTTCGACATCTCCAGTTGAATACCAGGATTGTTTCTTCGGAAGTTATGGCTGAATTCCTTTCCTTTACGTTCTTTGCGCCCAATATTTTCCAGTCTGTTATGATGTCAGCGAGTCATAAAGCCCAAAGAACAAAAAATTTAAGACAATACTCGGATTTTGGTAATATGGATAAATGGGGGATCGAAAGCAAGTTTCCGGAACAGTCTTTTCACCAGATTTTATCCCCCTGTTCGAAAATCTGTTAAGACATTTATGACCGAAAAAGTTTAGTAAAATTGATAGCATTATTGGAGAAATATTTGACAAAGGCTACTGAACGTTGTAAAAAAAAAAAAAAAAAAAGCATTTTTTTTGGTAAATAGAGCATTTGTCAGTTTTAGAAAGTTTCCCCTTGCCCCAATTGTTTGGAAGATATCATGCGAAAGAAATTTGGAATGATACATATTATGGCAATAAGGAAAGTTTCAGCACCACAGGAATCATCTCTAAGGGAGCTTCAGGAAGATTGGAAGGTTTGCTCTGTAATTCCGGGATCACATGTCTTCAGTCTGGCAGATATCAGGGTCACAGTCCAAGCCGCCAGATGTGGTGGTGATTCATGCCACAGCGGTTTTATCTCGAGCTAAGCTCTACTGCGTCTGGAAACCTAACCGATAATGTGCTGCCTCTCACTCAAAAGCTTCAGCCTTGATACTTTCGCATTGTTTAACAAAGCACGTTTGACTCTTAATACACGTGGGACCCGTAGACGAATCTCTTTGAATAGGCATCAAAGAAACTTCGATAGTGCCCAATTTTTTTCATACAATCGGTCTCAGGACTGGTATAATAGTGTCCTTAATCTGTCCTATTTTGAGCTAACCCCTTCATGTCGGCGTATCCATTACAACCTACGTTCTCAAACACGTTTAATAAATTATAATCTTTATCCTCTGAAATTTTGTTTTCTGAACTGTTCCCTCTACTCGGTCGTCTTGAAATGGGTCCCACCGTTCTCTTCCCAGATTATCACACACTTATTTCCTCACCCATCATTTCGTATTTTATCTACCCATTTAAAAATTCTGTACCATGACATGTAAAATGCCTCAATGTCCCTTCTTTCTGGTATTCCTAAAAATCCATGCTTTACTGCCTGCTATAGTTTTAAAACTTCCTCAAACTTCTAGAATAATATTAGAAACTAAAAGATTTCTTTTTCAAGAAGGCAGTTTTCGCTAGAGCTATTCTGCCTTGTTCGTCATTTGTAATTTTACTTAATAGAATTCACTTAGATTTGTTAAATCGGGGATTGTTGAAACTTTTATTATAAAGGGTAATGAAGCTTATAGATAGAATAATTTTTTTTTCGCAAAGGACGGTTCTGTTTCGTATGTGCTTTGTAGTTATTTTCTTGGTTCGCAGTTTAGTATAGCTTGGAACAATACACTCTGAAGTAGAGTTAACAGGGTTTCCGGCCCCATGACTCATTGGCTTCGAGCGTGGTGCTGAGCCTCTGAGGTCAACATTCGCTGGTGTGACACTAGGATCGCTGATAAGAATTGGCATGACAAACAACCCTGTCGGAAATACGAATTTCACAAACAATATCACAAGAAGCACTAAAAGTTCACACGTTTGGCAAAGAGATGGAAAAGGTTATTTCTACCTTATGCGCTAATCTTAGCTGTGAATAGGAATTTACCAGTACAAAAAAATAAAAAATTAGTGAAAGTATGAAAGTTTCAGTTAGCTTCCGAATACAAACTGGTGGGCATGTTAACCGTAACGTACGTTTTACACTAGACGAAACTGCCTGGATCGTGGACGATGCAATTCCCGTAGATCGCAGAACAGAAGAAAAAGGGAAACGATTCATAAATACTTCATTATGAACTCTAGTCTGAAGTATATGGCCTAAGCAATGCCTTTGAGGTTTGGTCAGTTGGATCAATTAAAAAAAAAAAAATTGAAACTTGCGATTTCGAGTTAACTGTACTGCCCCAAACTGTTTTTGCTTCATAAAATACTTTTAAGATGACACTTGAGCTCCTCGGTACAACTTAAATTTTCGAATAAAGGCAATGTGTAATCTTCTGTATATATGCACAAATATTCCTGCATATACAAAGGTGAATTATGCTAGTGTAGATCAATTATATGACGAGATTTTCTGCTTTGTGACGGCAAAAAGTTTGTAAAATAAAGTTACATATGTTGGCAGCGATAATCATAAAATCTTTACGTTAAATATAATTATTGCGTGGTTGTCATTTTCATTATGCTTCCTTGATATATTCATGTTTAAAACATACGAAATTATGTTGGAATATTGGGCAATATAAAGATTTGTGAAAGGTATCGCCTGTAGTGATTAATTAGCCTCATTAAAGCTAACACTGACGCAGGTGGAGTTGGCGTGCCATTAGTTTCCATCATATTTCGCTACACAAGGATGCAAAAACCCCGTCGACGATAAAGACGTTGATCGATTTTTTTCATATCAGAATCTGACAATTGCTCCCGCTCATCTAATTATAAATTTTTTTAAAAAAATTGTGGTTGCAGTTATTGTTTCTAAACATTCACGAAAAAAACAATGCAGTGGTACAAATCAGTTTATTCATGAGAAACACGACAGTTAAGAGTTCAACTTTTCAAACACTGAATAATCTATCAAACAAGATTGCTCACTAACAAACTTATTTAAACATGAACACACCACTTTCCGCGAGCGTATACCACTCTGACTGAATAGTCTTAGAAGTATCATTTTGACCCACATATGGATACGAGGCATGTGCTCGCCTACCCACCATACCGCAAGTTGCTTTGTTTCTCTGCGCTTCACAAACACGCTTCTGCCAACCGCTTAAAACTAAAAACTACCAACTTACGCGCTGCCACATATTATACAAACTACTAAAGCCGTGGTACCTTTGTTCATAGAATACATTAATTACACACATGGGTGTTTACAAATGATTGTGGGAGTGATAACGTCACAAGTTGTAGGAAAATAATTTGGAATTTCGTTACTTCTTTTTTTTAATAATGGTGGAGACTGATACTAATCAATACGTTTGAAACGGCTATCCACCCAACCGGTAATCGTAGCCTTAGCCATGAAGTTGAAAAATCATACAAAGTCTCTTAGACACGTTGGTTGATAAAGGCTCTGCATGAAAATCATATAACTATAATAAAAAAATTGTTGCGGACATTCATAATGTTTATGATTCAAATGACATAAAAATACAATCCTAATTTATCACCAGCTTATTCGCTGTTAAGACTAGAACTTATATATAATTTTTTGGGGTATCATAATAGTATAGTTAATAAAAATTTCCGACTTGGATACATCCCTAGTATGTAATTATGTATAAATATACACACATTTTATTTGATCTAATTTTTTCTTTTCTTTTTCTATTGGGCAGTAAAAAAAATTCGTGCATCACATAGCATTATAATAGTGTCCATTTCAGATTTTTGAAGACAACTCATTTCTCATTTCTTTCAGTCGCTTACCTTCTTAAGACTACTCCCAAAAATTCAAAGTTACTGTTGTAGATTTTAAAACGGGGCCGGCGCTAGGAATCTCTGGCTCCGGGTAAAGGTTCTTAGGGCTTCCCCACCCCCACTCTTTTTACTTAAATTTAATTTTTCGATAAAGTCGGAAAATTTTCATTCAAAAAAAAAATCAAATAACACCTTTTTTAAATAAATTTTTGAAAATGTTCTCAGTTTGCACAAAACTCAATACATCACAAAATTATACTTCATTTCTCGCTTTTTTAGATGCAAACTCTTATATACCCTGGTATAATCAAATGAGCTGGCTCTGAATCTGTTGGATTAGCTATGATCGCAACAATCTGCTCTTGTCACATTTTAATTCTCAAACAGTTCTTAACTTTTTCAAGAACGCCGAGTAACCGCTCTGCTTGTGCAACAGTAAATTGCACTTGTGAAGAAAATTGAAGGCGTAGAGGAAGAAGTGGCTTAGATACAAAACTAGCTGTATGAATCTTTTTTTTAACAGCAAAATTTCTTCTTTCAAATCCTATTGCACAGAGATGCCACGTTTTCTACGTGCTCTGATAGTGTAGAATCTAAGCTTGTGTATGTACTTCCATAAGAAACCAAATGTGTTTGTTGTTTATGACAACATACCTTATAGTTACGTTTACTACAAATTAATGTAACACTTAAAACATTTACATTAAAACAGTTCTCTGGGCTTGAGTTGAATTCTTCTTCTGGTGTTTCATCTAAAAAGCATTTTCTTTTGCCTTTGTTCCTCTGTGCGCTAATAAGCGATACACACTGCCGTCAGTTGAGTAACTGCACCCGTCGCTACTAATGACTCGTGTCGTATTTCTATTGCAGATATAGTGAAATCCATGGACAAGTTGGGCCAGAAGACGTATGCAGACGCGCGGGAAAATACAGTATCGTTTGTAGTTCTAAATTTGTAGTGTCGTGCCGCGCATCATCGATTGTGGGAAAGCCGTTTGGTGGAAGATTTTTAATTTGAATTGTACTTTGCAGGAGCTGTGTCACAGAAACAACTGGTGCTTCGTTGACCTTCGACCAATGATAGCTGCCAGCTGGGAACATTTTACAGGTCAGGCGTCCTCTACACACCGAGAATGGCAGCCAAGGTGCCTGCGAAAATATGGAACCGTCTTGATATCAATTATTTTTTGGAAATACCGTGAGGCCCGGGGTTCCAGCAGTTCAACGAATAGTGTACCCATAGCCAATATCTTGTTCCTGGTAGTGATGGAGCCAGAAAATTAAATATTGCAGCTCTAAATACCTCACCCTCTTCCTTTCCGAATGCGTATACGGAAAATGCGAATTTACACTCCAGAAATAAAACCGTTAATTCCTCTGCCGTAACTGAAACTGACAATTTTTGGGAGTTAATATGGGTCAAGGTAAAAATTGGCAGAAATTTAAAGTTCATAATTGGATAATTTTATCGACCTCCGGATTCTGGTTTGGCTAATATTTTCAGGGACATATTGATGGTGATTTTAACCTACCGTCGGTTAAGTGGGACACATGCACTTACAGATCGGGCAGAAGAGATCGGTTAGCAACCGAAACGTTCCTTGAATCATTTGCAGAAAGATCTCTTGAACAAATGGTCCAAGTGCCAACACGGTGCGACAAAGATTCCTCGTCCCTTTTTGTATCTTTTTCTTGTAAGAAAACCGGATATAGTAGATACGGTTTGTATAGTAGACCGTATAAGCGATCACAAGGCGGTTGTGGTAACTTTAAAATCTAGTTTGAATTTGAAATATGATTAAGACAAACTCGTATATTGTTTCGATAAGGCAAATGATGCGGGTATGGTTGATCACTTGGCGAAAAATTTTGAAACATACACGCTAAATACAAATTGCGAAGAACTTTTGATATAATTTAAAAGAAATAATATGTACCGGTTTAAATCGATTTGTTCATAAGAAGTTTATTAAGGTTATTAAGAACCTTCCGTGGTTCAAACGGGAAGTGAAACGTTTGCTCAGAAGGCAAAGGCGTTTACATGCCACCGTGAAAAAATCGGGGGGTCTCGTCTATTCCCGCTAAGTTAATCCAGTTGCGAGCCGAAGTGCGTAAGGCGATGCGTGATGCGTTTAAAGAATTCAAAGTCAGGAATTTATCCGATGATCTGATAATTAATCCAAAAAATTTCTGGTCGTATATCAAAGTAATAAGAGGTTCTCGTATGGTTATACCATCACTAAGGAAAATGGGCGAATCATCGGAAATTATCATAGAGAAAGCAGAAATTTTGAATAATACATTTAAAAAAGCTTTCTCAACAGAAAACTTACAGGAGATTCCGATATATAACAATCGTACCAATAAAATTACGGAAGATCTCGTTCTTATTGTCGAGGGAATAACTAAACTACTTATGAATCTAAAAACCAACAACGCTACCGGACCAGACGGTGTTCCTACAATATTCTGCTCCAGGTACGCAAAGAAAATTGCGCCGTATTTGATGAAATTATATACTGCCTCCTTGGATCAAAGAAAAATACCAACTGAATGGAAAACCGCCATAATCAGTCCAGTGTTTAGAAATGGGAATCATCAAAATTGTAGGCCGATCTCGTTAACCTCAATATTTTACAGGATTTTAGAACACATCATCTACTCAAGTGTCATGCAGTTTTGGATGACTGGGAGCTTTAAAACCAAAATCAACATGAATTCAGAAAAGGCAGATGCTGCGAAACACAACTTGCACTTTTAATTCAAGATTTCTGCGTATTATAGAGAAGCAATTCCAGGTTGACTTAGTTCTATTAGATTTTTTTAAAAAAGCTTTCGACACTGTGCCTCACACTAGGTTCCTGGGAAAACTTCGTGGTTATGACATATCTAGAAAAATATGCGACTGGGTTTCAGACTTTCTGAAGGGCAGAACAGTGTGTAGTCCTCAACGGTGAGCGTTCATCACTGAAAGAAGTGAGGTTCGTGGTTCCCCAGGAAAGTATGATAGGGCCTCTGTTGTTTCTCATATACATTGATTTGTGCGTCTTAATAAGGGAGAAGAAAAGGCTATTTTCCGATGATGCTATTATTTATCGTGAAATCAAAATCCAGGACTACTGCGCTTGGTTAAAAGACGATATTATGAAAAATAATTGCGTGGTGTAGACTGGTAGTTGGAGTTAAACGCTGAAAAGTGCCAAGTCATGCGTATAAGTAAAAATGCGACGCCATTTAGCTCTGAATATACAATTCATGGTACTGTCCTTAGAACGGTATATTCCACTAAATACCTATGAGTAACAATTTTTAACTTGTCTTGGAACAAGAATATCGATAAAGTAATTGAGAAAACAAATCGTATGCTCCGATTTCTAGTTCTTAATTTAAAACGTGGCACACCAGAAGTTAAGTCGATTGCATACAAGTCACTAGTGCGTCCTCACTTAGCATATTGTTTGTTCTGTATGGGATCCCCATCAAAAAGGGTTAATGGAAGCATTAGAGAAGGTCCAAAGAAGAGCCGCCTGATTCGTGACAGGTATATAGTTGGAGGGAAAGCGTAAGTGCGATGTTGAAGGAGTTAGGTTGGAAAAACCTGGAACACCGAAGGAATTTGAAAATTCACGACTTCCGTATTTTGGAAAGACTGCACCAAATATTGCTACCAGCAACATTCATATCTAGGAATAATAGTTAAAATAAGATAAGAGACATTACGGCCAGAAACCGATTCATTTATGTACTCATATTTTCCAATCAGCTATTAGGGAATGCAATAGGAAGGATTTACCAGAGGGAGTAACCTTAAATCCGACAGGAGTAGTTCTTGATAACTACATGATCTGGGTTTTCCATGGTTTTCCCAGATCGCTCGAGGCGAATGCCGGATGGTTCCTCACAATAGCCCTTGGACGCTTCCTGCCATATCCCGTATATCCCTTCCAAACTATTACACTTTCGGATAGGTGCAATGCAACCTCCGTCACACTTTGTCAATCGCGGAGTAGTAGTAATAATAATAATAATAATCTTTAAAATCAAGTCGCGTGACATTCCAACATTTTCTGCTACCTTGAAACTTTCTGCGTACGTAGTATCCGAACTATCTCTCAATTCAGCATGTTGATATTTAGGCCTTTTGTCCTTAGCTGCTTTGCTAATATGGTTTTCTAGTGGTTTTTCCGTCTATTGCAGCTAAAATAAAAAAATTGTTTTTGGCATACGCGTTTCGATATTTTTAATTTTATGAAATCAAAACGCTTATGCCAAAGCAAAGATTTTATTTCGAGTGGACGGAAAAACGACTAGAAACCCTGATATCTCAATTCATTTAATTCTTTCACTAGACTCTTAATATTGACACTCAACAACTACTGCAACTTCCCTTGCTTGGAGCAAAACGTTCCTTATGTTTATTGCAGTTAATACATTGTACTAAACTGCAGACATCAGGATACATTGACTTCAAATACTTATGAATACCCTTTAGTTCAGTATGTGCCTCCGCAGTCAAAGTTACAGTTCAACGACCCTTTGTAAACCTGCCAAATGCTTAGCAAATGGACGCACGGCATCTATCGGCCCAGACCATCTCGTTTCCGATAGTCCATGAAGGGACGATCCAATATTTTCTTTCAAACCTTTCCATGTCTGGGACTAGAACAAATTCCAAACAAAAAAGCCCTCCACAACATGGACGCTACAAAGATTTAATGAATGAGCACCGCAAGGAGAAAACATTGCCAACAGATATTAATAAATGCGCTTGAGCTCCTTAATAAGTGCAGCCCTCACTGCTAGCGACTGACTGACCAGTCTTCTGGTCAAGGTAAACAAAGTCGAGAAAACTCTATCTAATTCTGTATTTGTTTTCTTTGTGTAAGGCAACATAGAGCAGTATAAAAATTACTTCGATATATGACCAGAAATTTTTTGGATAAGTAATCAGATCTTCGGATAAATTCCTGACTTGGAATTCTTTAAACCTATTACGCATTGCCTTACGCACTTCCGCTCGAAACAGGACTAATTTAAATCCTTCTCCCGACTGTTAGTTACGCGTACTGCATGTTTCTTGAACTTAGTTTGTTCTCCAGTTTCTGCCTAAAAGGAGATCCACTCCTATCAAGGAATCTACCAGATGACTATGCATCTGGCCCTGTGTACAGAAGTTCAATGACGTTAACTGTCAAGATATTTAACTCCAAAGTTACTTCACATAGCAAGTTTTGGACTATCTTTAATGCGGCTACTGGAAAAAATATCAAATTCCTTTATATTCAGTGTTTATATTTGCTGTTAGTAATTGCATACTGGCCGCCCAGTTGGCTCGGTTACGACACCGGTGGTGGAAGAAATTTTCATCCGGACCGACAGGGCAGTGGAGATGCGAATGCACAATTCCTAATCAGATTGTGCCCCAGTGTCCTAGGTTGAGTGCAAATCTACTTCGCAGTGCGTACCGATTGAGGGCAAAAGACACATGATGGTAATCATGCATCGGAGATGGACGTTAAGTTGCGCTGTACCCCGTGGTGTCTTTCGTAAGATTTAGACCTGAATGTGCTTTCAGCGGGTTTCACCCTGTCTTCTTCCATCTTTCATTCACAACACACCCTACACTGAACATAAAAACACTAATCATCCACATAAAACACGTAAATACACTTCAATCGCAGGGGAAAACATAGGAAAACATCCCTATTTTAAATTTCCCCAAAAAGTTACCTTTTGTCAATACCATAAAGTATGGGACAGTGGTGGCTGAAGGGCGAGAACGAGGAAGATAACGACCGACCATATTCCAGCCATCTTTGATAGGTGACATGTTAAGAGGGTGCAGGCCTGGGAAGCAGTTGTAACCGTCGTTCTTCGAAGGTGACTTGGACAGTCCTTTCCACATGTGACCGGACGTTGTGCTGTTGAAATATGGCAGTGTGGTTCTACCTGCTGGAAGGGAGGTGTCTCTAGACCTGAATCCTCCCTGAAGGAGCCACTGCGTTTGATTGACATCGCATGTTGCCACAAACCATTACACTTGGCGTTTGTCCGCCATATCGCACAATAATGCAGTCTAACTGATTGCGTTCATAACTTTTTAACAAGTTGAAAGAGAGAATCGTGACGGCGTTAATGTGTCCATTGCAGTATGTAGCGTTGGTGGTTTCTGGTCAATGGAAGCCAACGCAATGCCATGCCTGCCACCAGTCCAGACCTCAGCAGATTCCGACGCAGACATGTCCACACCCGTTGCAACACTGGACAAATGTGTTCTGTTGTTTACAGCCACGAGGACCAGATGGCGGTTATCCCACACTGTGGTCACATTGTGTGGTACAGTACCCGCTCGTCGCCGTATCCACTGACTCGTAGAGTACCCTCTACGAGTCGCAATGTCACGGTATGACAAACCCATTTCCAGGAGACCAATCATTCTGCCAGATTCACACTCTCATGCTGATATTGCATCCTTTGTCGTCGACTAGGCACACCGGCACTTGTTTGCATGTTTCCAGTTCGTTTGATGGCTCTGCACCGACTGAGTGTGACATAACTCGGACCGTTCCGGTAACACAAGACTGGGCGCTGCTGGGCCTACGTGTACGCCATCTCACTGCAATATTATTTATAGCTCCACTGTTATACACATTCATCTATGTTGGACTAATTCAGACTATTCCTTCTGGGTGTTACAATTTTCACAATGTATTTTTTAAGCTGATATTGAAATCGGTTTAGAGATAATTTTTTCTTTTACTTATGGCTTTACGCCTCGTCGACGGCTAAGGTCATTAGAGGCGGGATAGGACTGGGGACAAGGAACGGGAAGGAATTCGGCCATGGCCTTTTTGAGGGAAGCATCCCGGCATTTGCCTGGAGTGATTTGGGTAAACCATGGAAAACTCAAATCTGTATGCCCGGACGGGGATTCGAACCTGCGACCTCCCGAATGCGAGGCCAGAACGTTAAACGTTCACCCACCACGCTCGGTGCGGAGATAATGTACTGTATTTTGATGCAAAAAGAAATCTAAACATTGTGAAGAAACACTAGATTACACATGACGTCAGTGTGTATATTGTGAAACTAGGTCACGTTCGTTGAGCTGTGGTGGGCACGATGTAAGACTCTTTCATTCGGAACGTGGAAATGCTGTGCCTGTTTACCATTGTTCCATTGAGTTTTCAAGCAAAAATACTATATCTTTGATACTGCCGCCTGTCTCATCTAAGCTGGTTGTTGAAGCCTCATTTATAGAAAAAAGTATTAAAAATTGAAAGGGATTGAGAGGAAGATATTTTAAAAAAACTGATAAGTTGGTCCCGCTTTAGAAACAAAAATCTCTATTCTATTAGTAGTATGCGGTTAGGTGTTATTCATCTCAGTTGTCGGCAAATAACTCCTGTGGATAAACTTATCTTTATTGTTGAACCAAGCTATGCACTCAAAGCACTCTGAAGGAGTGGTGTAGATTCAAATTTCCCATTTCGTAGATTCATCAGTAGAATCGACCAATGTCAGTTTGACAAAATTTTTATGAGACCCATCTTCATAGATTGCCGTTATGATGAAACGTAATTCCATAAAGGATGTGGGAGATGGAAAACACGAATCTGTGGAATTAACAATTTCTGCTCTTCTTAAATAACTCCCTGTGATTATGAACTGTTCCCAGATCTGAAAATACCACTGAAAGGAGACACTTGAGTCGAAACTAACCACGATAGCCCATTTGTAGTAGATTCTACAGAAAGCTCTCGTGAAATGTTTCCAAACAACTACGGAGACTTCAATAATGGCAGTTCTTCTAATACGATTTTAGACTTGCACCCGAAAATTTCTTCATGGAACCCGGTGGGTGAGAAGCGACGCTGGGACCTGGCGTTCAAATTCCTGTCCGGTCCCACGGGATTCGGTTTTTCATGGTTTCCCGAAATAACTTCAGGCAATTGCCAGGATGGTTCTTTCAAAAAGTTCATGGCCAAATTCCTTCCCGCACCTTGTCATCAGTCCTCTTCACAAGTAGATGCAATTTTTTAAAATTTTCAGAAAGCCTTTGACTCTGTGCCACATAACCGCCTTTTAGCGAAGCTTCGAGCGTGCGGTATATCGGATCAGCTTTGTGAATGTAGGATTTTCTAACTGGTCGGTCGCAATATGTCGTCGTTGAAGGAGAAAGTTCTTCTAATCTAGATGTTACATCGGGGGTACCTCAAGGAAGTGTAATAGGACCACTTATTTTCTTAATATTTATAAACGATCTCTGAGACAAAGTGAAAAGCATTTTTAGATCGTTTGCTGATGACGCGGTTATTTATAGTAAGTTATTCGGCCGATTGCTTAGAAATTTAGCGTGATCTGGATGTTATTTTGGCATGGTGCGCTGAATGGCAAATTACACTAAATTCTAAAAAGTGCAATACAATGAGAATAACTAACAAAAAGACTCCGATTGTTCAGAAATATGAGGTAAACAGTTCAGTTATTGATATGGTCGATTCTTTGAAATATTTGGGAGTAACAGTACAAAGGAACATGAAATGGGACTTAAACATTAATTCGTTAGTAGGTAGAGCTAATTCTAGGCTGCTATTCCTAGTCGAGTCTTGAAAAATTGCAATGAACAAACAAAGGAGATAGCGTACAAATCTCTTGTGCGTCCACATTTAGACTACTGTTGTGCCTTTTGGGATCCGTTTCGTAAGGGGTTGATTGACAGTATAGAGCAAGTACAGAGAAGAGCCGCTCGATTAGTGACCGCTTGCTACAGTCCTTATGAAAGCGTCACAGAACTGATTAGTAGACTAGGCTGGGAGTCTCTGGTAGATAGACGAAACACGTTTCGTTTAAACTTATTGGTAAACATGCGTACTCCTACTTTCACTTAAGAGTGTAGCGAAATACTTCGTCCACCAACCTATTTGAGTCGGATGACAGGAAAGATAAGATTAGAGAAATAAGGTGCCGCACTGATTCTTACGAGTATATGAATTCTTTTTTCCCTCGTACCATTCGGTATTGCAATGCACTGCAAAGAGATTATCTTTCGTGTTGAGCACCCTCTGCCACCCGCAATTTTGTGAATTGCGGAGTATATATGTAGATGTAGATTTAGACTCTAATAACCTCGAAATCTACCAGACGTGAAGCCATAAAAAAAATTCTTTGAGTCAAAATGTTCATTTCGTACTTGTAAGTTTATTCTACTTTTCCACTATAGTATAAACCCTACATGCGGCGCGTTCAGGGCCAATGTGAACATGAGTGGTAACGTGGTTCAGTTGGTTAAGGCATGTGATTGTGGTCAGAAGGTTCCTTGTTCGAATTCCGATCTCAAGGTAATTTTATGGACCTTAAAACTAAACTTCACCTATGCCAAAATTTTGCTTTGTTAATGTAGCGATTAGTATTAAACGTTAAGCTGCGGGTCCGTTTAACCCGGTAAGCCTACCGGCTAGGTAGAAACGGATTACGCAACCGGTAAGAAATTTTCAGCGAGACATTAAGACCACACGAAATTATTGTATGAACATATCACCTGTTTTCCGAGTTATCGTTATTTAATATTTTCAGATATTAATGCATTTCCGCCTAGCGCATAACTGATTATCTATAAGTTTGGTTGATCCACTGTCTGCAGTTACTTGGTGAACTGCGTTTATAGCGACAAGGTTTTAATGCTGGTTACTGTGATTGGCATTTCTCTTTCATATATGTACAAGATTAAGCAAGAATAAATGATAAGCAGTAATTGGCTAAAACCATTAGCACATAACGAGAGTAGAAATGGCTAAATATGAAGCATCAGTATTGGATAAACATTAACTCAGATATGGCCACAAAAAATTACTATTAACTCTTATTAAGTATTGCAGTGGCCAAACGTGCTAAGTAACAAGCATACTAATCATGGGGAGTGCTCGCTCTTGTTAATACGTTGGGTTTGGTGTTCCGGCCAATCTGACTACGCTTTTTAGGCGCATTTCCGTGTTCAGAGGGGATTATTGATACGGACCCCTTTCTAGGTCTCAAATCTACACCACAGATGGAATTCGCGGATCACAGATAGATGGCAACAGTCGCTAACTTCCTTTAGGTTAGACTGTCCTTAATGACCTCTGTTCACAAGATGTAAGACCCAAGTAAAAAATTAGATTCCAAAACTCTGGAATTAGTGTTTGTCCGATTGTTTAGAATAATTAATTGAAGTGTCTTAGTATCGTTGACGCAACTTAGTTACTGTCGGATGCCGATAACAGGACCATAAAATTAATGTCCGATATGAAAATAAAGATATCTAGAGAGCAAACCTTGTTACCGAGCGTGGTGGGTGAGCAGTAACGCTTCGACCTGACATTCGGGAGGTTGCGGGTTCGAATCAGATTTCTATTATCCATGATTTCCTGAATGCCGGGGCGGTTCCTTCAGATGGCTTAGCCTAATTCCTCCTCGTTCCTTGTCCCCCATCGTCTCCCGGCCCTAAGGACCCTGACGTCGACTAACTGTAAATCCCGAAGCAAATAATAATAATAATGAATAATTAAATAAATAAAAGCCCTTTGCAAAATCTATTAATGTATCAAGCTGAATCAAAATAAAAAATTTCAGTAGACACTGAAATCTGAATCTGTTAAATTTCAACAGCAATGTTGTGTTAAAGTAATTCTCTTCTGCATATTCGAATTTTTAATAAGTGGACGCAATGGCAAGATGAGAGATATTTGATAAGGAAGCGTCCATTCCCTACGTGGCTCGGTCGAGGGGGGAGGGGGTTGGCTGGAAAGCTACGCTGCGCTAAGTGGGGGGGAGGGGGTTTCTGAGCCATGCTGTTGTGTGTTCTGTAACTCATTTTAACTGTGAAAAATGCTACGTGGTTTATGGACGCTCCCTAATCGTATATTTACTTTGACTTCCACATTCTTAGGTCAACGGTCCTTTTGTTGAAAGGTAATTGCCGGTTTTTATAAGCTGTCTGGCAGCCTTTGGAACCTTTTGTCTGGAATTTTAACTTCTCGAAAGCCAGGGGGATCCATTCGTAATGAATGAAATTATTAACTTTTACCTCTAAAATGTAAAATTGTCACCTCAGTGACTGAAATTGCAACGAGCACTTAAAACCACCTCTCACATTGGCTACCTGCCAGGGACTGATGGAGACGGCGGTCTCGACAAATTTCTGTCATACTACTGAAGATTTGCAGCAGAATTTTCTCCGTACCAGCATAAGAATTCTGTATTACCTCTTCCGAAATAGATTTCCTTGCGTACAGAGTTCTGATTTATCCACATTTCACGTAAAACAAATTATCTTATACACAGAAGAGTAACCACTAACTTGTCACAAATCCCATTAGATGGCTCGTTCGTTGGATTTATTCCATTGACATTGCAAGGAAACAATTTTTCTTACATATACATCTCTGACCAACGAACTGTGACTAATTATTTGTATTGTTGGTAGAGTAATTATCCTGTTATGGAGTTGATTAATTGGAGACAGAAGGGAAGCATTTTCCGATATTAAGAAAGAAAGACTGTGATTTGTGTTGCTGTATGCTGGTGAAAGAATAAATGTTTAAATTTAATAAATTTGTATTATTAAGTATTAATGTAATTGAAATCTACAAGCGGAGAGATTCACAGAATATCCACAAAAAGGCAAGTTCATAATATGCGTGGTTTAGAAATGTATCTTTCGTTGTGTATAAGCAGCACTCCGTAACACGATGAAAATAAATGTGTGATGATCCATCTGCGGACTCCGTAAGTTTTTGTGAGCGCCTGTTGCACAGACTGGGTCAATAATTGTAATGAACCATTAGTAGGACACGTATTCAGTCCATAGTATTCTGTAAAACCGTAACATCTTTAAGAAATGATCCAATGTTGAGCAGTCAAGACACCTCATCTGACTTGACTCATTACAGCGCTGTACTGAAGCATAATTATTTTTTCCTGTTAAGTTGTGAACTACTTTGGTTGTGGCTGTAGAGAATTGCCTACTTATGTTTGTAATTCATTCATTCTGCAAAAAGTGTTGTAGTTATTCAGCTGTCAAATGCTGCTTCCTTTGAATTGAGTCAGAAGCCCAAACAGCCCTACGATCGCCCTGGCTCCTACTTAAAGGGCGTAGGTTCAGCATACAAACCCAACATATCCTGAAAAAATGTATACAATTCGAATTTGGGGACCGAGCCTCAAAGCTGAACGGTAATGTTCTGTTTTGGCTTTCGGGAGGACGAGAACAACAGTTTCCTGGCCCGGCTATTCAGATTTCGTTTTTGTAGTTTAGAAAAATCATTTCAGCCGGTTACCGGAATAGTTTTCTCGTTCCTTGTTCATGATCTTTTTTCGGTTCGAAGGAACTTGCTGGATCGAAAAGCCGTATTAAAATAATAAATCGGGGAAAATGGGATGGTACTCACCTTCTCATCGCAACGCTGAAGATGAGACACCAGTTGTGATTAAGATCCACGTATAAGTTACACGTCATTGGTAATAGTTTTTTTTATATCAAAAGCAACGTCAATGTTCTGATAGCTACGAGATAAACTATTATCAGTGTAGCACTTTGGCTGAGTGGATACAACTTGCGTATGTACTATTGGCGCGATTTTGTATCAAGGCAGCTCGTTTTTTATTTGCCATCCTGATACATGTAAAACTTATTCCGCAATCTAACAGAATGCTAGCGTCAAAAATAAGTTTCCCGAATCTGTACGATTCTTTTGGTATGCGCAGATCGTCTCAGCATATGTAACACGTAAAATAGCAGATTAAATATAAAAATAGGATCGAATGCAATTGGGGAAGTAAGTGAATTCGGTTATTTAGGAAGCAAAATTACAATCGATGGCCCAACCAAGAATGACGATAAAAGGAGAATAGCTCTAGCAAAAAGAGCCTTCATGGAAAACAGAAATCTTTTTAGTTTCAAATATTGATCTAGGAATTAAAATAAAAAAATTGAAACACTGTGTGTAGCACAGCACTTTACAGTAGCGAAACATGAACTTTAGGAATACCTGAAAGAAAGAAAATTAAAGCAATTGAAATGTGGTGCTACAGAAGAATGATGAAAATTAAGTGGACACACAAAGTACGAAATGAACGAGTTTTGGAAATGATGGGCGAGGAAATAAGTTTGTGTGAAGAAACTTACAGAAAGAAGAGACAGGCCGATAGGTCATATTTTGAGACCTGCTGGATTGGTTAATTTGCTGGTGGAGGGAAAGGTCGAAGGTAGGAACTGTAAAGGAAGACAGTTTAGAATATATGAAGCAGATAATTGAGGACGTGGGTTGTAAGGGATATGTAGAGATGAAGAGGTTAGCACAAGATTCGAAATGATGGAGGATTGTATCAATCCAGTCGAAAGTCTGATGACAGCAAAAAAAAAAAAAAACAACAGAAGAGTCGTTCTTGCCTCGTGTGATATTCCAGATCTACAGTGATCGGCTGTTAGTAAGTGTTCGTTTCCAAATTTTCAGGTAAGGGTTGTATATCCGATATACTTTGGAATTACGAGAACAACAGTTTTAGTTTAAACAGATACTTTTTTTTCCACCTTAACGTGTTTGGGCAGAGGAGAGATATTGCTAAGAGCTCGTATGGAAGAGGTTCCCGCCACTTAATGTTCCTACCACGCCAGTTTGAGAGAACCTCGTTCCTTTAATCCAAACAGTACGGAGCGATGGGTAAAATTCATATTATTTTGAAACTTCCAGAATAAATTACTAGATGGAATTTTATTACCTGGAAGAGGATTCTACGTAAGCCAAAATTATCCATTTGCACAAGATATTACGGTGTAGTAATGATATTTTGGATTATGGTTTTATTCCAATTTACTCTTGGTATCCGAAATCTTTTAATACTCTACTACGAATACTTTAGAACATTATACACGGGGAAATATTTGGGCATAGAGACAAAATAGTATAACTGACGTACAACCTCTACATTGGGAAGGTAGATGTCAGATTGCTCGCTGTTTAAATGAGAGCGTATACTGGAAGTAAATGGCATGACACCCGTATACTACTCAACATGAAACCTATAGGGAATAGAAACTATCGAAAAAGTTGTTTGAAGTTGGTTTCCGTACCTATCGAGAGCACATTCGTAACATTTTACACGGAGTGCACTCTGAAAGTATGGCTTATCTCATGAACTTTACAAGCATCCGATATTCCATATTCAACTGTAATTGCAATGAAATATTTTCGCCAACTCAACTTGGTGGTAAATGGTATTCAGGGGTCTCTCTGTCGCATTTAAAATTGTTCTGTTCTATCAGGAACTTCAAAATGAAAGGAAATAAGTAGTGCTACAGAAAGTTTTTTACTACATGAATTACTGTGAATTGCGGAGTAAAGTTTTTGGGTTCTCATATAATAAGGTCCACGGTTTTTAGTTTGCATAAATTTAAATTGTAGTGTCGTTAGAAAGGAAGAAAAACTCGCAGGTCTTCGAAAACACAGTTTATAGTATCGACATGTGAACAGACAATACAGAAATTAGTCTCAGCATGAAGCAACTTTATAGTGGAGTCAATCAACCAGCGGTAGGTGACGTGAGTAAGCAGGTTATGTTACTCGGATGGCCCCGGGTATGAAGGTTGGTAGAAACATCGAAGGTTTAACAATGGGAGGTAAAAATGTTGAAAATGATAGTCGTATGGTAAAGGAACTGAGCGAGCGTGTCTGTATGTTTTGTTTGGATCTTAGAGCATTTCCTTTGCCCCATCCCTGTCTCGGCGGGGATTTTCATAGACACTTATCCCGACCTTCACCTCTGGCACAGCTTGCTGTGTAATGTGAAGTACGCCAGAACTCTTCCATGGTTCGGATTCCACGTTAAACTGTAGGTCTCCTGTACCTGGTAGCACTGCCGGGTTAGGTTAACGTGGCTATGACAGGGGCGGAATGCGCAGCCAATAGAAACCCTGTAACCAGGTCATTACGACCACACGGAATTTTCACTATCTACTGTAGGTAGCAGAGGGAGTTTAGCACTAAAACTGATCCCTAACGACACAAAGGAAGAGGGAATTTATATAGTTATCAGTGCAGCATCTTATTTCCCTTATAACTGTACAAAAGTACGTTGGCGAGAAGAGTATTTTAGTATATTTTTAAGTGACAAGGGTTGTTCGCATGTTATTTAGTAAATTAGTGTGGAAACCACTTTCCGTAAGGTTTAACAAGCGGCCACAAATGGTGCGACACCTACACACATTCTCGATATTATGAACCCTGCCAATGCGAGTCCTATACAGCGCAACCATACTACAGATGACACCCGAGGGCTTTATACGCTATTTGCTTTACAGATAAGTTATAATTCTTTAAAATTGGACACATCTATCTGTCTAGAATTAGTTTTTTCACCGTCCAATGTTACCTGCTGATCTCATTTCATATTGCTTTGTACTTACTCCTAAGTGCGCCGTTGCCAATAAATGAACGGCTTAGTTAATATTGATCGAAAAGTGATATTTTTTATTACTTTTGCTCATTAGCTAACATTTATTGCAATTTAAGCTATTATTTATCACACTATATTGAAATAACCTTGAGATCTCTCTGAATCTCTAATCAGAAGAAGCCTTTAATTTCATGTATTTAACTGCATTATCAGCAAACAATTTTAAACGGCTATAAACATTGTCTCCAAAGTGGTTCTTTTATGCTTCCTTGCGGAACGCCCGATTCAACTTCTAGATAAGTGAACGTTTCTGCCTCTAAGACTTATTGCAACCATCCACTTGGGAAATCGTATATCTACTGACAAACCTGTTGCGGTATTTCGTATGCTCATATGAGTAAGTAATTCAAGCCTACTCTTCCGCAAGGACATCAGAGTGCTGTCAAATTCGTCCCTTCCGAGACGAATCGTAATCAGCAATGTTGTATGCCTCATCTCCATACACACTCACTGCAAACAGAGGATTTAACCCAGTAGCTTGGCACATAGTCTGGTTGGTTTGTGCGCCACCAGGCCTTCTGCCCTACCAACCGTGTAGGATGAGCGGAAACGGTCTGGCCTCCGTCCGTCCCCAAATACTCCAGACGATCCCTCAAAAGCTCATGGCCGAATTTCTTCCCATTCCTTGCTCCTAGTCCTTTCCCACCACCAATGGCTTCGCCATCGATGAGACGTAAAAAAAAAAATCTTCTGCCCTGTTGTCAATGTCCCGAACGAGCAAACTCTGCCGAAGTTGTGGTTGTGGATACGGTAGAATCATACAAATGAATGTTGTGGACGAGGGTTAATGGATTGGAAGATACTTAATTTTGCTTGAAGATGAACATTGTTAATTTACTTGATTGTGATCTAAATGACGTACGCTAGTTGCGTGATAACTGTTTTCTGCTAAATCTTCAATAAAAAAGGGTAACTAATAAAGCTGAAGCATGGAATATTTTATACGTATGATTAGTTTTTTCTGAAAGTTCTTTATTTTTATTTCCTTGTGCAACATGTTAAAGAATATATTCGACAAGAAACATTAACTTCTAGCTTATTGCACAGGAATAGCAGGCATCAGTCGACAAATAAATCTTTTAGAAATTGTTCTCAAATTCAATCGAATGTTTTCATTTTTTCCGGGATTCAAATGAGTCGTAATATTTATCAAGTTACTATTAACCATATATTGACGGTCATGTTTTAGCCAAAGATTTAAGGCTTATTTTTTTTTCTTCTGTAACAAGGAAGTGTTTGACTATATGCGTCGTGGTATCCAATCAGTAATCACACTTAATTCAGAACGTACGACTTCACTCTGTAACTGTGTAGGGAAAAGAGCATTTGTTTTAAGTAGGCTTCTGCTTCCACATGGAGACTCTTCTGGGATGAAGTCGTTTGTAGTGGCAATCAGCATCGCCATGACTTTGCTCTTCATCTTCTTCACCTTTCAGTGACGTTTGGTACAATCCTCCAGCTTTTCCTATCTTGCACTAAGTTCATCTTAATATAGGTCTTCAACTATGTTTCACATATTCTAAACATTGTTTACCTCTATAGTTCTTGTCGGGTGTTCGAGGAGTGCTGTGGTGTCTTTAACAAGTGGCGAAACTAACGTGAAACCACGTCCAACCGTCGTGGGGTTGGGCGGCCATCCTGCATTACAGATGTCGAACGTCGTAGGCAGGGCAGATTGGTAAAACAGGACAGGCGGAGAACTGTGGCAGAACTAACATCAGACTTTAATGGTGGACAGAGCATAAGGGTGTCTGAACACACAGTGTACAGAACACTACTAACGATGGGCCTCCGCAGCCGACGACCCTTGCATGTGCCAATTTTAACACCACGCCATCGGCAACTTCAACTGAAATGAGCACGTGACCATCACCACTGGACATTGCCACAGTCGCAGTGCGTTGCATGGTCTGATAAATCACGATATTTTCATCATGCCGATGGGAGGGTGCGAATCCGTCGTTTTCCAGGGGAACAGCTTCTTGATACCTGTATTGCGGGACGGAGACAAGCTGGCGGCGGCTCAATTATGCTCTGGAGAACATTCACATGGGCATCCATGGGTCGAGTGGAGCTCATGCAAGGCACTATGACAGCCAATAACTATCGTACACTGGTTGCAGACCACGTACATCCATTCATGACGACCATGTTTCCCAACGGCAGTGGCATTTTTCAACAAGATAATGCGCCTTGTCACAAGGCCAGGATTGTGATGGAGTGGTTCAAGGAACTTATTGGCGAGTTGCAATTGATGTGTTGGCACCCCAACTCGCCAGATCTGAACCCGATCAAGCACATCTGGGATGTGACTGAATGTGGCGTCTGAGCTCATCGCTCCCCTCCCCGGAATTTACGGGAATTAGGTGACGTGTGTGCAGATGTGGTGCAAACTCCCTCCAGCGACCTACCAAGGTCTCATTACTTCCAAGCCAAGACCTGTCGCCGCTATTATCCATATCAAAGGCGGACATATTGGACATCATAATACTTTGACCAATCAGTGTATATGAACATATATATATATATATAATAAATGCTCCGTATCTAATAAATATGGTTCTCTATATAAGTATATATAATATGACGAGAATCCATGCTTAATCGACTTTTAATGAGCTTGGGTCGGAGCTATGATACAGACATTTATCGCTTACAAAAATAATAACGTGCGTATTTGATTTCTTTCAATTGTATTTTATAAAATGTTTAAAACATTGTAAATCATTTAAACTGCTAGTTAAAATCATACTTTTCTCCAGTTTATTTCAATTGTGAAATAAATTCATATTGAGACTGATCGTGATTGTGTCTTTAAGACGTTAGTGTTGTTTTTTAAATTGTTATTGAAATTAAAGTGAACATATTTCTGAAGGTATTTAACATAAAGGACAAAAGGTTAGGTTATGGCAGTCTGATTTTGCATGTACAGTTAAGTTTTTTCAGTATTTAAAATTCTTAACCTTTTTCGTGAAATAATTTTAATTTTACCTGCGATCTCAGTGACAAATTAATGCATAAATTAAGGCACCTAACAAACCACGTTTACTACAACATGTAAAATTTTTAGTCCTTTCTCTAAACACAATACCTTCAGTGAATTCCAGTAAATAAATGAATTAATTGTATGTTCAAAGTGTTTCCTTTCTTCATTATCATGCCATTTAGTGTATCAGGAATAAAGACACAAACGCATGCAGCTGAATATCGTTGTCTAGGTACTTGAAAGCGCATTCTGTGCCAACTGTCAGCTCAAAAGTTTATGGTTCCCTGTCACATAAACCAAAGCAACAACCCGATCATATACGAAATTATTAAATCAATCATAGACCTGGAACAAAGTAATAAATTAGTAGTACTTTCCTGGGTGAGAGGCCATGATGGGTGCAGGGGCAATGAATTAGCCGACCAGCTGGCAAAACAAGCAACTGAGACTGGGGAAACTATACACCGTAAGGTACCTACTTCGGACCTGATTGTGACACTAAAGGAAAAATTATACAAAGATTGGGACGTAGAATGGAGATATACATCTGCTACGAAAGGTAAACACTACGCAAGGATACATTCTGAAGTTGCAAAACGGCCATGGTTTCAGAACATCCGGTGTCCTAGAAGCCTATATATCACAATTTTTCGGCTTAAATTCGGACATTGCCGCCTCAAGAAGCACTTATGTAGAATCGGTGTGGTAGAGGATCCATACTGCCAGTGCGGACACGTTGAAGACGCTAATCATATATTCTTTGGTTGCCCATTTAACAAACAAGCTTCTGACAACCTCATCAAGCACTTGGTGCAAGCAGGACAGCAACTCCCGGCAAGTGTTGAAGACTTACTAAATACAAACAGATTTAAAATCTTTTTCTTCATGTACTCATTTTTACGGCAAATTAAACGAGAACTGTAACAATAATTAACTGTATAATCAAGTGTAACATATCCTAACATTTCATGTATATATGAGTCTTTGCAAATAATCTTTTGTTTTGTTTTTGTTATTAATTTGTATTACATTTTGCTAAACTTAATATTTTAATGTATATAATGTAATATCAGGTGGACTATTTTAATTTATGTATATGCCAAACAAAGTAACAATAATTAACTGTATAATCAGATGTAACATATCGTAACATTTCATGTATATATGAACTTTGTAAATCGATTTTTTGCCAAACTCAATATTTTAATGTGTAAAATGTAATATCAAATCGTCAATTTTAAGGTATGAATGTGCCAGACAAAGTTACTAACTTATGGAGCGTATTACGTAAATGTACTAGTTCTTGCCTTTAATGTGTGTAAGGTACTATGAAATACGGATAACCTACAGAGACAATGTATATTAAGATTTACTGCTACGATAAGCAAAATGTAACAGATGTAATAGACAAACAATGTAATAAACGCCTGTACACTTGGTAATGGCTAAATGGCCAGCATGGCTAAAGGCCAAATAAATTAAAAAAAAAAAAAAAATATGGTTCCCTGTTATACACTTCGTCTTTTACCACACTACATAGGAAGAAGTCCACTAGGTAAGATGGGAGGCTCGTGCTGAGAGTTCAGTTCATATACGACGTCAAATGTTATCAGGGAAAGTGGCCAGCACGAAGCGCTTGAACACTCAGTTGCTGGCATCTGTTTCTTTCTCTTCTCGCGGCCACTATTACCAACATAGAAACAATTTAAATAATTACTATTGTACAGTATCTTATTTTGTGTGTAAAGTTACTATTGCACCGCCCTATAAATACGTAAATTGTGAAAGCATTTCACTCCATCGCTTCGGGAAGTATTAAATTTTGGTGAGTCAACCAGATGATCTGTCGGAACGAGCCTGTTATCAGAGTATATTTCTTTTCAGTGAAAATACCGAGCTTGGTTGGTGGGCGGTAACGCTCTGGCCTTGCATTCTGGATGACGTAGGTTCTAATCCCCGTACGACCAGCCAGATTACAGTTTTCCTTGGTTTTCTTTTGTTTCCCGAAATCAGTTCAGGTGAATGTCGGGATAGTTCCGTAAAAAAGGCCAAACCAGAATTCGGTCCCGTTTCTTGCCACCTCCCCCCAGATCCTTTCCCAAATAAAATGACGTCGACGAGTTGTAAAGCCCAAAGGGTAATAAAATGGGCTTTGCTTAATTGGTACGAGTTCGCTGGCAAGTTAGATGGTTCGCATACCTCGTTAAACTGTGGGTCCAGCCACCATAGAAGCGTAATGCAAAGCAGTTAAGTCACTTGGTGACCGAACCATTCGGCTATATCCCGGCCAAAAATGCCATACACAATTATTTTTCTTATAGCTTAATTGCTTGTTGAAGTCATTAGAGCAGGGAGAAGATGGGTAAGGGCAAATAACTGGGAGGAATTCGGCCATGGCCTTTTCGTTCAACAATCCCGGCATTCGCTTGGAATAATTTCGGGGAACCATGTGTAACAGCCCTCAAACCTAAACTTAAATGGAATGGTATTTTATGAAGCACTTATAGTAAGCTAGAGATTGGTTAAATATGATTTTGTATGTTTGTTTTTGCAATTTACTGTAAATCAATGTATATAGCCTTTGTTTTATGAAAAGAAATTATTTAGAGGCTATTTAATATGTTTAAGAACAGAATTATGTAAGAGAATTGCTTAAAAGTTTGTAATTCCAAGTATTAATGCAAGTTACTATGTCTAAAGAACAATTTGCTACAGTATAAAATTATTTCTATGAATAATTTTGTCTTTAAGCATCTTTAATTTCCATTTCTGACCATTTTGTATCGATTGTAAATGATTATGTATTAATTCTGACTGTTTTTAATATATTTCAATTGTTTTAGTATTGTTAACGTTTGAGAAATATCTGTCGGAAGCTTTTGAAGTGTTCTAGAAATTTCGATGGAGTTTATATATAGCTAACATCCGTGACAGAGAAACAGTTTTCACCGACTCAATATACGATGGCCAAGAACTGTATTGTCTGTGGAAGAAGTGTTGTATACAATCGCTGGATTGTATGTATTCATGTAACCAGTATCTTTAACGTCGTGTTTATGAAAATAAAAGCAAGTTTAAAGTGAACTTTATGGTGGACTGATTATTTATCATATTAATTAAACCACCAATAATATAATTCATGTACAACCGAAATCTGGATGGCTGGTAGGAGATTCAAACCAGGGTCCCGCCGAATGCCAGGTGCAAACGTTACCGCTCACCCACCAGGCTCGGTTCAAAATTATAGTTTCGAAGTCGGGCATCAGAGCAATAAGTTTCATCACGAAGTAAAAACTGCAAATAAAATATTACGGTCTGACGAGTGCATCAGCTTTCTTGGCACATTTACAGTTTTGAAGTTATTCCACCAATTGTGTAAAAGCCATATTAGTGTGAGGAACTCATTGTACGATTTTATAGCTATGCTATAATGAGCCAGCGGTTTGGCTTAGTGCGTTAGTGCATGGTTTAAATCTCCCGCACAGATAACGATTTTATGCGGTTTTCCGTGATTATCGGGGCGGATACTGGTCTGTTGCCAAATTACAAAATCAAACGTTTTGTAACAGACACGAGCTCACAGACTAAATGGAACACTCACTTTTCAAAAAAAAAAAAAAAAAAAAAAAAAAAAATCCTTTCTATGCAAAGCTCTAGGCCCATTGCTACTCCATCACTCACTTTTAGGAAATCCCGGAGTAATTGCAATAGTAGTGGTAATAGTAAAAGGTTCAGTACTGAGTATCGTATTTCTGTAAAATAGCTTTTCTACTCCTACCAGAATTAAAACTGTAAACTGAGCGTGGTGGGTGAACGGTTAACGTTCTGGCCTCACATTTGGGAGAACGCGGGTTCGAATCCCCGTCCGGTCATCCAGATTTGGGTTTTCCATGGTTTCCCCAAATCACTCCAGGCGAATGCCGGGATGCATCCTTCAAAAAGGCCATGACCGAATTCCTTCCCGTTCCTTGTCCCCAGTCCCATCCCGCCTCTAATGACCTTAGCCGTCGTCTAGGCGTAAAGCAATAAGTAAAAAATAAAACTAAAAAAGCTGTAAATCGTAATTCTTTTTTTTTTCTTAAAGTATCTGTTGCCAGTTCTTGCAATGAACAAAAATTTTAATAGTATTTTAATAACCTATTGGTTAGTAAGGTGTAATATTGAAAAGGGTAATTTTCAGACCATAGTTTCCTTTTTGCTATTGTAGTCTAGACGCATTATAACGGTCTGTCAGTTAGACACTTATCAAGAACTCTGGATAGTTTGTTTTTATTAGTCACAAAAACACTTATAAACTGAGCCCTGAGGTAATTTTCCTTTTTTCTTGTTACCTAACTCCTAAGGAGACTTGGGTATGTATGAAAATTCGTTAGTATTAGAAAACAAACATTTTGAACTTGTAAACATCTAAAACATGTAATAAAAAAAGACCATGCATTGAAATTCCGTTTGTAGTACAAACTGCTTGAAACGTATGGGCCTTTTTATTGTTGTGGAAAAAGCTTCTAAATTTCACAACGTGTTGGGGAAGGAATTGTGAAACATTAACATGAAAACTGGATGTATTAGAGATTTCTTTGAACTGGGCACATGTTAAGTAAGGCAATCCTTCTCGCCAACCAAGTAACGCCTTTTACTAAGATGCAGTCAGCTAAAGTTTACATTTATTAAGAATTAAAACATGGGAATTCCACGTTTTAGATTATTGGCAATACCCGAAATTGCTTAATCACATTGATTGCAAATCGGTGCAGTTTGCACACAATGGTGATGATTCTAAATTCGATTTCGGAAATAATACGTAGGTTACGAAACAAGAATCTTCGGAATGGAACACCAAAAAGTAATTTTGTTGCTGAAGATAAATCGTAAAACTAACAAGTTTAGACATAGATCCGATACCTTCATCACTGAAGATATTGGTGTTACTACTTGAACAGTAAAGAATATACTATAGTAAAGTACAGTAAAGAACCTACTATAATATGATAAAAAACATATGCCGGAAGATGCATGATAGCTTCAGATCAATTTCTTTTTCTTCGTATTTGCATGTTGATAAAACTTAAAAAGCGAATTAAACTGGGTTGTCTCATGCGGAAGGGAAAAAACTGACCCAAAATATTCGAGAAGAGGCTAATCTGGAAGGATATAGTGTAGTGTATGAAGGCCTTAAGGTTACATAGGAACCTTGGAATAGAGAATCAGGAACAATGGAGATGTAAACCACTTCGGAAATGTCTACGTAGATGAGGCAATGATTTTTTCATTTACTTTACAGCTGTTTTAATCACTATCATTTCAAGACTAAATACCACAAATGATTTTTAAACTGGCCTTCTGTAAATTATCATGTATCAGATGAAAACTTACCAGTCCGATTGAAACCTGAAGACAAAAAAGTTTCGTCAATTCAAACTTAAGCATTTATGTTACTCAAGAATTCCCTCTTCAAGGACTGACGACTGACGACTGATTTCAATGGATTATTCTCTGAAAAACTTACTTGTTTACAATACTTCATAAGCATCCTTCCTATTAAAGTGTTTAACAACGCAGTGGACTTAATAGTTTCAACATTATGGAGCTGCTTCAACGTTAATTTTTCCAGATCCCTCCACAAAAGAATGTGTGTTTTGTACACAGCTAACTGCAATGGATAAAATTGTATTGCAATTACAATACTCGGCTATCAGAAACGGAAAATTTTAAACACATTGTGGACTGAAACTAATTGTCTACAGTAAGATCTACTGCCAAAAATGGCGAACTGCCAATAAGCAATATTACGATAAGCTATCTACTAATCATCTCCACACATGTCAAATATGTAATCAATCACAATAGTCTTTCTCCGCAACCAGTTTCAGATCTGAAGTTAAAATGTAGGTTTCTATCCACTGCAAAGGTTTGAACTGCTACTTCTAAGGGTGAAATAAGAACGCAATATGTTTCAAATTTGCGGCATCCGTTAAAAGCATACACAGACGACGATTATAATCATCCTCTACAATAAAATTTTTCGGTACAGAATTGTTCGTTGAACCCATACTTTACAGAAAATTCATAAACTTTAATGTTTTATAATAATCGAGGGAAATCGAATGATAGCGTCTCTGAATTATGTGTAGTCTTAAAGTATCCTGTGTTCTGATAGTATGTTTTTGAAGCCTGTCCTCCATGGGTGTGGAAAACTACTCCGGATAGTGGGTATTTTTTATTTTCCGTAGTATTCTAGGCTGCAGAAGGCCCCAGGTTCGAAACCCAGTCTCAGTTTGAATTTTTAAGGGACTTAAAACTAAATAAAAAACGGTAATCCAGAGATGGTCAATGCTGCTCCGTGGTTCGGATTCCAAGTTAAACCGTAGATCTCCTTTACCTGGAAAAATTATCGGGTTAGGTTAGGAGCTACCATAGAGGTGCATTTTACAGCCGGTAAGCAACTGTCATTAGGTCTTTGAAACCACAAGAAATTACTGTTATTTATTATTTTAGAATTTTGTGTTTGAATTTTGACGGAGCAGACTTCTCGGTTTTAAGTAAAGTAAGCGATTAACAGGTTAATGTTTTTGAGCGATTTTTTCCTCAGTGTAAAATTAAAAATCCATGGAAAATGATACTGGCAAACCAATCAATTTCTCGTCGTTACAATGTGCTTCATATTTCGCCGATACGCTTAGCCAGTCTTGTAATAAGGTGCCTAATTTCTGAACTCTGGTGCAATTTTGTAATAAACACGATTCTAAATGTAGGACCTAGATTCGACTCGTATTGTTACACGGCTCCTTGCAATTTGTATTTGCGTAAGTGGAAGAGACTAGACTTGCGCATAATAGTTCGCGAAGGGGAGCGCTCAGTTTAGTTCACAGCTCCCTCGCGAACTAGTTCGCTCTTTTAGTTCGTTAGTTCGCGTCTCGAATTCAGAGAAACAGATCGTTTGCTCGCCTTGCTACCGCTACTGCACGCGCTATTTTGTTTGTTAAGTCAGTTTTATTAGGACATAATAATTTTTTTGTCGTTTCTAAATGGAATTTAATATGACCTTCTTAACAAAAGTTATTGCTTAATAATAGCCCTTTCAAATTACATTAGCATGAACAGTTGGCGCCGATAAACCAAAGTGCTCATTGTCCTTTACACAAATGGGTAAATTGAATAATTGTGCTGTTTTTACTATTTACTTTACATGCATTCGTAGAATATTAATTTTTTAAATGGATTTGTTTATTAGTTCATGTAAGAAACATTACTTATAAAAGGCGCTAATCATCCTGCCGTCGACGCGCCCTTAAACCCCAACAACAACAACAACACAACATTATTATAAAATATTATAAATGCGTTTATTTTGATGAATTAAAATACCCGTTTATAAGTAATCGGCTTTTTTATATAAATAAAGTTTTGGAAATCATGGACAAAATATAATTCTACTATTGGCTACAACTTAAGTACTATATGGCAGAAATAGTATTACCTATATTATTAAGAAAAATAACATTAATGCTTCCAATGTGATATCAAATAATTAGACATATAAAAATAACAGTGACCCTTGAATGAGAAAGTGGTAGCAATAACGAAAGTGCGTAAATTTCCAGTGAATTGGAAGTCATTGAGCTATTATTTTATTAGTGAAAGGGAGAATAATCCAACACACATTTACAATTTTTTGGCGACGAATGTAACTGATGAAGACACAAAAGTTAAAATCTTTTTGAATTTCGCAAGTCATTTCTTTCATCACTTTCACAAAGCTGTTAACCAACAGACTGAGATCAGTATTATATTATGTGAGCTTTAAAATCAGCGCTAGAAAAATGTAAAAGATACTGTTTCTTTGGTTAAGAAAACAAGAAAAAGCCTTTAGGAACCAAATTCTCCACAGAAAGTGATAATATAAAAAAAATAATGCTCTAGTATTCGTTGATAAATGTCTGGAGTATCTTAGTAAATAGTTAGATTTTAATGAAAGCAATTGGCTATACAAAATCCAAAAATTAAATTCAAATCACAGGGTTTCATTTGATGACTGTGAGACTATATTAGAGGTTATAAATTTGCGAGAAAAAATGAATATCAAAGTGAACAAACTTTACTCTGAAATAACAATATTATACGAAATCCAGGTAAAAGTAAGAGAAGTATTTCATGAATAAAAAATGAGCCTTTTCTCGAAATTAATTTGACAACTGAAAGCGATAAAGGATATGACAATTTTACTGTAGACAAAAAAGAATTAAAGATGAAAGAAGTGCAAAAAATATAGCTTAAAAAATGAAATAGTAAAAACATACCTTTTATCATTTTCTACTCTTTCGTAAAATATTATATTTTTGAAGTGTAGCATATTTTTATAGGTTATTCTTTTTTAAAAATTCCTACCATCAACCGAAAAAATATTGGAAACCCTAGCGGCGAATGGTGCTAGTTCGCGAACGGTAGCGCTCAATTTAGTTCGCGAACGGTACCGCTCAGTTTAGTTCGCGAACGGTACCGCTCTCTATAGTTCGCGACCGGGAGCGCTCTGTTTAGTTCGCGAACGGTACCGCTCAGTTTAGTTCGCGAACGGTACCGCTCTCTATAGTTCGCGACCGGGAGCGCTCTGTTTAGTTCGCGAACGGTACCGCTCTCTATAGTTCGCGACCGGGAGCGCTCTGTTTAGTTCGCGAACTGTACCGCTCTCTTTAGTTCGCGACCGGGAGCGCTCTGTTTAGTTCGCGAACTAGGTCCTCCAAGACAGCTCGCTCGCTCTTTTTGCTAGCGCTACTGCACGCGCTCTCTTGTTTGTTATGGTAGTTGTGGCTATCGATGGTTGTCTTTTGATTGTTAATGGAATCAAAGTGTATTTTATTTTCACATTCCACGTTAAATTTCCGTTTGTGACTTCTGCAATAATTATTATTGTTAAACAATTTATTTTTATTTTATTTTTATATCTGTGTCTTCAGTGAAATGTGTCCACAAGGAACTGTGTTTCCTTTTAGATAATAAACTAAAACAAAATTTGGTCTTCGGGAAAGGATCGAACGAACTAAGGAGCGAGAGATCTGGGAACTAGTTCGCGTAGTTCGCCTGTGTGAGCGCTCTTCCGAACTAGTTCGTTCGCGAACTACACAAGACTAGAAGAGACTGAAACAAAAGATTTGAAATGAAATGAACATATTGTTAAAGAATACCGTTAGACACGTTCAAGTAGACACAGTCAATAAGTCTCACAAAGCCACTTAAACCGAGCAGGTCTTGCATTCGGTAGGACGCTGTCGGAAAACTTGCTGGTACAGGGGTGACTATACACAGCAGAGTGCGTGTAGCTCTGACTGTTACTGATACAGTTTATACTACTTGAATCGGATTCATAAGTTGCAGTGTCAAAATCAGTCGCCAAGTTATTAATGTAAACTGTAACAGATAACAGGTGGTAGGTTGCAAAAGTTACTTCATCGAAAACTGTATATTCTGAAAACTTTGGTAACATAACGGATATCAGTCATTAGTCTAAGGAAAGGCATCTAACATACACACCCGTTAATGAAGAAAGAAGATAGATTGAACTAACTCACTTAAGTTCACAACTTCGATAAAGCTTTCATAAATCCCACATAGTTGTTGAAATCCTAAGAAAATCCCTTCAGTTCATGATAATATTTGCTGTACTTCACTATCGAATTCCCAATTTTAGACGACGTCGTTGCCTGGTATAACAATTTGACAAGTCCCAAACACATCGTGCAAATTCTATCACCCACATGTTAACTATAAATGTGTTCTTACGGGATGACGCGCCCGTCCTATACCGACCAAGTACTGCTGGAAATTGCCTCTCCAAGGGAACGCTAGTCTTGGCTAATCCTGAGTTAGCGTGTTCCAGAATAAAGGGTTGTTACCGAGGGGTATACTATTTTCTTGTGAATTACGAAAATGCTTTCTTCTCATAGTACACTATTTTTACTGGGATTTTTCGGAAACTTTTATATCTTATAGTCTGATTTATTCCCATCTTTTAAGTGATTTCAAGTTTTCTCGTAATTATCCTTGTTTAAGAGTTATTAATTCCTAAAAGTCACAAATGGTGATGTCATTAAGTTTCAATACTAAGATTTCGTTTTCTTCCTTTAAATCTCAATTTCCTGTTATACTGTTGAATTATTATTAGTAATTGAATTTTTCTCTTTTATTTAAGCCTACTTGTATCTGCCTAGCTCTTTTATTTTCAAAGTTCAAATTTTTTACCTTAATAAAAAACGTATTTGGAAATTACTTATCTCCTTCAATTGTATTCAGCGATGCTGGCAACAAACTTTGATATTGCAATTTGTGATAACTTTTCCCATTATTGATCATTTTAAATTATGTCCTTTTTCTTTTGTTCGATCCAGGTCACATGGCAAAGTACTACTTGAAATTGAATTATTTCTTTATAAAAAATTCTTTGTCTATGCATGTTACCCATCAAATTGACCATAATTTTATGCTTTATTAGTGAACATGGAGGCAACAAATGGGGTTAATCTAAAATTTTTACTTTAAGCTTTATCTGTTTCTTTCCAAAACTGGTTAGAATTTGAGCAGAAAAGTGCTTTATTATTAGGAAAATGATTATAAAAACTATTTTTTATATGAGTTATATGTAGTAGGTCTACTAAACGGTTTAGGGAAGATATTAGATATACAGGGTGTTACAAAAAAGGTACGGTCAAACTTTCAGGAAACATTCCTCACATACAAACAAAGAAAATATGTTATGTGGACATGTGTCCGGAAACGCTTACTTTCCATTTTAGAGCTCATTTTATTACTTCTCTTCAAACCACATTAAACACTTTGTTACAGGAAATGTTCAAAATGTCCTCCGTTAGCGAGGATACATGCATCCACCCTCCGTCGCATGGAATCCCTGATGCGCTGATGCAGCCCTGGAGAATGGCGTATTGTATCACAACCGTCCACAATATGAACTCTAACATGGAAAGTAAGCGTTTCCGGACACATGTCCACATAACATATTTTCTTTGTTTGTGTGTGAGGAATGTTTCCTGAAAGTTTGGCCGTACCTTTTTGTAACACCCTGTATAACAACGTGGGTTCAAATCCCCTTCCGAGCATACAAATTTCGGTTTCCTGTAGTTGTTCGAAATTACTCCAGGCGTATGGTGAGATGTTTCTTTCATGAAGGTCGTGGCGCCAGCCTCGGTAGCGTGCTGAGGGTCGCCGTTTCGAGTCTGGCCGAAGTCGTGGCTGTTTAAGTGTCGCGTGTTAATGCCGTGTCCTTTCTGTGGTCCTATAATTAGTTTGAAACAGTATAAAACTGCAGAAACAGAAAACACTTGACAGATCGTTATTACATGTTAGTTTGCTATATGGCTTAAGACGTCGAAAGTAATAAAAAACGGTCTCAGCTGATTCACTCTCATGATTGGAACTTATATTGCCCCTTAAGAAAATTCGTGTGGTCGTAATGATCTGGTGACATGGTTTCTAAACGGCTGCGCTGTCCGACCCCTATCGTAGTCGCCTAACCTAACCCGGTAATCCTGCCGTATGTAGGGGACATACGGTTTAACGTAGAATCCGAACGGAAACGTTCTGCGTACTTCACATTAAGCGGAAATCTGTGCCAGAGGTGAAGGTTGGGTTAAGGGCCTATGAAAATCCCCCCCAGACGGATTCAAACCGGGGACCTTTTGATCACCACTGGCCACTCTTGTTGTCCTTTAAAACCAACGTTCGTATTACTTAAGTAATCTGTGTGCAGTTAATCTCGAGTTTGTAATAATAATTTCCTGCGTTCTTTTCAGAGCCTGGTTGACAGTTTCTTCCGCTTCTGTCGTAGCCACCTATCCTAGCCCGGTAATCTTACTGGGTATAGGGGAATTACAGTTTAACGTAGCCATCGAAGCGTTCTGGCATACTTCACATACGCATACACAAAGAAAGTTTTGCTAGAGATAAAGGTTGGGGTAAGGGCCTTTGAAAATCCTAGCCTTCAATAGGGTTTAAAACTGCTCCTTTTGATCTCCAGTCCGGTGTTTTAACCACTGAGCCAATCCTCCAGGATGTAACCGTCTAGTCGGAAACTATAGGGTTGTTGCGGATGTCATCTTTGCGGATGCGGATATTCAGTGCTTGACATCCGCGGATGTGGATGTTTTGCGGAAGCGGATGTGGAAAATAAATTTATAATTATTTAGATTTTAAGATTTTGTCAAAAATAAATTTAAAATCAATCTTTTTTTCATAATTAAATTTTATTTCCTTATAACACTTGCCATATTGATTTTTTGCCCCATCTGTCAACAACAAAAAATGTAAGATGATTTCACAAGTGAATTAAATTATTTACATAATCATGCACGCGTCTAAAAACCAGTCTTTTTCATATGAACTTTGTGGAGTTCGTGGCTAGACTAATTCAAGCGTCAAGCATAAGGACACGCCACCGCGCATCTCCGAACTCGCTTTTTTTTTTTTTTTTTTTTTTTTTTTGTAGTCAACGTCGAGGTCATTAGAGGAGTGAAACGATCGGGGCTAGGAACGGGGAGGAATCAGGCTATGGTCATTTAAAGGAAGCATTCACCTGGAGTGATTTGGGGAAGCTATGGAAAACCCAGATCTGGATTCCTGGACGGGGATTCGAACTGGCGTCCTCCCGAATGCGAGACCAGGCCCTTACCGCCTACCCGCCACGCTCGGTTCCGTACTCTCAACCAACCTTCCCACCGCGCTAGTGGCGCATTCACAGTACAACTTGTAGGACCTACGATGTCCGATTATAAATAAAAGAATTCTTGATGGTCCGTGAAAGCGGTTACGGGAATACATATAGTAGGTGTTTGATGTTGGACTCCCAGGCAACCAAAATGGGTCCTTGCTGTCCAGCAAGCTATAGATATTGGAGGACGCTATTGGAGTAAACATCCTACTAGTGTGCGAAAAGGACACATGGTGTGCCGCGAGAAAGTATGAGTGGAATGGATTGCCTGCAACATCTAGAGTAGCGTGAACGGGTGAGCGCATCCTACGGTAGTTCTACACGGATGTTAAATAAGTGAGACCGTGAATAGGCCGCTTTAAGGCCGAGCCACACTAGACCGCACCGAGACCGCACCGTAACCGCACCGACACTCGGAGGAGTGACGGCTGGCACCTCTCGCATCCACACTGGTCCGTACTCCGTAGCTCGTCCGTGTGACGGACGGGTTCCTACTTTGTCTTTAGTCTCCTTTCACGGAATTAATGTAAAAAAATAGCCTTAAACGTGATTTGGGGATCACAGTGAGGGTTACCGCCCGTATTTGATTATAGAGTACCGTACTTTATTTTGTGTAGGCGTACTTTATAATCTACGAAAATAATAAAGTTCCTTAAAATACATTTTTTTTTCTGACTGCTGTTATAAACCTCACTGTTTGATCTCTTATGCACGAAATTAGTATCCCAAACGCAGTTTTGTCAAATGATCATCACTGTACTGGATTGAAAGACTCTCGTGTATATCAACTTAGTCACAATGAAATGTCAAGCGTCACTCACTTCATATTTGACGTTTTTGTTTTGATGTTCCTTTCCATTCACTCAATTATTTTTTTAACAAAAAATAAGATTATTATACAATTTAATTTAAATACAGACTGCAAAGATTCTGTAAAATAATAATAATTTCATGTGATCTAAAAATTCCAATCACAGACTTTCTTATCAGCCGCACAGTACACCTCTATAGTTGTCGCCTATTTTTAAAAGGAAACATAGAGATTAACGTGAAATTCGAACCACGCAGCGTCTCAGCATCTTAGCGTTAACAAATCAAAGATTTGCCAGAGGTGACTGTCAATTTTAAGACCTATGAAAATTACAACTGAGACAGGGATTTGAACCAGGGACTTTCAGTACCCCAATCGTACGCCGTATCCATCTGAGTCAAGAGACAAATCTGGACGTAATGACAAATAAATATTCAAAGATAGTAAAATCAACGTACTGTTTTCCTATATAATTTAATTTTGTAATTCCAAACACAAATGTACTTTTATATGATTGAATACATATTTTTCAGTACTTCTAAATTCAGATGCTTGCGGCGTGTGATTTGGGTATTGAAGGTCCCCGGTTCAAAATCCGGGTCTCGGATGCAAATTTTACAGGCCTGAAAATTGACATACACTTCTGGCAGAGCTTTGATTTGTTAATGCGAAAATGCAAGGACTGTACCTACATTTTACGAACATCTGATGAACTTAAAGTAAGGCTGAAAAAAAGGACACTTTTCTAAAGCATTCAGTAACGCTGAAACAACATTTAGTCGTAAAGGACCAGAAATTTCTGAACTCTTTGTATACGCTTCTCCATAATGACTAGCCCCACACCGGCACGCACCGTCAAAAATTAAACCAAACTAATGACGGCCGACATACGGTGTGGTGTCGTTTGAACTCACTTCAATCGAGTAAGCGACAACAATAAGAAAAGTGTCGGTCGGTGACAGTGCGGGCTCCGTGCCGTCTATTGTAGGCCCGACCTTTACTTTACATTCAAGTTTAAATTTGTAAACTCGTCGCTTAGGTAATAACACCGTTTAGTTCATTGTTACGTTTATTGTAAGATCGTCAAAAAAAAACAACACTTTTTTGCTAGCTAAGCGACGATGGGCAGAATCGCGAATAAAGAAAAAAGAATAATATATATTGCAATGTAAACAAAACATCCGCCATACATCCGCATTAAAAATTGCTGATGCGGATGTGAAAGCGGATGTAGGATTTCACGCGAAAGTTCCGCACTTGCGGATGCGGATATCCTGTTACATCCCTAATCTGCAATAACGATCTAGCAGACAATCTTCAAAGACATTTGGAAGGAGTGCCAGATCGTCTGCTCCAAATTGTAGATCTGCAGGAACGATTGCCAACAGCACTTGTTGCTGGAACATCGCTGCCATAGCTTTATTCGGAGATACTGTAACATACACGTATAAATAACCACATGAAAAGCTACTCAGAATGTAGAGTACTGCCTATGCTGATTACCACTGTTGGACAGATTTCGTTAGTGTTGTCGGACTTGGGTCAGATCACTGCTGGAATATGGTGATGTAGTTTGGGACCCACATTTTTGGTATCAAATACAGGAGTTGGAGGGGATGAAGAGGAGGGGTGCCAGATTTGTCTTTGGAAATTACCGCAAAACACAATCTGTAACTAATATGATAAAGGAGCTGCAGGGGGATTCATTAGAGGATAGGTGGGTGAAGAGTGTCACGGATGTTACAAGACTTATATTGGTGATGAAGCATAGAAAGATATTGGTGGTAAAATTAATAGAGGTGCTTGGAAGGGTAAAGGTGACCATGACCACAAGCTAGCACTTGATTTCAAGCATAAGGATGTGGGACAATTTTCTTTCGTAGGAAAGGGTGTAAGGGACTGGAATAAATTGCCAAGAGAAGTGATGAATAATTTACCAGAAACACTGAAAGAATTTAAAGTAAAAATTAGTAGAGGGCAAAAGTAGGTTGGAAGAGGAAAGGAGAAAGATGGGTGTGTAGAGAGATTGCCACCGGAGCGGGCGCTCCATCGCAATTTTATCAATTATTATTACTATCACTGGAATGGACCAGTACCTAATACACGTATAACGAAGAAAATCGTATTCATGTAGGACGTTTTAGAATGTTGTGGCCTTAGCTTGAAATCTGTAAACGCGAAATGATAATTCCTTTTACAGCTTAAATGTTGCATTTCAGTTCTGTATTTGACGGTAAGCTGACACGTTGTTATCCTAGCAGTGAATGAGAGTTTTTGGTTAAAATATGAGTTTTTTTTCCTACGTAGTCCCCTTTAGTTCAGTGCCGAATTTTGATTCAAGAAGGTATGAAAAACACCAACCTATGGTTGCTATCATCTCTTCAGTTGGCTCGAAAGGTTTTCAGGCCATAAATATCTTTAGATCTGAAAGTAAGTGGTAATTAGAAGGGATGAACAGGGTGAATGTTCCCACAATTCATACTTCAAATTCTTCTTTCGCAAAGCACATTCTTGGGCAGATGCCATGATCTGATGAAAGATAATTTGGTCTTTTGTAATTCTAGTCTTTTCACGATGAATTATTTTATACATTTGCTCCAGAAGACTTGTGTAGTATTCCCCCGTTACGTTTTACCATTTTCAAGGTAATCAATGAAATGAATCTCCTTTTCATCCCAGAAATCAATGGCCATGACCTTTCTGGCAAATGAAATAGACTTAAGTTTTTTTTAGCAGTGCCAGCACTAAGTTCTCTGTGGTGCTATGGAGACGCTCGTCTCATTCATAGTCTGGTGCCAGTTCAAAGCCGTTGTTGTTTTACTTGCTGCTCTTATCATGGGTTTTAGGAGTTTTTTAAAATCATTTATATTTTCGTTTGGTTCCTCTTTATTTCCTTAAGAATACATATCCTGAGCTTGCAAGGAATTGACAGAGCATTTGGACAGTGGAATAGGAAATTTTTTTTTTGAAAATGTCGTTATCTCCATGGTCTCCTGCTATCACTTAATTTCTGAAAATCTGCCCCTCATAAACTACATATTTCACAAACAAAAAGTACACTTATTACACTCGGAACGTAGTTACACATTTCGCTGGCAGATGGAAACACTACACAGTACACAGTACCACCTGACAACAGGAATAAGGTTCTTGGCGTCATTAAGGGTATGCAGCCGTAAAACCAAAGCTTCAAAATTAATCACGCCAATTATGAGTAAAATTTAAGAAATGCAGCCGATCCCTCATATTGGGAAAAAGATAGTGAAGAACATACCGTTAGCAGCGATACTCTACACGGGTTTTACTAACCCAAGCTTTCCACTGCTGTTACGTTCTTGAGCGTGGCTGTCATATATACATGTAGTGCTTGACTTAGCTGCTCAGAGCCTCATCGTAACTGCTCATAATCAAGCCATCCAATAGATTGTTTGGATGAACTTGGACGCATCCTGATCGGTGTGTTGTTTCCTCTGTTGCTGTATCTGGCCTGAGACAGCAGATTCCTGTTGGTTTGTGTCGCAACATGAGTCTCATTTCTCCTGATAGCTCCAGAGCAGTCGTTTGGGGCCTGTCCGCAATTTTCTTCGTTACGTAACTGGCTGGCCATCGTCGTCCAGGCAGAGAACTTCCATGGTTGCGAGTGTATACAACTAATTCGTAATAACGGAGTTATTCCGTCCTTGTAAATTGAAAATAATTTTTGGGTTATTCTAAATTACAACAAAGATTGCTTAGTACATCCGTAAACAAGTTCATTCTTTACTGTTGATTTTTCATTAGCTACATTCGGACGTTCATAGCGAGTAAAAAAATGCTAAACATCAAGTAATAGTTCTTTGACTAGTTTCTCGTTGATTGTCATACAGGAATTGACTGCTTGTGGTTCCAAATCACTACTTTAAGCCTAAGGTCGCGATCCGGGACACAGAACCACACGCTGGGATTCGTAATGGTGCTCTGTGAGCCCCTCCCTCCAGCGAGTTTCCACTACAGTTCTCAGTGGACAGAAGCAGGCCACTGCGCCATGGCCTTTTGAAGGAACCATTCCGGCAGTAGCCTGGGGTAATTTCGAAATCTGGATTCGAACCCACGTCCTACAGAATGCGCGGACAAAGCTATAAGTTAATAGCAATCTGTTATTGTTGTGTACTCTTACGAAGTAATTTATGCGCCTGACTGTCTAGACTCTAGAGTCTAGAGTCTAGACTGTATTCTTAGTATGCAGGTTCCCTCGCACTGTCTTTCACACTGTAGAACGTGAGATTCTTTCGTTTTTCTTAATAATTGTAAAAGTTAAAAATGAATACAATGTATTTTTTAACAACCAGTTAAACAAAGTGGAACGCATCGTTTTAATGGCAAATATTTCATGGTTCGACTGCAAAAAAACCTGATCATTGAAGTACAAACTCAGCACAAAAGAAATCTAATCTACGGGAGATTCGAAGCCATAGCATTCCGTGCTCCCTAAATTAAGATGGTAATGCAGGGTTTCGAGATCAGTATTTGGTTCTCCAGTTTTACAGAATTCTAGTATCAAAACGTAAAGATTTAGTGTTAGTAATATTAAACATTTTCTTTCTTACTCTACTGAGATTGAGTTTATTTTTATGGGATTAGAGCCTCTTTCTGTATGTGAATTACATGAGCTAAGCTCTGGAGAAATAAAAAATTGGTATACTACGTCTACTACTATATCTACCAATCTTCTAGTAAGGACTTCTGCGTGATTATAAAACTTTCTTATGGCAGAATAAGATTTTTTCCCCAGTGATTCATACTGCGGCAATAAAAAAAAAAGACGCAAACAGAAGTAATAAATCCTTTTCCATGACGATAAACTTCCGAAAGTATTAGGGATACTTCTATCTTGAAGTGAGTGAATGTCGCTTGGCTAGGGCAGCTCTTGGTGTGATAATGCTTCACCATAGTGTTCAGTGACTCTCAGCACTGGCTGTAGTAAGCTCTGTGAGTAGCCTGCTAAATACGAGATAAATTCAGCTCCAAAGTGTGATCGTCTCTTCACAGGGGAATGTAAAGAATAATAAGGAGGGAACATCATTGACACAAATAAATGAATTGAGGCGTGATAGTGTAGTCTCTTCTGAATGAGGTATTAATCTGTAAGAGGAAAAAGTAAATATGTAAGAAGTATTAGTGTACGCCTCTTAGAATTACTGCGAAAGGAACTCAGTAATTGTAAGCACAAAGAAACAAAGAAAGTTATCAGAGAAATGGACGCGTAAGAAGTCATCGGCAGATATTTAACCATTGTGGCAACCAAATAAATTAATTATTAGAAGTCGCAAATATTTTTCTCCAAAATTTCTTATAAGAGAAGCAAATTCCTTGAGTAAAAAGCTTCCCTGTCGTGAGACTGGTTACTATGCCTGCAGCCACACAAATAGTGTGTTCTTCCACGTTCTAAACACGAATGTATCAGTGTATTAGAGCTAGCTCCAAAGCCAGAATGCGGTGTTCATTTGAAATAACGTTGCGAATTAATTTAACTGTAGAACTGATAGAATATGAATAAATTTCGAAGTGTAATCAGGTAATTAATTTTTATAGAATAAATATGAAACGAAGTAATCTGGGGGATTCGAACCTGCGTGCTCCGTAATTTACAAAAAATACGTTTTGAAATTGTGGGAATTTGGAGAACTTGCGTACCCCGGCATTCCAGCCTGCGCGCCCACCTACCTAGTTCTGCGAAAATTGTGTTTTGAATTATTTCGAATTTAATTTAGGGATTCGAAGCTGCCTCAAGTCCGAGTAAAACTTGCTCGTTTACGGAGCAATAAGTGCGAAAAATTAATTTTTAATCGTAATTTGGTTTTGAAATAGTAGGATATAGTGCTCCCCGTCGGAGCATCCAGATTTGGGTTTTCCATGGTTTCCCCAAACCACTACAGGCGAATGCCGGGATGCTTCCTACAAACGGTCTTCCCGTTCCTTATCCCCCATCCTTTCCCGGCTCTAATTACCTCGACGTCGACGAGGCGTAAATCCATAATAATAATAATAATAATAATACAAAAAACTGGTATAGTGCTCCAGGACTCGTACCAACTTGTTCCATAGTTTGCGAAAAATGAATTTTGAGTTATTGCGTTTTTCATTTAGAGATTCGAACTTGCGTCCCCGAATTGGCCTTTGCTTAATCCGGGATCCGAACCGGCGTCTCCGAAGAGTTAGAGTATAGGTTACATAAGATACACATCATGACCGTAGCGGAATTGGTCATGGGTCATTAATATGCTCAGAGCTGAACAATAGTATCATCAGTATGCAGGTTCCCATTCAGTTAAATCTATCCCGTATTCTCTTTAGATATCTGTTTATGGTAGAATTGAAATTATCAACGGAGGAAAAACTGAAATTCCTAAATGATTATGAATTATGCTTTCGTCAAGTTTATGTAGTGCAGCAGCAATTTGTCATCCAAATTTTGTGATTAATTCGAAATTTGGCCGAATTTTTGTAATGTTCCATTCAAGGGAAAAATTACACAACTGTGATTGAACACACAACTCTTCCAGTTGTTTAGTATATCGTTTATCCTTTAAGTATATATTTTGTATTCTGCAACTTTTATAGTTTCTAACCCACGATTTCTCATAAACGAAGATTCACCTGGACTAACGGTATTAGGATGAGATACGTGAGGTGTCATACTATTAGGGTGAGATACGTGAGGTGTCATACTATTAGGGTGAGATACGTGAGGTGTCATACTATTAGGGTGAGATACGTGAGGTGTCATACTATTATGGTGAGATACGTGAGGTGTCGTACTATAAGGGTGAGATACGTGAGTTGTCATACTATTATGGTGAGATACGTGAGGTGTCATACTATTAGGGTGAGATACGTGAGGTTTCATACTATAAGGGTGAGATACGTGAGGTGTCATACTATTAGGGTGAGATACGTGAGGTGTCATACTATTAGGGTGAGATACGTGAGGTGTCATACTATTACGGTGAGATACGTGAGGTGTCGTAATATAAGGGTGAGATACGTGAGTTGTCATACTATTATGGTGAGATACGTGAGGTGTCATACTATAAGGGTGAGATACGTGAGGTGTCATACTATTAGGGTGAGATACGTGAGGTGTCATACTATTAGGGTGAGATACGTAAGTTGTCATACTATTAGGGTGAGATACGTGAGTTGTAATACTATTAGGGTGAGATACGTGAGGTGTCATACTATTATGGCAAGATACCTGAGGTTTCATACTATTAGGGTGAGATACATGAGGTGTCATACTATTATGGTGAGATACGTGAGGTGTCATACTATAAGGGTGAGATACGTGAGGTGTCATACTATTAGGGTGAGATACATGAGGTGTCATACTATTAGGGTGAGATACGTGAGGTGTCATACTATTATGGTGAGATACATGAGGTGTCGTACTATAAGGGTGAGATACGTGAGTTGTCATACTATTATGGTGAGATACGTGAGGTGTCATACTATAAGGGTGAGATACGTGAGGTGTCATACTATTAGGGTGAGATACGTGAGGTGTCATACTATTAGGGTGAGATACGTGAGGTGTCATACTATTAGGGTGAGATACGTGAGGTGTCATACTATTATGGTGAGATACGTGAGGTGTCGTACTATAAGGGTGAGATACATGAGTTGTCATACTATTATGGTGAGATACGTGAGGTGTCATCTATAAGGGTGAGATACGTGAGGTGTCATACTATTAGGGTGAGATACGTGAGGTGTCATACTATTAGGGTGAGATACGTGAGGTGTCATACTATAAGGGTGAGATACGTGAGGTGTCATACTATAAGGGTGAGATACGTGAGGTGTCATCTGTTAGGGTGAGATACGTGAGGTGTCATACTATTAGGGTGAGATAAGTGAGGTGTCTTACTATTAGGGTGAGATACGTGAGGTGTCATACTATAAGGGTGAGATACGTGAGGTGTCATACTATAAGGGTGAGATACGTGAGGTGTCATACTATAAGGGTGAGATACGTGAGGTGTCATACTATTAGGGTGAGATACGTGAGGTGTCATCTATTAGGGTGAGATATGTGAGGTGTCATACTATAAGGGTGAGATACGTGAGGTGTCATCTGTTAGGGTGAGATACGTGAGGTGTCATACTATAAGGGTGAGATATGTGAGGTGTCATACTATAAGGGTGAGATACGTGAGGTGTCATACTATTAGGGTGAGATACGTGAGTTGTCATACTATTAGGGTGAGATACGTGAGGTGTCTTACTATTAGGGTGAGATACGTGAGGTGTCATCTGTTAGGGTGAGATACGTGAGGTGTCATCTATTAGGGTGAGATACGTGAGGTGTCATACTATTAGGGTGAGATACGTGAGGTGTCATCTATTAGGGTGAGATACGTGAGGTGTCTTACTATTAGGGTGAGATACGTGAGGTGTCATCTATTATGGTGAGATACGTGAGGTGTCATACTATAAGGGTGAGATACGTGAGTTGTCATACTATAAGGGTGAGATACGTGAGGTGTCATACTATAAGGGTGAGATACGTGAGGTGTCATCTGTTAGGGTGAGATACGTGAGGTGTCATACTATAAGGGTGAGATACGTGAGGTGTCATACTATTAGGGTGAGATACGTGAGGTGTCTTACTATTAGGGTGAGATACGTGAGGTGTCATCTGTTAGGGTGAGATACGTGAGGTGTCATACTATTAGGGTGAGATACGTGAGGTGTCATACTATTATGGTGAGATACGTGAGGTGTCGTACTATAAGGGTGAGATACGTGAGTTGTCATACTATTATGGTGAGATACGTGAGGTGTCATACTATTAGGGTGAGATACGTGAGGTTTCATACTATAAGGGTGAGATACGTGAGGTGTCATACTATTAGGGTGAGATACGTGAGGTGTCATACTATTAGGGTGAGATACGTGAGGTGTCATACTATTACGGTGAGATACGTGAGGTGTCGTAATATAAGGGTGAGATACGTGAGTTGTCATACTATTATGGTGAGATACGTGAGGTGTCATACTATAAGGGTGAGATACGTGAGGTGTCATACTATTAGGGTGAGATACGTGAGGTGTCATACTATTAGGGTGAGATACGTAAGTTGTCATACTATTAGGGTGAGATACGTGAGTTGTAATACTATTAGGGTGAGATACGTGAGGTGTCATACTATTATGGCAAGATACCTGAGGTTTCATACTATTAGGGTGAGATACATGAGGTGTCATACTATTATGGTGAGATACGTGAGGTGTCATACTATAAGGGTGAGATACGTGAGGTGTCATACTATTAGGGTGAGATACATGAGGTGTCATACTATTAGGGTGAGATACGTGAGGTGTCATACTATTATGGTGAGATACATGAGGTGTCGTACTATAAGGGTGAGATACGTGAGTTGTCATACTATTATGGTGAGATACGTGAGGTGTCATACTATAAGGGTGAGATACGTGAGGTGTCATACTATTAGGGTGAGATACGTGAGGTGTCATACTATTAGGGTGAGATACGTGAGGTGTCATACTATTAGGGTGAGATACGTGAGGTGTCATACTATTATGGTGAGATACGTGAGGTGTCGTACTATAAGGGTGAGATACATGAGTTGTCATACTATTATGGTGAGATACGTGAGGTGTCATACTATAAGGGTGAGATACGTGAGGTGTCATACTATTAGGGTGAGATACGTGAGGTGTCATACTATTAGGGTGAGATACGTGAGGTGTCATCTATTAGGGTGAGATACGTGAGGTGTCATACTATAAGGGTGAGATACGTGAGGTGTCATCTGTTAGGGTGAGATACGTGAGGTGTCATATATTAGGGTGAGATAAGTGAGGTGTCTTACTATTAGGGTGAGATACGTGAGGTGTCATACTATAAGGGTGAGATACGTGAGGTGTCATACTATAAGGGTGAGATACGTGAGGTGTCATACTATAAGGGTGAGATACGTGAGGTGTCATACTATTAGGGTGAGATACGTGAGGTGTCATCTATTAGGGTGAGATATGTGAGGTGTCATACTATAAGGGTGAGATACGTGAGGTGTCATCTGTTAGGGTGAGATACGTGAGGTGTCATACTATAAGGGTGAGATATGTGAGGTGTCATACTATAAGGGTGAGATACGTGAGGTGTCATACTATTAGGGTGAGATACGTGAGTTGTCATCTATTAGGGTGAGATACGTGAGGTGTCTTACTATTAGGGTGAGATACGTGAGGTGTCATCTGTTAGGGTGAGATACGTGAGGTGTCATACTATTAGGGTGAGATACGTGAGGTGTCATACTATTAGGGTGAGATACGTGAGGTGTCATCTATTAGGGTGAGATACGTGAGGTGTCTTACTATTAGGGTG